>OX346247.1:98992896-100192896 GCA_947049315.1 Epistrophella euchroma | reverse complement strand
GTAAACAATAATGCAATAAAAAGATAATAATTAGATACATAGGTACCACATAAATTAAATCAGTTTTTATTTTAATAAGGGAAGTACATTCTACTATTGAAAAAGGTGGTGAAAAACCAATTCGTTTGTAATTGGTGATTTCACTACTGAATATTCCTTACATTTTTCCTCGGGCAATAATAATTCCGTGAATAAGCAACTCCCAGTTACCTAATGATTTCAGTATTGAATTTTCATCACATTATTCATCGATGAAAATAAGCAGATGAATCAGCATGTTACATTTATGCAGTGATTTCACTGTTTAATATTCATCATATTTTTCATCATATTCCAAGCTGGTGAAAAAGCAACTTCCAACGAACCAGTGATTTCGTTGTTGAATTTTCATCGAGAAAGTGGCATGTGCCTACCGCCAATGACATGCCCATGTTAAATTCATCAAAGAAAAGAGCACAAAAGTGGCGGGTGCAGCTTCTTTTCCTCAAAGAAGAAGCAGCTTATTCAGCACTGAATTTTTAGAAATTTCCTACTGGGTCTAGAAGTTGAAGGCTCTATGTCTTGAAGTTATTTTTTATTTCAATTTTTTATTTAAAGCTTTTATTGATTTAAATTTTTTGCAATGTTCGTATAATGTTACAGTTAATTTTTTTTATTGTTTATAGTTTGTATATATTTTTTTTTTTTATTTAACATAGTTTATTACTGCAATAATTGAAGAACATTGTGTACATTATTTACCTTTTGTATAGTTTTTAATTTTCGTTCTTATCAGCACTTATTTCATGCTTAAGCCCAGTTACAAAAGCTTCAAAAACTGTCTAAGGCTTCAGCAAGAAAATAATTTTTTCTCATCAACTACTGTCATTGTAGAAGAAGGAATTTATTGCAAATAAGTTGTTTTCCTGACGCGCCACAAAAATTATTCCAATTACTTACTAAGACAACGACCGACCGACGGCGACGACGCACGGTGGTGGAGGTGGTGCGGCCAGCGTGGCATATTTGGACAATTTATTATTATATTATTATTACCGAAATTGTAAATTCGCGGACCAACCACGCTGTATTAATAAATAGTTTCCTTTCATATTTCCACCAAAATTGTCGTCGATATTTTTTTTTTTTTAGAATTATCACCACCACCAAGTACACACAGGGTGGCGCATAAGTAACGTTATGATTTAATTATTGAATAATTTTTTTTGCGTACACTTTTTTTTCGGAATTAACTTTGAAATACTTGGGAAATTTATGATGGAAAGACTCAGCACTTAACAAAGTAACTTAAAATTACCCATCCCGAACACATTTTTGCTGATGCTGATAGGGTCACTTTCGGTAATTTATTTTCATCCTTTTTTTTTCAAGAAGGACGAGTCAAAATCTAAAAAATGTAAACGTCCATCAAAAAGAAAATATGAATTGCGAAATAATTTGTTGCTGCCCCTAAAACTTTGACATCCATAGTCCATTCTGCATATCATATTGTAAATAATAGCTTTGGTTATAAAATGTTTAACCTTTAAAGGATTTTTGAAGATTTGTCTTTGTCAGTCTAAATAAACAGGTTTTATGTCCTACATCATTAGGTGCGTTTTATTGGCAATTGCCTTGGTGAACAATAACAAAACCAAAAGTGCCGATAAATAAGTCAGTAAATTAGTTAATATAAAAGTGGACAAAGAACGTGGACTTGAACCTTGAATGTCGGTAACGTAGTTTGTTTTTAACTCACAAAAGTATATGAACACAACCAAATAAATAGAGTAAACAATAAAAGTGGATATAACGTTTTATTGAACTTGTATTACTGCGCTAGCTTTGAATTAACATTAAAACGCACCTATTGTAAAATCAAAATCCCGATTATTATTACCCAAATGTGAGACACAATTTATAAAATCAATACCTACATAAATACATTTTTTTTTTTGTTTTGCCGTCGTCGTTTTTTTCTTTTTTTTTGTTGAATACAAAAGTAAAAAACTTTAGTCGGGTTATTTATCCTTTTTGTAATCATTTTCAATACCTATCAATTTATTTTTGTATTTTAATTTTAATATTGAAAAATACCCAAATAGCTAAAAGGGGATTTATACATAGGTTATGAGACCAACAACTACTGTCGTGCCTGGGCGAAACGTATATGGACTAAAGGTCGCAAAAAACTTTCAATCGAATTTTATATATGTAGCTGATGAAAAGAATGTCATTTTGACCATTTTGGAGCTCCATCACCTCAAGGTATTTCTTTTCTCTTCAACATTCCGATTAAAGATTGACTTTTGTGTGGCAGAAAATGTGTTGGAAAAATATTTGAAATTGATTTTATTCCTATAACCTTTATTACATGGGTATGAGTAGAGTATAGAAATAGGAAGTAGAGCAGAATGTGATTTTCTCGTAATTTTCAAATGGCATTTCTATGCTTTTGGGAAGGCTATCATTCAGTATAAATAAATAGCTATCAAAAATGAAAATAAGAAAAATAAGCAATTTATATTGGCTATGGATTTGCAGGCATATTTTGGGTCATTCATTATAGGATAGACATTTCTGATAGCTTGTGCTGAGAATGAAGACTGTAAAAATTGATATTAAATTAATTAAAAATTTTAAATAAATTCAAAGCATTACCTAAAGCAAATTGAATGAAATTAGTTGATATTTATTTTATTGAATTAATTTAGTAGAGCAGTATATAGTACAACACCCATTGCAAAGCAAGTCTGGCAAAACTTCTGCTCATAAGCGACCGATTTATTTTCCATATCATTGTGAGCTTTTGCTTGAATTATAAAATACATAAATTATTTCCACGAATTAGCCCAAAAATAGAACGTCAATCAGTCCTTCAATTTATTACATCGTTGAAAAAGTTTTGATTTGTTAGGAATAATGCCTTAATGAGTTATATCTTTAGAATCTTTAGAATGGTTTCAATCGAAATACGTGGGTTGCATTGAAAATTATGATCATAATTCAAGTAAAACTCATTTAACTTAAAAACCTCAACTTTATCATCAATTTACCATCACCACCTCAAAATCCTTTCAACAAAAAGCAGAATTTTCTAAAAATAGATTCCATACCTCTCCTTAAGTTTCTTTCTTTATCTAAAAGGAGTTTTCTATGACATCATTAATACTGTCCAAGGACATTCATCATTTTGAATGAGACATCATTCCGACAATCACCGGTGTCAACAAGACACAAGAAGTAAGAAGCACACTTTTACTACTTATAGAAAAAAGCGTCAACACTCTTTTATGTTCTATAAAAAAAAAAAAAAAAAAAACTTGCAAGAACCCCAAGCTCGTTAGACACTCCATGCCTGAGTGACACTTACATCCGGTTCATCAAATGCTACTTAAATTAACCTCGCATGGATACATGTGAGCATAGCATACCCATTCACTTTTGTTTGTTTGTTGTTGTTGTTTTCTTTCACTCATGCCTTGGATAAACTTTAACGTTTATCCACTTTAAATTAAAAAAAAAGTCCTGTCAATTGGTGTGCTTAGGCAGGCACTGTTTTATTATTTTTGTTCTATGTGCTAGGTATGTGTTGACTGTTGAGTATATTCTCCGTGGCATTCTCTCCTTTTACAATGGATTTCCGTAAAATATTTCAGGGCTGCCTTAAACGAAGTTTCCATCAGCAATTCATGCATCGAATCGAAACTGTATCCGTTCCGGAAGATTTATTATTTTGATTGTTTAAACTGGGTCATATGTAGAGGTACCCGATGTGCGTTCGAGATTCAATGGAGATAACTTTTCAAAGTTTTAAATTACACACATACATGAAAGGAAAACTATTGCATGCACTCGCATGCAAGCTATTAATTAAAGAAGAAGCGTCACAAAGGGAATTCTAATGCATATAATCGAAGAACTAAGGGGCACTTTTTGGATTACGACGTAAAAGCGATCAATTTTTGTTATAAGTAATCTTGCGAGCAAAAACATGAAATCACTCTATTGCTTCACGTAAAGACAATAATTGCTCTCAATGTAATTGACATACATGAATGTTTATGATATCGTTAAAATGCTGGAACCATTAGCTTTAAATCAAGGTTAATTACTCAGGGATTTCAAGAGATAATCGTCATAATTAAAGCATGTAAGAAAAAATTAAGTGAAATTAAAACAGCACAGTAGTCGCCCGTGGCGTTATGGTTAGTGCGTTGGACTGTCATGCCAGAGGTCTGGGGTTCAATACCAGCCACTTCCACCTTAAGTTTTTTTCGGAGCTACTACCTCTTGCGAGGAAGTGACAAATCCTCCAAGAGTATCCCTTGTCATAGAAAAGTGCCGCTAACCTTAGCCGTTCGGATTTGGCAGTAAACTGTAGGTCCCCTCAATTCCTGTAGACACGCACACAGGAATGGTTGAGAGTTGTAAGTCACTAGGCCCTGGTTCTTCATGAGCCGTTTGTGCCACCAAATTTATTTTTTAGTAGCTCGAAAATTAAACATTTATGACAAAATTAAGCACAAGCTTTAATTACAGCTTTTAAACGATTTTATATTAACCTTTTGGGTTTCTTGACTGTCTCTTGGGGTATTTCAGTTTTTAACTGTCTCAGGAGCTGGATTTCTGACTCTAATCCTTCGATTAAGCTCGTCTCAGAAATTGTCGATAGGGCTTAAGTTTGGGCTTAGCGCTAGCCAGTCATTGTGGCAATACTAACTTACCTAAAAGCTTCGTATTCATTATGCGCAGCATCCGCGCGCACCATGTTCGTCCGCGGCAAATCATGATATTTGCCACGCATATCATTTTTTGAGAAAAAGTTGATGAATCGCGGCAGTCGCTCACGGCAGTCGATCCAATTGACAGCCAGCAGCTAGTGCGCAAATCACAAAACAAACTACCGTCCAACTGCGCGCGAGCAAAACCATCATGTTCGACCATTGCCGCGCTTCAAAAATCCATTGTGAATGGATCGATGCACGGCATGTTTGAGCGCACAAAAGTTTGAGCTGCCGCACGCAGCAACCTCCACCACCACCAGTCACAAAAACCAGGTGACTTTTCCTTTAATTGAAATGCCTGCCTCTATTACACAAAACCCTTCCCCGTAAGTCACCGTGTTGACAAAAGAGCTTTGTTCAAATTGCTTGCCAGGTCATGTGTGTATTCTGCCCCACCGATCACTTCCATGCAAGCTCATTTTGCACTCATCCGAGAACATAACTCGCCTCCATTGCACAACTTCTCAATCGCAGTGCTTTAGAGAAAATCGTAGTCAGCCTTGTCGGTGATTTGCAGTAAATGTCGGTCCCGTGGCAGATCGTTTCGGGGTAAGGTCTGCTTCTTTAAGTCGTCTCTCACTAGCAATTCTTCGTCGTACCTGTTTCAGATATTGTTGGGCGTTAAGGCCAGTCAGATGACGATTTTGCAGAGAAGTCATTGCTATGAATCTTTCATATCTCTAAGTGGTACATCGGTAACGTCCAGATTTTGGCATTCGCACAAACTTTCCAGTTTTCCTGAAAGTTTTGTAGATCTTTGATACACAGCATTTAGCTTAGATGGAGCTGATGGCCCACAGCAAGTTGGCTTATTCCTAGTTGCAGTAGTATAACAAAACTTGAGCAACATCTGCAGGTGTGGTATTCATTTACTTCCAAAATTAGAAGGCCTATTAAATCCAGATTATGTAATAATTCGCTTTTAACAGCACACCGATAAACAAAAACCAATAATGTGCGCGTGTGTATATTTCCTACTCGTGTTTCCTTTTTCAGTATAACTTGTTATTTTCGTTAGTTAGGCGGATAACGCGAAAACTATCCAATAGATTTTCATGATTTTGCCTCCAATTTAAAGTTTGGAGTTTAAGCTTTAAAACGTGGTAATTAACATTTAAGGATAAAAATTGTGTCCATAGAGATTGTTGCTTTCAAAAGGCGAAAGGGAGTGATTCCATTTTCTTGCTCGCAAGTGTATTATAAATAAATAAATAAATAATTGTGATCCATTTACCATCAAAAATTCTAAAGTTAAATTTTATAGGAGCTTACTATCGCCCAATCAAAAATATCCTTTAAAAAAGGCAAATCATACCCTCTACTAGATTGGCTAAGAGTGTCGTATAAGACCTATCATCCATCATCGAGGAGACATCAACTGTGATGCTTTTTTTTTTTTTTTCATTTGCAATCTCCCATACCTCCGCACTGTAATGTAAAAACCCATTAGCCAGTAAACTTCAATGTAATTTATTTCTCGTCTCATCTTATTTTCAATTAAAGTTTTTGACATAATGCTGCAATGCATTGTGATGTTAGGGATTTGTAAAAAGCAAAATGTTGTTATTAATAAAAAAATAATCTTTTACCTGAGTAAGATAATTTTTTTAGCCCCTTGTGATAGCACTGACAGTAAAGTTACTTAATCTTAAAAGGTTTCACCTACGTGATAAATAGACTAATCGTAGTATAAACTATTAAGACCCTCAAATATGGTTATGGTTAATACTTTTATGTTTGAAAGTTATAAACACTTCTATGAATTACGTAGCCTGGATTTCTAAATATATCTAAGTAATAAATATAATGTATGTTACATATATGTAGAATTTATCAAAGATTACCTCTTTACAATTGAGACATTAATCTGAAGGATGAGTAGGATCTATGATGCTCTAGGAATATGTTATAAAAGCTTTTAGCAAACAAGGATGAATTTAAAAGTTTTATTTTTTTACCAGCAAGGATTCATACAAATGTATAAATAGGTGCACTAATGCTTTCAATGAATAATTTTTGAAACAAAAATAACGCTTTGTATAGTTGTGCTCAATAACAGTCATAGTTAGATATGGTTTTTTGTAGTTACCCAAAAAAAAAATTCTTTCCAAACTATTTGTGCTGAAATGAGGATTAATATGTTTTTACCTTTAGGTACATATCTCAAAATTTTTATGTTCCATCAGTTTTATGTTGTAGTAGCCGTGGCGTGATGGATAGTGCGATGGACTGTCATGCCGGAGGTCTAAGGCTCGATCCCCAGCCTCGCCACCTATTTATTTAAAAGAAAAAAAAAAAAACGGCTACTGCCTCTTGCGAGGAATGGACAAATCCTCCAAGAGTATCTCCTGTCACAGAAAAGTGCCGCTCGTTAGCCGTTCGGATTCGGCAATAAACTGTAGGTCCCCTCCATTCCTGCAGACACGCACCATCGTAGCTTAATCGAAATAGAGAGCGAAGTGGTGATTTGGCGCATTAAAAAAAAAAAAAAGTATTTAAAATAAAAATTGGTGCTCGCTCTTACTGTCGGTTGATCTCCTTTTATGGGGTGTTCCATTGGTAAAATAAATCAATTTAATTTTGATTTAGATCTGTCAAAAAGACGATTCCCCTCATTTTGCGTTCCATTGGGCAAAATAAATTAATTTATTTTTGATTTTAAATTAAATTTGCAAATCTAAATTTTTCGGTAGATTTACTCCTCCTTGCCCTAATCCAGCTGTCAGTTTGCAAATGTTTTTCTTTGATAATTCGGTTGTGAAAATTATATTGAAAAATGTGGAAAATAATTGCTAATAAATAAATGGTAGCAGTTTGAAATCAACCGGCAACTTTATCAAGTTCATATTTCTCTTAAAATATTGACATAGCAGCTATAATGCACAAATACAGTGACAAAAATAAATCAATTTGAAATTGTGTTCCATTCGCCACAATATAAATCAATTTTTTCATTGAAATATAAATTTTCCAATGGAAAATCCCGTTAGTGTTATGCCAATTCTTCACTATATCATTGTGAATAAAATGAAACTAGGCCGAAGTCGAAGAAAATCTCACGAACGTACGTACAGTGCGGTTCACATGGTTAGACGCACCATTTTTCTTATGGCAATTCAAGTCGTGGAGGTTTTACTAAATATTGAAATATGGTGCGTCTAACCATGTGAACCGCACTGTACACACACATGACACACATCTCTCTAAAAACGATGGATTCGGATTTCAGAGACCTCGAAACGTATGGAGAAATAATGTCGAAATTTTCGATTCAAAAAATCGGACCAATTACTTACTAATAAATCAATCACCTACTATTATTAAGATTTAAGTTTAAAATAAAATTGAAGCTTAAATAGAATCCTAGCAATAAACATTTCAATCTTCTGATGGTTTGAAAATACCCACACTTTCCTTAAATCTACTACTATTTCTATTTTATTTTATTTTTACTACATCACATTTAGCATTCACAGCTTTTCTTTTTCTAACCTTCATTATTTTATCACCCGCAGTCAATCGCAGTACAGTAAAACCCGCTTAACCCGCTTTTTATTTTGTATGCTTTTATTGAAAGTTAGCTGAAAAAAAATTCTTTCAAGACACAATTGAAATCAGCAGAAAAAAACAAAACCCTTTTTTTATCTAGCGCTTCCAGTTTAAAAGGTTACCGATACTAGTCAGTTGATGAAATAATTATTTCTTAATTTTTTAAATAACATCAAACGTTTTGTTTCAATTTTTTTTAAATTTTTGTAAATATAGAGATAAGTGCTTATGCGCACTAAAGCGAGTTTTTTGTAACTGTCCAACCCGCATAAGTACCTCTCAAAACCAGGCATTTATGGTGAGGAACTTACCCGGGTTTTACTGTATATTGATCTTTTTTCTTTCTACGTTGAATACACTTGTCGAAAAAATTAAGGGAACAAAAAAATTGTACCTTCTTTTTAGTGTTTTTTGAAGAGTATCTGTATCTCTATAAAAAGAGTGGTCGTATTGAGATAAAATAAAAAACATTCTAAAGTTCTATGTTTTTTGTATTCAGGTCTATCTGAATCTGAATGGAGGATGACATAACAAATTCTTTGAATTAAAAATACTAGGTATTTCGAAAATATAAATCATTTCTTGGAACTTGCACTTCTGAATAATGTTTTCTTGCAGTTATCGCTGCTTAACCTATCAATATGACATACGAAATAACAAGCATTAATTTTTAATACTTTTTCTTCTTTTTTACCAACAATGGCTCCAATTCAATTCGAATGCAATTGAATATTCAAGAATGTGGTTTTCAATTTAAGGAATGCATGTGAGTTAGTTTAATTTTATATTCACTTTATTTCAGCTTTATCCACACATATACGTACATATGCTCAGACGCACACATTGATTTAAGCCAGAAGAAAATCAGATTGAATAAAGGATTCAATTTGTCTAGGAACTCGAGATATTTTTATTTTTAAAATGATGTATGATGGTCCTTTTAAACAGTAGAGGGGAAGATAAACAGCACTTATATATACATTAAGTATGTGGTTATGAAGCATAAACGAAGTGTGTACTTTGTGAATGAATAAAGATGTAGTTCAGTGTGGTGATTTTGGACTTCCGGAAATGACCATTGATTCTGGTACTGATTTTCTAGTAAATTTTAAATAAGCTTGCATAAGGTCGTCTAGTAAAAATAATCAATAACATGACTGGCATTGAATTGTTAAGATTGATACTGTGTAAATCAAAAATAATAATGGATGCCCACCTGGAAAATCAATCTGGTTTTTAATGTGGCTCTAAAATGTTTTTCATAGATAGATACTAACTAGAGGTTAGCAAGGTTTATTATTAAAATTAGCTAAGCCCTAGCAAGTTATATTATAGGTGCCATTTTGCCTCGAGAATCAAAAAAAAAAGTTTATTTTTAATTCGAATTGGTATTATCAGCTTGTCGGTCCCAGTCCGATTCCCTACTGAATACTATCCAGGGCCTAAATGTATCTTCAGCAAAAACTTAGCATTTTTCCAGAAAGAGCGTATTGGCGATAGAAAAACTATATCCAAAAATTAATTCTTTGATTTTCTTTTCAAATGAAGTTATGTATTTTAGTGAATAGTTTCTAAACAAAATGATAAAAGCATTTAGCATTAAAAAAAATAATGCGATTTTCAAATAAATCGGTTTTATTTCAAATCTAGAGTTTGAACATTAATTTTTCAAAAATTATTGTATATGTATATGTAACTGGGAGAACCCCAGGGCTTGATATATTTCTGACTTATTGGATTTTTCCATCAACAGACCTCAATTAATATTTCTATTTTAACGAAAATCATTGCTAGAACTCGAGGGCACTAATGGGACTTCTCTCACGTTAGCAGTCAGAAAGTATTTTGTTGATAAAAGTGAGGTAAATAAAAAAAATACATAATATATGTACCTACCTGTATATTTTCCATAAAATAAATATCAATTACTCAAATACCAATGTACTTTCCAATGTTCAACTAACCCCAGGCAGGGCATAGGTAAAGTAAAATTATAATATTTATAATTCATACCACTTAAAGTTTAACTATAATTATTTTTTCCCTTATTCGTTATCCTGCATTGTTCAGTGATTAATAAAATGCTTTTGTCTCCATCAAAAAAAATTTAAAAAAAATAAACGCGAACACAAATACATAGAAACGAGAATGTAGGTTAATGCATAGATTTTAAAGTTGAAAAATAGATAAAAGGGAGTAATATATGTAATTGCAATTTTTAAAATGAACAAGTGTAAACATATAAATTGAAGTTATACATCGCACATGGAAATTACATTAATTTCTCCATAAAAACAAAAAACAATTTTAAAACTTAAATTTATCAAAATTCAAAAAAAAATAAAAAAACAAACAAATAATAACAATAATAAAAATAAATTAATTTAAATAAATCTTCCAAAAATAAACTCATTTCAGCATTTTGTTTTTGTGTACATAATGTACGTTTGTTTTGATTTTATAATTGATATTAAAATATTTAAAATTTATTTTAATTGCAGGAGTTGCTCATATTACATCGGAACTAAGTGCGAATTCACCTAGTATTGACGTAAATCAGGTAAGTAAAGCCGACTGTTTTTATACAATTAAAAAAAAAAAACTTTTATTTAAAAATTAACAAAATAGCAATCAATATACCTATACTCGTATTCAGGATTTTCTATAAATTCTTCATTTTAATGCACACTAAAAATAATGCTGTTAAGCCATTGAGTAAGTTAGGGTAATGTGATATAGGCAGTTTTTTCAAAAAATGATAATGCTTTTACACTGATTTTTGCATCAGCAGATAATACGATTATAGAAAGAGGAGTTTTAGCGTGCTGCTAAAAAGTCAAATGGATCTAGCAAAAAGTTCCCGTGCGCTTTTTAAAATTGTGTTTTTAGTAAATTTGTATGTTCATTTGCAAGAACCTATCAATCATTTTCGTGAAATAATTGTACATTTTGTTTTAGCGATGGGCTATAATTTACTGTGGTATAGTTTACCACAAACCACATTACCCAGCCCAAATTTCATACCTAGGTACACATTGTAGGTATGTAAAATTGACTTTTGTGCATTCGCACAACATAATGGGACCTGAAAGCAGTATAGATGCCGGAGACCAACATGGAGAAATTAATATTTTAGATTAGATTAGATCGTATCTTCAATATCTTCGAATTTTTACTTTATTGGCACATTAAATGTCAGCCAAAAGGTCTAAAATCCGGAGCAAAAAATAAAATCGGAAAACCTTTTTCCGGCGGGAAAAACAAAGTCTGAAAAATGAGCGATTTCTATTCCAACGACATGCATACGTTTTTTCTCTGGATTTTTGCAGTGCACCTGAGTATAAAACTATGAACATATATTTTAACGCGTATAGAATATTTTATATTTCACAAAAAAAAAAACTTTTGAATATTATAAAAATTTAACATGAGTACCTACTAAAAAATAATTAAATAAAAAAATATTTCTTCTAGCGAAAACCGAAACCAAAGCACCGAGACCGGCGAGACCACCGAGACCAGCGAGACTTTCGGCGAATTTCGGTACTATTTTTGGTACCGAGATTCGCCGGTCTCGTCTCGGGTGCTTTTAAAGTATTCTCGTCTCGGTCTCGGTCTCGTTGCCAGCCATATGAGAAGAACTTGTTCATGACAAGAAATACTCTTGGAGGATTTGTCACTTCCTCACAATAGGCTATTTTTTCACTATTTTTAGGTGGACGAGGCTGGGAATCGAACCTATCAGACCTTCGGCATGACAGTCATATGAACTAACCGTCATGTCATGGCTATTATCGGGATTTTAATCAAACCTGATGAATTACGGTGAAAGTTCTGCCTGATGTCCGCACCTCGCCCTATTTTTATGAAATTTTGAACTTCAGGTTTTTATTAAGGCGATATTGATTTTATAGCTCGAGAAATAACAGTACCTGCCATTTAACCTTTTTTTTTTTAACTTTCTCGTTAACAGCTTAACCGACTTCAATCAAAATGTTAAGCAAGGTGGTCCTTTTAATTCGAAATAATAGGCGTGTTTTTTTGCAAGCACGAAGAAAAGTGGTCGAAAAAAACGACATTGGGGATTACCAACGCCATCACAGAAAAAACATGGAGTTTTCCTACTAACTATCAATAACATGTATAGAATTAATAACGCTAACACAGTTTTTCTTCGTGCTAAAGTTAAGCACCCAAAATTTTCCGTGCTTAGCTAAGCCCGAAAGGGCTTAGTTGTTGTTGCGTTTAACACGTAAACTGTTGAGCCCCGACATCGTTTCCCCCGGGCTCGCAAAAAAACACGGCTAAAATTACATAATAGATTATTCAAGGAAATATTTTTGGACTAAAAACTGAAAACTAAATATGCATACGACTCCTTCAAGTCGAACCTCCTTCTTTCACACTATACCTATTATCATTAACACATTCAAACAAAATGTGAAAGAATTATGACAGCAAACTCTTTGTGCTGAAAAAAATTTTCATAACTTGCTTCCATGCTTGCATCCAAGCAAAACAATTTTACCACACTCTTCAAATGGAATAGAATGTGTGATGGTGATGAGGAGATTAAAATCCAAAACTTTTCATGAATTAACAGAATTTAAATCGTGTGGGATCGACTATCAAATTGTGTAGGATGAACTGTTGTCACATTTTGTCTGATGATGTGTTTTATTTTGTTTTCACACTTCATCCATGATTTTCTTCTCACTTTTTTGACATCTTTTAATACCTACTCAATGTGATTGTGTGGCAGGGCTTTACATTAAGCGATGTTATTTTTTTTTGTATCATTTATTGTGTGTGGGCTAAAGTACATTATTGTTCTAATCAACTGAATAGTCGTGCGATAGAAATCGCATATAGATTCCTAGTTCCTAGCCTTTGGCATTAAGGAGAAAATAAGTCCGAAATCCAGGCTAAAACACATTGTTGTGATCTTAAATCCTAATTGGAATGTGCTAACTATGCCGTTTTATCTTCTAAGATGAAATCTTGTACCTGTTGTTTTTTTTTTTCACAAAATAGAAAGACAGAAAGCAGTCAGAAAGACATTCATTTCGTTACATATAAAATACATATCTAAACTAAGTCGCATACAAAATAAATAATTCTCTAGTCGGTTCTTATAAATAGGTAATTTTATCAAGCTATAGGTAAATAGACTTTTATCAAGTTGAAAACTTATTTCACAAAAAAGTTTTTATTCAAAAGTTGTTATCCTTCGGTCTAGAAAATGTGTTTCAAATGATAACTTTTAGAATAGATTTTCCATTGACAACATTGAATTGATGTCAACACTTTAAGTAATTTAGGTCCTAAATTAAAAGTTTCTTTTTAATAAGGAAGTACCTAAAGTTTTGTTTTCAAAGAACATCCCACCTCCATCTCCTCTTCACCACATCGTACAACATTTTGTTTGTTTTATTGTGAGGTGAAGACTTATACAAAGCTGCAAGTATTGCGTTCTTCGGTTCTTCATTTTATTTTTAATATGTTTTAAGAAAGGGTCTACAATGGCCGCGTTCGGGGGGCAAGCCAAACCTATCCGGATAGGTTTGTGTTGTTGTAATCCCTTGTTGAAAAACTTCTGATGTCAGCTGATGCAACAACAACTCAAGGTATCTGAAAATTTTTGGGATAGGTGGATAGCCTATCTCACTACCACCCGAACGCAAGCAATGTGAAAAGCGAGAAACAGATTACAACAGCAACAGCACCGTCAACAGCAACAGCAGCCGCCATTAATTTAGAGCCAACGTATTTCAATTGTTCAAGACAGATAAGAATAGCAAAGTCAACAGCGCCGTTAGGCCTAAGTCCTAAATTTGCTGTTGCTGGTGTGATCCTGGCACCACGAAGAAAATCCTTTGATTTGATTATGTCAAACAGATACAAATAATGTAGGTGCTGTTGCTGGTGGCAATGTGTTTGAAAAATTTTTGCTTGCCAGCGTGCTGTTTGCTGTTGACGGTGCTGTTGCTGGTTTAATCTGTTTCACGCATAAAGAAACCATTTTTTAAAAAGTTCATTTTTTTGCCAAGAAGTACCTATATAATTTCTTGTTATTAATTCCAAAGTCAACAAAATCCCTTTTTTTTGCAGCATTCTTACTGATTCACACTTATCAAAGTCCATTTTATCGGCTCAAGGGTTTTGTAGTTTTTTTCACACTTTATTGATTTTTATCATTTTTTCTCCGAAAACTTTTTCACGTAGAAGATAAGAAAAAAAAACTCCATGTCATCATTATTCCAAGGATACATCATTTTTTTTCCTCGAAATCCTTAAAGCTCCAAGAACACTTTGCGGCACACAAAAGACACAACGTAAAACCAGGTTTTTCTTATGTAAACCTCCTTCCTTTCTTTTCTTTGTGTAGGTATTAGAAGACTTTTCCCCAAAAAAAAAAAAAATGTGAAGACGTTCGTTCGAGGAAAGTTCGGACAAGGTGACACTAACCTTAAACTAAAACGAGCAGCCATTCCGTCTAGTGAAGTATTGGCTGGAATGAGGTTAGATGGTGTGGTATTATTTAATGCGAGAATCATGACTCGTGCAGCACGGATTGTCCTACATATTTTTTTTTATTATTATTTCAATGGGAAGAAAACAAAACAAACAATCACAACGTGTAGGGAATTTCATGATGTTATTTTTTTTATTCCAAAGGAGGAAATAATCCTTAAGATGTTGTAGGTGAGATTATTTGAGTTTGCTTAAGGCAGGCGATATTCTTGTTCGCGTGTTATTTTTATGATAATTTCGTTTGCTGTGTTTGCTTTGTAAGTTTTGTACCGGAAAACACAATTATACACATAAAATGCTACATATACAGAGGCAATCCTTGGTCACTGGCAGAAGTAAGGAGATTATACGATGCTGTTTTCATTCCATTTATACAAACGAAATGGATAAAATGTCAAGAGGGATGTTCCTCGCATGTTTCTTATCGACAATTTCATTAAGGGTCTAGTAGAGAGGCCATATAACTGACTCTAGTCTCCTAATTTGATGCAGATGTAATTTGTTGCTACTTTGAAACGAAATGGTTTCTCAAATTGGCATCATTGAGCAAGAGAAATTTGTCTACTTTTCTAAGAAAATATGGGCAGAAAGAAAAACATAAGGCTGGTGTGTGACTCTAAGAAAAAATAAAAATTAGGAAGTCGTAAGTGCATAGTTAAGTTAGAAGGACGGTTTTGTCATGCGATGCTATCAAAAAAGTTAATTAATGGGAGCTCCGCAGAGCAGAAACTGCAAAACAAAAAAGTTATGATCAACTCCATTCATCATGCAACCAAATGTAAATTGAAGGTCATAAAAAAAAATAGGATTATTTTTTGTGTGTGCTATTTAAATATGAAGAACTTTAAGCTTATGTAGATTTTAGGTAGCCCGGGCATAATTGTTAGTCGTTAGCGCTTTGGACTGTCACGCCAGAGGTCTGGGTTCGATTCCCAGTCTCTGCCACTTAACAAAATTGTTTTTCAGGGCTACTGCCTCTTGCGAGGAAGTGACAAATCCTCTAAGAGTATATCTCCTCTCATAGAAAAGTGCCGCTCACCTTAGCCGTTCGGATTCGGTAATAAACTGTGGGTCCCCTCCATTCCTGCAGACACGCACACAGGAATGGTTTTGCGAGTTTTAAGTCACTAGGCCCTGGTTCTTCCAGAGCTGTTGTGCCACCACATTAAGTTTTTTATTTACAGATGCATATGTTAAGTTTTTTAAATTTTCCTTTCCAATTTGGAATTCAACAATTTATTTCAGTTCTGCTTTGTCAGCAGCAGCCATGTGGAACATATTTTTATTAAAGATAATTTATTGTCCAATTCGATATTAATTATAGGTGAATGGACGTGAGAGGAAAAATCTTTCCGTCGACTTAACTTTATTAAGGCAAAAAAAAATACAGCAATGCAGTGATTTATAATAACTATAAAATAATATCATGAACATGATAATGTTACAAATGATTTAATGTTATTTTCTTTTCAGTCATTTATATGGCCACTTGCCCGACCAGCCACCGCCGAGGAAACTCTCACCGTAGAACTTCGAACACAAACCACAAAAATTTTACTGAAGACCGCACTAGGCTCGACAACTTCAAGTCGACAAGGAAGCAGTGGAACGATAAGCAGTAGCAGCAAATGTATCGGGCAATATGTGATTTTAATGCAAGGTAAGATGAAAATAAAAAAGTTTTCCTTTATAGTCTTGATCAACAATCAACCCTTTTTTCTTCATTTCCCATTATTCAAATGCTTAAAAACAGTTTTCTGTAAATTGAAATATAAGTTAAATTTCCCCTAAAACCCCTTAAAAACTTACCACAATGCTCGTTTCGTTAATATTTATATTGAAATAAATCCATTTTAAATGAAACAAAAGAACAAATTTAATAAACAAGAAGAAAATGAGAAATTATAACAAATGAGCCAAGTGAACAGCTATTTGCTCTTTGTCAAGGCATGCAAGGCCTGAGTAGGGTAGGTACAAAGGTGCCTCATCCATATGCAGGGGTTTGCTTTGGCAGCTATGGTGGGTGAGTAAAGCTTCAACCACATCCATTAGGTGAAATTAAATGTTCCGGAACATCTTCTTTTTGTGTACGGGGATTGGGGAATAGAATACAACTCTATTGCAAATTCTAAATGTAAGGCTCATGAACCATGAGAGAATAGGTATAAAACATCCTTCCTGATGGCAGCAACTGGTCCTGTACTGTGTACAACCAGAGCAAGGAAACATCTCCCTAAAGTGTAGGCAAAAATAAATTCAGAACAGACATTAAAATACAACTCAATTCACAGTGCTGGATTATATGTACACGATTACCCTCTTCTCAAATTGATAGTCGACTAGCAATATTTTGGTTTGCTTTGACTTTCAAACCTTTGTGTTTTAAGTAATTTTGCATATTTATTTCATTTAAGCATACAAAAATTAAGCATAAAAAAAAGTAACCGTAAATAAAAAAATTAACCGTAAACGAGCACACCTTTCGCAAAACGCGCAAACATTGCAAATACGACTTTAAGGGCCAGTTGTACAAATATTTGATCCGTGGTTCAGGAATTTTAACTCACCAATTTCAGCGCATTAACTGTGGTTCAACGAAGGTTCAGGCATGCAATTGGCTTTTAGTGGATATTAGAACCTTGAACCATCGTTGAACTTTAGTTAACCCACCGAAATCGGCTAGTTAAAATTCCTGAACCACGGATCAAAATTTAAACTACGATTGTACAACTGGCACTAACAAAAGTACACTATTGCGTGCTTGCAAATAATCTGCACATCTCCTAATGGTACGAGCAGTATGCTGCCGTGTCGTGATAACTGAAAATGACGAATCTTACATTTGTCGATTGTTAGGTCTATCAAGCTGGGTCGACTACAACGGAAATTCAAAAATCTAACTATGCAGGAATTAGGGGTTAATTTAGTACTCCAATCCCGAAAGAGCTCCAAATTCCCTTCACCCTAAAACTTGTGATGGACTCAACTTGACGTCAAGCTGGGTCCACTCAATACACAATTTCCAAAATCTAATGATGCAGAAATTAGGAGCTAATTTGTGGCTAATTAAGTACCCCAATCCCGAAGGGAGGTCTGATGGGCCCAGCTTGAAGCCAAGCTGAGTCCACCACAAGTTTTAGGGTGAAGGGAATATGGGGCTCTTTCGGAATTGGAGTACTAAATTATCCCCAAATTAGCCCCTAATTCCTGCATAGTTAGACTTTTGAATTTCCGTCGTGGTAAACCCAGCTTGACGGACCTTCGATTGTTTTAGTTAAGGCCATGTTTAAAATCCTCGGGGTGATTTTTATTAACAACTGAAGCTGTATCTCGCTTTTTGAGCAGTTAACCAATCGAAACACAACCTTTTTTTATTAAAAATAGTTTTATAACTACTTATGTATTTAAAACAAAGCAAAAAAAACTCATATAATAATAAAAAAAAAAATGTAGATGTTGCGTCATTTTCAGTTAATACGGCAGTATGCTTTCAAATATTTGTAAACCATTTGCAAACATTTTGTGAAAAAAATCAATCTTTACTTTTTTGCAAACAACCTGAAAATTATTTTCACACACTTTATGCGAAAGTTTGCAAAAGTGTGTGCGCAAAGCAAATTCCATAGTTAACCTTTTGTGGGAGCTTTTTTTTTGTGGAAAATATATTTATGACAAATCACTGAATTTGTGAATTTGTAAGCAAAACACTTTTAATATTATTTACATAGTCTTGGCATTCTGATTGAAAACAAAAAATTAAGAGCACCAGTATACTCGTAGTCAGATGTTTTTTCTAGTGTTTAAAAATTACCTTAAAAATGACAAAGACGAAAGTAAAATAACGATTTCATTAAATTAATATTTATCCTAACGTTGGAGACATCGATAAAGGCCTAGCACTTTTAAAATCTCTTTAGTCCGGCACTGTCGATTACCATGCGCCGAAAAGCTTATTCCTACCTTTATGTTGCTTATTTTGTATTTGTCTTTGTTTCTGTATTTTTTTTTTTTTCCTAAAATGAAAAAAAGTAGGTCAAGTGCAAAACCGGGAAGTATACAACAAACGACTTCGTTCAGTAAAAAAAAATACACAAAAAAAATAAAATTCCATTAAAGTTTGACTACAAAAATTTCAAGGAAAATAAATTGAAACAAATTTTCCTCAAATCTAATTAAAGTTCTACTGAGAAGTTTTTTGCTGTGAAATTCCACAACATAATAATATTTCAAACAATGTGTTAAATACATTTCTGACAAGAAAACATTTGAGTTATTTTAGGAAAATTAATTCACTTTGAAATTCGAAATTTTAGACACTAAAATATTTTCTGTTTGACTGTTAATCAAATTTACAAAACAATCCTTCTTTTTTTTTTCAAATAATATGATACCTATCTCGTTTAACCAAAACTTGAAAGACATACCAAACACTGGTTGCTCAAATCTCGACGTGTATTCTGAATTAGCATACAAATTACGTGGGCCATTGACTTCAATGGTAAATAAAAATAAAATGCAAGACTGGATCGCACGAACTTGCTCTTAATATTTAAAGTTGCTTGGAATTTTAAACATTGTATAATTGAAAAGTATGGAACACGTTTCAAATTGCTAAAATAAGGACTTAAAATGTTTTAATTTCAAAATGAAGAACTCGCCATCTGAATTCTAGAAAAAATCACAATTTATGCAGAAAAACTTTCAAAAATCGTTCGAGCAATTTTCTTAAAAAAATTTTTTACGAATCGAAAACTTGCCCTATTGTACCTTACGCAAGTAAAAATCAAGTTTTAAATATTTACATAAAACTGTTATAATATACCTAGTAAAATGTGAATGGAATTGCTTTGTGTTGCTCATTAATTCAATCAATTGTAAATAAAGCAATAAATTCATACAAATTAAGTCAAAATTAGTTGGGCGCCAACGACCACGTAATTAAAATAAAATAAAATGAATATATTTATGTTCTCTTATATTTTAAATAGTTAAATAAAATAAATTTAAAATCTGCGAGTCATAATAGACTGATAATGGTGATTAGAAGATAGAATGAACGTAAACGACGACGGAATTTGGCTGTACCAACCGAGTGTTTGTATGAGTGCATACCTATACATATTGAAGTTTTTTTTTTATTAAATTAACTCTAATTTTAATTTATTGCGTATTTTTCTTTTATATTTTTTCTCTGCAAACCATGTGCTTCGGCTAATATTTTGTGTATATATCAAGGCCATGCCTCAATTTATTCATCAAACTGTCATATTAAGAAATCGAAACGCAAAATATGAAATCCGAAATATGGGAAAAATATTAATGCTCGACGTATGATCACACGGACTTGCTATTATAGTTAACTACTGTAATAGAGCTATTATTAAAAGCACATATCAATGGTTCAAAAATGTTATGATATCTTTAACGATAAAAACTGCCAAAAGTATGTACTAAAAAATTATTAGTTTGATTTTTTGCTATTTTCAAAAAATTTTAAATGCAATATTGTTTACACAATTTAGAAGCACTATAGATTGTAAAATTACAACAAAATCTGTCAATCCATTGAAAGTCTATAATTAACTAACTCGAAAATAAGGCAAAACTCTATTTGCATTTAAATGCGAATTTTTGACAAGAACCTGAAATGCAGTTTTCTTACAATCAGCCTGGTCATTAAAGATACGAAGTAAATTAAAATTCTTTAGAGCCATTTTGAAGCAAATTTGAAATAAAAACCGAAATCATTGTAGGTATTACAGTTATACCTTTTCTAGATGTAGGGGAAGTATGTGTGGTACGCCAAAAATGACGTAAATGGAAAAAATAACACACCAGTCAAATCTTGAAATTTATATCACATATAGCACTAGCTAGCTGCTATTTTAATAATTGCGGTTTCGTTGATTTTTGAATATCTGTCAAAATGACAACTCGGTTGACAACCGGATGTTGGTGCAAATGTCAAAAATTTATTTACAGTAAAAAATATACTTTTTTAGTTAGATCAAATGGACTTAAATTCAAATGGAAGATTTTTTGCGACCTTTAGTCCAATGCGTTTCGCCCAAGCACGACAGTTGGGCTCATCAGTAAGAGTTGGTATTCATCGACCAAAAATTGCGTCTTAGAAAGGTACGACAGCATCTAACTAAGGAGCCCAACTGTGCCTGGGCGAAACGCATTGGACTAAGGTCGCAAAAAATCTTCCATTTGAATTTAATTCAATACAGTCCACTAAAACAATAACAAAAATAATTTTCTTTTATTTTTGTTTATTCTCTTCTTCAAATGGACTTATGTCAATTTTTAATACAATCCCGATATTTCTTTTTTACATGAAACCAATACTTGCTCTATATAGCATGTAAAAAAGCAATTATTGAAACGTCGTTATCAATAACGTGTGTTTATTTAAAAAGTCTAAAAAAGTGAGTGGCATGCATACATGCATATAGATGATTTTATTTATTGCTTGATTAATAACACTTCAAGCCCTATCCTTAATAGACTCCAAATTTAAAATATCACCCGTGTGATTTTCAATTCAAAGGCACTTAAAGTAAGCAGACTCTTTAAATCCATCATCTCTGAATTTCTTAATATAATGTGGTCCACATTACATTTTACATGGTCAAGGGACTGACAGCTCTGAACCCTTCCTTAATTATTTTTTGAAGGTCTTTGCTCATGTCACAGTTTTTTCCTGCGATGCCGACAACGACCACTGACACGAATATAAAAAGAACGTGACGATTAAAAAAAAGATTTCAGTATTCCTATGCAGTTTGTATTCAAGTTCCAAATTTGATTACCCTTATAAATATAACATCTAGAAATAGAGTGAAACATGTTTGTGTTTTTTCAAGTGCCTTTTCAACAACAACCGTATGATTTGATGCACTTGGACTATCGTGGAATACTTATTTTTTAATTTAAACTACTGGTTTGGAATTAGTTTTTTTTTTTTTTTCTTCTATTATTTTGTTGAGCCAGGTGCATTTTTCGAAATCTTTTTTTAGATATTGGTATAACCGACGTTGGTCTGTGGGAAGTTACTTCTCTTATTACCTCGCCTATATATAACAATAAGTACTGCAATTTTCCAATAATGAGATTAGGGCCAACCCTGGTAATTAGATCATATCCGCGTAGTTTTTCGTGTTGGCATATGCTCCTTACTTCTTAGCGTGAGGAAGTATCCATCGTCAAACTTTTCAGAAATCTACTCATTGAAATCACTGATTCTTTATTTTTAGTTCATTGCTATGACGCACACGGCTAAATAGGTACTGCCCTATCGTCAAGAAACCTTTTTCTTTATTTCTACAGGGTACTTTATTTCAGTATCTCTCCTGTTAAAAATAGTTCTAGTGCTTTTCTTTGCACTCTATTGCACATCAGCCAGCAGTAAATTATTTTTATTCATTTGTTTCCATAGAGGAGATCTTAGGCTTTTATAAGATTTAATTTTTTCATGGCTGTACTATTAAAACAACACTGTTGCAGACAAAGTTTCAAAGTCATTTATGATTTATTTAAGGCAACACAAATTAAATTACTTATGGGATTGGGACTATTTCGCCTGCTTATCTTATATTCTCCATTTATAATTGTTATTACAGGAATAACTATACATACTTCTTTTAACTATAATTGTTATTCCATAAAATGTTACTTCGCTGACGGGCAGCTCAACTTCATTCAACAGCTTGGCAGCAATCAGCACGATGCACGACACAGTGTCAATTGTGCAGAATGCATCAGAAATTTAAAAGCCCTTCTATACAGAATGATGAGCAAGGTTGTCACTTTGCTGCAATTGCAGTAGATCTACAGCATTTTTTTCTCAAAATAAATGTACTGCCAATCATTCAAATTTTTCAGGAAACTGATACTCATGTCACATCCTACTTATTAATATAGCTTTCGACTATATCGGCTCTATAAATAAATAAAGGCTGATTTCCAATGCCGCGTTGGGCGTCGCTTTGACAGATTTTTCTTTCAACGCGAAAGCTCACACATAGCAATTTAAGCAAATTGTTTACAATGACGAGTTGGGTATTATGTTACGATTTGGCACCTATTAGCATGTACACAAACCAACGTAACATAAGCTACCTCGACGTTAAAGTTGAAAAAAATCAACTTTAGCGTGCGTTTTGACAGTTAAACTAATGTTCGAATTCCTTTCAACAAAAAAATCGATTTATTTAGAAGAAAAAATCGGGTTTTCTGGACAAATTCCTTTTATTGAAAGAAAAAAATCGATTTTGTTTAAAAAATAATGGAATAGTTTGTTGAAAGGAATTCGAAATTACAGTTATGTAGGTTCATTTTGATTTTCAGGTTCTCTGCAAGTCGTCTGTCATGTCGACGCGTTTGTAAAGCTTGTAAACGTATACGTAAGCGTCTCTAACGCGAACGCGCCATTGGAAATCAGCCTTAAATTTGATGGCACAACAGCTCATGAAGAACTAGGGCCTAGTGACTTTCAACTCTCAACCATTCCTGTGTGCATGTCTGCAGGAATGGAGGGGACCTACAGTTTATTGCCGAATCCGAAAGGCTAACTAGCGGCACTTTTCTGTGTCAATTCCTCGCAAGAAGCAGTAACCGTTTTTTCTTCTTAAATCAATAGGTGGCGAGGCTGGGGATCGGACCTTAGACCTCCGGCATGACAGTCCATCGCACTAACCATCACGCCACGGTCACTACTTATTACTACTATATCGGCTCTGTTTAGTTGAATATTGAAAGACGGAAATCTAGTATTTGTTAATTTGCGATTTTTTTTATGTTGTAAAACGTGATAATATGGGCAAGTTTTTATACAATCTGCAAAAAAAGGTTTACATTCTTATTAAGTAAATGCAATTTTAGTTTATATGCATTTCTTAAATAGTGATGCACAGTGTTGGTTAAGGCCAAAGTCATGAAAGACTTAGAAGCGACAAAGAATTTAAAATTAAAAAATAGTTATACCTAATTAATACGACACCTTTTCTTTTTGTTTAAGATAACATATGGCGTTGGTCATTCGGAAGCATTCTGATTGCTTCTAAAATTGTTTGCTTGGTGACAGATGACACTTCTTCTCCCGAAAAGAAGAAAAAATCGATTCTTTCAAAACCAGGAGCACGCACACATGCTTATTACTTTAAACGTCAATATCGTATAATGTAATTTTTAAATTGATTTTGGAATAGAAATTGTACATTTGTGATTGAATTTCACCTACTTTCTTTTATTTACCTACTAAATATCTATTTAGGAGTATTATTATACAATGCATATGTATATGTACGCAATCTCACTATTTACTGTGGAAAAAGGATCGAAATATTCCAAATAGTCTTAGCCGTGTTTAAAAATAATCAAGAATCGAGAATGAAAACAGCTGTAATTTGAAATCTGCATTTTAGGTTTCACAAATACAACGAAACACAAACTTCAGAATCAATACAAATTTTTGAACTTGTTCGTTTGGCATTGTGGATCGGAGACTTCCGGTCAGTTCTTCTGGATTGCCTAACAAAAACGCTATTATATGGTCTGATATATTAATATGTATTTTATGTACCTACCTATTATTTTTTTAATTACCTACTTGTAATATTTTTTTTAACTTTTAATTTTCCTTGTTTAAAAAAAAAAATAATAATAACAAATCTACTGATGCAAAAACGTTCAATCTACTGCAGTTTTTTTGGAATTTACTGCGGAAAGTTTGCCGAAAAGTGGCAACTCTGATTACGAGTCACGGGTTTCGTATGGACGATACTTTACCTAACAAGCATAATATAGCAATTCAGCCATTGACCCAATTGTACAACCATCATAATCATCATCATCATCCTACATTGTGAGCCTTTCTATCCTTTACTAATTGTCCTTGTTCATTCTTTTTCATACACCCCAACACCGACTAATAAAGCCATAGCCACTAACTAACCGTTTCATTGTGTATACCGACCGACACACAGGTGTTTAATTGCATGTTTTTGTTGGCATGTACAAGCAGTGAGTGCATATAAGGAGTTAATAGCCTGGTGTGGGATTAATTAAATGTTTCCGCAAGGACGTTCGTTTTTACTCATATAGATTATTTTATTAGCACACACATTCATCCTCACGAAAAAGGCTTGGCAAAGTGTGCAGCATAAATTAATTAACCCAACAACAACAACAGCAGGTATTTTTTGATGCTCTAAAATTTTGTGGCAGAAATTAAAAGAAAAGATTTTTTTTTAATCCTCTTCTTTTACACCTATAAAATTTTTAAAACTTTTAAATTTTTATAATTACTGTAACATTTAAACCCATGGCAGGTGGGCAATTTCATCATCTTTATTTTAAGGTTTGGATATTAAGGCAAAGTATACAGTCGACGGTGCTTATAACTACCGATAAGGGGCCAGCCAAATTTGGTCGCAACAGCAACCGGTAACGGTCATTTTGTTACCACATTTGAAGTAAAAAAATCTTAGAATGTTCTTTTAGTGACTGTGATTCCCATGTTCTGTCGGATTTAGTATTCGTTATGAAAATATTTTTTCTTAAAACTGAAAATGTCTATTTTGAAATTATTAGATATCTACCAGCAAATTGGAAAAAATAGAAATTCGTCAGTTTGACTTGGAAAAATCTCTTCATTTATCATCAGAATGAAGATTCTGATGATAAATGAAGACATAAAATTTCAATGCAGGTTGTTTTTTTTTGTAGGAGAAGTGAAAAAAGCTGGTTCTTAAAACTTAACCTTTATTTTGTAGAACTAAGAAATTAGATTTTAAATAATTGTTCACTGTTGGATGTGATGTAAGCAAACCAAATTTCGCCATCATCAATCCACACGAGACCCAAAATCCTCCAAATATTTGTTTTCTCTCAAAACAGCCTATAAAGAGTCTTGATAGCAAAGTACATGAATGGTATGTTTAATACTTTAGTTACTCGCAAGAGGGCTAAACTCAATTATTGTCTTCTTAGTCCAAAGAAGAAGTGATTGGCAAGAGTTCGTTTGATCTCAGCGCTGGGTATCATTATGTCTAGAGTAAAAAGCAGCCTCTAGGGAGGCAAAATCTTGAACTGTATATGTATACCAATATATTGTCATCTAGACATACAAAAACAACAGACGATTACTTATTTAAGGATGGTATGGTTATATCGTCTCCATTTTCTCTTCTTATTTTATGCAGCAAAAATTTAAAGCAAAAAACGTTTTCGTACTAATAATGACGTAAGGGACGGATACTTTTTGGCGGAATCAACAAATGTTGATTATTTGACTTTGAAACTAATTCAATGCTTTGTCTGAAGATATACGAATTTTAAATAATAATTAAAACCCAAATATGTAGCTTTTGTAGCTCAAGTTATTTATTCAAGTTTCTTCAAAATTAAGTCCAAAAATAGCGGACGACAATAATAATTCCCTCGATGTCCGATAAATTGTAGCTTTTTCAATTCTAATTTGATGCGAAAAAATTATTTGTGTATAACTTTTATTGTTCATTTCTTATTTCTATTTAAAATTTAAAAATTATCTAAAAGAATAAATTTAAAACTTTTTTTTTGTAAAAAATTTTAGTTTTTTTTTTGCACCAACCCGTTTTGATTTGATATTCATGTTAAAAAGTTTTCAAGTTCGATCAAAATCTTAAAAATGAGAAAATCCAATTTTGTTGGACAAATTGAAGTTACCCTAAACTTAATTAATCGTATAAACCCTGATTTTTTAGCTCTCATAGTTTTGGGAGCGGGTCAGAATTCTGCTTTCGAAATTCTGCTTTTCATAAAAATTGATATTTAGTAGAATAAAACTCTGCTCATTCTGCTTTTAACTAAAAAAAATTGAAGCTTACAACAAAAAATGTCAGTTTTTAACAAATAAAATAAAAACTAATCTGAGCAAACTAGAGGATAGTTTTAGCTTTTTTCTTAAGAAGTCTTATTTCGCTTTGGTTTATTTTGTAATGCGGAGTTTTTTTTCTGGTTCTATCTGATTCAGCTTTGACCGTAAATAAGGTCTTTTTTTTAGAGATTTTAAAAACCTCATTATACATGATCTTGAGCTTTCTAACAGAATAAATATAAAAAACAGAATAAATATAAAAAAAAAAATAAAAAATAATTCTGCTTTTCAAAATTCAGTTTTAGAAAATTCTGCAAATAAAGCGGGCGCTTTTCTAATTTTTTTATTTTTTTCATTATTTGCAGAATTTTCGAAAACTGAATTTTGAAATACAGAATTTTGACAAAAGAATTTTGAAACAGGCAGAATTTTAATCCCAACCGCATAGTTTTTTTACTAAAATTCAGCTTTTTTTTAGTTAAATAAAAATGTTAAATACAAAAATTTCCGACGAACTTTTTGGCAGAAACGTGAAATGCAGTAATATAAGTAACTACGAAGTTCAATAAGAGTCGTTATAGCGGTTTTTGAGAAAATCGAATAAGGTTTTGCCTGGCCTTGGGTAAAAATTTCCATCAGCAATGAATAAAAATTTTAATATTGATGAAGCTAATAAGGATGAAGCTCACATTGGATTTTTATCACAAAATGAATGTAACTAAGTTCAACTAAACTTAACACACAATTTGCGTATTGACGAGGCCCTCACCAGTCAACAGATGAGTGAGATCGCCGACAAAAAACATCATTTTTTGTTGACCAAAAGCCGTTAAAAACTTATTTGAATTATACAACAAAGACAAAATTGTTTCCAAAATTACACCCTTGAAAAAATCTCAGCAAATTTATTCTGATTTTTTATGTCATATCCCGCTCTATCCTTAAAACAGAAGGTCCTTTAAGGAGATTTTTATAATATTCTGGTAAACATATAGGCGTAAGTTTCAGTTGCCTTTAACCTATAACTTATCCTAAGGTCAAGAAAAAGGATTTAGAAGGATATAGTAAACTGAAAGGCTTATTTTATTTATTTTTATATTTTGTATTGTATATCTGAATAAAATACATAATATTTCCGTTTCAAGAAACCCACATTCAAAAAAGGCAACAAATAGTTTGCTTTAAGTTTCTTTACAAGGGATCCCTATAACCCTTTTCATAACTCCAAGGTCCTCTTGGCAAGTTTTCTTTGAAAAATAATATTTTCTATTTCCAGTACCTACCTATTGGAGGACAATCCTTTCTCAATTATAACATCTGTGCTTCAACAACAACATCATCGTATCCCATTACAAATTCCAACAAAATAAAAAATATTAAATTTTACCTGAACCAGGAATGATTTTCTTTGAGATTTATAAAATGGCAGAAGTTGATTATTTATGTTTCTACCTTCAGTATAATGTTGATGGTTGCTATACATACATCTGAGCTATACAACTAAAACATAGTACATGCAATAGGGTATCATCTGAGAAAAGTTATGAAGTGTTCCAAGTTTGAATGTAGTATCGCAGAGGGGTTGATTCTGAGTATAAATCTGAGTTTGCGGAAATTCGGTCTTTTGCGTCTCCTGCCATCTTGAAATTATGAATTATTTATAAAAAAAATTACTCAAAAAATTATTTAAAAACAACGGCAAACTACAATGTCATGCTATACCTTTTTTTTAAATCCAATAATCCATTCTTATACAGGGTGTTCGGTATAAGGCTCGCCAAAAGGCTAGAGCAAGTAGTAGGTTGGGTTAATACAAGAAAAAAATTGTAACGGAGGGGGTCTATTTCCCCCTGTTTAGGCAGGAGGGGCACTTTTCTAAAAAATCGACTTGAAATTGAAAAAAAAAAATATTAAAAAACAACGGCATTACTTACAATGTCATGCTATACTTTTTTTTTTAAGCCAGAAGCTCTGTCTTTGACTTTCTTTTTAATTTAAATTATTTGAGGAAATAGGTTTTGAAAAAATTAATTTTAAAATTTTAAAATTGTGTTGAAACTAATTTTTTTCAAAATTTAACGTTATTAAATATTTTTTTTTTTGTTTTTAGTATTCGATGCTCCTATAAATTTCCTGTCAAAAGCTAAATTCCTGATGCATAAATGTTTTTTTAGTTTTTTAGAAAAATGAAAATAATAAAATCTACTTTCCAATTTGATTAGTAGAAACAGAATCTTTAGAGCAACAAAATTAATTTTTAAAAAACTGTTCACTAAAATAACTGATTTTAAAAACAAAATAAAAGAAGAGGTTTCTGGCCTTAAAGGTGAAACATGCTATTGTAATAGTGGCCGTTATTTTTAAATAATTTTTTTTTGTCTTAAGACAAAAGTAAGTTTTTTTATAATTTTTTTTATATTTCAATTCGATTTTTTAGAAAATTTCACCTCCCGCCTAAAGGGGGGGGGAAATAGACCCACTAGCGTACTACTGGCAGTACGCTCTGCATTTTGGTGAAAAAAAAAAAAAAATACCAAAAACCAGTACCCGAAGGAGAACCGTTTTTTTTTTTTGATTTTCCTATTTTCTCGTTAACGGATCGACTGATTAAGAAGGTCCTATCAAGTGTGAATAGTAGTGCATATACAAATGTTTTCAAAAAAATGTATTTTGGATTTTTAAAATAAGTTAAAATTTTTTGTTGGAAATAAATTTTTTTGAAAAAAGGTTGATGAATTTTTTTTTGAAATTGTGGTTTTACCTGTATATTTTTACATTCTTAAAAGTGATATACCAAATTTTTTTTCTAAAAAATTTCCATAAATTTTATATATAAAAAAATATTTTTTAAGAAAACCGCTCCAACGATTTTTGAATTTTTTTCAGCATAAATTCAAGAATTGAAATGGCGTTCTTCATTCTGAGATTAAAATATCAATTTAAATAACGTGTTTCAAGCTTTTGTTTTACATATTCCAATTTCTATTCTTCAATTTATTAAATGGACAAATACTTATATAATTAAATTATTAATTATATGTACTTATTATATCTTACACTCAATCTTTAAAATTCGAATGAACTTTAAATACAAGAGCAAATTCGTGCGATCCAGTCGTGCATTTTATTTATTTTTTGTTTTGAGTTTAACATTGGTTTAATTTTTTTATAAATAAATCTTAAATTCAAGACGGTGAGAGCCGTCGCACAGTGTGGGATTCTGGCAATCTAGCGGAATTTTATTATAAAAATCATTCGCATGAACCAAAGCAAAAATTGGTTTAATATATAGCTAATACCTCCCTGTAAGCAAGTATACCAAAATTTTTAGGTGGAGAGCATGTTTTACTGAGAGAATTGATTTTAAAGTGAGAGTTTGTGATTTATTTGAGTCAAGTTTGCGGTGCGAAGGTGTTCGGGGTTTTTCACTTTTAAACGTCTTTTGTGAGTCTTAATTGAAGTTTTTATTTTTTATTTATTTAATACAATATAAGAGAATAAAAAAGTGAGTAAAATTATATTTAAAAGGGTGTTCAATTTTTTGTTGTTGTGTTTTTAAGTGCAAAAAATGTGTTTTTTTTATTAATTTTTACATTTATTGGAGAAAATTTTAATGTATTCAGGGTTATTCAGGGGGGAAACTATATACGTCTTAAAGGCTGACATTTCACCTTTCATATTGCGTTTTAAGTTGCTGCGCATATCTGCGCACTTGAAAAATTTGGTAATTTTTCTAAACGCTTACCGTCCAAAAAATCATGTTCTGTTTTTATTTTTCTAATATTATTTGTTCTTATATGTTTTTTAACTTTGAGAAATGTGTTCTCTCTTTGCAAACACAATATTAGAGAGAGAGAGATATTTTGCATACTACAACTTACAGGGTGTTTTATGTTTCAAATAATATAAATTTAATACAAAAATTTAACATTTTACTTTAAAAAAATATGTATTAATAAAATAATACTTAATATCAAATTGAGGTATTTTGTATACATATACTATATATGTATTACAACTTACAGGGTGTTTCAGTCAATTATTTATTTAATACAAAAATTTAACATGTTACTTAAAAAAAATATTTTTTTATAAAATAATACTTATAATATAATAAATATAAAAGCAATACAAATGTACAGGGTGTTTTTCAAATTTAAATACAAATTTAAATATCGCGAACTATTTACGAGACAAACATCCAGTTTGGAAACAATGAGAGATCTTTTTAACGCAGGCTTTTGATATCTTCAGACCCTTTCTTAGCAAGTCTAAGGTGCATTCCGAAAAGAAAGAAAAGGTCCAATTGAACAAGAAATTTTGGAACTTCTTGATGTTCCATCTTAAATTAAAAAATCTGTTCATGTACTTTTTTTTGTTATTAAATGTATTAAATGCTGGATATCGATTTATATTCATGGCAATCAAAAATAAGACTAAAAAATAAAACTTATTGTTTCAGATAAACTCAGATATGTTAATATATGTATATAAAAAACTTGCTTTATTTAATTTTCTGTTTACTTTTTTTTGAATTTAGGAGAAAAAAGTGTATAAAAAGTTCAACATGCGACATGTTATTAATATTTTTCTTGTTGGTAAGGTTAAAACCCTCCCGCCCCCCTTGCCACACATTTTGACCTATTCCAATTGTAATTTATTTTTTTAACATTACATCTGAGCATATTTGTTGCAAAAAGTTATCAAAAAACCAACCCAAGTTTTGTTTTATGCGTGGTAGTGATTTTCAGAAAATTAACATTTTTTCATATGAGAGATCGGTCACTTCATAGCTCGTTTTAAAAAAACTTTGAAGAGATATGACAAAAATTTAAGTTGTATTTGATTTTACGAGCCATTTATATAAGCAGAAAAAAATATAAGAAAAAGTTTAATGCACGAGCGCTATTAATTTAATTCCGCTAGATTTCTAAATTCCCACACTGTGCGTCGAGGTGGATGGTAGGGGGTTCTAGGTTGAAGGAGAACGGATTTATTTATTTTTTGTTTTGATTCTTTATACTTGCGGTATGGATAGAGTATCCAATCGAACTACCTCATGGGCTCTTCATGTGAATTTAAGTCGAAAGGTATAACTTGTTCGTTTTCATTTGTTTTTTTTAGTTACAACCAGTGCTGTCGTTTTCCAAATTCCGAGGGTAGCACTTGTCAGAAAATTTGGGGAGGAGCCCCAAAAATTAAAAGTAATTCCTTTAAAAATATAATTCCAAATAAAAAGAGACAAATTCTTTTTTCTATCGAAACATAAGAATTTTTAATATTCATTTTTGCAAATGAGTTTGCACAATCAAAAGAAACAGCAAGAGCCAATTTTGTTTTTTTTTTTTAAGAATATAATTTTCTTATTTTTTTTTTGTTAACCATTCGATAACTTGTTTATTTATCTTTAATTTCATAATTTTTTGTTGTTCTATTAATTTTTTTCCGAAGAATATCAGACTTTGAATTAAGAAAGACAACTTTAAATTTAGTACATTACCAAAGTTTAAAAACCTGAATTAATTTTCTACAAGAACTATTCAAAACTTTATAGCCAATATGTTTTAGTTTAAAAAAAAGTACAAAAAAAGGGCTTTTTATAGACTCAACAAAAATACAAAAATAATTTGGTAAAACATTTTGAAGACCTATTAGACCACACATTTTTTTTTAGATTTAAATTGAGCGATCGAACTGGTTTTCTTTACCGAATGATCAAGTCGTACAAACAAATTAAAGAAAAAAATTGTAAACATTTTAAAATTTTCATTAAAATAGAACAGAAAATAACAGTTTTTGCCCACTTTTTGTCACAGTAAAGTAGATACGTCCACTTTCCACACAGAAACAGATACAGCTCTTCAAATAACACATTAAAAAAACTGTATAAAATTATTTTCCCTAAATTTTTTTTACTTTAATAAGTGTATAATAAATAAAAGAAAGAGTTTTTTTAGGCATTATTTTAATAAATACATTCATAACATCACTTTGTTAAATACTTTCATTGAGAGTTTGACATTAAGAGTATTTCTTCATCATTATATCGCTTTCTGAAACCTAACAGAAAAAAAAATTGTGTTCATAAAATGTAAGATTATCTTTTCAATTAATTCTTTAATGTGGCGACCTGGGGAGGTAAGGGTAACACAGTAGCCCTTTCCGGAGCAAAGTAGCCAAATGCTACTATAGTAGCCAAAACGACAGCAGTGGTTACAACGTATTTATGATACTCGTATAGTGTAAATTTTGTCTGTCAGAAAAAATGTTTTATATGTTTTGGATTTTTTAATTATTTTTTTTTTTTTTTGACCATTTAATAATTAAGTACTGGTTTTTTCCGAAATTAAATTTTTAAAATGTTTAAATATTCTGTTCTCGACATGGTATGTAAGAAATCCATCTAAGCCTTAAACGAAAAACCGGAATTTATAAACTCCCTCTTTCCTTAGAATTTTATAGATTTCTTAAGACGATTCTTAAATTTTTAAAATATTAAAATTTTCTGTGCTCGACGGCCGGCCGGCATGGCATCTAAGATTATACGAAAAACCGAAATTTATAAACTCCACATCTTTCCTTAAAATTTTAGTCTTCTTAAGATGATCCTTATACCTTTAAAAAAATATATAAAATAAAAAAAAAATAAAAAACAACCAAAATTTATCTCGAAAATATGTGAACAAATTAAAAAAAACCCTTCACAAAATGGCACATATCGAAAAATCCCCAAACATGAGTAAAATGTGACATTATGTGACATAATGTAAGTCTTGCGGTTTTTTTAAAATTTTTTTTTGACGTTTAAGTCAATTTTTTTTAGAAAATTACCTCTTCCACCTGAGCGGTGGCAACATTCCCCCTTCCAAAAGGATTTCTTCTTGTCTGGATTCCCAACCTACGCACTCTAGTTTTTTGTCGCATCTTATGCCAAATCACTCTTTATATAATTTATATACATATATTTCTACAAACATATACCTACGAATATGGCATTTTATTAATAAACCAATATGAACATACATTAAAAATTTTAAGTATCTACTTGCATACATACTTAAAAATTAAAAGCCTTAAACCACTATAGTATGTACTCACGTTTCAGACACAGTCGAGAATTTAATTTTGAATTCATAATCTTTCGTATCATTTTGATTACAACCAAACTGACTGTAATGTTCTTTTTGATGAACGGAAGAAATTTGAGCATCATCGGAGGAATTTTCATCAAATAAATTTTCAATGAAGTAGAATTTCAGCTCTCATCATTTTGGCAATATAAGATGAATTTTTGTTCACAATGAGCACGTTTAAATTGTTTTAAATTTTCGTTACAAAACTGTGCGCCGCAGATGGATAATAAGTGTAGGTTTAAATTAAAAATTGTGCCTTGTGCGTGCTTCTTTAACAACTGCTGATGCTAGGCTGAATACTCAAGGAAAAATGAGACCATTCGGATTCCAAAAGTGGTTGTGACTTTGTGACCTACATTTTTAAAAAATTCTATTATCTCATATTTTTGAACGAAATAAAATTTTCAATGACATTTTAATATTCGAACGGAAGGGATGAAACCTGTTTAAATGCTGTATTCACTTGACTAATTTTTCTGTTCAGAGTATATTTACCTGTGCATTATAATTAGGTGGTTTTATAATCTATGTATCTATGTATATATTATAATTTAATAAAACATGGTTTTATATTAAAAAAAAAAAAAAAGAAGCCATTATCATTTTTTTTTTTTTTTGTAATTTTAGGGCTCATTGAGACTGGATTCATAAGTATTGAAGACCAGCTGGTGGACTTTAGTACAAACAGACCAATTGAGGTAAGTGCTTTCGGCAATTTATAATCGTAGCTATACTTATTGTATTGTATTATAAAGTGTAAGAAGAGCTATCTAAATCACAAAAGGGTAGGTCAAAAACTTAAAGGTCGGTATGTTCAAACAAAGTATGATTATTTAATTTTCATGTCAATTTATTCGGTAACTAGGTATTTGGTACTTTTACAAAACAAGTATCGACCCGTGGACACTCTACGTTGGAGAAAACCTTTGTTTGAAAATATTGAAAGAAAAAAATTTTTTTTTAATTTAATTTTTTTTTTTTAAATATGCACAGTGTTCGACAGTGCAAAAACAAAAATGACCCACAATTTGTAAATTCGTGTCTCAAGTATATTCTGCACATCTCCGCAATTGTGGCTTTCCAACCATATAAAATTTATCGAAATCGGTCAAATACTTTTTGAACAAAATTTATTTATACAGGGTGTCCAGTAAATAATGGCTACTACACCTACTGAAATAAAAAAAAAAAAATACGGGATAAAAGAACTTTTCGTAATTTATTTTGTGGAAAATTGAACTTTGTCTGAATTCGTATAGTTCGTACATACATACATTCGATAGAATAAACTTAAAAACCCATAGCCCAAAATAATATTCTTGAAGCAAAGTTATTACAACATAAAAGTTTTTTTTTTTAATTTTCTTCCCAAAATAAGTTCATCCATACAACTTTCATTGCAACAAAATCCAAACCATTTATGTTCATACATACACAAACTCTGGACTGAATTGGAAATTTCAAATTCATTTTTAATTCAATCCTTTTTTTTGTTTGAGTAAAAAACTATTAATCAAAAGTTTCAAAAACATTCAAAACACTTAACTTTTGTATAGCTCGAAAAAGTAAAGTGTAAATAATGGATTTCGCAAAGAGATTTCTTTGGTTTTATGTTCATTGACTTCGATTTAATTGAAAGTGTGAAGGTAATTATGGCTTGAGTGCTTGATTAAATTATTGTTTGTATTCAGAAATTGCATGTCACGAAATAATAAAACTTTTTTATTTTCTCTCGCTTACGATAATAAATATAATAGGTACCTACTTAAGGGCCAAATTATTTTGAATTTGCCTTTAAGGTATTTACATTAACTTTGTATTTATCATGATTATATTCTCGTACCAACATTGATTCTTTAAGTAGTTTATAAAAAAGGGTTTGTATAAATAATAAATTTGACCAATTGTTTGAATTATACATATTTTTATGTAAAATCATGCTTTTTGAATACCTTCTGAATTTATGTTCATTCACTATGTTTTCTTGAATTTACCCGATTTTTTTAGGAATAATTTTATGAAATAGATATGAAAACCCTTTTGCCCTAATTTTATTGTTTCCATTTTTGGTCTTGATAGGTAGATGTAATGCAAGAAATACTTTTAAATTATAAAATAATTACATTAATCTATGAAACTTAAAGTTTTATAAAATAACTATCTGACACGGCAAACGTTGTTCTGTCATATAAATTATTTTTAGTGAATATTTTGGTTATTTTAAATGAGAAAATAATGAATGTATTATAAATGTGTTTGAATGTTCAACGATCGATAAAATTGATCGAATCTGATCTATAAAATAAACGAATAAAACGATTTGAATGAAAGTGTGTTTGACGTTTATGCCATGCCGGCAATGACGGTGCACATTGTCATTCGATAAACAAACGTGAAAACTTACGTGATTCTTGTGTTCTATTGAGAAGAAAAATGTCGCAGCACTAAGTATATCGGTGCGGCACTTCATCAATGCAATCAAGCATTTCTTGGCGTATCTCGTCGGGTCGTATGGACACCCAGGTAGATGTCTCAAAGAAATGGAACATTAGTATAAATCGAAAGGGAAACATTAAATTTGAAACTGAAAGTATGCTGTTGTTGTGCGTGTAGCATTTCTCTATGAATTTTTCGGGACCGATTTCGGATGCAGCTGTACCAGGCCGGTTACTTTAAGTAGGTACGGCGACAGTGGATAAACAACTAATTCTCCACTGCGAGGAAAGATTCCACGTGGATATCGAGCAAATATGTACGTGAAGGTTTGAATGTGTCTGACATCGCGCTGTGGGAAAATGGTCTTCCTGAGCCCCGCCCGAGTATGATAACGGTCCATTCTTTGTTGATTATCAAACGTATTATGTGGGGAAGGAATGACAGAAAGAGGAATGGAGCGTTTTAGACGAAGACCGCCGATGAAAATAAAAAAACACCAACCATTCATTTTCTCACTTCAATGTTTTGTATTAACTTAACTGACTTATATTCATTGTTTGATCTCTTGAAAGTTTAATGTAAATAAGTAAATAAAATGCACGACTGGATCGCACGAACTATTGCTTTATTCGTTCGAAAACCCAAAATGGGCCCTCCTGCAACTTGCTGGCCTTTGTTCAGTGTAAGTGCCCTATTACACGTTGACTCTAGGGTCATGACTCTTTTCGAAATTGAATGAGTGCGAAGGTGAAAAAAGATCGGATCTCACCTTCGTACTCATTGAATTTTGAAATGAGTCATGAGTTTCTGTATAAGGTCACTCTAATCACCTAGCGTTGGTGTATATCATATACTTAATATATATATATACAAAATACAGAAACAAAATTCATAAAAATTGGTTTAGCTGTTTCGAAGGAGTACGATCACAAACACTTGTTTGTTAGTAATATCTAATATCCAGTCAATTATATTATCCTGTAATAAACAGAAACTTGTAGAACAAAATTCTGTAATTGACACATAATCCTAGAAGATCTTGTTTTGTAGTATGTATATATTTTTAAAATATTGTTGCCAAATTATTACATTCGGCATTTTCAGGAAAATTATATCTTAGAGATTTCACTCCATCAATTAGTGAAGCAAACGAGTTAAAAATGTTTCTCCTCAATTTTTTTGACAGACAAAAACAGATATTTTGCTGGGCAGTCTTTGTTTACGTATGTAAGTGTCTGTTTACATGAAATTTTTGCTGAAGCATTTTTTCATTCGTTATCCACTATGATTCCTGTGTTCACATTTCAAAGAAAAAATTCTTTCATTTCAATTTAACGTTCCCTATCTCACACCCGTAAAATCCATTCTTACTCACATAATAAGGTCTTTCATGCTGGATCCGAGAATATTTATTGAAACTGGCGCATTGGCATGCAAACAGACACAAACAGATCATCCCATTAAAATTCAATGTGCCGCGAGTCGCGAAAAATTTGTGTTCAGCCCTTAACTTCATTGCGCTTGTTTTTAAAAATTTTTTTTCTGTAGCACTGAATGCTGTCATATGACATTTTACTTCCTATCCTTCCAATGATATTTCCAGTCCACACAGTGTGGTGTGGAAAAACGTCAGTGTAAGTGTCGTGAATATTTTAATAAATAAACAAAATCTCGGTATTTGTGGTATAATAAATAAATAAATTTAAATATTCTGCACTTATGTGCAAAAAAAAACTTGCCAACGATATACATAAAATTTATGCTCTCGCGTAAATTGTACAAAAGTTAAGTACCTACAACAAAAAAGTTTCTGCCGTGTTTTGTGAATGTCGGTGTGAGTGTTGTAAATTCATTACATGCCGCCTCCATGAGGCCATGAACGATGGCAGGATTATGAACATGTCTACAAAAAATCCAATGGAGGCACAAAAATCCATGTCCATGTCATGAACATGTCGACGAAAACTAATTTTTGAACAAGACATGAGCTCTGTTCAAAGCTTGGCCATGAGATTTGACGTTCCATGTGTGTGAAAGAGGTAGAAGTAGTACTGAAAGGAATTTTTGTGTGGTCCTCTTGCTCTGACTTATTAGTGGAATTTATCGACATAACTATCGACATGACATAAAGTGCCCAGTGCGAAAAAACAAGCTGATTGTTGATTGGATTGTGGTTTGGATCTTGGGCATCTGTTCTGTATGTCCTGTGGAGGCGGCGTGTTAACTTCGTCTCGATCTCGCTGCCTCTTATTGTCCAATTTTATTTTATTATTTTAAGTATTTGTGGTAAAATTATGCAATAAATTTATATATGTAGGTATTCTTCACTTCTGTGCAAAACCTAAACCACCTTTCCAATGACTTTTTTTTAGACCGCGTAAATTGTACCACAAATTCGGTGCTAATAATAATTTTAAGCATTTTTGGAAAATTTTATTTTTCTCAAGGTTAATATTTGGTGAAAATATTTTTTGAAAAAGCGGAAAGAACCATTTTATTGTACTTTCGCTTTTCTCGAAATCAAATGAAGTGATTCTGTTAATTTTTTTTTTTTTGAAAACTCCTAGATAATCTTAAAATCGCGCATTATCTAGAATATTAAAAAAAAAATATTCTTATAGCCAAAATTAACGGTACGTTTCATAAAACTGTTCAAAAAACGTAAAGAAAATCTTATTCCTCTCGAAAACGACTCCTATGATTTTGATTAAAATTGGTCTGTGTACAAATATAATTAAGTAGGTATGGGCTACATTTAATGCGCAAAGCATCCAACCAAGACTGGGAACTGGCCATTCACCGTTACTTCATAATGTCCATGGTCATTTTGGGAGCAGTTGTACTTATTGCCATATTTCTAGTCCGTTGTTTCCGATCCAGAGCAAAATCCATTCAGTCCGCCCGAACAAAAACACCATCACCAACTATTCTACCACTCCGTGAGCTGAAAACTATCCAAACGCCGATGAAACGAGCTCCATCAACACCACAGCCTCTAGCAGACACAACGAATTTCAGCGTCACCTCTGCCCGGGTGTAGACAATATCAAAACACATAATTTAAAACACAAAAAAAGGGGTACCTTATAATAATGTATAATGATAAAAAAAATATATTTAAAATGTTAAAGATAATATAAATGTGCACGTAATGAAATAAAAAAAAGAACAAGCAAAAAAAAAACATAATAATACATATAATTTACATCTGCATACAATATTAGAAAAAAAAAAACACTTTTATTAAAAAAAGAAAAAAAAATATATATAATTTTGAACACAAAAAAATAGTAATAAATTAAATTAAATAATTTCTAGTAGATATCAAAAATTAATTGAAATTGTATTTAAAAAAAAAGTAATTTATAATGTCAAAAACAATGTCAATGTTCCTCATTAGAAAATTTAAATTTAATAAAACAAATAGTAATAACACCTGGAAGTTACACCCAGAAGTCCAAGCTAGGTCGCCAGAATTGGGGAGTCAAACTGTATCCGCGAAACCAAACGGCCGTTTTAATTAAATCAAATTAAACTTAATACAAAAATAACACGAAAACAATATTAACCTAAATATTTACTAAATCGTTCTTTGTTTAACCGATATAAACTACATATTTATTCAAGAGTTTCTTATTTTTGCAAATAATTTTTAATCCGATCCAGGTTTAAACAAAAGTTTAAACAAAAAGTTCCATCCATATGTATATTGCAACATGTTAACTACTATTTTGTTAATTTTTGTCTACCTATACTCATATACTTTTAACTGAATAAACTTTGGCTGGAATTTTGTCTAACCCCCACGCAACCAGAAACAGAATCAATTATAAAAAAAATGTCTCAACAGATTCCTGTGGCTTAAAAAGTTTTTATTTTTGAAAAACTGTGTCCTGACCTAGTGAAATATCTATCAAACAATTAAAAAAAAGTACCCTTATACTCAGAATAATTTCTGCTTAAAGCCTTAAATACTATAAACTTTAAAAATACGAAGTGGTCAGTGAAACTCCAAGGTCACCTGTAAAACCTGAAATTAAAAAAAAAATCTATTAAATATGACTATTACTGCAATTTTAATTTTCCTTTAAAACAAAAAAGCTCTAATTACCAGTAGTATTTCAAAAACCACTTGACTGCTCCTGTTGCATATTTAATCGTAAAAAATAGCAAGAACCTAGATATTATTAAAACCTTGAACTTTGTTCTCACATTAACCCAGTGCCTATATTTTTGATAGTCTCTAGATCTAGTAAAATTCGTTCCGTAAGACAATATTCGCTTAAAGCCATAGGAAAACATTTTATAGGTACAAAGGTATTTTACATTCTGTATTTTCTATGAAAACAAAAAATTCAAGTTAAAAGACAAAATCAATTTCTCCTCTTCAGGAAGACAACAAAATGTTTTGCCAATGGTTAACCAATTACCCACCTACAAAAAAAAAAAAAAAAAGTACTCTTCTTTACCCCAGATGGGACTCGAACCCACAATCCCCGGCTTAGGAGGCCGATGCCGTATCCATTGGGCCACTGGGGCAGTTGCCACTATGTGCTCAAAGTTAACACAACAAGTCTTCTTCACCAAAGCTCCCATAAAAGTGTAGACATAAAAATGAATGTTGGATGAATTTATATTTAGAAAATTCATTTTCGATTCGGTTGGGTATGATGACGTGATGGTGTTGTGGGTGTGAGATTGCAAATGAAATACTTGAACTTTACGTGCGTTGAATTTAGGATTTTATTTTTTTTTTAAATATTTAAGAGCGGAGGGTGTATTTTACTTAATTTTTTTTTTGTTTGTTTACAAATAAAAATTTTATCGATTTCGGATAGTTTCTTTCAGATAGATTTACAGGTGTTTGAATAGGATTTCAATAGATGATGTTGAATTGATTGAATTTGATATGAGGTTAAGTTTTTTAAAATTATTTGTTTTTATGGCACATTTTGAATTTTACAAATGCCTATGAATATTTAAATGTTAAGGTGACTAGCACTGCTTTCATATTAACATGTGATTCTATTTTAATTAGATGCAAACAATCGATTTGTTTTTTTATACAAAATAGAGTAAGTTAACGCCCCAGTGGCCCAATGGATACGGCATCGGCCTCCTAAGCCGGGGATTGTGGGTTCGAGTCCCATCTGGGGTAAAGTCTAAAATTTTTCTTTTTTTCAACATCAATCAATAACCAACAGGTTGTGGAATATATTAAAACAAAAAAGATTATAATGTGCCTACACATTTTCAAGCAGAAATAACCTGTTCATGTTATCTCCGAAAACCGTTTAGATTCACATAATCATAGATTTGAATGTCTATATACATATCTAAATATGTATATCCATTAATTTAGTATTTCATATCCAACATAAGCCCTCATGGTTGGTGACAGGAAGACTGGCTTCTAGTTAAAAGAAAGGAAATTCATGATTAACAGTCAACCCCGCTTAAATCTACTATAATTTATTTAAAAAAAAGTAATGCAATCAACTAAAAAACAAATTTCAGTTGACAGATATTTGTTCCAAGATTAAGATCTCTTATAAGGCTACCGTTACGGTGGATGCCTTACCTGGTGAAAAAATGTTCTGCACCTATTCTTAAAAATTTTTCGCCAGAAGCAGATTTTTGTAAAAGTTATAAAAAATAAATAAAAAATATCCCGAGCCTAGACAGGTGGTCCAAACAAGAGGTGTTTACATTGTTACGGGTTCGTCATTATTTTATACATGATTATTCACGCAATTTACTTAGACCCATTTGCTGAAACGAAACTTAAGTATTTAAGTTCAATATAAGAGCTTATGTGACAGTTTACGCTGATGAAAAAGTAGAAAATTAGCGTTTAAGTTAAACATAAATATTTAAGTTTCGTTTCAGCAAATGGCCCTTAATGAACAAAATCAAACTTTAATAAATTAGCCTATACAGAAATTGAAAAATGAAAAATGAGAATAAAGCTACAAAAAACTGTAAAATATATTAGATTGAAATTGTTACGGATATGACACACTTGTCATGAAATTGTTACGGATATGACACATTTGTCATGTCCGTAACAATTTCAATCCAAGATAAGGAATGAGAACCCAAACTGGAAAACACTGTTAAATATATGTGTTTTAAATTAATTGTTACGAATTAAAGAAGTACTGTTTCGGGTAAGAACAAGATAAAAATTGGGATATAAAACTGGAAAAAAATTGTTTAATATTGTTACGGGCGTAACTATGTATTAAAATCAGAAGCACAGTGCAAAAAACTATCAGATATTAGATACAAAATTCTTAAGGGTGTGCCAAGTAAATGTTACACACTGTTACCAATTAGAAATTATACCCGAAACTGGACAACACTGTTTTAAATTGTTACGGATGTGACAACTTAATTATACGGTTTTGACTAAGATTAGAAATGAGAACTAAAACTGGACAACGCACTATCAACAAAATTTGTTTCAAACTGTTACATGTGTAAAAAGCTAATCTTGTGGATAAGACCAAGACTAAAAATGAAAACCAAGATTGAAGTACCCTATTAAAAAAAAAAATAGATATATGTATGAAAAAATAATTAGTTTGCAAAAAATTGTCTAGTATATTTTATTGAAAAGTAATTGTTACGGGTGTGAGAAGTTAATGCTACCGGCGGCGTGACCAAGAACCAAGATTGTGACACTTTACAAACTTAAAAATTTTGTTTGAAATGGAAATCAGTCTGATAAAACAGTCAAATATATTAAATTGAAATTGTTACGGAAGTGACAAATTAATGTTACGGGTGTGACAAAGACAAAAAATGTGAAAAAAACGAAAGACTGCATAATTAATTTATTTAAAAATAGGAGTTACGAGTGTGGTCAAGCTTAGAATGAGAAAAAAATAAGAAAAAAGTAAAATAAATTGCTTAAAATTATTACGGGTGTGACCAGACTTAGAAATAAAAGAAAAAAAATCCAAAGAACAACTTTTAAAAAAAAAACTATTTTAAATTATTAAGCTTAACAAAATACCCAGAAGTAAACAAATTGTTTAAATTGTTACTGATAAGGCTAAGCTAAGAAAAAAGAAAACAAAGCTGTAAAAAATTGTCAAATATATTAAATGAAAATTGTGTCAAGTCAACGCTTCAAGTTTGTCCAAGAACAGAAATGAGAAAAAAACTGCGAAAAGCTTTTTAAGAAAATTTTGTTTTAAATTGTTACGGATGTGCCAAATAAATGTAACGGGTGTGACCAAGTATGATCTGTATGCTTGAAAGAATAAAAGAAACGAAATTCTATAATGAAACGGGTGAGGCACACTCTTAAAGTGTTGGTCTACTAGTTCTACTCGACTGTCTCGATCTGTGGTTAATTAAGTGGCACCGACTGTTATTATGAGCAGATAATAGAATTGTGTTTTGTTGTAGGCCACACGTGTGAATTGCACGCAGGTGGTCTATTTTGATATTTTTTTTTCATTTAACCGAAGATTTGATGTACTATGACATTCATTCAGATGGCTATGAATAAAATTGGAAGCTTGAATATACACATACATATACTCATAATATGATAATAGAAAAAAGAAAAAAACGTGATTCACAGGTGAAAGAAATGTTCATTATGTAGCTTTACAAGGCAGTGTGTGTTATGAGGATACTTAAAATAATAAGGCATTATTATCTAAAAATAAATGACACATTCTGTTTCGATTTGGTAGTAGAAAAAGTTTTTTTTTGTATGTCTTCGCTACTTTTCTGTAATGCTTTTCGAATTCACTTTTATGAGTGTATTAAGGAGAAAATTATATAAAATTTCATTAGTTTAGAATTATAACTTTATTTGTTTTTGAAGTCTTATATTCAACAATCCTTGACTTTGGCATATAAATACACAATATTGGGATTTTTGTTTATATTTTAATATTTGATGAGCTCTTAAACAGAGCAACCACATTTTGCCTAAAGTTGTTGAAATAAATTGATTTTTTTTTTACGAGTTTTCAATTTTAAATTTCATAGGAAAATATTCTTGAATCTGTTTTTAATATACATACAATTTTTTTATGTTTTTTTAAATGAGGAAAGTTAAATTGCCATTGGCTTTAATTTAATGTGTTTACCTTTTAATGTTCATTTGATATTTGAATATGGTTTTGAATGTTCAAAAAATAAAACGCAAGACTGGATCGCACAAACTTGCTCTTGTAAAGTTTCTTCGAATTTCAAAGATTGCACATATTAAAACTTAAGAGTAAATATTTTTTTTTATGTATTATAGAGCTTAAAATGAAAAAATTATTAAAAATCAACATAATTCGAAATAAATTTATTAAAAAAGTCTTCTTAAATTATTTTGAGAGCTAAAACAAGTTCACTATCTGATTTCTTTAACTAATCTTAGTTTTGCAGAAAAAAAAATTAAAATCGTAGGAGCGTTTTTTTTTTTAATTAATTTTTTATATATAAAATTTTGTAAAAATTCTTAAGAACAAAAATTGGTACACAATTTTTTAGTATTTATTTATGTTGAATTAAAAATTAAATTTCGAAAAAAATCATCTACGCGTTTTTGAAATATCGAATTTTCAAAAAAAAAAAATTTAAATTTTTTTAAAAATCCAAAATTTGTTTTTTTTTGAAAATTTTGATATGCACTATGATTTCGACTTTTGAGAAGCTTTTGTATAAAAAATTTATTTTATTTAAATCGGTTACACACATAATGAGATAGTCCAAAATAAAGAAAATGGTTCTATGAGAAGTACTGTTAATAATGGTTAACTGAAAATTTTGTTTTTGGTAGATCGTAGACCATACTAATATTAGTATTTAGAACAATTTTAATCAAAATCGTAGAATTAGTTTTCGAGAAAATTTATTTTTTCTATAACGGTTTTTTAACATTTATATGGAAAGTACCGTAAATTTTGACTATAAAAAAAAGTTTTTTTTTTCAAAATATTTTAGATAATGTTAAAAAACCATTTTTTACCAAGTTTCATAAAAATGAACCAAGGCGTTTTCGAAATATTTGGTTTTCAAAAAAAAATTTTGAAACTTTTTTTGAAAATCCAAAAAAAAGTTGTTGGAAAATTTTGGTATACAAAACTATTAAAATTTTTTAGAAGATTCTCCATAAAAAAAAATTATCAAAATCAGTTTATTCCTTTTCTAGAAAAACAAAAATAAAAAAATGGTTCTATGGTATTACAAAAAGGTAACATATTATACCTAATAAAATTTATAGATTTTTTTTAGAAAAATCTGTCGAGCCATTTTTGCGAAAAATAAGATTTTTAAAAAATGCTAAAAATAATTATATGGCAGGTACCGTTATTTTTGGCCCTAAAAATAAAAGGAAAAAAATGTGTCGGGGTAATGTCCCGTAAATGCTACTGAGGGACAACCGGTGCATAAGCCCGGGGCTCTCACATGTTGAAGGCCTTCACAAACCGTGAATTTTTAAATTTTATAGCTGTTTCTATTTTTAAGAAATTGATGAACAATAATTATGTATGTAACCAGGGACATTTTCATTTTATATATGTATTCGAATAGTGCTTTATATTGGATTTTCAAATGTCAAAATAAAATTATTATCAGTAAATATGTATTTATTATTTGATAAAGCCTTCACTTGTTTCTTTGTCCCAGGCGCCCATAATCCTAAATCCGACCCTGATGATATGAATGCACAAAAATGAACCAATACCTATTACAACTCGCAAAATATTTTACTGAAAATTATTAAAAATCAACTAAATTGGTTAAACAACTACTTCTAAGATTGTTTTGACACCAACCAACGCCATGTAAACCATCTGATTTCTTAAACGAATTTCAAAATCGGTGAAGCGGTTTTAAAAAAAAATATTTTTGTATAGGTACATAACATTGAATTTTGTTCAGGTATCTGACCTTGAAACTTTTGCATTTGATCATCAGTATTTCAACAACGAATGGTGACAAAAAAAAATATAATTATTTTTAAGAACTTAAAAATTAATGATTTTTTTCTTGTTAGATTGAAATTATAATTAAAAATAATATTTTACGATTTTAACTAACAATAAAATAATTCACATCTCTAGTATCGGAAATATCTACGATGCCTGAAAGTAATAATCTCATTCTTCAAGTTAGTACAGTTTAAATCAATTAAATCTCTTTTAACTTGATCGTGTCCAAAACCGTGTAAAATTTTGTTTAAACAATAATTTTTAGGAAACACAGAAGAAAGATTTTTAAAAAATATTTTTGTAAATTTGTAGTTACAAAAATTTTAAATTAATTAATCTTTTTTGCTCTTAAAATTCTTAAAAAAAAAAAAGATTATGCCAAAAAATATATAGAAATTGATCAAAATCTTTAGATATATATTTTAGTAAATATATAGGTAGGCATATATGTATATAAAAGGTAAAGAAATATTTAATTTCATTTTGGTTTGGAGATTATTAAGTTGAAAGTAGGTACTTAATTGGATTCACTATTATTAAACACTTACAACAAAGTTGCATGTTAATGTACATTGTACATGCATAATTACATTATTATCTTTCTTTTTTAATGACAAAAATCACAGAATTCTTTTTCACTGTATCAACCACTTTTCTTAACCTTATTCGTCTGCAGGCCTTTAAATTTTTGTTGATATGCGAATTACATTACAAATATATCTTTTCTTAAGAAAAAATATCTCATATTGCATATATAAACTTACGTGAAATCTAATCTTAAAGAAGTCAAAAAATATAAAAATTCTTTAACTGAAATAATTACACAAAATAAATTCCTAAAAAAATAAAAGAAAAATCTTGTAATACATAATCTCAAAGATATTTTCTTCTAAGAAGAAAAGAAAATATTTAAAAAATCCTCCGTGATCCGTTTGTGGATTATAACTGATATTACATGGAAACCTCGTTTTTGCCTCTCTATTCTCCTCCTTTCAACCAAGATATTAAATTTAATTTCTTTCAGAGAAATCAAATCTCTACAAAAGTTGTATTCAAAGACTTGGGGATTGTTATATTCAATAAAATCTTATTGGTGAAGTGACATTAAACTTCTTGTTTACCACCCATATTTCATAAATAAAACTGGTAGTTGACATCAGAGCTTGAAGTCTTGGTTGACCTTGCCTATTTCAAATGATTTCTAAAGTTAAATTTTCGGAAAATAATTCAAATTCATATTCAATTAAATCCATTCCAAGAACTTCTAGAGATTTAAATTTTGATAACAAAAATTCCAATAACTTGGCATTATTGCATCTTCGAACGGTCTAGCTTATTTCACAGGATCAATCTTGGAATCGAAAAATAATACCGGTCGTGACAAAAACCAAATTCAATAGAAAAATAAACAACAGAAAAACAAACGAAGACTACAAAAGCACTCAATTGAATATTTTAATTTCAATTCAATAATTTGGTCAGCTTGGTCCGTTTAATCTTGAAGCTTATTCGCACCTCCTATATAATTCCTAGGTACACAAAAAAAATCACTAAATCCTGATTTTTTCATGAGGTAGAGTCTATGTGGTATTTATTGAAAAATATTGTGGTAGAGGTAAAATATCTACACACTTGATTTCGGTGCGGTTGCTAAGTTTTGTTAAGAAAAATATTGCTTTTGGCAAAACTGGAAGATCTTACTTATTGTATAATAATGTAAATTTTGTTTCGAACTTAAATCGGCTTGAAGGTCTTGCGGGCCACTTTATATCCTTCAAATGTGCTAATGAAAATCGATAACGACTTCCAATAGAGAAAAATGATTTTTTTTACATGTATATTATATACATATATACATAAAATAAGGCTCAACATCTTGAAGCGGAAATTATCAGCTCCATCGTACAGAAAGAAAATACAACCTAAGCAAACATTCACAGACAATACAAATAACTTTTCCTTGTCTTTTTACTTCGAAAGGCCTTGTTGTAGGTACCCAACTGGCGCTTAGTGTCCAACCAGCATTTTAACCAGAGGCGGATCGACAGATAAATACAGTGAACAACTGTTCGGGCCCTTGGTCTCGAGGGGCTCTTATTAACATGGGTCCTACGAAAAAAAAAAAAACAACCCTTACCATAAAATTGAAGAAAAAATGGATATTTCGAATGGAGGCCCCTTATTTCATGAAATTCCAGATTTCATTAAATCAATTTCTTCGTTTTTTTTATACCATCGCAGAAAAATGAATGAAGAAATAATCTGACGTTTACTCCAGTTGGACTGACACATGTGCTGCTTTTTACCTTTACATGTGGGTTGAGGAGTTGACTCGAAATTTTAGGTGGTGTATTTTGTTCGTTTCTATATATACTCAATTATCAAATTGAAGCACAGACGTCAAGCTGTTCTCTCTTTAGCGGGTTGATTGCAAATGAGATTTTCTGAAATAATTTGACCACTATATAAATTTCTAAAATAAGTAATGATATTAGGTGAGAAATATCAATTGCTTATGGAGGCGTGGGGTTAGGTGCCCAGTTATAGTTATCATTGAAACTCCTCATTGAAGATTTTAATGATTTATTTACGTTTAGAAGGCAAAATCTATGATTATTTTGATGCCAAAATAAAGCTTATGACTTAATTTTAAAAAAAATTAATTTTGGCAAAGTTTGTATATTATTCAGTGATGCAGTGTGCTCAATATAATATAGGCAGAGCCGGGCCCTATTGCACCAATAAGTTATTTAAAATAAATTGTGATACAATTTGCTGTGGGGGATGACATAATGTCCACGGAAATAATGTTCATTGACCATAAATCAGACATAAGGGCCCATGAGCATTATGTGCGAGGAAATTATATCACCCCATGCAACTAAATTGTATCACCATTTGTGATAAATTGCCTTGTGATAAGTTTTTGATGCATTAGAACCCAGGTGCGATGACAATGCTAGTGTTTTTGAATTTTATTCATGCCAAATGGAGAAACTTCTCTGAAAAGTAGAGTTTTGAGCAAAAAATCAATTCAATTTTTTTTCTCAAAAGCCATTGTTAAATATTAAGTATTATTTAAACAAATAGATCAGAATCGAAAAAAAAAACATTTCTCATCTTTTTTACTTCTTATTGTGAAATATTTTACTATTATTTTTTTATTAAATTATCAACTGCTCTGATATTATATACAAATATTTTGGCTCCGAAAAATTAAAATTAAGTTCGGGCATAAATATTTTAACCCTTTGATCAATGCTACAATAGTTGGCTTGAATTTTTGAATTACTGTAACTTTTTAATGGTAAATGCCACAGTACACATATAGAAGGTAATATCTTCCGAGTTTTCATTTTTGTTCAGTTCTGCGCATGTCTTGTATTTTGTTTTTGTAAACTGTGGACGAGGGTCACTGCGATTCGGAAACACTTGTTTTGTTTTTGTAAATTCTGACAGGCAGGTCACTGTATTTTTCGAAGATGCACAATATATTACCTTCAATATGTGTACTGTGGGTAAATGCTACGAGCAGAATTCGTGTATTATTTCTACGGCAAATTGTTTCAAGTTCAAGATTTTGCAATAATTTTGTTTTCTTTGGAAAAAAAAAAACGCTTTTGAAATATTTTTTTTTTGATAGCATTTGACCTAGCCGTCATTCGATCGGTCAAGAACTCTCTCAGCTTATAAAGAAATCCATGCCATGTCAAATTTCAGGTTTTAACTAACTTTATTTTAGGGCCTATAAAACTTCTGCGCTTAGGGCCGGCCGGTGAAAGTCTCATTCACTACTGTTTTGGCGGGTCTATACGGTAATATTTTCCGACGACGACGATTTGGCTAACAAGAAAATAAGACTGGGGAAAGAGGGTGTCAGGGATTTCTTCAGGAAAAAATTCTCTTGCAGACCTTGTAGACCATAAAATTAATGGTTATGAATAAGCGAGCACGAGGACAAAGCAACTGTTGCTTGTAGGTATCTAAAATTTGTTGGAGATGGTTTGAAAGTTGTTATTGTTTTTTGGGAAAAACCATTATTTAATGTTGAACAATGTTCGCTGGTTTGATTGTTCTGTTCTGAATCTGATAATATTGTAAGATGCACGCACTATATGCGTCAGCTTGTTGCTTCAATCCAACAGGTTTTTTTGGAGAGATTTCAGTTCTCTCTTCCTCTCTCTAATTTAAAAAAAAATCAGTGTTTTATACAATACAAAAAGAGAGTAGGTACCTATAATGTTGATGTTCTGCATTTAATAGTAGCTAGTAGAGTTAGCTACCTTACCTTCATAGTTTTGTTTTCAGAGAGTTAGAAAATATTTTATTGATGGAAAATCATATTGCACAAATGTTAAATATTATTTCATCTTCTTACTATAATACGAGAACATTATAAATTAAAAAATTTTAAGGGGGAGGTTAAAAAAATTCAATAAATTTTATCAGGTATAGGCTACCTTTCGATGAAAATCAAATTCCTGAAAAATGGTTTTAAATGGTGCCTCCCATAGAACCATATTTTTTTATTTTCATTTTACTCGAAAAGAAGCTAATTTTGATATTTTTTTCTATGGAGAATCTTCTAAACAATTCAAATACATATAGTAGGTATTGTATACCAAAATTTTCAAAAAAAAAATTTCTTGGATATTTAAAAAAAGTTTCATTTTTTTTTTTTTTTGAAAACCAAAAATTTCGAAAATGGCTCTATTTATTTTTACGAAACTTGGTACAGAGCAGTTTTATTACTATCTAAAATAATTTGAACAAAAATTTTGTCTTATAGTCAAAATTAACGTTACCTTCCATATAAATGTTAAAAAATCGTTACAGAAAATCTAAATTTTCTGAAAACACGACTTCTACGATCAAAAATAAAATTTACAATTAGCAATTATTAACAGTATCTCTCATAAAACCATTTTTTTCTTTATTTTGGACTGTCTCGTTATCTGTATTAACCGATTTAAATAAAAAAAAAAAATATACAAAAACTTCTAAAAAGTTGAAATCATAATGCATATCAAAATTGTTTAAAAAACTAATTTTGGATTTTTAAAAAAAATTTAAATTTTTTTTTAATTTATCACATATTTCACAGAGATGATTTTTTTTGAAATTTAATTTTTGATTCAATATTAATAAATACTAAAAAATGGTACACCTACCAAGTTTTTTTCTTAAAAATTTTTACAAAATTTTTTAACAGGGTGTTCCGTATAAGGTGCACCAAAGTACTAGGGTGAGTAGGTTGGGTTAAGACAAAAAAAAAATGGTATGGGAGGTGGGTCTATTTCCCCCCGTTTAGGCGGGAGGGGCAATTTTCTAAAAAATTGGCTTAAAACAGAAAAAAAATTATTGAAAAACATAGGTTAAACTTACAATGCCATGCTATGCTTTTTTGGAAAGCCAGAAATCTCTTCTTTAATTATTTTTTTTTAAATATGAAGGTGTTTGTGAAAAGTTTTTGAAAAATTAATTTTCAAACGCCAAATTAAAAAAAAAAAATTCAAACTAATTTTTTTCAAAATTTTACATATTTAAGTATATTTTTTGTTTTCAAAATTCAATGCTCTTTAGTTTTTAGTCAAAAACAGAAAACCGAATGCGAAAAAGTCTTTTAGTTTTTGAGAAAATTAAAAATAACTAAATCTACTTTACTACTCTACTCTACTATAGAAATAGGATCTTTAGAACAACAAAATAACGTATGGAAGACGAATTTAAGGAAAACCTACTTTTGTTATTTTCAATTTTCTCAAAAACTAGAATACATTTTGACATCTGGTTTTTAGAGTTTGCTTAAAATTAAATGGGAGCATTCAATATTAAAATCAAAAATGCTACTTAATTACGTAAAATTTTGAAAAAAATTAGTTTGAACACAATTTTGTAATTTTTTTTTTTTCAAAAATTTAAGTTTGAAAATTATTTTTTTTTTCCTAAAACAACTTAATTTAAAAATAACTTTAAAGCAGAGATCTCTGGCTTTAAAAAAAAAGTATAGAATGCCGTTTTAACTGTTACCGTTGTTTTTAAATAATTTTTTTTCTCTTTTAAGTCAATTTTTTTTTATAAAATTGCCCCTCCCGCCTAAACGGGAGGAAAGAGACCCCCCTCCCATACGATTTTGCTCTTGCCTTAACCCAACCTACTCGCCCTAGCTCTTTGGTGCACCTAATACGGAACAACCTGTATTTACGATTTATTTATACGATTTTGAATTTTTTTTATCAAAAACTAAGATTTGTTAAAGAAATCAGATGGTGTCCTTTTTTAGTTCTAAAAACAATTTAAGAAGATTTTTTTAATAATATAATTTTGAATTATGTTTATTTTTAATAATTTTTCACTTTAAGCTTCAAGTATAAATCGACGGTTAAAGTGCCAGTATCTCGTAAGTCATTCTTGCATGTTTTTCAGAAATAAAAAAAAAACAAAAAACACGAGGTCCTGCAGTTAAGCCGTCGATAAGTGTACAAAAATTATTTCTTTTAAAATCAGATGAATAGGTTTATGTATTCAGACCAAAATTACTTTTTGTATTTACTGTAAGCGATTCTCCACTCAACCCCAAAAAATAAAAAACCTCTCCACTCATATGAAATTCTCTCTCTCTCTCCTTCTTTTTCTTCTATTTTCATGCGTACAACACACAAAACTCCCCCAATCATATAGGCAATTGTTGTATTCGAAGCCAAATACATATCGCCAGATGATGATGCTGGGAATTTCGAACCAACCAACCTGGTTCGACCGATTCAGGAGCAACACAACATTAGCTGCAGCAGTAAAAGTCTCGAGGATGATCAACAGATGCTTCTCGACATTGAACAGAACATAGCGAATTTGGAGCGTAGTCTCCATCGAGGTGTGTAACTGTAGTTTTTTTTTTCTTTTGGTGTTTTGCGCTTTTTCAAGTAGATAGACAGAAATTTTGCAAAAAAAAAAAATAGATACTTTTGTATCTCAGTTAATTTGAATAAAAAAAGTGTATAAATGAACATCGTGAATTGTTGATAATCATTTCGTCTCCTTAGAGCATAGTGATTCATTTATCAGTCGGAAGCGTCACTTGTTGCGTCGCGTTATGTCCTCCGGCCAAGGTGTTGGCGGTTCACATTCGGCGGTCTCTAGTAGTCACCACAAATCCGAATTGAAATTCGACAAGTTCGGGAAATCACCAACTGCAACTCGAGGCCGAGCAACGACTTCGGGAACAGCAGCCAGTGCACCAGGCACACCAATGGCCAAGGAAAAGAAAATGTCACTGCGAACGGTGAGAAATGTCCTGCGTTTGGGAAAGCATCGACCGCCACCACAATCAAGGGATAGCAGTACCGAGGATGAGGGCAGGTAAGTCTATATAATATGCCTCCATCAATATTTCTTAACACCTGTTGTTGACGATTATACATATTTATACGAGTTTATTGCACCCAAGGTTTCAATGAATAGATGCCAAGGTTGTGGCATTGACCCAATTGTGGGCACATTTTGACTATACATCCCCCATAACACACTGTTATAAGCTGGTGTGTGTCTTTAAGGGTAACTTTGGATTGGCAAACATTTCTGGTTAACCATTTTGAATTTTAAATTAATTCATGCAAGAGAAGTGAAATGCTTGTTGACTTTAATTTGACTACCCCTTGGGGCTAAGCATCAGGAACATAGGATGCAGAAACAAAGGTGGCTTTGTTCATATGGCCAAAAATATTACATATATGAAACGAATATAAAAAATCGAATTGCTTTTTGTTGATGAATTGCAATTGAAATTTGAGTTTTTGTATAGATTGAAATGTTAAAATTTTAGTTGAGAAATAATGCATTTTTCATGAGGTTGTTTATCGTACTGACGCTGGCGCTTGTGTGTGGATATATGGTCAAGGCTAACCCATCAAAGCTATAAATGTCAGGGTCTTCTACTTTTACTTTATGAATATTCAGTTTGGGTTAACTTTGTTGATTACCTCTGATACTGGAGCCCTCATCCACGAATAGATAGAAAAACCTTACTACCCCTTTAACCTATTTTTTTTTTTTTTTGCGCTATGCATTCATCCATTTGAAGTTACATATTACATATTTACACACCATCCTCTTCGTAGCTTTAGGTTTTAGGAGTTTCATTTCCAAGAGCACATACGTATATGCTTGTTTTCGCAAGCTTTGATGTGTAGGAATTAAATTACCAAAGGAAGACTTTTTGACGATGTACTGTTTTTTTTTTTACTTTTCATCGCATTTCTCGCTTCTTATAATAACAGTATTCTAAGGAATTAAATATTTGCGGAAGGAATTCACGCTCTTTAAATCCTTGACATATTATTGGTTTTGTAAATCCGTAGATCTTTTTGGATTTTGAGAAAGACAAGATATGTTGGATTTTTGGAGTTCTCTTAATGCGTAACGTAAACGTTTTCATACCCATACTGTAATAAAGGAAGAATATGGTTGCTATTTTCTTTTTTTTTTAACATTATTTTAAAGCGAGGAGTAATATGTTTACACCTCCCTTTTATGTATACGTGCCTCTGTTTTTACTCAGTTAATGATATCGGTAAGTTAAAGTTGCCGAACCACGGGATCATCAATTTTAACTTACGTGGTTTTAACCACGTTTGTACTAGTGGCCCTTAGGGCCAGTTGTACAAATATTTGATCCGCGGTTCAGGAATTTTAACTCAACAATTTCGGCAGATTAACTGTGGTTCAACACTGGTTCAGGCATGTAATTGGCTTTTAGTGCTTATTAAAACCTTTAACCACCGTTGAACCTCAGTTAACCCGCCGAAATCGGCGAGTTAAAATTCCTGAACCACGGATCAAAATTTAAACCAGGATTGTACAACTGGCATTTAGAGAATTGAAATTTTGTATTCAACACCGCTTAAAATTTGGATTTAAAGTTTTTCGTTGGTCATTTTTTGTGAAAATGAAATAAAAATCTCTTTCAAAATTAGTTTTTTTTCTAACCTTTATCACCCGAACATAATTTGAATTAAAAACAAAACAAAGAACGGACTTCCAGCTGTGAAAAAAAAAGTATATATAAAAAAAATTCTCCTCCCGCCTAAACGGGGTGAAATAGAAAAATCCCATACGATTTTTTTTCTTGTCTCAAATCAACCTATACCCATCGTATGCGAAGTATTTTTGTGCATTCTCCATTTGTATGAAAAACTAAAAACCTTAACTCTACCGATTGAATTATTTCGAAAACCGTTATTTTTATGAAGAAAAGTGTTGAAATTTTTTTGTAGGAAACTTTCTAAGCTACAAATTCGTCATTAACGTTTTTTCTGTACAAGGCAACGTTAGGGAGATATTCCTGAAAAACCATTTTGGGGGGCCCTTAACCCCCTGTAAAATTGTTAGCGGCGCTCCTATCGGTGGGGAATTTTTACAGTTTCTTAAGAACACCATCAGGAGGCTGTATATCAAAATCCAGCTTTTTTTCCGGCGTCAAATGTATAATATGAGACTAGACTATAAAATAAAGCTTTCAATCATAAGTCAAATTTGTAGGGATTTTTTTTTTGCAGTTTTCTAATTTTTTTCTCTAATATTAATGAGCTATCTATACTGAGTGTCCCCTAATTCGTGCAGAATATTTTGATTTGCTTAAGTGAAAAAAAAAAATATGGGAGAAAAATTCTATTTCCCAACTTGGTGGGGGGAGGCAATTTTTGAAAAACTTAAATGGAAAAAAATTACATACATACATACATACACATATGTACATAGGTACAATACATATATACACAGATTTAGGTACTATACATTTTTTGAAAGCTAATACATATTCCATTCTTTTATTTTCTTTTCAAATCAACTCGTTCAAGTGAATAGTTTTTGAGAAATTTTGAAAAATTAAAAAAAAAAAAATAAATAAATAAAAATGAATTTTTTTTTCAAGTTGATTTTTTTCAAAGTTGTGCGGTATTAAGTCCTACTATTTTTATAATATTCAAGGCTAGTATCAATTTTTACTCAAATACTTTCATTGATTTTTTATTATTTATTTTTACTATTTTTATATTATTTTTATTATTATTATTTATTATTATTGAAGGAATTTCTGTTATAACAATAACTATTTATAATGTGCCTACAACAAATTACACCTTCTAACATGTAGGCAACGTTCAAGTAAACTGAATGTCAGCTACAAATTCTTAAGCCTTAATTACATTGGCCAAAAAAGTGAAAAAATTACAAAAGTGAACATTTTCAAACTCATTTTGGGATATTGTTTTATTGTTTATTATTGGAAAACTTATAAAAATAATGCAGAAAGCTTAAATTTTGGTTTAAAAAAAAATTGTGTATATTCTTTTTTACAAAACAACTGCGCTAGCGGGAAAAAAACTATTTTTACTTTTGTAATTTTGAAAAAAGTGGCCAATGTAGTTAAGGCTTTACAGTATTAAATGTTACGTATTTACAAGTCACGACCTATTTCAGAAAAATCCCGGTATGGATGCTTTCACATCAAAAAATACTCCTTTCGTTCATATATTTAATTTTTTATGAGGCAAAAATAAATCGTTGATTTCAAAGTAACTTGTTTTCTTTTAATTGTTTAGAATAATCGTGATTTAAATTATAATGCTTTATTATTTCAGAATTATTTTAAAAATTGATATTTATATACTTTCTTCTCTAAAGGGCGAAAATATTATGTTTCTCTTACAACCTTGGCCTTAGCGTCAAATTCAAAATTCACCATTTTTGTCAAAGCTCTTACCTCCCTACCATCATTGCTGATTGGACTTTATTAAAAGTTAAATCCTAATTGAAATATACCTTAACTATATATTTGTAATGGTAAATTAATTGAAATTTTATAAATACTTCCATTCAAATTTTCTGAAATTTGCACAGTGCACAACATTGGCTAATTGATTTGAATTATTTATAGAGATGTTAATATTATCTACTTTTTAACAATGTTATTATGGAACACTCGTAAGGAGGAGTGATTTCGATTTGTAATAAAAGTTAACTTAAAATTTTAATCAACCACGACATTACGATAATGAGAAACACAAAAAATACATACATATGCGGGGTCTCGCAATTCATTCTGCCTCTGTATCTTTATCTATTATTATACTATTGTGTAGCTCTGAAATATTGGACTCAACGAGTTAAAACGGAGGTATATATAGATTTTCCAACTGTTATTCTTGATAACGAAGTTATTGTTTATGTGAGTCATGTTATGTCCTTGGGATTTTACATCAACAGTTATCTAACCTGCTGTAATGCCATAAGTAATGCTGTTAGACAAAATTACTATGGACTTCGTTCACTAAGATCTTCCACAGCTTTGCCCTTACTCATTATCATTAAATCGATGATTTTGCCCTATTTCAGTTTTAAAAGTTCTGTCTATCCCGTTTTGGACTGTATGAATGCTAATAATTTAGTGAATGTTGCTTTTAACGACTGCATTCGATTTATTTCCTCCATTTCAAGGCATATGGAGATTGTTTTTTAGCTCAAAAAATAACGGTACTTGCCAGAGGACCATTTTAAGCCGTTAACGAGAAAATCGAAAATAAAAAAACTGTTCTATGGCAGGTACCGTTAATAACGGTTTCTGTTAAAAAAAATGTTCACCAAAATATAGACCATACGACTACTAGTACAAACAAAAAAATTTTAAAAAATTGTTAGAGCCGTTTTTGAGATAAATAACTTTTTTTAAAACGATTGTATGGCAAGTACCGTTATTTTTTGAGCTAAAAAAAAATCTAGATTTCCCCTCTAGGGATAAAATAAAAAAATAAATTTGATGGCACAACAGCTCATGAAGAACTAGGGCCTAGTGACTTACAACTCTCAACCATTCCTGTGTGCGTGTTTGCAGGAATGGAGGGGACCTACAGTTTATTGCCGAATCCGAACGGCTAACGAGCGGCACTTTTCTGTGACAGGAGATACTCTTGGAGGTTTTGTCAATTCCTCGCAAGTGGCAGTAGCCGTTTTTTCTTTTAAATAAATAGGTGGCGAGGCTGGGGATCGAACCTTAGACCTCCGGCATGATAGTCCATCGCACTAACCCCTCTAGGGAATCACCAAAAAATCTTATGCTCAAAGTTTGAAGAAAATCGCTTCAGGGGTTTAGGCTGTAGGCCGAGGTATAGACAGACATACAGACATACAGACAGGCATACACACAGACAGACAGACGGAATTGCGGGACCCACTTTCTTCGTGTCTATCATCGTAATGTCAAGTCTGATTGTTATCTCGAGTTCGATTTTTCTCACGAATCCATAACATGGCCTAATAGTACATATATCGCAAGCAAAATTACGAAACAATAGGCATCCGTTATGTACATATAAGTACAATTATCTATATTGCAAAATACTTTTTCACTTTGGTTAATTTGTCGAAGAATATAAAATTATACTGTGGAAATAATAAATTAAGTGATAATTCCACTTTACTACAATTTAAGTTAATTCACCCCAGTTCAGTTCGCATTCGCAAATATCTTTATTTCATTATTTAAAAAATCGGTCGACATTTTTTGTTTACTTAAAAAATAAATTTCAACTAACTTGTTCGAATAGGTTGGTACTTTAAGCCAAATAAGCTACAATACAGGCATTAAGAGGATTTTGGCGCCAAGCGTACACTCGGGCGTATGTGGAACATATTTAATTTTTTTTTATTTACTCCCTCAGTGATAAATTAAATTTAAACTTAATTATTTAAATGAAACAAAGAACCATTCTTAAATTTTTGGGTCATTCATAAGTCATAGCTGTTGACGAAAATCTGCACTATTCGTTGAAAAAAAAAATACCTTCAGCAAAACTTCCTATAGCCCAGGAAAATTAGACAACAAAATGGGAAAAATGGGAAAACTACGAAAAAATTCCGACAAAGCTGAATTTTGGTGGATTTGTTTATTTTTGTATCTTAAGCATTTTCCAAAAAATACTCTTAATTTTGACCAAAGCTAAAATTTTTACGGGGGGTGAAAGGGGTTTAATTTTAGTTTTTTGCTAATTTCTAATTAATTTCTAAAATCTAATTTCTTTTTTTAAAAACTATCAGTGTTTTTAAAAAAAATGGGAAGGCAACAATTTTAGCTAATGTAATTTTACATTAAAAATGTTATGACACGTTTTTTCTTATAGTCAATAGCTTTGGAAAAAAACGTGTACAAACTTTATAGTGTACTGGATTTAAAATTTATGGAAGTTGCATGTTTTGACGGGCGAATATTTTTATATCGTATGTGTTTAGGAACATCTCCACATTATAAAAAAACTGTGGTCGGGTTGGTAGGGGCTAGGAAAAAGCCGCCATATTGAAACAGCTGATAATTTTTTTTTTTTCATTAAATAACGCCGGGCTTGTATTTCGTAACAAAATGGCCAATGAAAAATTTTAAAACCGTCAAAATACCTACAAAATGAGGTACTAACGATCTCCGGGACTTTTGTAATCTTTAAGTTATAGCTTGTCAAAGTTCACCTGTATCTAATGGGCTTCAATGGAATGTTTAGCTTTAAGACACCCATCTTGTCTCTCCTGTAGCATTTACTCCACCAAAACCTACGACAACTTTAGAGTGGAGGGTTGATGAAATATCTTTGTCGTAGATCATTTTCCAAAATTGAAAAATTTTTCATCGAATTTTGCATTTTAAAAACAAAAAATCACATTGATGGCGGATTCAAACAACCCTCTCTGCGAATTTTTTTACTCCTCCTCAAAAATTTGTATGCAAGAATGTAGCCTGATATTTTGGCAAAAATTTTAAACATAGTTTTCTTATTACCTCTATGTTTCCTGTAGGTACGAAGTTTAATCAAAATCATTAGAGATGTCTTCGAGAAAATTAAAAAAAAAAAAAACTTGAATATTTGTATGTCAGTTACTTGTTCTAGATGAGCTAAATCAAAATTTCGAATTTCAACCTCTAGATAATAAAATAAAACTGCTCTGTACCAAATTAGAAGAAAATCAGTCCAACCCTTCAGTTATATTTCAACTTACAACTTAGACTGCAGTACGATAGACCGAAGGCCAATTTTTGAACTTTTTATTGTCATATATTTGTTTTAATTAAAACTTTGAAAATTCATTCTGTATTATCTCTAAGTTTTTGTAAAATCAGCCATAAATAATACATAACTCATACATTTTTTGTAAAGATTTTGAAAAACAGTGAATTCGAATTTTTTTTGAAATTTTCATTTTCTTATGTAGATCACCCCTTATCATGGATACTGACCAAACAGCCTTAATATTGTCAGCAACAGAAGGCGAAGAAGATAATCAAAATGCTGGTATTGAAAGTGGCCTTTCAAATGCATCCAGTGAGGTTGAAGATATTGCAAATTTCGATCAAGGAAAAATGTATATTAGAAACACCTAAGCTTTTTCAAAGATTTTAAAATATTTGTTATTTTTTATTTAACAGGATTAAAGCAATGACCCGCACAGCAGATCATCTTAAATCTCAAGACTTTCAAGTTTGCATAACAATTATCGAAGCACGTCAACTACCTGGCCTTAATATGGACCCGGTTGTGTGCATTCAAGTGGGTGACCAAAAAAAGTACACCAGTGTCAAAGAGAGCACCAATTGTCCTTATTTCAATGAGGTTTGTGTAAACCCAAATCTCTTAAGTTTGTTTTCCATATCATTATACAAAGACATAAAAAGTCCTTTTTTTTTTTTTTTTGTTTATTTCAGTATTTTGTTTTTGACTTCCACATGCCACCGGTGATGTTATTTGATAAGATTATAACCCTGTCGGTGAGTAATAGTCCTTAAAATAAAATATCTAGTTTCATTTGAATTTTTTTTTTTTTTACATTTTATTTATTTTGTGTACAAAAAAATGTGTGTCTGTATGGTGAAAGGTGTGATTGAATTAAGTTGTGTCCCTGAAAAGATTCTATTCCTTTTAGCTCCTTTTATGTGCTTTTCTACGATAAATTTCTTCGTTATCGTCCTTTATACATATAATACGTCATTAGAGCCAAATAGAATTTTATTTACGACGGTATAATTACTGCAGGAAAAGTTGTATCGTTAAATAGATTAAAAACACGAGAAGAAAGTGTGAAAGAGTAAATTAAGCACAACTGAGTAATTGACCATTGAAGAGCACTAAGATAAATCATTTTCACAGTATAATAATTATTATAATTATAGAAAATAGATATGCTAACAAGAAATAGAAATAATGGGGTGTCAGGCATCAGAGCTATCAGCTGAGGTTTTAATTGATACTGTTTGTTTTGTTTTTCAGGCCAGGTAGATTTTGCGAAAAGGCAAAATCTTAATTATGATTATTTTTATATGTCTACTTATTATACCTTTTTGTAATTAAACGGTTTATAACACGTTAAATTTATAGACTAGCCCTTCCAAATTGAGAGTTCTGATGTTAAAGGCTTCTTCTTTAGAGAAAAGTTGATTTTATTTTAGAGATTTTTTTTAGAATACAAAATTTTTCAAACAATTTTTAAAAAATTTAACTATGCCAATTTTAAGTATTTATTGATTAAAACTTAAAACTCTTGTTTTAAAATATTCATCTCAATTCTTGAAAAAATGTGATTTTATGCAGAAAAAATTTTTAAAATCGCGGTTTTCTTAAAAAATAATTTTTTATGTAGGTACTTATAAAATTTCTTGAAATTTTTAAAACAAAAAATTGGAATACTATTTTTAAAAATATAATAATATACAGCCTAAACCATAATTTCAAAAAAATTCATCAACCCGTTTTCAAAAAACTGATTTTTCAAAAAAAAAAAATTAACTTTTTTTTTTAAATCCAAAAAATATTTTTTTGAAAATATTTGTATGCATACTAGATAGGATCTTCTAAGTACAAATTTTCATCAAAATCGGTTAAGCGGTTAACGAGAAAGTCGAAAATCAAATAAGCGATTCTATGGCGGGTACCGTTAATAACGGTTTTTGGTATTTTTTTTTTCACCAAAATATAGACCATACCACTACGCATAAAAAAAATCGTCAGAGCCGTTTTTGAGATAAACAACTTTTTTTAAAATGGTCCTTGGCAAGTACCATCATTTTTTGAGCTAAAAAAAAACTCAATTTCAGCTCTATATAGGGAAAGATCTTATACTCCGAGTTTGAAGAAAATCGCTTCACTGTTTTAGACTGTGGGACGAGATCTAGACAGACATACACACAGACAGACCGAATTGCAGGACCCACATTTTCGTCTTCTCTATCATCGTAATGTCGTGTTTGATTGTTATCTCGAGTTCGATTTTTTTACGAATCCAAAACTTGCCCTATAGTATGTACCTCACTTATCTCTATAAAACACTGGATAGTGGATTCTCTATAGGTATGTATAACAGTTTTTTTTTTTTTGAAGAAAATTGAGTTTGACAGTTCTTGTACTTCCAACACAGTTTGTGTCTTTTTTAAACAAAAGGAAAGAAAGAGTAGTAGCCGTGGCGTGATGGTTAGTGCGATTGACTGTCATGCCGGAGGTCTAAGGTTCGATCCCAAGCCTCGCCACCTATTTATTTGAAAGAAAAAACGGCTACTGCCTCTTGCGAGGAATTGACAAATCCTCCAAGAGTATCTCCTGTCACAGAAAAGTGTCGCTCGTTAGCCGTTCGGATTCGGCAATAAACTGTAGGTCCCCTCCATTCCTGCAGACACGCACACAGGAATGGTTGAGAGTTGTAAGTCACTAGGCCCTAGTTCTTCATGAGCTGTTGTGCCATCAAATTTATTTTTTTTTTAAAGAAAGAGATAGATAGAATTTAAATTGTTTTCGTATTCGTACCCGCATAACCAAACAAAAAATTGGCCGCGTTCATCAGGAATTCTTAAATTTTAGAATCTGAAATTTCAGATTTTTTTCGTTGAACGCAAAAACAATCTGAAATTTCAGTCAAAAGCCATTGTGTCAAATTCCTGTATTTACTTATAGAATATGCATTGAAGCGAAATAAAAGAGAACTTTATATATTCTTTAATTGATAATTTAGCAGGAGCTTTGTAGATGAAATTTTATGTAAAAAGATTAGCAACACTAAATTTCATTTAAATTGTTTGTTATTTTGCAGTAATTTGTTTTAAATTGAATGAAAAATTGTTCAAGAATAATCCGATTGAGAATTATGGGAACACTTTTGTAAGAAATTCATTCCTTTTATTCAAAGCGTCACTAAATAATTAGCAAAAAGTTCTTTCATTCAAATCAGTAAGTATTAAAATTTTATTATAAGAACTTATAAGCACAAATCAACCACAACGAAAATTGTAGCACTTCAGCTCTTTTACACATCCCCCACCACAAACAACTGTCATTCGAATTTCCAGACGAAATTTTCTTGTCTGACATTTACGAATAAAGTCTTAACTACATAAGCCGAGAAAGTCAAAAAGTAAAATTTTCACTTTTGTACTTTTTGACTTTCTCGGCTTATAACTCATTTTGGGATAGTGTTTCTCACAGGAAAACTTATAAAAATGATGCAGAAAGCCTAAATTTTGGTTTAAAAATAAAATGTGTATTTTCTTTTTCACAATAAACAACTGCGCTAGCTGGAAAAAAATATTTTTACTTTTGTAATTTTGCAAAAAGTGGCCAATGTAGTTAAGGCTTAAACGTAACTAAAAGTCACTAAAAGTCATCTAACTTTTTATGACAGCTGGCTAATCAGAAGCTCCAAAAATTCAGAAATCTGAATTTTCAAATGTTAACGTAATGGATTGAACGAGGCCAATCTAAACTGTAATAACTGTTATAAGTGTTATATATAATTAAAAAAAATCTGACGTTAGACGGACCTCTCACAGTTATAATTTTCTTTCAATTTGCTTCAAAATTTTTATATGAATCCTGAATCCACTATCCAGTGTTTTATAGAGATCAGTGATGTACCTACTTATATCGCTACCGCTAGTAAAAATAAGAATTACGGAAAATTAAAATAATAAATTTCGATTGCGCTCACTCATCTTCATTGCATCGCTTATCAGATTTCCACGTTTTTGGTAATCAACAGTTTTCTTGATGAACAGTTATTAAAAATATAAAAGTATTTAGTTTTAAAGAATGTGTTATTTTTCAAAAACTATAGACAGCAATAAATTGTTTCAAAAAGTAATTTAAAAGTGTTGCCATTGCTTTAAATATTAATTTTTTTTTTTTTTAAACTATCTCTTTTAGCTTAACGGGATCAAATAAACACAAAATTTCTCGAAATCTTCTGTCGTTTGAGCATAGATATGTATCATGAACGAAAATAAAATTTCAAAAAGTCAAAAGTACCTATGTACATACTTGAAAAAAATATTTTATGTTTAATTTTTTTTTTAAGAAAAAGTTTTTTCAAAATTTTTAAACCATATTTCGATTCATTAAAAAAAAAAAAACATCAGAACCCTTTTCGTGTTTAATGTTTGATTTGTATTTATTTGTAGGAGAGCTTGTGTTGAAAACCAGACCATGTTTTTGTAAGTAGATACCTATGCCACGCTTTATACCCCACATAATAAGACTATCACTCAAATTCCAAAAGTAGATCGTTTCTGGGGGCACGGTAGTGCCCCCTGCCAAGACGAGCAAAACGAGCGGCGGGCACTACCTATATTTTCTCGTAACGCTTCGTCGGATTTTCAGGCCCTCATAACTTCGATCTGGATAGAGCTAGAGAGCTCAAATTTTCAGGATTAGGTGTAGTCCGCGGGCTTACAAAATACACCAAATTTCATATTTCTAGCTTTTATACTTTGGGTGTAATTCATACCCAAAAACGTCGATTTTGTCACTGACCACTCACTCATCAAAACCTAAAGGGTACTTCCCGAAGTCCTAGAAAGCTGAAATTTGGAATGTAGGCTAGGATTTGCACACAAACAACAAAAAAATTAAGAAATCTATAACTTTCACCCTCCAACACCCCAAAAATGGGGGTTCATAATAAAACATCTAAGACAACAACAATTTTCACAATGCACACAAAACAATGCCACACAAAGAAATGCATATAACCCGCCTATACTTGACGTAAGGGTTGTTTTTTTTTTATTTTGTACTCACAAACATGAAAAAAACAACGCACAATGGCACAATATGTCTGCTTGAAATAAGGGTTGTTTATGTATTGTATGATCTTCACCACAATTGATGGAAAAATTGTCGTGCCGGTATCGCTATGACGTATCCTTGGAATTATATGTTATATGTATGTATGCATATGTATTTATATTCAGGGGTGTGCGATAGGGAAAAATTATGAACTTTCAACTCTCTTCGGTCAAAAAAAAATTATAAGAGATTTTTTATTGACGGCTCATTTTTTTAAGGTTAACCCTAATTATTGCGAAGTTTAAAATATACGGGTTACTTTTAATACTATATATTATATTGCTTAATAATTATGTATAGGTAAAAAGGTATATGATTTTCAAGTACATTACTGGTGTTTTGCTAAGAGACTTAGCTCAATATAAAGGTTAGGTTAGGTAGGTTGTAGGTAGTTATTTAATTCCTAGGTTATACATATGCCTATTGCTACAGTATAAACTGTGAAGTAGTTTTACTGGAAGCAGGGTTTCACAGTGAAGTATTTATAAGGGAGGTTCAAGTATTTTTCTTACGGATAATAGGTGATCCTACAAAAAGAAATGAAATCCCACCAAAAACATTTCATGTAAAAAAAGGTCGCCAAGACTCACATGCACATAACGCTTTCGCTGTGAAAAAGTTATGAGATCTCATGAAGAGCCAAGCCCATAACTCTACAAGGCCTAACTCCACAAGACCTTACTCTACCAACCCTACATCGTGGTCAAAAAGTATGGCTTGGCCGTTTCATAAAACTTTTGCATACCAAAAATCTATGAAAGTTTCTGTGTTTCGGTCGCGAAACGGCCAAGCCATACTTTTTGACCACGATGTAGGGTTGGTAGAGTTAGGTCTTGTGGAGTTAGGCCTTGTAGAGTTATGGGCTTGGCTCTTCATAAGATCTCATAACTTTTTCACAGCGAAAGCGTTATGTGCATGTGAGTCTTGGCGACCTTTTTTTACATGAAATGTTTTTGGTGGGTTTAATTTTCTAAAAGACGAACGGCGACGCGACGCTGGCAAAAAAGAGGATGATGGAGTTTACTAAAATAAAATAAATTTTCCTCACATTATTCAAAACTATAATATATCTAAGGTTATAAGATATGATGAAAAGTAAATATGAAATTTTAATAAGGTTTCTATTACACTCCTTTATTATAATACTAAACTAAAAGGTACATCTTCTATCGATGCGATATGATATCAAACGGAAATTATTTTAAATTCTAAAATCGCACAAAAAGGACAAAGAAATAAATTTAAATCAACGAATAGCTTAAGGTTGTTGAATATAGGTAAGGTATCTATATCTCATTGAAGAAGAATTAAATAGATGTATATAGATCCTTTAAAGGTAAGATACCTTATAAAAGAAACAAAACAGACTTTTCAATTTAAAAAAAAAACCATTTGTACCTTTTTAATGTAGGTAGGTACCTAGAATGAAAATAATATTGTCCTACGAGTAAAGAAAGAAGAAATTTTTTAATGCTTTCATAAAGAGATTGCCAGGAAGAATTTGAAAAAGTTTTGCATTTTTAATGTTTTCTTTGAGAAACTCGTTAAACGAAGGAAAGCTTAGTTTTTCTTGGATACAATTTTGTTTTATATTTCCTTCAAAACAATTTTTAATAGACTTAAAAAAGCCAGGAGCCCCAGTAATTGCTACTATTGCACGAAATATTGTGATAAATATTTCCCTGTGTACATATAAATGTTATTGAATTTCGGATAAAAATTGTGCGAGTAAAGAAAGAGCTAGCAGAGGAATGGTTGTTGCTCTTAAAAACGTTCTTTTTTTTTTATTTTCTGAAGTTAAAATAATTGAAAAAATAGTAAGTATCCACTTAAAACACCTGTATAATTAAACTGCAATAAATAGCAACATATATGAAGTACTGTTGTTACTAAAACGTGAAAGATTTATTATTGGTTATGTTAATGGAAGAGCAGCGAGCAATTAATCCGCTTTGAGAGTTGAAAACAGAAAAGAAACTTTAAAAGATTAAAAACTAAATGAGGAAGGATATAATTTGACCTCGGTAATGATTTTGATTTAAGTATTTTAAATGTATCCACTGAAAGAGATCTAAATAGTAAATTTCCTTTTATGAAGGTAAACTGGTTTGTCTGTATTTAATTGAAGGTGCCTGGGTCTAAATGGTTTAAAACTTTATGTTGGGATAGGCTACCTTTTCAGTTAATTTTCCAATTTAAGTTAAAATTGGAATTGATTGCATCAAAAGTAATTACAATCAAATAATACCATTGGGTGTGCAAAAAATAAAATGGAAAACTCAAAAAGATGACAGCTATTTACCATGAACAAAGTTGATAAAATTATAAAAAATATATATGCAAATATATTATAGGAACAACAACATACATATATTCAAGAAAAAAAATATGAGTGGCATGACTATTCATGTGAGAAATTGAGGAAATTAATCTTCAAGAAAAATAGAAATTCCTAAAGAACAAAGATGTAAAAAACAAGCAAAGACGAGGAGAAAAACAAAAAAATCGAACGAAATTCGTAAAAAAAAAAAATTGAACTCGAGAATTTGATCAAACTTGACATTAAGATGATAGGGAAGACGAAAAAAGTGGGTCTCGCAATTCCGTCCGTCTGTCTGTCTGTCTGTCTGTCTGTCTGTCTGTCTGTCTGTGGACTCGCCTACAGCCTAAAACCATGGGCCGATTTTTATTAAACTTGGTATAAAGTGTTTTTGGAACATTCCCCCGACACATTTTTTTTCATTTTCTTTTTAGGTCCAAAAATGAAGGTACCTGCCATATAATTTTTTTTTTAGCATTTTCGGTAAATCTTATTTTTCTCAAAAATATGCTAACTTCTTGTAAAAATTAAATTTCCAAAAAGTGGTTTTAAATGGTACCTCCCATAGAACCATTTTTCTTTGTTTTCGTTTTTCTCGAAAAGGAATATCTGATTTTTATAATTTTTTTTTTTTTGGAGAATCTTCTGAAAACTTAAAATAGTATTGTGTACCAAAATTTTCAAAAATTTTTTTTTTTGATTTTTTTTTTGAAAACCAAATATTTCGAAAAGGACTTGGTTGATTTTCATATAACTTGGTAACAAGTGGTTTTTTTATTATTATCTAAAATGTGGTTAAATTTGACTATAAATGTGTGGTTAAATTTACTACGCATACATGATTAAATTTGACTATGAATGCGTGGTTAAATTTACTACGCGTATGTGGTTAAATTTGACTATGAATGCGTGATTAAATTTGCGACTATGAATACGCCAAATTCAGCAGATTAACTGAGGTTCAACTTTAGTTCGAGGTTCAAGTACAAAGTACATATGTGAAAATTATAGCCAATATATAGCCAATATTTTACCATTTCTGAACTTCAGTGAATTAAATCGGTGAATTAAATTTCCTGAACCACTGTTCGATATTTGAACCACGATTGTATAACTGGCACTCAGACACACAGTGCAATCGTGCATGAGAACAAGTTCATGCGGCCCAGTCGTTCAGTCATGAAAATATACCTACTTAACATTATGTAGTTTTTGTAAGTGAACTTCAAATTATAGTAAAACAATACCATAAACATCAGAAAGATTAAAATAATATTCCTATTTATTACAGGTACCCACTGAATAAGAAGTTTCGTAAAAGTGGATTATTGCAACATAGGCAATTAGCAGTGATTAAGTGTCGGTATACACAAGTCCCTGTCCCGATTAGCGCTTATCCTTTTAAGATCTTTAGGCATTAATTTTTATTGATTGACATCCATCACAAACTATAAATGATTAATCCAAGGCCAATTGGGATTATTATCGATTATTGTAGCAATCTTCTCTCGAAACTGACATTATTAATCAACATATGTATAAACATAAATAAATGACACTAAACGTGCTCTCTTATATTCATAATTCCAATCACCTGTTAGCCCTCAATATATTTATGAATTAAGCCAACCTTCACTTCATGTCAATCATGTTCATGATCTAGAGGAAAAATTGTATCAATCCCAAATGACTGCTTTACAAACAAGGAGAAAAACAATTTTTCTTCTCTAACGCCCAACAGGAAACATTCGAAGCCGACTTAGCGCATCCATCAAACCATTAATTTTTCTTCTTCATAAAATCCTGGATATCCTTATCCTGTTCACTGCCACTGCCACCGGCACCAACCTGTAGTGACAAGAAGTGAGTTTCCTTTTTTGTCTGTTTTTCTTTTTTTTTTTTTTTGTTCATCTTCTCCCACCAGACAAAGATAATAATAAAAATGTCTGCAGTAATATTATCTGTCCACTTAGGTTACGGTAAGGGCTGCTACTATAGCAGGAAGGAACTTAGGAAGTTGATTGTTGAAAATGAGCACAGGGAGTTTAATGGGTGGAAAAAAAAATGGTTTCGGTTACAATAATTTTTCAAGAGCGCCATTGCTATGTCACCTTCGGCAATGTTGATATTTCCTTTTTCTTACTTTCCTCTGTTTTGAACTTTTTGTTGGTTTTTGTTTTTATTTTCATTCTACAAAGACAACAACACAGGCCTTAACTTTTACCTGAATTTTTATTTTTTTTTTTTTTTTTGTTTTTTTTGTGTATAAAATATAAAACAAACATGAAATTTTAATGTATAACTCCTTTTATGCCTGCCATGTGTGTGTGTATTATATTTAGGTTATCCATTCGAGGAAATTCTTGCGTTCCGGAACAGTTGTTGGTAATTTTCGGATTGATCTCAAGACCGTCTATGATGCAAATGGTATTTTTGATATAAATTTTTAAAAGTTTTCTTTCAAAAATGATGATTGATTTCTTGTAATTTTAAATATTCATCTTACATATACATTATCTTTAGATGTTTCAATATTTTTGTTCTCTTTGAATATAAATAAATGTGTATTTCTTTGTGTGTGTGTGAATTTGAGATAATTTATCATTACTTTAAATTTTTTGGAATGATTATTTCAGCCTGTCTATCAAATTTCATTTAGATTTTCCTTTTGTTCTTTTAAATGATAAGATTTTTAATATTTACAGCGTGGGGCGTGGGCAAACCTTTAACTGGGCAATCAATTTAACTGCGAAGCGTACGAATATAATGTACCTACATAATGTATACCTTCACAAGAAATTATTTTAATTCTTGTTTTAGGTCAATTTATAAATTTTTGACAACATAATTAGAAGTTTCATTTTTGGTATATACATAAATATAGCCTGAGGCAGATGGTTGTAGAGTCTTTTCTGTTAATACATTTTATACCTACTATTGGAAAATAAGCAATGTCAGAGGTTACAAATTAAAAATCTGGATTTATGGATTTCAGGCATATTTTGTCGACATTAGAGTCTACACACAGAGAAACAGTAAAATAAAATTAATAAACCACAAATAAAGGTACATACATAGGTTCAAAAAGAAAAAAATAGAAATTATTTAAGGACGAAAATTAACATTTATTAACACAAGGTGAATTTGATTTTTTTAAGAGAGTTTTTAAATTGCGCTCTCGAATATTTTAAGACCCTTTATTTAGTTTCACAAATATTTAATAGGCTTTTAAATTTTAAAATATCGTCAAAATCGTCATTTTAAGATTTAAAAGTTTGCTAAATAGTTAAAAGGGCTTTATAATTGTGTATTAATTTATCAAAAAATCGCGTGGCTTATTATATGTGAGGCACATTTTTTAAGTTTGAAAATATGAAAAATTGTTCTTTTCTGAGGAGAGAAAAATGTATTACAGTTTATACCTACTACAGGGTACTGTTGACTCCTGGTTTCTACGTTACTAATAACTATTTATTCAAAAATTTAGATGATGTGTATTTCTAAACAAATGATCAATTTAATGACAGTATTTTTAACTTACCTGATGTCAAATGGTTATTTTCAAGTGATGAAAAAGAAATGTTTCCTTATAATGTATCTAAAGATTTTGAATACAATGTAATTGATAACATAATTGCTTTAAATATGTACAAAATTAATGATGTGTATAATTCCATAGGGCGTATACTAGATTTAGTTTTTATCGACAAGAATCTTGAAGCTCATTTAGATGAAGCTGGCTTTAATTTACTTATTATTATTTGTAATAATTTTGCTTCATTTTTTCAATCAAATTTTATGGACTTGGGGATTAATTTTGATACAACTTTAAAAAATGTAGGTCCTAATATTCATGCTGGAAGTCTGTATTTATCAATAGATGATGTGTTGATAGCTTTATCATCTCTTGACAACAATTTGTCTGTTGCACCGGATAATATTCCACCACTTCTTCTAAAATCTTGTAGATTTAATCTAGCTGCCCCGCTCTGCTATATTTTTAATTTGTCTTTGAGTCAAGGTATATTTTTAGATACCTGGAAATATTCTTTAATAACACCTCTGCACAAATCTGGTTCTAAGGGAGCTGTTGAAAATTATAGACCTATCGCAAAACTTCAGCTGATCCCTAAAGTATTCGAAGCAATTATGAAAAACAAACTTTATAGTTTAGTTCGTAATTATATTTCTGAGCAGCAACATGGTTTTGTGAGTGGAAGATCGACAACAACTAATTTGTCTATTTTCACAAATTACTGTCTTCGTAGTTTGGACAAGCGATTGCAAATTGATGTTATTTACACCGATTTTGCAAAGGCTTTCGATCGTGTGCAGCACAGCGTTGTTTGTGTTTCACTCCGCACTCCTTAATTGGATTAAAAGTTATTTGGTTGGCAGAAAAAAATTTGTGAAAATTGGAAATGTACTTTCAAAAGAAATAATAAACTTTTCGGGTGTACCTCAGGGTAGCCACCTTGGTCCACTTCTTTTTATTCTTTTTATTAATGATTTACCAGTATATCTTTCCTACTCAATGTGTCTTTTGTATGCTGACGATCTTAAGATTTTTTAGTATTGTAAGGTCTTCACTAGATGCAAGCAAAATTCAACTTGATCTTAATAATGTAGTTAATTGGTGTAGAATTAATGGGCTATTTTTCAACAATAACAAATGCAGTGTTGTTACTTTTTCAAAAATATCTAATCCCACTTGTTTTGATTACAAAATTGAAAATCACTCTTTACAAAGATTAATAAGTCAAAAAGATCTTGGAGTTATTTTTGACTCTAACATGACTTTTTCACTTCATTTGGACCACGTTATTTCACGAGCAAACTCTATGCTGGGTTTCGTATACTTTAAAAACTCTTTATTTATCCCTTGTAAGACCATTGGTGGAGTACTGTTGCATTATATGGAATCCTTATACTCAATCAAGTATCAATCGGATTGAAAAAATCCAGAAAAAGTTTACTAAGTTTCCATCATTAGAATGTTATTTTATTTAATAAAAAAAAAGTAAGAAAATCATAACTTTAAGGCTTATTGCAAATAAAATGTAAAAGTAATATGTCACTTCAGAAAGGGTGAAATGCCAGTAAAAATTTTGATATTTTCGAGGCATTCTTGTTTGTGTATAAACTAAAATTAGAGGGGGTAATATAACACTTAAGTGGGTAAAATGCTAGTTCATGTGAAACAAATGTGGCATTTTACCCCCAAAACGTCAAAAAATATAAACACATCGCGAAAGGAAAATTTGGAACAGATCACGTCTAGAAACAAACAAAAATTAGGTTTACTAAACGAGACTCACCTTTTTTGAAGAATCCTTCGTATATTAGGTATATGTAAAAACCCGAAAAAGATAATATTTTAATTGAACTGAATTTAATGAAAAAACTCTTGGATTTATACTTTAACGAATATTTTCCAAAATAAATTGCCTATACTAACTTGCACTGTGCCAGGACAACTTAGCTTAACTAAGTGAATTGCATTGTCAGCATTGCCAATATCAAATTAAAAGTTAAAAGGGTACTGACTTACCCTATATTTCAGTATATGTATTTTGTATTGGCAAAAAGAGGCATCGTATATTTCATAAAAGAAGTATTAATAGATAGAGATGGATAGATAAATTCTTTTTATAAAATAGTTTAACAATATTTTCCACATAAGGACATGGCAAAAGAAGTATTGTTTGAGGGCTGCTGTTTTGGTTCTTGTTAGTCTGAGGCATTCACAAAAGTTTAAGCCCTACCCCATAAGCAACTTATGGTGACAGTCATTGAGTTGTAAGTAGTTGGAACAACATGTCGCGGTTGCTAGCAGAGGTATCGCGCGCTGTCGTCGCATTTCTTCCTCTCCGCGTAAATCTTAGAGTTTGATTAAAACAGTTTCACTATCAGGTTTTTTTGCTTATTTTGAAAAATTACCTGATAATACACTTGTTAATCACAGAAGGAAGCCAGTAGTCAAAATCTACAATAAAAAAATCTCGTATTTTTTTTTAGATCGCTTTGTATTCAAGAATGTAGCCTGATATTTTGGCTTAATTTAAAGACTCCAACCTTGAAGATCCAATTACTAGGACAAAAGTAATCGGATCTTCAAGGTTGGAGTCATTAAATTAAGCCAAAATATCAGAATACAAATTTTTGAGGAGGGGTAGTAAATTTCGCACGAGAGGGGTGTTTGATACCGCCATCAATGTGATTTTCGATTTTTAAAATGCAAAAGTTGATGCAAAATTTTACAATTTTAAGAAATTATCTTCGACAAAGTTGTCATAGGTTTTGATGGAGTAAGTACCACAGGAGAGGCAGGAGTGGTGTCTTAAAGCTAAACACACTATTGAACCCCATTACATGCAGGTGAACTTTGACAAGCTATAACTTTAAGATGAAAAAGTCCCAGAGATCGTTAATACCTCATTTTGTAGGTATTTTGATTCTCTAAAAGTTTTTCAATGGCCAGCGGAGATGTTTGCAAACACATACCATAAAAAAAATATTTGCCCGTTAAAACATGCTACTTCAATAAATTTTTTTCAATAAATCCAGTACACTATAAAGTTTGTGCACGTTTTTCTCAAAACCTATTGACTGTACGAAAAAAAGTGTCATAACATTTTTAGTGTAAAATTACATAAACTACAACTTTTGCCGTGACATTTTTTTTAAAGCACTGATAGTTTTTGAGAAATTATCGAAAAACTGAAATTCAACCCCTTTTAGCCCCCGTAAAAATTTTAGCCCCGGTCCAAATTTAGGGTACTTTTTGGAAAATGATTAAGGTATAAAAATAAACATCTCCACCAAAATTCAGCTTTGTCGGAATTTTTTCGTAGTTTTGCCTTTTTTTGTCTAATTTTCCTGGGCTATAATGTGAGCGGCACTTTTCTACGACAGGAGATACTCTTGGAGGATTTGTCACTTCCTCGCAAGAGGCAGTAGCGCTAAGAAACATTTTTGTAAGGTAGGTAGCAGAGGCCCAGAAGCTTCAAAACGTTTGCCAAACCGTTCAACTACAAGCCAACGTTTGATTCGCGAATCATAATAAGGCCCTCAATGTGTGAAAAATTATTGAAAACTTCTCCAAATCTGTTAGAACCAATAGCGTACAAGCAAATACCATATTATATATTATATCTTTTGCGTTAGACTAACTTCAAACAAAATATCACCCCAAAAAATATAGGGATACCAATTTTTTGTTAATCATAATTTGAGTCATTTTACTTTTTTTCCAGAATCTGAGCCCAGTCATAACATCACATTCTTGCCTCAAAAAAAAAAAAAAAAACTCATTTAAGCAATTATTGAAAAGTCTTCCCCACCTTTAGGTATCTCACAGATTATTCCAAAAATTAGACTTTAATTTATTTTTAATTTGCTTCTTTCTGTATTTAGAATTTTCTTGTTCTACTTACATAGTACATATATACCATGTCTAAAGTATCTTATCTCGAATGCCATTTTTTTCGATCTCGAATCCTTATAACACAAAATCAACTTTTTATACAGGTATAGGTATTGTAGGTATATGCCCTTCAGTGAATCAGAGATGACTTTATAAAGTATAAAAAAGCTCAACTTATGTATGTACATATTCTTCAATTTCCAACCCATACTATAATTGAAACGTTGCCGCAATGTTATCATCAAAAAAAAAAAAAAAAGTTATCATAAATTCCTTTTTTTTCTCCTATCGCAAAGGCCACTAAGGGCCGTCAGCCATATGGCTCCCACACAAAAGACCAACGACGATGTTCCAGACTCATTGTTATTCAGCTCATAGATATATGTAGATACATACATACACAAGACCTCTTTTCGTCTGCAAAATATTATTACAAAATCTATTATTAAACTCTTACAAAAACCGAGACATGTTTTCATTTTGCGGTAATTAAATTTTAAATTTCTGTTTCCTTAACCTCTCTTGTTGGTGTCTTAATGTAAATTTTGTCTTAATAATGATTTTAGTCATTTGTCAATTATATTTGAGAAAATTCAATTTATTTCTAATATGATACCTATCCATAGGTAAGGTAACATTTTTTTTTTATTTGTATGTCAATTTTTACATTTATTAACATTGTAAAGAATTTCTTTTGCCGAATTCAACAAATTTAAAACAAAGATAAAACATAATCTCACACAGGGTGAACTTTTCAAGGGAAAATATGCCCCTTCTTTGTTATCCGTAACAATGTATGTAATGTATGTGTCTTTGTCTAAAAAGCAACAGGTTTTTAAGTATTCATTTATTTATTTATACAAGGTATAACACCACCTCTTGAAATCGCTGATTCAGAAGCAGAACCCCTTGAAGCAATATTCATTAGCTTGAGAGTGAGAGCATAATATTGTTTTAATATGCACGCAGTATATTTATAAAATAAAGGGTTGTTGAATCAGTGGCGGATCTGCTGACAGTTAGCACAATCAGCTCCCACACCACGTCCCTGACATGAAAGTGGTGTCAAAAGTTGATTTTCTTTTTTTCGGATAGTGGTACGTATAGTCTTGAGATAAATTTATACGGTTTTAGTAGTAGCCGTGGCATGATAGTTAGTGTGATGGACTGTCATGCCGGAGGTCTAGGTCATTCTCCAGCCTTGTTTAACTAATAATAATAATAATAATAAAAAAAATACGACTACTGCCTAAAGTCTTTCCAATATTAATTGGCAGTACACGTCTTATGGGAGAGCTTTTTCAAAATCAGTAGCGCGCCATATTTTTGCACCATACTAACACAAACAATTATATAATTGTTTGTGATACTAAATTGAAAGAACTCCTTCATAAAAAGTGTTTTCCCGCCCGTAAATTTCCGATTAAATCTGACATAGACCCAACGTCCTCTCGAGCGCACATCTGAGTGCGCACTGCGCACTGAAATGAATTGCTGTGGCCTGTGGCTGTGGCTGCTGCTTTTCAACTTCAACCCCTATTATGTTGTTAATGTGCACTCAGGGTTGCCCATGTCCATTTGGTAACTCGTTCAGTTTTTTTTTCCTTGGATTTCTGTAGAGGTGCTTTTGATTTTAGAGCTTTAAAAAAAGTTTTTAATGATGAGAGTTACCGTAGAGTGTTTTCATCTTTTGCATTTATTTTAATGTGTGGAAAATATACGTTAAAATTCAGTTACAAAATTTTAAGGTGTTTTCTTTTAAGAAGAACACTATTTGCGTAGATTTTCGTAGCGCGCGGTCAGTTAATGTGAAATAAATTATTTTTATGTACATTGTATGTTTAAAAGGTGTATTTTTTATTTTAAGTTTTGTACAATTTGTGTTTTTTAAGTGGGTATTTTTTTAAGAATCGTTTGTTAAATTTTTTAAAAATGTGTGTGCAATAAATTTTAATTCAAGTTATATTTACAAAGGTAAAAAAAAAAGGATTACAATTTAACCAAAGTGTATATTTAAAATAAATCTAAGAATATTTCAATTGTCGAATATTTCTTTTGGGCCTTCGTCAGTACCAGACTTCTTTTCTTTAATAATTTTATGATTGAAATTAGTATGTGTGTTGTTTTTGAGTATAAAAATAAAATAGCGCGGATGTAGGTGTTGTGCGTCGGCCACCATTTAAAAAAAAAGTGTTGTAACCAATATCTTGAAATAGGAAATTTAGTTATCTTTCTTTTCTTCACAGTACATTTTTTTATAGGACTTATTTTTTCAGAGTCGATGCACCTTAAAGTACACTTTTTTTTAATTTTCCCCCAAAATCTCCTTAACGATTTATATTATGAAAAAAAAAATCTAGAACAAAGCATGCTTTAATATGAAAGTATAAATTCTACAAAAAAATATTCTATAAAAAAGAGAAAGATAATCAATAATTTTTAGTATACTTAGAAACGACCCACCAATTACATTTATAAAATTTGATCAATATTTTTTTGTTTTTTTTTTTTGTTTTTCAAAATCGTAATTGTGCAATTTTACCTACTAGGTGGTGACGCTGGTCAATTTCAAATAAACTTGAAATGATTTATTATGCAAACTACGGCATTGCGATAAGAGCTTTTACATGCGATAGACTTATGCAGTACGCTGCAACCAAACTGAAATGCAAACGTCCTATCTTCCCTGTACTGACAAGAATAATTGGATAAACTATAGCCTATTGCAAGGAACTCACAAAACCTTCAAGTGAAAAGGCGACATGAAATTGGCCGGATACAGATACTGCAAATTGATTCCGCAAATTTCCAATGACTGGCCTTGCGCCTTGTTTATTGTCATGGCAAAAACAAGCTGTTGATTCACTTCGCCTTTACTTCGCCAGAATCGAATTTTGAATGGCCGCATTAAGATTGTTGTCGTCTTTGTTTTTAGCAGCCAATAAAGCACGTTCGCTCAACCAAATGCGTTTTTGGTAGTGTTGTGCAATCTCTGCAAAAACTCTTTGGATGAGTTCTTTTCTTAACGCAGTGAAATTGCAAAAATCTGCAGGCAAGGTAATACGTCCGCTAGAAGCATCTGCAACAATTTTCCCATTTCCAATGTTCAACAATTGTTTTGAAAACGTCTTTGCAGTTTGATAATGTTGCAAGTGAACACGCATGTTTAAATTTAGTTGGAGTGTTTTGACGTGTCGCCACAGATAAGAAGGTTTTATATAATGCGTTGATTTCATCAGCAGCTGTTGATCTCGGAATAACGGGAAGTGTTTGGCGAAAATTACCGGCCAGCAATATACATATATAAGTGTACCACCGAAAAAGCGCTGATTTCCACGTAGACCTCGCAGGCTTCCAATAATTTTTTTAATTTTTTTGCTATGGACATTTTGCAAACAGCATATCAGACAAAGTGTAATTAGTTTCTATTGACCTTTTTGTAAACTACATATAGTAACTAAATAAACCAAATGTAAAAATTAACATTTTGCATAAGAACCTATTTTGAAAAAAAAAAAATTCTTAGCTAAGAACCTTCCACAGAAAATGCCGAACTTATTAAAAAAAAATCAAATAAATCGTTAATTAATTGTGCGTTAATTAAACCACCCAGACAATTGACCGAAAAATCTGACAAAATGGTCAGTGCCATTTAGCGGGTAATATAATATATAAAAATCTCGTGTCACGGTGATTGTGGTCGTATACTCCTTTGAAACGGCTAAAAAAAATTCTTCAAATAAATAGAAAATTTTTTCCTGTATATGGTCACCCTAATCACCTAGTGGTATAAAATATACTTTACGACCTATTTTAATATCTAGCAAATATACAACTGTCATTCAACAACATAACTTATTTGGTTCTTTTTTGAAAAACGAATGATAATGGTCACCCTAATCACTTAACGGTATGAAATATACTTTAAAACCGATTCTCATACCTAGCAAATATACAACATAAATTTCATAAAAATCGGTCCAAACATGCTAAAGAGAATTTAAAATCCAGTGTTAAGTTAAAAAACCGTTGCTGATGAATATCTCCCTATATTTGTATATTTTACAAAAATTTAACGCGTTCACTGTTTGTTTTTTTTTTTGGGTTCGCCCGCTCTGTTTGCAACAAATAAGACTAAGAAAAATTTTATAGTTAAAGGTCCTTGAAATTAAGGCTTTTAGTTTCTAATTTTTTTTTTGAATTATCTAAAAGAATAAATTTTGCCAAGCTTTACATTCTTCACATAAATGTGAGAAGAGCAAAAAATGAAAATTCTATTTTTTTTTTGACAGATATGACAGGCATTTCAAAGTATTCATTTTAAACTCTTTATAACCCTGCAAACGCCTCCCAATTAAATAAGTCCTACCCTATAGTTGTTGTAAGGTGCATGACCAAATAGACTGGGGTAATGAATTTTCATGATATTTTCATTGTTGTGTGTGTATGTGTGTTTTAGTATTTTTCATTTTATTTAATTACAAACGAAAAAATCTTTTTTTTTAATAATTCTCTTGTATGCTCTGACTCTTAACTTGTTAATTTATTATTATTCTCTCTGTTTTTTTTTTTTCTTCACTTTTTTCTATTTGTTGCTCTTATTCTTTGTAAAAACAAAAACAACAACAAAAACTAAATGGAACTCGTTAGGTATTACAAAGTCGAAATGTCCTTCGCCCTAATAAAATGATTGGAACATTTAAAATAGATGTTGCAACAGTTTGGGCTCACAGAGGTAAGGTGCAAAATTATTATATATGTATTAATTATGTATTCTGTTTGTTAATGTTAAAAACGGTACAGCCGAACTCAGTTTGTTGCTTACGTAAGTGTACTCTAAAAATCGATTTTGGATAGAAACGCAAAAAATCAAAAATAGTGCGGTAATATTGGTGTAAAAAATTAAATACGCGTAATGTTTGCTTATTGAAATTTTGTTTTCAAATGAAGTCGGCGTAACGGTCGTAGAATGTGAACGCTAGCAAAACGACTCGGGTCGGTCGACATGTCGTTGAATGTGAACCCCCCTTATAAGGCAATATTTTGACATTTTTCGGGAATTCGTTCAGAGTAAAATTTTTTTAGTTAAATTATCAAAAAGCTATTATCAACAAATCTTCATCTAAGATCGCTTGATTTTTTCTTCTCCAAAACTTAATAATATAGAAGAAACTATATGAAATAATAAAAAGCATAAAAATGGCGGATGATTATTTCTTAGGACCAAATTTAATTTTTAGTGTTGGAGTTAACTTAGAGTAGAAGTAGAGTTAGTTAATCCTGTAAAGAAATTATATTATAAATTACCTTTTCCATAGTGTCGTAACTCAATTTCGATAGATTTTTGACAGAGATACTTACATAAGAAGACCTACGATATCTTCAAAAAAAAGTATATATTTCAATCGGATGAAATATCCAGAAATTTTAAGACCGAAGAGACGAAATCTCTAGGCAAAGGAACCACGGGATTTCAATCGACTAGGAAATATGTTTCAGGCGTTAATTTATAATTAAATCCCGAAACTAGGATGATCTCTCACGGAAAAACTCTGCCTTAGTATGTATAGTTTGTTTAAAACAAATTTATGTAAAAATAAGTGCAAACATTTTTTTCGTTTTGCATTAGCTTTCCATACAAAACATACATGCGGTATGTTTTTAACTATTAAGTATTTTTTTCAATTAAATATTAAAGGATATGCGAACAAAGCATTTTCTTGAAATACGAACATTTTGATAAAAATCTTTTATTTCATCAAAAACCCCAGCATTCCCAAACTCCGGGCATGAATGGATTTATAGGAAAAATAATACCAACGCTCCAAATATAATTTTATTGAAAATAATTAAATTTTAATTGGTAGGTACCAGTGGCGTGGCGTCCATACAACACGATTCCTATCGAGTTACCTTTTGAAATTCTACCTTTCAACATTAAAACATGTTTATTAAATAACGAGCAACATGAATCTAAATGAATAGTTAAAATATGTGTGTATTCCTGTGAAGAAAACCGTGCTTTTTTTTTTTTTCATAAGAAAGCGTGTGTGAACAGAGAGGTGTCATGCTCTCTATTCAATGCAAAAAAATAACTCGATTTTTTGCGTCTTATTTAGGGAATTTTCTGTCCGAATGAATGATAAGGGAACAAGAGCAAATGAAACCAATTTGTGCTATTCAGCGAGAAATTTTATAAGTTATATTTGTATTATTTGGGGTATGTCGAGTTGGAGAAGATATAATTTTGTATGTATCTGCTGCGCTGCTGTGTAAAGTTCATTGAGTAAGTCAGGAAGGCTTTTCTTTGAAAAAATCAGTTTGTCTATTTATTTTATTGTAAATTAAATCTTTTATGACTCTGTAGTGTTTATAAAACATTTGTAAAGCAATTATGTACATATATCATGGCGTGAAAATACGCGATATAGGAAATTTAAGGTAGACATTCATAATTTAGTTACCAACGTTTTCGGGTAACTAAATTTTTTCGACTTACCATTTGAAATCATCCACGCCACGCCACTGGTAGGTACTAACAAACAAACCGTGAAAATGCGCAAAAAAAAAAACACGTATACGCCTGAGTGTACCTTTGTTTTACAAAAGGTCTTTTGATGATAATTTCTCACAATTTTGTTCAGAGATAGCTATTTAAAGATGCTCCAACAAGAAGTCTCAGTTTTTTTTTTTTTTTTTTTTACACTATTTTAATTGATTTGATTAATTTTCTAGTATTCTTTATACCTATAATGCAAATTGCATAGCATTTATAGGGTGCTGTTAATTGCTTCCTTCGGTATAATTTTCATGATGTAGAAGATAAACCCTGGTAAAGCTGCAGGCTTCTACACCGATGTATGTAATGAATTCATGTTGACAACTTTCAGTCTCATATATTTAACTACATATAAACTCATCGCTGACCTAATAGTTCGTTCCACTTATGTGCTTAGCCTTAGTTTATTCTTCTTTGAAATTTAGAATTTTCTTAATCAAAATCTAATTTGTCTCCAAGTTCCTTGTTGTTCTCTTTTTTAAAACTTCTTTAGTTCCAATATTTTCAAATTCCTTACGGCAAGAAAGCCCTCACAAATGGCAAATATCTCAAAACAAAAATAAGAATAGGCTATGGGAGTTTTGAAGACGAAGAAATAAAGTTTTTTTTTTCCTGTCTATGTGTCATGATGATTTTTGTATAAGACGAGGAAGGCCTTAAGGACCTAACCTGACTTCGACTGTACCAGTACCGATTGTATATTATGTTTCACAATACTCGTATTTATTTGTTTAACTTATTTCTAGATATATGAATGCTTTTGTCTTTGTTTTCCTATTTCTCCCTTTTTTTTTTTCGTTGGCATATTTTCTCGATGTTGGCATTGTTAAATTAGTTTAAAAAAAAGTTAAGGGGAAACAATTTTCTTTAAATTCTTAATGTTTGTGCATGTAAATTTTTATTCCGCTTTGGTATTTATATTTTTGCAATCAAGTTAACATAACTCTTTCACGCCCTTGATAGGGTCTTAAGTCACGCAATTACATACAATATAAGTCTTTAAACGAGAATGCATATATTTTCTACATCTAAAATGTCAGTAATTGGTCAAAAAAAGTTAAGTATTTTTAGAAATTGTTCAGACTTAGAAAATTTTCAACCAAGGGTTCAAGTTTTTCAAGGTCATCAGCGATTTTCGGCACCTCATTTAGGAGTTACTTAATCTTTATAAAATGTCAAGCAGTTTCAGAAATTGGTCACCTAAAGATTTTTAGTTTTGAATTAAAAAAAGAAAAAAACAATGGCGCAAAATTTTAGACGATTTAGTATGATGTTAAAGCATTTTTAGTATGATGCTAGGTTAAAAACAGGCTTTTTCAAATTTTAAACGAGTTAGCATCGTATTATCTTTTTAACACTTTACAAAAGTTAAAATCGCCAAATGCCTATTTTATTTTTTTAGTATCATACTAAATCCAAGTGTCACTTTGGCAGCTACAATTGCAAAAATGGATTGAACTGTCCCTGTTTTAAGAGTGTTCAGTTAGAGTTTTTTAAAAATATAGGTTTAGTATGATACTAGTTCGAAAATGTTTAAAAATAAGAATATTTTAGTAAAGAGTTTGAAAGTTAGAAAATTGTTAAGTAGTATCATGCTAATACCTTAACATCAGGCTGTTTAAAATTTTACGCCAATGTATTTACATTTACCTTCCAATTTATTTTACAAAAATTGAAAATTAAAATCTATGGCTGACCAATTTCTGAAGCTAGCTAACCAATTTCTGAAACTAGCTGATATTTTATGACCAATTACCCACATTCTAGACTATTTCGGGAATATCCTATATATGAGGTGCTAAGATCCCACAGCCAAACAAAACACCAGCCTTTTAAAGTATGTTATGTATGATTTGCCTACTATCGTACTATATTTTCATTTAAATCAGCTTTTAGCCCACAAACATTGCTGCTTCGTCCAGGCGATTACACAGGTCCGCCAAGATGGGTCCACCACAACGGAAATTCAAAAATCTAACTATGCAGGAATTTGGGGCTAATTTAGTACTCCAATCCCGAAAGAGCCCCAAATTCCCTTCACCCTAAAACTTGTGGTGGACTCAGCTTGATATCAAGCTGAGTCTTTTGGGATTCAAGCTGAGTCGACCACAAGGCTTAGGATGAAGGGATTTTGGGGCTCTTTCGGTATTGGAGTACTAAATTAGCCCCCAAATGCCTGCATAGTTAGCAATCCCGAAAGAGCCCTAAATTCCCTTCACCCTAAAACTTGTGGTGGACTCAGCTTGTCATCAAGCTGTAACCACTATAACCACTCCTAAAATTAGCTTTTGATGAATCTTTATCTATACTTTGTATATAAAATGAGTAATATGGGCAACATATTCTACCACTAGCTGCATTTTTTGTTTTTAATGTTAATCTTCTTAATTACCACCTACACACCACAAATTTTGAGGTAATCAAAACCAATCAAGTTAAATTAATTTATTGCCAATTATTTAATAATTGAAATATTCCAAGAGTGTAGCCTTTCACCATATTTATGTACTTCTGGAAAAAGTCGATAAAATTTTACTCAATCACTTCAAATTAAGATTTCAGTACAATAGACTGTTTTTTTGCAACTTCAAACCACATAAAGTGTCAGCTTTCATCGATATTAAATTGAGCTTAAATACACACTTATTGTAATTACCTAATGGAAACCAACAATAGCTTATATTTCAAGGAAAACCAATACGAAAAAATCCAATTTAATGTTGAAAAAAGATTTTTTTTTTTCTTACGGAAAGGTTTCTTGCAGAAAAGGTTAGGTGGTGAGTTTGGGGTTTCTAGGAAAAGCAAACTTACTTTATTTTTGAAATTCAACCTAATTCTGGTATTCTTTGAATTATAAAGTCTTTACATAATTTTGCGTATTCCAACTTTTTGTCTGGCAAATTTCTATGTTTAAATAAAATGTTTGTCGAAAAAGTTTTTAATATGGTAAATGATTCTTTTAAACAAATAGATATATGTATGTTTAAGATTTCAAAAATAATTAAGCTTGTGATGGAGAACCAGGGACGTAGCTGAAGAAACGTTGGGAAAGTAAATGAAATAACCTTGTTTCATTGCACATTAAATGACAAAAAAAAGCCGAAGAGGAACCAGATTCTTCACCTACATAATATTTCAACTTGGTCAAGTTTTTAATTAAATTCGGTGACAATTCTACAAATTTGTCTCACAAATTTGTATTCCACAAAATATTGACAGGTGACAAATTTGTCAGAAAAATACAATTACACATTTGTCATGACAATTTTGCCATATTGTCATTAATATACTAACACATTTGTTGTGACAATTTTAAGTTTGTCATGGCCTTCATAAGTTTATGCAGGTCCACGTCGAAAAACCATGAAAAATGGGTTAAAACTGAGAATCGTCATCCACTTTCACTATTATTTAGCATTTAAAGGTTAGTGACGATAAACAAAACAAAATAATCCCAAAAAAACAATCTCCACAGACAAAATCCCCAAGAGAAAACCGAGCAAAGAAAAAATCGCCCCCAAAAAAAAAATCCCTAAAAAAAATCCCCAGGAAAAAATCGCGCGCGCGATTTAATTGCTTGATTCACTGCTTTCACACCTTTTCTTTTTGGAATTATCTATTGATGAAGAGTTTATATTTAATAATACCCAATCATTTTTGTATTGATTCTAAGATTTCCTTATTTAAAATAAAAGACTATTTTTTTAATGCGCTTTACCTTTATTTGATGAGAACAGTTAATAACAAATCTACATTATAGAATAAATATGCAAAGTCAAAAAATATCATATGAAGTCAAATATATTTTTTGGATAACAAAAACAATTACAAAGAAAAAAAAATGTCAGAAATAAAAAGTTAATAAATTTAAATGAAATAACTACAACTTGATTGAGCTACCACCAAGTTTAATAGACTGGCTATTTCACTGTCGCCAGGCCGATCATCACTCTGCTTTAGTGGTGCTTGTTCTATGTATGTTCAATTTTATTTGAAAAACTGTTTGCCTCACTGAAATTTGAACCACAGACCGCAAGCATTATGAGTTATGAATACATACAATAATTCATTACTGTGAACTAATAAGTGCATCAATTTTTACAATAAAAACAATATATTGGGGATTATTGGAAATTATTGGATATTTTAAGATAGTGGCAACAAAAAATATATATTGGGAATTTTGTTGTTTGGGCGCCTGTCCCCACGGGGATTTTGTCGTGTTGGATTAATTTTTTGTGGGGAATTCGTCCGATTGAAAATGTGTTTTTGGAGATAACGTATGTTTCCCTGTCAAATTTATTTATGGAACAGATTTTGAAAATTGTCAAGTTGTAAATTACAAAATTGTCACCTGTCAAATAGAGCCCAGGGCCTTCAATGACTTACACACAAACAATTCATGTATACCTGTTGTTAATTGGCAGTAATTGGGGGGGGCTACAATTTTTCGCCAAATCCGAAGGACTTAGATGAGGGGCATTTTATCATGACAAATATACTCTTGCAGAATTTGTCACTTTTTAGTAAGAGAAAACAAAAAAAAAAAACAGTTTTGTTTTTCCTTTTAAGGTGACATAGGATGTGATGTGCTGCCATAGCTCCGACATGATAGAATAATAATTATAAATATTATTTTCATGGAAAACTACAGTTGTTTCCTTTTTATGGAAACAAATTTAAAAAACATCCTCCACAGAGTATCTTGGACAGGTAAATGCGCTGAACTCCAGGTAAATGCGCTGAACTCCTTTTTATTATCTGCAGTTACTAGGTTAGGTTAGGTTTGGAGGGGTGATAATACGACAAGCCGCATTATCTCACTGGGATCTCAGTGGATCCATTGTGCTCCCCAGGATATAGGTAAGGTAGGTTTAAGGACGGGTAAGACGAGAGGAGTTAGTGGAGCTTAGGGGCTAGGTGTACGTATGGGAGCCTCCCTGAACCATTTTGAGTTCTGAATGAATTTTAAAATGTTTTTTAGTGGCAAACATGAGATATCACCCAATTCGTCAAAAAAGTATTCCCCGAGGGTTGTCTTTCTGGCTCTTGCTAGGCTAGGGCATTCACATAGAAAGAAACCTCTTCCGCCTCTTCATCCTGACACCCTCTACATAAATCAGATGCGGTGATACCAATTCTGCTCATGTGGGTTCCCATTGAGATGTGACCCGTTAGGATTTTCACCAAGAGTGACTGTTGAAGTCTGCTTAGCTTGAGAAGGTAATCTGTGTTTTTCTTAGAGATTTCCGGCCATAGATTCATCGAGATCCGACAGGTATCAATTGCTGACCATCTGTCATTTTTGGCTTGTAGGAAACTATTGTGAATTCTACTTTTCTCTTGTTATTCTAGTGGCATAAATACAGAGGAATATGTTTGGTTGGGGTCAAGAGATGACCCGTTCTTGGCCAATTCATCTGCCCTTTCATTCCCGCATACGTCACAATGTCCTGGGACCCATCGAAGGGTGACTGTATTTGTTGCGCCGAGTGATCTTAGCTCGTTACGAAAACGATTTACCATAGTTTAGACTTTGTGACGATGGAGGATATAGCCGCCTGACTGTCAATAAAGAAGTCGATATTCCTGTTTGCTAGTTCAAATGTGACATTTGCAGTTACTAGCATTCAATGCTAGTCCTGAAATAGTTCAAAGTCTCTGTTTTATGGTTAGTTGGTTGGTTCATTTCCAGGAATAATGTTTTGACCTTAATTCGATTTCAATAAATCTATTGTTTAGTCAATAGCTGTGCTGCAACAAATATCTCACTTCAGATTCAATTCAACTAAAATATATCAATTCAGCCTCCATTAATGGAAACCTCTATACATGAATGGTAACAGCCTGCAATTTTCGCTAAAAAGAAATAAAGCCCAATGACGCCTTCCAGAATGATATCCACATAGCAAACAGTCAATTTGTTCATGTATATCAACAAAATATAGTATATTTCTGAACCTTGAAACTTGCAGATGTGCAATAAATTTCATCATTTTCAATTCCAGATTGGCAAAATTGCTTTAAAAGTTTCCTCAAGGAATTTAGAAAATAAATCGGTGCTTTTATATAGGTACCTTTACTATGTATTGTATATGTACAGGGTGTTTTGCATAAGATGCAACAAAAGGAAAGATGGAATTGAAGGGATGGTTTACATATTTCTCCCCCGTTTATTCGGGAAGGGTGTTTTTCTAAAAATCGACTTGAAATAGAAAAAAAACAGCAATACAAAACAACGGCAACACATATAAAATGTATGTATTGCCGTTTTTTAAAGCCAGAAGTCCGTTCTTTTATTTTGTTTTAATTTAAAATTATTTAAGAAAATAGATTTTGAAAAATTAATTTTCAAACTCAGAATTTTGAAAAAATATTAAAAACAAAATTGTATTCAAACTTATTTTGTTTTAACGTTATTCAGTAGTATTTTTGTCTTTAATATTCAATGCTTCCATAAATATTTTAAGACGTTTAGAGGATGCTAAATCTATGATTATTTTGATGCCAAAATAAAGCTTATGACTTAATTAATATATCTGGCCAAACAAAAATTTAATTTCAACCTTACCCTACTCATGAAATGGCTTTTATTTTTTTTAATGATCATTGAAATAATTAAAGTCGATTTATATGAAAGGTTGGGCTCAAATGAAATTTTTTTTGGCAATTAATATTAATAGAGTCGTCAGTTTTATATTGGGATCATTATAAATATACTAATTTTGCTTTTTAAATGCCTCAAAATTTAAATTAAAAATTTCAATGATGAATTTCAATGAAAGATATAACTGGCCTCTTAATCTCAGGTGTCTGCAGAGGAAAACTTAAAGAGACAAATTCTAGTTCAGCCTTAATCTAATTTATTTAACTAAGTTACAGAATATATTTTTTAAATTAAGTTAATATCTGAAACCCTCTATAATGTCATGAGCTATTTGTTTTGATGTTCTATTGTTCTACATAATCATTTTTAAATCTTCTTTGATATTGTTATTTTATGTAATCTTACAAAAAAATATAAAATTCAGCATTTATTCAGGTAAATAAAATTTAATAAATAATAATTATTCAGGTAAATAGATTTAATAAATAAAAATCAAAATCCAATATAATATTGTTTCATTTTGATGTCCCTTACGCTCTTCTCTGCACGCTCTGTTTTACCATTATTTAATTTCTCTTGAATTTCCACAATCAATAAATCCTTCTTACACCAAAAATTATTTGTTTTTCTTTAGATCATCAATTCTACCACAAATGGGCTTTACTTTCTGATCCGGATGATTTCTATAGTGGACCGAAAGGCTATTTAAAATGTGATATTGGAATAATAGGTAAAGGTGATACAGTTAAGGTGCCTCAGAAATCCGAAAAGGATCCCGATGATATTGAAGCGTGAGAGTTTTAACTCGGTTTTTCTTTTCATGGATTTCACATAAAATGTGTTTCTTTGTTTTTGCTTTAGAAATCTCCTTCTACCAGATGGAGTACCTATCGAAAGACAACGAGCTAAATTTATAGTAAAAATTTATCGTGCCGACGGACTGCCAAGAATGAATTCTTCAATAATGGCAAATGTCAAAAAAGCCCTTACAGGCGAATCCAAAGACTTGGTTAGTCCTTACGTTCAGGTTTCATTTGCTGGATTGATGGTAAGTTTTAAGAAAAAATAATTTTTTAACGCTTCTAACTACATATTTATTACTTATTCTATTATGTGTACCTAAACAGGGAAAAACAACAGTTAAAAAGAACGCTTACGCTCCTGTTTGGAATGAACAACTAGTCTTTACAGAGATGTTTCCACCTTTATGCCAGCGAATCAAGGTATAATTTCTTGAATAATTCTTTTATTGTACTTTCTTCAGTTACTCAAGATTATTCTCCTTATGAAAGATTCAACTTCGTGATGCAGACCCTATGAAGCCTTCAATAATTGGAACTCACTATATTGATCTTAAGCAAATTTCCAACGATGGAGAAAAGGGATTTCTTCCGACATTTGGACCCTCTTTCATACATCTCTATGGCTCGACAAGAGACTACAGTCTATTGGATCAACATTCAAATCTAAATACCGGCCTTGGTGAAGGTGTTAGCTATCGTGCTCGACTTCTTATTGCCATTCGAACCGAAATAACAGACAATGTCGAACCAACGACGGAAAAAAATGTCGAACTTGAACCTAGCTATCCCATTTCTGAATCTTCATATTCAAAATGTGAAGAATTCTTTCTATTCGGAACGATACTCGAAGCTTCGATGATCGATAAGAAGGTTAGTGATCGAACGGTTTTTTTTGAATTGAGCATGGGAAATGCCGGTAACTCTTTGGATGGACACAATGAAAGTTTTACAACAGCTGATGATGATGAAGGGGCCTTGGAGACGGTGGATAGTACGTCTTATAGTAGTACGACAAATGCTTGTAAGCCAACAAGTCACAATAAGACCCATTATTACTTGCCTTATTGGGATTACAAACCTTGCATGGATGTGAGGTGTGCTTTGCCGGACTTAAGGAGACGCATGTACAATAGTAATATGTTGTCAAAAATGGCTGATAAATTGGTAAGTTTTTTGTATAAAAGAAATCAAACTCCTTAATTGTCTGATTTTTGAATATATTCTTGTTATGGGTGAGCTTTTGGATGATTTACAAGTTTGCTTACTAAACAACACAAAAATTACAGGAAGACGGAATAAATGAAACTCATAAACTTATTGAAGATGAAGACTCTAAGGCCGATGTTCGACTTAGAGCAACACTAGAAGAATTGGCGGCATCATGTGCAAAATACCTGTCGATAACAAAAACTAATCTTGCTGGTCCCGGGAGTGGAAATACGAAACTAGACAAAGAGCGAATGAAACTATGTCAACGTGAAATTGTAAGTATACCCAAAATACATAATTCAACTGAAGTAAATCAAAAGTCCCAAATCAGAGCTGTCAGGCAGGTTATTAGCTACTTATTGTACCTATACTGTCTGAGTAAAACCCAAGAAGTTGGTACCCGCTCGTTTCATTTGCGAGAAATGCGTCAAATTTGCCTAAAACTTGAAAATGAAGTGGAATTTAGCTTCTCTTTCGTAAATACACTCTCAGTGCACTTAAAAGCAATTTTTACGAAATTTTCAAAACCGTTCGGAATCCGCAGTTATTAAAGGTCCCCTTCATTCCTACGAAAATTAACGCACTTAAGAATGCTTAAGAATTTATTGGTGGCTAGAGTCTCATTCTTTATGGGCTGTCGCCCCATATTTTAACTAACGATATGTTTAAGCCCAAAACAGATGTCAGCTCTCATAAGAACCTGTGTAAATTTATTTTCGCTGCATTGGAAAAAGCTGCACATCTGTTTTGGGCTTTAGACGTTATTTGGCAAGTTTAAAAAAAACAAATTGTGTTGCACAATAGCTCGTATGGAACCAGGACCTAGTGGCTTACAACTCTCAACCATTCCCGTATGCGTAGGAATGGAAGGGACCTACAATTTCCGAATGTGAATGGATTAGAAGAAAGGCACTTTTTCATGACAAAGGATACTCTTGGAGGATTGGTCAGTTCCCCTCAAGAGGCAGTAGTCCTGAAAAACATTTTCGTTTTTCAGGTGGAGGCTGCTGGGAATCGAACCCAGACCTCTGGCATGATATTCCAATGCATTAACCATTACGTTACGCCACGGGCTACTACTATGACAAGTTATGGATTGAACTCCAGATTTCGACATTACGTCGATAGGGAAGACGAATTCTGTCTTCCTCGAGGTCGATTTTCCCTAAAATTGGTAGCTAGCGTTTTTTTGACATTCTCCCGAAATAGATTTTTTTTTTTGGTGATATGGCATAATGTCCACGGACATAATGTCAATGAAGAAGAGGAATAACAAAAACAATAGAAAACTATTGAATTTGTTGTTGTTTTGAATAAAATTTAAATGGAAGTTTTTTGCAACCTTCCTTCTAATGCGTTTCGCCCACGCACGACATTTGAACTCATCAGTTAGATGATGTTATACCTTTCTAAGACGCATAACTTCAGTCGATGGTTGACGACGCAAATATATTTAACAGCAATAAATATTGTAAATTATATTTTTCTAGGGGAATTTGAGTTCAGACGTCTAGAAATTTTATATGCCCGTGGTCTGGCACGGACATTAACTGGCTGAACAGAATGGTGACGCAGACGGAACCGGAGCCGGAGCTGGAATAGCTGTCAAAATATTGAATACACGCAAATTCAATGTTGCGAACACAACGGAACGTAGACGCCGACGGAAGAGTTCACCAACTTTTAACTTTTCACGTACGGCACTTTTGACGTTTCAATTTGTATGAAGAAAAAAAAAACAACTTTTTGGGTCGGAAAAAAATATTGTGGCTATTTGTATCGCGAAAAAAATTATTTATTAAAAGAAAAATTATTGGAAACAAGAAATGTGAATTCTGAGCATGTACACAAGAATATTCTTTTGTTTTTCTTCAAAATACTTTGAAAGCTGTACAGCTCCATTGTGGACATGTAAAAAAAAATAACGTACGACACTTTTTGACAGCTCTTCCAGTTCCGTCTGAGGCTTCAGTTCCGTCATTCTATTCTGTTCAGCCAGTAATTCCGCACAAACGGACTTGGACGTCTTACTCATAATGTCCATGGACTATGGTTTCTTTTTAAAAAAGAAGATTATACGACAGTTTGCTATCCGTGCTGCCGGTGCCATATCACCGTTTCGGCTACACAGATTTGTCTGAAAAAAAAAATATTTAAAATATGTCTTATATACTTATTTGCATTTTAATCAAATAAAACTCTACATAGGAATCTCTTGGAAACATGGCACGTAACTTGCGTGCATTAGTGACTCGTAGTTCGCTTCTGGAACGCTATAAAACAGCAAAAACTTATTTGCAAAAATTAAAGTTTCTGATTGATGATGTGAGTAAAAAAAAGTTTTCTATACTATCTATTCCGTGTGAATCAGTTCTTACATTCATTTTCTCTCTTATCTCATTTTTCAACTCCCAAAAAGCCACAACATTCCCTCCCAGATATATTCGTATGGATGATTGCGAATGGAAAACGTATAGCCTATCATAGGGTATCCGCAAGAGATTTAATCTATTCCGAAACTGAGGAAGAGTGCGGTGTGCATTGTGGAAAAGTTCAAACGTTATTTTTGAGGGTAAGGTGTATTATTGATAATTATTCGAATAGGTGGAGTATAGTCGAGGTATACTTACTTATAATTAATCTCTTTTAAAGCTTCCGTGGAAACAGGCGGCTGGTTCTGCTAGTTGGTATCTCCAAGCAAAGTTATCGATTTTTCTTTGGTTGGGGGTGGTTAACCATAAAGAGCATTTCTTTGAAGGTCTCCCACATGGCTATGATCTTTCCCATGAATTAAGAAACGCCGACCGACCAAGAGCAATGGCTCCCAATCACATTCACTACCTGGAGAAACATGTACATAAGTTGACAAAAGCTAATATCAATCTCTATTCTGATGGTTTCTATAATATTTCCTTGTTTTGTTCCAGACATTTCAGCTTCGGGCTCATATCTATCAAGCTCGATCATTGATTGGCTCAGATGCGTCTGGCTTAAGTGACCCTTATGCAATAGTGTACATTACGGAATTCACAAAAACCACTCAAGTCATCGAAGAAACTTTAAGCCCTACATGGGATGAGCTGCTTGTGTTTGAAGAAATACTTGTTTATGGAGCTCAAGATGAAATCAAAAAGGATCCTCCAACGATAATCATTGAGATTTATGATCAGGACAAGGTGGGGAAATCCGAATTTATTGGAAGGGCAATAGCAAAGCCTCGTGTGAAGCTGAAAGATACTGTCTACACTACACCAACACTTGAATGGTTTGACATTGTCCGAGGGCCTGATGAGGCTGGTGAGTTGTTAGCTGCCTTTGAAATGCTTGAAATCGGCTCAAGTGACATGCCCCGACTGACAGAGCCTAAAATCAGTCAAATCGAACCGAAAAAAGATAGAATGTCAGCTCCATCACCTGGTACAATATTCCCAGTGCCCAAAGAAGTCCGACCGCATTTGGCTAGATTCAAATTGGAAGTACTCTTTTGGGGTCTTCGTGATCTTAAAAGAATTCATTTTATGTCAGTTGATAAGCCTCGCATAGATGTCGAATGTTCGGGGAAGATCCTAAGCTCAAATATCATTCAAAATGCTAAGAAAAATCCAAATTTTCCCAGTATGTTGAAGTCCATTGAATTGGAATTGCCTTTGGAAGAAACCTATGCCCCACCAATTACTATTCGTTGTGTAGATTGCCGGTCATTTGGTCGTTATACCCTCGTTGGAACCCACCAAATTACATCAATACACAGATACATGTATAAACCACCACCTAAGGAAGATTTTACAAAATATAAGACAATCGGTGGGCATATTATTTTGCCATCGCCAAATCAGGAGAGTAACAATAGCGAAATGCCAAGGCTTACAGCAAATGGGCCAAAGGATTTGTACATGCCAAAGAACTCGTCGTGTGATAATTTGACTCTTTATGGAGCTGCATGTGTTACTAAAATGTAAGTCTATCCTGGTTTTTAGTTTGGCAGATCTTTGTAGAGAATGAGAAATTAGGAATTTGGTATCGGGGTTAGTTGAGCTAAGCTTAGGAACATTGCGTGTGTGCCATTTTAGGTTGCATTTGGCAGCACTTTTTTCGCCAAACCTGAAATGGTTTTTCAATATGTAATTAAACTTTAAACATTTCTTAGATGCATTTAACCCTTTTAACCGACCGATGTATCCGTAAAGATCTCTTGAAACTTTTAGACTTTCTTTGAAACAAAAAAAAAAAACAATATCTCATTTTCAGAGGAAAAAAACAACATCCAAAACGTAAATCCACGTCCATTGATCCAATTCAGGAATACGATAATGACGATGAAAACAACAAGGACTGGTGGACAAAGTACTTTTGGTCTTATGAAAAACTCATCGATTCAAATAAGGAATTAACTAAACCAACTCTAATACAAGCCAGAGATGAAAAACAACCTAAATTAAATATAAAAAATTCAAAAATTGTCAACAAATTAAGTCCGAAACGTGGCAGAAAAGAACCCAAAGGAACACCAATGACAACAAATGAAACTGCTGTTTGTAAGGTGAGTTATGTATACATTATATAATCAAAATAAAATATTTAAGAAGAAGATAAATAAGTTTTGATATCCTGTCGATGTTGGAAATCATTATGTTGTCTGTAAAAAAAAACAAAGTCCATTATTTTGTGTTATTAATTTAATACGTATGATTTTTTTAGCCGGCATCAACTACCATACATTCGACTTCTGATAGCAATTTTGCGGTAATTATACATAATTCAACTGTACATAATATTATACTAACAACATTCCTCAAACATCTTTCTTTTTAACAATTTTTTGATATTTCTATACCACCGACACTTTCAGATAAAAAAAAATCACTTTCAGATAAAAATCCGAAAATCCAATTTCCTATCGATTTTTCAAAAGCACAAATTTTAATATTTTATTATAATTCCTTCCAGTTTTGTTTTAAATCCTTTTGTGTTTTTTTTGTTTTATTGGGAGCGAGCAAATTCAAACTAAGATCAATCTACTTTAAAACCCTGTTTCACAGTTTGAGTATATGAGAACTAAAATAAAATGACCTTCGCGAATTAAAAGCAAAAATAAGACTGACATTATCTAATTTGCATAACTGGTATTATCTTATGGGTTTTTATTCCCATATAAGGGGGAAAAAAATTCAAACAAAATGTGTGGATTTTAAGTTCCCGTCAAATCTATAATCTTTTCCTTTCAAAAAAATAAGCTTGCTTCCACAATGCTAGCACCCAGCATTAAAATTAAAATTAAAATTAAAATTAAAATTAAAATTAAAATTAAAATTAAAATTAAAATTAAAATTAAAATTAAAATTAAAATTAAAATTAAAATTAAAATTAAAATTAAAATTAAAATTAAAATTAAAATTAAAATTAAAATTAAAATTAAAATTAAAATTAAAATTAAAATTAAAATTAAAATTAAAATTAAAATTAAAATTAAAATTAAAATTAAAATTAAAATTAAAATTAAAATTAAAATTAAAATTAAAATTAAAATTAAAATTAAAATTAAAATTAAAATTAAAATTAAAATTAAAATTAAAATTAAAATTAAAATTAAAATTAAAATTAAAATTAAAATTAAAATTAAAATTAAAATTAAAATTAAAATTAAAATTAAAATTAAAATTAAAATTAAAATTAAAATTAAAATTAAAATTAAAATTAAAATTAAAATTAAAATTAAAATTAAAATTAAAATTAAAATTAAAATTAAAATTAAAATTAAAATTAAAATTAAAATTAAAATTAAAATTAAAATTAAAATTAAAATTAAAATTAAAATTAAAATTAAAATTAAAATTAAAATTAAAATTAAAATTAAAATTAAAATTAAAATTAAAATTAAAATTAAAATTAAAATTAAAATTAAAATTAAAATTAAAATTAAAATTAAAATTAAAATTAAAATTAAAATTAAAATTAAAATTAAAATTAAAATTAAAATTAAAATTAAAATTAAAATTAAAATTAAAATTAAAATTAGGGGAAACTGATGATTCGAGATGAAAGTCAAAGTTAAAGGTCGTTTAAAGCTAAACAAATCGATACGCTATACTATTTTGGTATTTTCATCTTAAACGAGTTGTGAAGATGCCCTCATAAGCAAAGTAAAAAAGTCAGAAGTAGGATATGTCGTGTTGTTTTTCAGATCTCATCTTTTCAATCGGTACGGTTAATATTCTCTGCACCCTAGATTTAAATTTTTTCTTAATATACCTTTTCGGAATTCGTTTTTTTTTTCGCATTTTAAAACTCTCTAGCTATAACCTTTAAAAACTGAATAAATAAATTATATGTATCATGTAAACAAAAAAAAACTATTCCTTTCAGATTTACCCAAATGAATTAGAAGCTCAACTGGAATTCAATAACTTTCGCGAATGGCTTCATGCGTTCCCTCTACTACGTGGCAAAAAGACCGGTGACTCGATGGAAGATGAAAACCGGACTGTAGGTTTTTTCAAAGGAGCCATTAAAGTCTACAAGCTGCCACTGCCAAAAGGCATGGAACTACCAACAGTATCTTCGCTTCCTGCCAATGACCCAATTCATGTTTTGGTGAGAGTCTATATTATCAAAGCAACCGATCTACATCCGATGGATTTGAATGGTAAAGCTGATCCTTATGTTGTTCTGCATCTGGGTGGGAAGAGAATTTCAGATAAGGAAAATTATGTTAGCAAACAATTGAATCCAATTTTTGGAAAATGCTTTGAAGTGGAAGCTACATTTCCGCAAGACTCTATGTTGACGGTGCAAATCTTCGATTGGGATTTAGTTGGTTCGGACGATCTAATTGGAGAAACAAGAATCGATTTGGAAAATCGTTTCTACAGCAAACATCGAGCAACCTGTGGCCTTTCAATGAAATATGAAGAGTAAATAACGAATAACGAATTAATTCCAATAATCATGAATGATTTTGTTTTTTCCAGCACTGGTTACAACAGATGGAGAGATCCCATGAAACCAACACAGATTCTTTCGAAACTCTGCAAGGAGAACAAGCTAGATGTTCCGCACTATTTTCAAGATCGGGTAGCGATCGGCAAGTATTGTATGACATTCTCCGAGGAAGAGGTGATTGCCTGGAATGGACCTACGACTTGCAAGAATCGTGACGAACATCTAGCTCTTGGTGTGCTTCATCGATGGAGTGAGATTCCAAAAATTGGATGCAAGGTTAGTAGAAACTTCTCTCATATTATCACTTAAGACCTTACGATCAAATCTTAAAACCCTAAGATTGTCCCGGAACACATCGAATCTCGGCCTCTATTTAATGTGGACAAACCGGGAATAGAACAAGGCAAACTTGAGATGTGGGTTGATATGTTTCCCATGGACATGCCACTGCCTGGTCCATCAGTGGACATTTCGCCAAGAAAACCAAAGGCCTACGAGCTCAGAATTGTCATATGGAATACGGATGATGTGGTTCTTGAAGATGATGCGTTCTTTACGGGTGAAAAGATGTCCGATATTTATGTCAAAGGGTGAGCTAAGTTTTTATCTGATGAAGAAAATTATTTTAAGCTATGATGTATTTTGTAGATGGCTTAAAGGTCCTCAAGATATACAAGCTACAGACATCCATTATCGTTCCCTCACGGGCGAGGGTAACTTCAATTGGCGCTTCATCTATCCCTTTGAATATCTGGCTGCTGAAGAGAGGATTGTCCTATCACGAAGGGAATCATTGTTTAGCTGGGATGAAACAGAAGTTAAGATTCCAGCTCGCCTTGAGCTGCAGGTATGGGATGCTGATCACTTCTCTGCCGATGATTTTCTAGGTAAGTCTTTTGGATCGGCTTATTAGAGAATATAAAGATTTATTTTATTGACATCAATTTAAGGAGCCATTTCCTTCAATTTAACTCGTTTTCCTCGAGGAGCTAAATCCTCAAAGCTATGCACCCTTGATATGCTTAAGACGGATGTTCCAACAATCAATATATTCAAACAGAAGCGAGTTCGAGGTTGGTGGCCATTCTTTATAAAGAAACAAAATGACGAAATGGAATTGACAGGCAAGGTCGAGGCTGAATTCCATTTGCTGAGCAAGGAAGAAGCCGAACAGAATCCAGCTGGATTTGGACGCAATGAGCCAGACCCCCTAGAAAAGCCAAAGTAATTTACAATGTTTCTTTAATCGAAAGACATTTTTGACTTGATTTTTTAATTTATCTATTCTTAGCCGCCCAGATGCTTCGTTTATGTGGTTCTTGAATCCGCTAAAGTCGATCCGCTATATTGTTTGGCACAACTACAAATGGGCAATACTAAAGACCCTCATTATTGCCGGTTTAGCGTTAATGTTACTCTTATTCTTTTACTCCGTACCTGGATACACGGTCAAGCGAATGCTAGGCGCGTAAAGGAACACTTACATAATCTTTGGAAATTGTTATGTATCAATCTATACAATCATAAATTGTTGTTGTTAAAAATATTAATAATAATAATTTATTCTACAAAAAATTTATTTACTCTACCTCTTCTTAAAATTATTAAATTATGTACAAACTGTAGAAACATTTTAATAACCTTTTCTAGTCATACAGAAAATAAAATCATGGTATCTATTTTTCGACTTGACTAAATCTGTCTACATTATTTATAAATACATAAATGTGTCTGTGAATTGTTAAATATTGATTAGATTATATTAAATAAATATAATTCTTAAATTTTTTTTAAATAAGATATATCAATATAGAAAATAATATCATTCAACTTTAAGTGTTAATTGTTTATTTAATTTTTGTCTCTTTTAGATGTGAAAATGTGTTATACTGTAGCTACTTTAAATGTAAAACCTATTTAAATATTATGTATTTACATTAAAAAAATAATTACAATATTATACACTGCATTAGAATATCGTATGCATTTTTTCTTGGAAGAATTTAATTGCTCAAAAAACTAGATAATTAATTTTATTCAAATAAAAAAGTACCTAATTAAACAAAAAATATTAAGCTGAAATCAAAATAAAGTAACGAATTTAACGTGATACAAATTAGTTATTTTTATTTATTTAGATTTGAATTAATTAATTAATTTAATATCGAATAACTACCTCGTAATACTCGTTCAAACTTCAACAAAGTAAAAGAAAAACTAAGTGCTATAAATGTCACTTTATTGGTTTCAAGCCTGTTTAGAAAAGACGCTGTCGCAGTGGCTGGTAAGTGTTCAGTAGTGAAAATCTAGACGAGAAAAACAGTTCCTCACTGAGAAAATGTGCAAAGTAAATTATAATATGCGAATTTTTTTAAATATGTAATAGTTAATTATTATACAGGGTGATTCACATAGGATACAAAAAAAAAACTATGGCGTGTAGATTGGGCTAAGAAAATGAACGACTGAATCGCACGAACTTGATATTGTATAGTAAAACAAAAGAATATTACTAGTTGAAACACCTTAACTGATTTCACAAATTTTTACTTTTAAAACGATTATTTACAACTTAAAAATATAAATTAAAAACCGAGTTAAAAGGAGTACCTTGTTTGTATTATCCATATAATAAATTGAAGAATATCTATATAAAAAAAAAAGTATAAAACACGTGTTTCGGCTTAAGAGAAAAGCCCGCTTATCTGAAAAACTATTTTCATCCCCGAGTATTTTTCGACCAATTACCTTTAAAACACTCCGCTTAAGCGAAACTCGCTTAAGTGAAAAACCCGGATACCTGAAACATATTTTCAGTTGAATTTTTTATTTTTCATTGAAAAAAAAAACTCTCTTAAGTGAAAAAAAATTGAATCGCACAGAACGAAAAATTTGCTGAATCCTTTCGTTATTTTTCACCTTCACCATTTTCACCACGAAAATGACATTTGAATTTCTGATTATTTCACATTTACATTTTATAAACAAATTGCTTTGTGGCCTGAAAAAAAAAATCCAAAACAACATTTTAAATGGCTTAAGAGGTATACCTACGTATTTTAACATTTATTGAAAAGAAAATTACATTTTCATAATTCAAAGATAAATACAATTGTTTATAGCAATAATTCTCAGCTAAATGGAATTTTTAGATCCGCTTAAGTGAATTTTTTTTTTCACTTAAGCGGGGTTTGTTTAAGTGAAAAACCCGCTTAAGTGAAAGAAAGACTGCGACATTTTGCAGTTTCTCTTAAGCGGGTTTTAATGTACTGTTTTAATCTAAGAATGAAAATATAAATTAATGCAGACAAAATTAAATCATGCAGACAATACAATATACTCGTGAAGCCTTATCTATAAAAGAAATAAATTTGATGGCACAACAGCTCATGGAGAACTATTGCCTAGTGATTCAGAATTCTCAGCCATTCCTGTGTGCGTGTCCGAATCCGAACGGCTAATGTGAGGGGCACTTTTTTGTGACAAGAGATTCTCTTGGAGGTTTTGTCAATTCCTCGCAAGAGGCATCAGTAGCAGTTTTAATTTTAAAAATTATTAGATGGCGAGGCTGGGAATCGAACCTAGACCTCCGACATGACAGTCCATCGCATTAACCATTACGCTACGTCTGCAAGAACCTTACCTATGTATATTGCAAGTAAAAATCTACGACTGGCTAGGATTACATATTTCGTTCAAACTGGATCACGAAAAATTAAAATTTAAGTTTTATTTTTCGTAAAAAATAAAAATATGTACTTTATTGGTTTTTTCTTTGTTATTGTTTTGTCAATGTTATACTATTTACAATGAGGTACTGAAGGACATTAACTTAACAAAATTTTTGTTACTTAATTAAAAAGTTAAAATTATATAAAAAAAATATACATAACAATGAAAATTATTTGGGTTTTTTTGTTGTTGATATGGTTAAAAGTTTAAAGCCTCTTTATTGTGCTTGCACTTTACTTAAAATAAAAATTAAATAAATAATTTATCCCGACTCTAGTTTTTGGCACTGTAACTGGTTTACTTTAATAATTACTATAATATTTGCGCACAGCGCAAAATTTTATACTTAAAACATATTCTAATCTACAAATATGTATTTTCAGCAGCTTTAGCTGCCCGCAGCTTTTTCATCCTTCGAGTTCCAGGATAAAAGCTTCTCTTTGGCATTTTCAAGGCATCTTTACACATACGAATTGTAAAATCTGGCATTAAACATGTGACAACAGTTAGAATAACAAGTAGCCATAAAGGTATGGAGCACAATAATTTATTGTATGACCAATAGATGTCAGAGTCATAGCGTCTAAAATAAATACAAAAACAAAATAATTTTACTCTGCCATTATTAAAGCACAAACATAAAGCTTAACTTACAGATCAATGACATTGTATGCTATTGTTGTTACAACGAAAAGCATAATTGAGCCCCATATCGTAATGATGTACCAATAACTATAGTATTTCGACTGAAGCCACAATTTCAAATTCACAACTATGACGACAAGCTGAATCAGAAGAGTTCCGAAGACTGAAGATTCAGCTGTTTGGCCAAAATTCAACAGGACATCATTATTAGTGAAGAGGAAAAAGGCAAAGTAGAAAATTATCACAGCATGATAGATCCCGAAAATAACCCACTGCAGGAAGTATGGCCAATGAAGTTGCTTATTGTTCGTATTACGTGTGTAAAGCTCTGGTTTGCTGAAACAAAATGATAAAATAAACCAAAAATCATTCGCATATACTTTCAAAATGAAACTCACCTCATCAATTCATTTTGCTCAAAAAGCTGCTCGGTCAGTGAAATAAAGAAAATCGGAACCGATGTGTAGCCAACATTGTAGAGAGTCATAAACCACGAATCGTAGACTGGTTGTGATGAAAACATATTGTGAAATTGGAAAAAGAACATAACTCCCATGAACAAGATGTTCTTGTAGAAGAAATACAGCACCAGTAGTGACAGTCTTGTTGTGTGATAGTGACCATGCATTAGCATTAGCCTTTTGATCATATTAAACCTGGCTAGGGCAAAATCAGCGCAGCGTGCCGCTTGTCGACCTTCTTTGCCAATAATACCGATACCAATATGAGCTTCCTGAATCATCGAAACATCATTAGCTCCATCGCCTATAGCTGCAGTATTATAATTTTGACTTGAGGTCTTAATCAGGGACACCACTTCGCTCTTCTGAAGCGGACTCAAACGACAACAGAGCACCGCTTGACAACGTATACTAACATCACGAAATTTTTCGGGAAGTTCCTTCAGAGCCACTGTTAGACTTTTTCCATCGATTAATAGGGCACATGGTCTGCCTAATCCGAAGACGATCTCACGTTCCAGTGTATGTAAGTGCACTTCTAGATCCTCTTTGCGAGTGCACTCAACAATGAAGTATTTCATAGCACCGACAGGAATATGACCACAAGAAACAGCTATATTCAGAGCAGTTTCAACTTTATCCCCAGTCAAGACCCAAATTTTGATACCGGCTTTTTGGAGAGACACTAATGTGTCAGCAACGTCATCTTGTAGAGCATCTTCTACTGCAGTGGCACCAAGCAGATTAAGATCTAGAAAGAAAAATAGTTTAAAACAAGTTTTCAAAAAAAAAAGAAAAAAAACATTTTTATTTAAACCTACTGCGTTCAATTTTAGCATAACATTCTTCGCTCAATTGCTTTCGATTCTCCAACGATGTATTTGCTTCGGTTAAGTCATTTAAAAACTCTCTATATTCATCTTCGGTAATCCGTTTCCTGGCAACAGCCAATGTTCGAAGACCGTTTTTGGCAAAGTCACTTATATGCTTATCAGTTAGCTCTATTAGTCGGGATGATGAAATTCCACACAACGGGAAGATATAGCTTTCAGCACCTTTTGTATAAATCCACATTGTTCCATTTTCATCCTTCACAATTACACTCATACGTTTACGGTCCGAAGTAAATTCTAAAACATGAAGTCTGTCAAACAACAAGTCTCGGACCTTGGCACCGGTAAATGGTTTGGAATAGTCCATGTGTGGGGGACAAAAACGCACCTTCAGTCTTTCATCATCGTCACCAAGATAAACAAGTCCCAGGTGAGCACAGGCCTCTACCAAAGCTTTTTCATCAGGACTTGAAGCTTGATAGTCGAGAGTTCTAGAAAAATGAAGCAAGGTTTAAAATTTCAATATAAAATTATTTTCGGGGGAAAACATTCCAGTCATTGAAGAGGTTGTAATTTTGAGGGGATTTTACCTTGCTTACCATGCTGGAATTTCTCTCCACAACCCCTTCGTTTGTTTGTTTCGATTTTAACTTACTCGACAAAATTTTGAATCTCATCCTTCCTCCTTACCGACTCTTTTCTCAGCAAAAACGACGGCTGTCGTGCTACAAAAGTTGGCATAGCGTAGGACTCCCTTGATATTGTGCTTGGTGTTCGTTTGAGTTCAACACTACTCTCTGTACAAACAAGTCAAGACTGATTAATACAAATAAAAGATTTTCTCCATCGACAATATGTATACCTGGGTGAGTTATATAAGCTCCTGGAGTTCCATGGGATTGTGTTCTTCGATGTAAAGTGTAATTTATTGATTGATCAGGAATATCAATTTCTGATATAGACCTGGTAAATGGCAAGGAATATGGACGTTCGACAATAACGCCTTGTGCAAAGGTTGGGTAATTTATTGAAGTTTCACAGAAGTCATCATTTTCTAAGCTGCTAACTCTGTGATTGGTTGGATGAACTCTTGTAGCTGGACGAGCAAATAGAGGACTTCTCTTTGCAATATCAGGTCTTTTTCTTTTTTCTGGTTTCTTTGAATTATCTAACAATGGATTGACATCCGATAAAACACTATTATTAGTGGTTCCTTTTCCATTGGGATTTATTGATAAGGAGTTATCAATGTCACTATGTTGGCTAGAATTGTGGCTTTCCTCGGTTATATCTGGAATTGAGTACTTTTTCGTTTTACTTTCATTATCCTCTTCAGTTTTAAGAATGTTCCCTGCAACTTGAACGGTGTGGCAAATGGCCAGGCCTTGAAAGAAGTTCTTTTGTTCATTCTGGAAAGATTCAATAGTTGTTTCGATCTTTAGCTTATAAGGAAATAGAAATCTATCAATGCAGAGTGAATAAATTTCAAGTAATTCCAAACAAACACCTCTTGATCGGTTTTTATGGAGCCATAGTTACTTACATTAAACTTATTGATGTCTAAGAGAAGTCTACTGGATTCTTCTTGTAGCTTTGTCTTTTTGTAAATAAATTTCTTGCCATTGATAGAACATTGCTGAAATATCATCTCATTCTTTGTCAAAGTACCGGTTTTATCAGAGAAGAGAATATTTATCTGTAAAGTTAAAGAAATTCAGGAGTAAACATAAGGATTCTTTCTTAAATCCGAACCTTTTTCTTACCTGTCCAAGTTCTTCGTTTAGATTTGATGTGTTAACAATACATGGCTGATCGGTTGGCTCATCATACAGCTCAGTATCCCATTCCATGAAAAATGAGCCGATAACTCGATGCATTTCTATAGTGACATATAGCGAGATCGGTATCAGATAGTTGAATAGAATAAGAAATGATAAATAGTCCTGGAGGAATGCTCTCACATTATACGTATCAGTAGCAGGACCCAAATAAGTAGCTTTTGGGACTCTATACATCTCATAGTATCTTGTAGGGAAAAGTACATTTATAAAATTAAATATTCGTCAGCAAATTTATCAACAAATAAGCGAACTCACCTTTTGAGAAAATACAATAACGTCACAATGAAGACCATTCCAAGCAAGATGAATAGTAAAAATCGATTGATATAAGCCTCACTCGATGAAGACTTATTTCTTGTCAATCGACTATTTAACGCCAATTTTGTGATCATGCCAGTGTAAATTGCACAACCAATCACACATTCGGTATTCTTAATTCTTGATCCACGCAAAAGAACATTCTCCGCTGTTAATGGAAGGACTCTCGGTTGGTTAGTTGCTATTGGATTATCCAATTGGGACAATCTCATTTGATCCGGTAAATTGAGCTCAATTTTGCCATTAAAACTATAAAGATCAGTCTTGGGGTACTCGCATTCAATAATGCCAAGTTTGTGCATTTTATTTATTTCAACATTGGGAAGCTCACGTGGAGTGGTCAGGGTCTTAAGATTAGACTCACCATCAAGATTTGCTGTTGTAATAAAGCATTTTCCATATGGATCTGATGATTTGAGCAATACTAAATCACAAGGCACATCACAGTCTCGACTTAATACAACTAGATCGCCAGGTTCGACGTGTTGACACTCAATATGAGTTTCTTTGCCATCACGAATAACTGTAACTGGAGAACAATTGACAATGTTGTCGGTTTTATAACGAAGAACGTCTTCATAGCCTTGTTTGGCTGCTGTTACCGATATCACAAAAACAAGTGGCAGGAGGGAAGTTAGCGGTGAGACGGGACTATCTAGAAAAGATAAAGTAATTAACATTTGAGGATAAATTTTGTAGATTTCTTAAAAAATAGTTATGTGTTAATAAACTAAATTCCATGCATCATCTGGCAGCGATACCGCGGCCCTTATACCTCCATAATGCACTTTAAAAATGCAACCAAAAAAAAACAAAAATTATTAATGCACTATTAATATGCAAATAGTTTTTTAATTGGCTCCAAATTTTGTTCAAAAATATAATTTTTATCCGTCCAAACTGAATTTTATTGGTCTATCAGCGATAAGCGTGATGCTAACACTATCATAATGCACTTCCAAAAACAAAAATTGTTTCCATTTTTAAAGTGCATTATCAGCAGGGTGTTAGGCCAGTACAAATATTATGCCCACAAAGTTTGGAGCGGTATACCTTCGCTCATGTTTCTACATTTTTAAAGTGCATTACCGCAATATCTCTGAAAGTTTGATGATGATGATGTTGTTTGTACTGGTACAGATGCCATGCTTACAAAATTCAGAGCGTAGAAAACTTTGAGCAAAGCGTTCATCAGTTCTTGTTCTAAACAATTTAATGTATTCCATTTTTTTTTAATTTTTTTGGAAAACGGCTCAAACTATTTTAATTAAACTACATATCTACTTTTAACAACTAAAGGGATTGCAAGAAAACTGCATTTCAGATTTTTGGTAATAAAAATTAACATAACAGAAATAGAATTCTGACATTTTTTGAAAAATAGTTAGGTATGCCTTATTTTTTGCGTCTATTCCCATCTATGTACATATCTTTTCAATGGATAAACTGATTTTGTTTTAATAATTTTTCGATGCCGTGCATTTATTATTGCATTTAGAAATTTTAGAAACAGATACCTACCTATTTTTTTTTACCAAAAACAAGTCAAAGAAAAAATCCATTTTTGTTATACATTTGACCATATTTTCACATTTCCCTCAAAAGATAAATCATAAAGTTTTTAAATCTTTAGATTTACAAAACATAAAGAACATTTAGTTTGTGGGATCCCAGTCGTTTCTATTATTTCTATTAGGGGTATTCACGATTTGGTGCAACTTGTCTAGTATAATTGTAAAAGTGTAACATTTTCATACACTCCAACAGCAAAATATACTGGAAGACAATCTTGCAACACTTTTGTAATTTTTCTATGCCTTTACCCCATTGCAACAGAAAATACAAGGGTATACAATTTGGGCTCGTTTATTTGATAGGAAGCCAAATGTCATTGTGCCAGGTGTATTCGTGTGTATATCTTCTGCAACTGCAGTGTTACAACGAAATAGAAAAAAAATAAAATTTTGCAATTTTACTAGGCTTGTTGCACCGGATCTTGAATAAAAACAAAAAAAAAATTTGATGGCACAACAGCTCATGAAGAACTAGGGCCTAGTGACTTACAACTCTCAACCATTCCTGTGTGCGTGTCTGCCGTAAATAATATTGTTCGGATGGTCAAGGTTGAGGTCTTGAGACTGAGGAAAAGTGACAGAGCACCACTTTGTGTTCTAAACGTCCATATAAAAATATGTAAGTGATGCTTCTGACAAAATAATTGGAAAAATCGCCATTTTCAACTACAAATACCACAAAAAAAAACTTTCAGTTTGTTGTATAAGATATCATGACACTTGTACCTCTCACGTGCTTACATTAAGAAATTTCAAAATATCAATAGTTAAAAGTTCGCCAATTTTGAGTTTTTGACAACAAAACAATATAGTACCATCTTACTCGTAATTAATGTGTCCTTGCACTGATACTATTTTTAATGAAAATACCTATGCGCGTAAAATTGAAAAAAAAAATCAAAAAACCGCAAAAATTTGATGAAAACAAATTATTTTATTCAAAAATTCACTTAGCCAAAAATTGAGGTTAAATCGAAAATTTGTCAAAAACTATTTTTTTTCCATAAAATACAACCCTGATTAATGGTAGTTTCTTTCCCAACGTCTATTTTTCACATTTTTGCTTTCAAAGGTTCATATCTCGAATTATAGATTTTTCTCATTTTTTGGAAATGTGCATGACTTTTTTTTATAATAAAAGAACCTATCGATTACAGAAATAATTAACTTTCGTCGTTCTATGGCGGGATCATAGGGGCCATTTGCTGAAACGAAACTTATATATTTATGTTCAACTTAAACGCTTATTTTCTACTTTTTCCTCAACGTAAACTGTCACATAAGCTCTTAGGCCCGATTCACACAGAAGTGGCTCATGGTTCTGGTGTGTCATTGGCATGCTTCGGGGGTGGAGTGGGTGTGATGTACTCAATTTACACAGAAGTTACAATGAACCGACATTTGTCAGAGTGAATTGAAAACGCAGAGTGAATTAATGAGAATTGATGCAAAGGAATGCTTTTTTTAGTATTTGGAAAATTTTCCTAATCGTTATGATTTTTTTTAGATTTGTTTAACACAAATAAAGTGATAAAAATACTTCAAAATAAATAAAGTAATGGTCTCATGTTCAATCTTCAAGTGATTTCAATATGGCGTGCCGGTTCACGCAGGCCACTGGAGTTTTCAATATGGCTTGGCGATGACATGTTGCACCATACCCTCGCCTCGTCATCCATAAGAGAACATGCAAATTCCACAACGTGGCATATGTATGCACCACGCCAGAACCATACCCAAACCATAAGCCAGTTCTATGTGAATTGGGCCTTATGTTGAACTTAAATACTGAAGTTTCGTTTCAGCAAGTGGGCCTTAGACTATTAAGTCTTCATGTTCAAAACATTTCAGAAGTGTTTAATCAAATCTTCTGCACCAAAAGGTACTTTCTTTATTTCAGAACGTTTCAAAAATCTTTTTTTAAACAATAGTAATTTCTGATATGTTCCTGTCAGCCTAGCCACCATTGCAAAATGTTTGCGCAGCGAATTGTTGATATTTTAGAAATCCTTTTAGCTTTTATTTATTTTTATATGTACATACCTACTTATAAAAAAGATCATGAAATTTTGTCGTGTTAAAAAAAAAAAACAAGTTTCAATACCTAGATTAATTATAGTCGGGGAAAAATATTGAGAAGTTCAGTTATCTATCGTCTTTTTATGATAATCCTAGGTATAAAGAAAGAGTAAATTATGTACACAAAATAGTTACAAGAGTATCTGAAGAATCCAATATTTTGCAATAGAAAATACCTACATATCTCCTCTCGTCAAATTAAAATAAATTCCTTATTTATATCTTAAAAGTGTAATTTCTGAATGGTTGCATCGCCCTTGAACTTGCTCGTCAGTCGTCACATTGATTTACAATCACAAATTCAAAATGAATAAATCATAAATATTTCGATTGTAGCACGTTTTCTTACGACATGTATCTACATAGCTACAACGATTTCTATTCTTCTTTCTTTCAAACGTCCAAACAATAGCGCAGGCACCTATCTTCTATATGTTAATTGATTATGGCTTTGTGAGTCTCCACTCCACTAGCTCGACGGCGGCAAAATGTCATTTTCTTTCATAATGACGCAACTTTTTTTTTTTTTGATTACACAACGCGCCTTATTTTGTTGGCACTGGTGGGTGAATCAATGTTGCACTTGTTCCCAGAAATTAAATATCAAACAATGCAATGTTCATACAGTGTGTTTAAGATAATAAAATAAATTGTTGCTGCACTTCAAAGAGTATCTTATATACATATAAGCAGTGGCGTAGCGAGGGTGGGGGGGTGGCAAAGGGGACACAGGCCCCGGGCGTCACTTTGCTTGGGGGTGGCAATTTTTCAAAATATCCGGGCGGCACTTTGCTGCAATTTTTCTAAATACGTTGATGTAAATGGTTTTTGTATGTTATGTTTTTATATTTTCTTTTCATTCCGATACGTCACGAAAGGAAATACACACCCAGGAGAACAAAGAATTCAGGTGTAAGCTTACTTTTGTAACAAATTGTAATTGTGAAAAAATATACTGTCCTTTTCGGAAATACACTTTTTCCTTTTGAGCTGAAAGTTCCGTGTGTGTGCGTAGGATGTAGTTACATAATATAAAAGATTTCAGATGCCGAATCATTAAATTTAGTAATTCGTAAGTAACTGAAAATTGCTGGACTTATTGCTCGGATAATTGCTCGACATTTATCCGCCATGGAAATGGGCAGTGGGCAAGAGAATTTTATTCAAAATTCTCAAATTTTCAGGTTCATTATTTCTTCACTTTAGAAAGTTTAGTTTTCACAATTAATCTTTGTGTAGAGGGATTTATCCCAGAGGCAATGACCCTTTGTCATGGTTACCATAGTAAAGGAGCTAAAGCCCATGTTGAGAATTTTTCAAGGCGGCACATTTTACGGAGTTCTTATAACTGGTTACTGGTTGAAAATTTAGACTGACAGTTCTTTCGAGAAAGTAAAAACAAATCGGACATTATGTATAGGTATGTTAAATCTAATCGAAAATAGTTCTGAAAATGTAAATGTATAGGTAATACAGTTTTGCTAAGTAATTGCTGAATCTTTGAAATAGATAATTAGAAGTTTCGATTTCATCTAAGATAAGCTGTGGTAATTTCGTTGAGCTGCAAAAAAAAACATGTCAACCGTTTTTAAAGATAAAACCAGTTTTGAACACTTTAGTTTTGATGGGCTGTTGTGAAATATGTTTAAGTTAAAAATAAGCTTGGCCAATATTTCTATTTCTTCATTTCCTTATGTATAACAATAATAGAAACAAATAATATATAATAATTACTACTATAACTATAAGAATAATAATAATTAAAGGCAGTGGGAGTTGATTTTTTTAAAATCGGTTTTGTTTTTCAGCAATCATCACCCGATTAGACACTTTTATCTACATAATATAATATAAATAAATATAATAAATCTGTGAATACAAAATTAAATTATAACAAGGTAAGTTAAGTAGCTGTTTCACTTTGATTTTTTTAAAAACAGCAAACAAAATTAAGGGCCCAGAAAAAAATTGCTAAGGGCGGTAAAATTGGCTCTGCCCCGGGCGGCAAAAACCCATGCTACGCCACTGCATATAAGCATGCATTGCATGAGCATGATTGTGGCTTTGTTCTCGGTTGTATAGATTATACCGGTTTTGTTGACAAGAAATCATAAAAGCAACAATACTTCAAGCTTAACGGGGGAGTTATGAATAGGTATAATAATAAAAATACTTTAATGTGCCTTTGTTTTAATGAAGGATCGTCTAAAAGTAGTAAAAAAGAAAAAAAGATAATTTCAATTAACTCGAATCAATAAATCAACACAATCTTGTATCTCGCCAATTTATATCAATAAACTCGAGCGCACCCGGGTACCCCATTTTGTAGCTTTGAATCAATTAATTTTTATACTTTTGTTTATTTCTTTGGTGTCAAACCGAACGTGACACAAAAAAGCCATAACAAACATACACCTACATAACTATAAATTGAACTTGTCTAATAGTTAAATTTAAAAAAAATATGTATGTACATATGTATAATATACAATATGTACACATTCATATACCTATATATTTTTAAGTTAACACTCTTTGCAATTAAATTAAATATTTGCCCCATTCAATAATAGTTTTGACATTGAGTGCAAATTTCTGGTTCAATATCAACAGCTCCATTGATGGATTGACTTAATGGATGAACGCACCAGAGTGACACTTTGTTTTGGTTTTTATTTCGCTCTATTTAATATTATAATTAAATTTTTGTTTATGATTTAAAATCTAGAATACCTTTGTATATGAATTAACCAGAGATATGTAAGAGCTTAGATATAGGGTGAAAGCCCAGGGCGCCAAAATTGTGGGGGCGGAAAAAATGTAGATATACTGGCAATAATTCTTATCAAGCCAGATAAGCCGGTGAAGGAAAATCATTAAAATATGATATCTCATTTTTCCAGTGAGTTTTCTGAAACACGTCAATCTACAAATGCTTGCATTAAGCAGAAGTCATAGGGCCCTACCAATAATAATTAAATATTTCAGTAAAATGGATCATAATTGAATGTGCTCTAAATAATAAAGCGTGCATGGTATTACCTAAATATGTACGTGAACTATAAATAATGAACCATATATTCAACTGACTTCAAAAAATTGAGAATATAATGTATGGTTAATAATTTAGGATCCATAAAGTTAATGCAATATTTAAGTCATACCTAAATTTGATTATTGGTAAGGCCCATTGCATTTAAGTTAACACTGAAGACAATCGAATTAATCATAGTTAGCAAATAAAGTTTTATACATGTAAGTGTTGAAGCAAAGATTATAGATAACCATAAATTAAAACTACCATTATATCACCATCATCATCATCATCATATATATTTATTATTATAATATAAAACGGCAAACAAAACCTAAGGCATATAAATTATATACCGTTGGAAAGATTTTGTGCCACAGAAGTGCACAAAATATAAATATATTAAATTATTTAACCGCAAATATCTTAAATTAACACAAGAAAATTTCGTTTTAAGAGCGAGCGAGAGAAATGGGGTGGTTGTTTATCGTCCAAGGAAAATATTCAACACAATTATGTATGTGTTTGGATAGGTAAAAGTGAGAGCGAGATATCATATTATACAAAGTCAGTGGAGTTGGCTGTTTGCACCGTGTGTTGGTCGCATTGGTAAAACCGTCGTGTGTAACAAAAAAAAAACTATAGGTTTTAATAGGCATAAATTCACGAAAAATTATGTAAATTCATACAAGGTATGTACATAAGTACTTTGTAGTCAAAGTTTCAGTCAATTAGAAGATAATGTAATTGGCACTCGAATTTCGAGGGCTGGACATACTAGTGATAACAATTGTACATAAACTATAGTTTATTGAAATGTTACCAAATTTTAGCCGAACCTTGCATTTTGTACAGGACAACCTTTTTTTTTTGATGGATCTGTAGGAGGAAGTGAGTGTAAAAACGAGTTTTCGAAGTTAAACTCCCCTCATTTGGCCGCCATTTTGGAGAAGGGGCGTAAGAAGGTCTTAGCGATATCTTGAGAACCATACATTGCACAAACAAAATTTTAACACATTTGTGTAGAGAATTAAATTCTCTACAATTTATATGAAAACACTTCTTATCGTAAAGTTGAAAACAAAAACGTTATAATCAAACAAATATGACTATTGTCAAGAAAAGTATCATTATCTTCTTCTTTTATTTATTTTATATCCTGTTTAACTTTTTTGTTTTCAATTTTATGATAAAAAAAAGTATTAACATAAATTGTAGAGAATTTAATTCTCTACAAAAATGTGGTAAAATTTTGTTTGCGCCATGTATGGTTCTCTAGATATCACGACGAACTTTTTACGCCCCCTTTTCTAAAATGGCGGTCAAATGTGGGGGGGGGAGTTTCACACCGAAAATTCGTATTTACACTCACACTGATCCCTCATACAGATCCATAAAAAATACCCATATCGCAAGTAGAAATTATTTCCTGTATAAAATGCAAGGTTAATGTAACATTTCAATGGACTAATAAAAAAACTTTCATAAAAGTGAATCTTTATGTTTTTTTTCTTGTTATTCTACTCACCGATAAGTAATGCAATAATTGTCATGATTAAAAAATAAAAATTAGCAATACGACGAAATTGCTCTAAAAGATTTTGTGGAAGGAATGTTATGATTGTGTATTTAGTGGATTTAATACGGTTAGTTTCTAGTTTTTTATTTTTCTTCTTTTTGAGGCTGTCATCGCCACCAATTTTGATCCTTAACCAATCGTTGATTGTGTTGACACGAGATCCCTGAAATAAAAGATATACAACAAAGTTTATAACAAATTTCAATATTTGAAGAATTTATTATTGCTATTTATCAGTTTCAATATAACTATTAGTTTGTATAACACATTCAAATAAATTGATCTAACTTATGCGAAATAAAAAGAAACTAAAAACAAAATATTTTCAGTGTTTAAATATTTACTTAGACTTTCCATAATTTAAAATAACAATCAAATATTGTAGTTTCTGTGTATTTATTTTATTGTTATTTTTTTTTACTGGATAAATATTATTTAAAAAAAAATTGGAACCTGGAAAAATTGACAAGTTTTTGCAAGGTTTAGTCAAGGCCCTGGAAAGTTTTTAGTAGGGAAAACCTACACGAGGATAACTTGTTTAATGTTAATAAAACATTTTTGGGCAAGTTTTGCCATCCCATTAGCAATACCCCATATGCTTACATCTATACAATAGCAAGCATTTTTTACCTGGAGGCGGACACAACCCCGAAATCCAGTAACCCCTAAAATCCAGAAAACCTAAAATCCATAAAACCCAAAATCCAAAAATCAAAAAATCCTGAAATCCAAAAAATCCCGAAATTAAAAATCCCGTAACACAAATTTAAAAATATATTTTCTTAAAATTTTTAATAAATAACACAACATAATTGTCTTCCTGCTCCGGGTAGTTGATTATTTGGTTTTGCATATGGTAGTGTAAACTATAGTGTAAAGAAAGAAAACAAATACATCAAAACTAACCAAACTCAAGCAAAACAGAGATGGGTATTTAAATCGCTGTTCTCACCATAGAGTACCTATATTATCTAGAGAACCGACTCGTACCCCTCTGGCCTGAAACACCAGCAAATTTTTTTTGAATTGAGAAATAGAAAACTCTCTTATTTTACACTTCAAATGCACGGAACCACTAATACATGCTCAAAACATAGGGCAAACTGTATACATATTAGTTGTGTTTTGTTGAGCTAGTTACTGTGCCGATTCTGCAATGTTCCACATTAAGCCATAGAGTTACTGAAGATCAAATGTGCTGTTAACTTGTTGTTGGTAGAATTAGCATGTGAAAATTTTGCTTAATGTGAAGAATTTCTTAATGTGCACATTAAGGAGTTGAACAAAACACACCTATTGTGGTTGGGATTACATTTAAAATGCACGGGACAACTAGCCCATACAAAATCTAATGGGCAAATCCTCTCAGTGCAGCTTGTAGGGTGGAAGAGAACAAACACCTTGAGTCGGTTCTCTAGATAATATAGGTACTCTATGGTTCTCACTCTGATCCGCACTGTTTTATTTTCATACAATTATCCATAACCAACGGTCATTAGTGAAAATAAAAAACCATACAGTCAAAGAGTTTAAACCAATTATTTATCCAAATCTACATTACATTAATTAATATTTTATGAAATTCTTTTTACAAATTTTTTTAAGTTCCGAGAAATTTGTTTTGATATCTTTCATCATGTAGGTACCATTTTCTCATTTATTATTTAGATTTATTTTTCCGAAACCGAAATCTCAAAAAATTATATTACATTACAAATTTGCGGAAATTTTTCATTTATATAATTTTGGATTTTCGGGAGTTTGGGTTTTCGGGATTTCGGAAATCTGACCCCAACCCATTTTTACATTTTCATCAAAGTTTGAACTAAACATTTGAAATTGTTTTGACACTCTAAAGCGATGTACGACTACACAACTCATTTCTTTAATAGATCTCAGTATACATGGGAAAAGTTTTTTGATATTTATAATGCCGATGTTAAAAATATAAAAAGATTACCTATAAAATTATTGTTTTTTTCTTGAAAACTTTGGCACTTGAAAATTCTAATTCTAAAATTCTACGTGGGAAAATTCGAATTTTTTATCTAGATAAAGCTGCCATACAAATATTTTATTTTTTTTTTATTTTCTCAAAAAAAGTTCTTAAGGTTTTGAATAAACTTCGTACTTGCAATATCTAAGGTGGTTATAATAAAACTGCGTTTCAGATTTTTGCGAAAAATTTCGCATTGCGGAAATAGAGTTTTGATATTTTTTGAGAAAATTACCATACTTTCGAAATTTCATATAATTGTTCAGCCTTGAGCATTGGAGTGGTTAAAATAATATTGGATTCTTAAAGTCTACCTTTTTAAAATTTTGCTTAAAGCGATCTAGAAAAAATTCAATTATATATTAAAAAAAAAATCAGTTATGTACATATTTTGTATAGGTAAATGACGCCTAAAAGTTTTTTTTTTATATAAAAATTATAAATATTTATTAAATAACAAAAACAATACAAAATAAATTAAGAAACATCTAAGACTAAAAAACTTTTATACAAACATAATTTATCACACTATTTGGTATTACTTTCTATGGCTAGAGCGTCAGCATAGCTTAAAATTTTATATTATTTTGTGGAGAAATCATAAAAAAATATATTTTTCATAAATCCAACAATTAACTTGCCACTTAGGCAGATCATATCTATTAATATGTAATATGTCTTTATTAATTTATTCAATAGTTTGTAAAATAATTAATTAATTGAAGAACAAAAACTAAGACAAGAAAAAAATCGTATGGGAGGGGGGGTCTATTTCCACCCGTTTAGGCGAGAGGGGCAATTAAAAAAAAAAAAAACGATTTGAAATAGAAAAAAAATTATTAAAAACAACGGCACACCTACAATGTCATGCTGTACTTTTTTTTTTAAAAGCTCTTTCTTTCATTTTATTTTTAATTCAAATTATTTAAAAGAACAATTTTTGAAAAATTAATTTTCAAACTCAAAATTTTGAAAAAATAATGAAAAAATTGTGTTCTAACTTATTTTTTTTTCAAAATTTTACATAATTAAGTAATATTTTTGTTTTGAATATTCGATGCTCCTATTAATTTCCAGTTAAACACTAAAAACCGGATGCCTAAATGCTTTTAATTTTTTTGAGAAAATTGAAAATAACAATATCTACTTTACTACTTAATTAGTAGCAACAAAATCTTTGGAGCAACAAAATAACCGATGGAAGATGGAAGTCAAATTCAAGGAAAACTTGCTCTTGTTATTTTAAATTTTCTCAAAAACTGGAATACATTTTAACATCTGGTTTATAGTGTTTGGCTGAGAATTGATAGACGCATTGAATATTAAACACGAAAATATTACTTAACAACGTAAAATTTTGAAAAAAAAAATAGTTTGAATACAATTTTTTTCATTATTTTTTAAAAAATTTGAATTTGAAAATTAATTTTTCAAAAACTGTTTTTTTTAGTAACTCGAATTAAATACAAAATAAAAGAATGGATTTCTGGCTTAAAAACAAAAGTATAACATGACATTGTAAGTGTTACCGTTGTTTTTTAATATTTTTTTTATATTTTAAGCAGATTTTTTTAGAAAATTGCCCCTCCCGCCTAAACTAGTGGAAATAGACCCCCCTCCTATACGATATTTTCTTGTATTAACCCAACCTACTCGCTCTGGCTTTTTGGTGCACCTTAAACCGAACACCCTGTATAATTAAATTACATAAATTTATATACATAACATACATATGTGTATGTGTATTTCATTTGAAATCGTATAGAATATGAAGAATTTAATACAAAACACTGCAATTTTCAACAATTCTGTTCTTAATCACATAACAAGATGTCATATACCTATCAAAATATTGCCTGCAGTTTGAAAACCAGTTTCATCAAGACCCCATAGTTAAATACTGCGATGTAATTAATACTGGAATTAGCAATCGTGCAGAAAACTCGCTCTGCTGACATGCTGACAATATTTTCAATCAAGAATGTGAAGAAAATTAATTAAGCAATCAGTAGACTCTTAGGAAATCCAGTAACACATAATCAGAAGTTCACCACCAACAACGTTGATTAAAACAGTGCAAATGGAAATTTTAGTTCATAAAGTTTTAATTTAATGCAAAGATTCCTGGATATAAAATGAAAAATTTCAAACAATCTACTCGTAACTAATATCAAAAGATTTCGCACACATTTGGTAATAATAGAGTAGTGGCAAATGAAAGCTATCTAGAAATTAGAAATTTTTTGAGTTTTTTTTTTTTTTAATTTTTAATGAGTGTTTTCTTATCCAGCAATCATAATCAAAATTATTAATCGAAAATCTGCTTCCAAACCGGCAATACATCTCCCATAAAGGTCAGGTACTTCAATGCAAATGTCTGATCACTGATTTTCTTTTTCTTTTTTTTTTCAAGATCACCTTTCACAACGAATGAACTCCGATAAAACTTTCAAGTTTAACTTAAAACTCATGTGCTTGATGACCTCGTCTAGAGGTAAGATAACTGAAACCACAGTATTTTTCAGTCACAAGTTAATTTCCAACAAAAATAAATTTTACAAAATAATGACTCACATCTTTCAGTGGATAAACTTTGCATTTAAACTCGACCGGATGTTTCATATGTTAGATTATTTTGACTCGTTGTAGTTTTGTTTCTATTTTAAAGTCTCTCGTTATATAGACTTATTTTTTCTCGCGACATTTAAAGTTGTTAAAATGAAAATGACACTAATTTTCACAAATCACAGTTCAATTTTGAATGATTTTTCTTTAAATCAAAATAAAAGTGCACGTACACTTGAAATTAAATTTAAAATCTTCGCGATGTGATGTGTAAACAAATTTATAAACAAAAAAAATTAATCCAAACCAAATTACTCAAACTCATAACGATGACTAAACAATGGTCAAAGAAATTCAACGGTGAAACTCCAGCAAATCCATTCTCTTAACTCTCCAGCTAATAAATAAAATGTAAAACCCAACAATTCAAGTTTATCCATTGAGTCGCGTTAAGATGTTTAAGTCGAGATTCGATCGTGAACACATTTCAACATTTATAAAGGGTGTCTCGATAAAAGTGCACTGAATTAATTTAGTTTTTTTTTTGAGTGAGTTTTGATATTTTTATTGCATTTTTTGTATAGTAGATTCCGATAAAGTATGGAATAAATATCCGTCGAAAATAGCCCCCGCAGCTCTGATGACAGGTCATTACTCTTTTCATGAAATTTCAGATGACTTTTTGACAACAATAGCTGTGTTTTGTTGAGCTAGTTACTGTGCCGATTCTGCAATGTTCCACATTAAGCCATAGAGTTACTGAAAATTTTGCTTAATGTGAAGAATTTCTTAATGTGCACATTAAGGAGTTGAACAAAACACACCTAATGTGAAGTATCTCACGGATGACGCGTTGGATATCAGCATTAAGCTCAATTGTTCCTGATTTACCTATTCGAACAAGCCCGAAATTTCACAAAACCCTAAAAAAAGAAATCTTCCGGCGTTAATTTGCATGATCTTGGTGGCCAGTTGAGATCAGAATTTCGTGAGATGTTGGCCTGGAAATCGTTGGTCTGGAATCGCGTGGCATATATACGATACCCACAATTACTCCGTTATCATGCTGCATGTTCCACGAATGCTGTTCACATACTACGTTTCCATGTGGTATTTAAGCGAGCTTGAAGCTCACTTAGACCCTTTGTATACCTGCATCGAGTTGAAATGAGCTTGGACCGACTCGATTCCACTTCACGAGCGGAGTCGAGTCGAAATTTGTGCTAAAAAACCTGGGTTCAGGAGTTAACTTGAGAAACACCATATGATGTCATCTCGACACCATTTCAATTCAACTCAATATCGAGCTCTCAAATCTGTGAACGAAAAACCTGGGTCGAAAATCCGACACGAATTCAACTCGAGCTCTCGGTCCTGAATATAAACGTAGTAACAGTCGCTGCGGTCTCATTTTTGTATAATGAGTCTGTACCATAAGAAACCCGTTCTTGTCTTGGGCTATGTTTGCATTCGCCTAATTCCGTCGACTTTTTTTGACGTTTCTGTACTTCAGCTAATTCCCACTTCATCAGTTGAATAAAAGTCAGAGGATATAAGCACAGATAATAAAGTTACATAGATATCGCATCCAATACAAACAAAAATAATAACTTTTTCAATGTTTTTTGCTTGTAATCCCTTTTTCTTTTGACATGGACGGTTGGGTGTGATGTAGCGAAAAGAGGACCGTCACGAAAACATGTATCGCTCGCGCCCTACTGCTAAGTGACTGTTTGCACTACAGACATCCTAGATATACCAAGCGATAGATAAAGATTGCGCAAAGATTATAGAGATTATTGTTTTATAGCTATCGCCTCATAGTTTCAGGTGATGAGTCATCGCGTTTGGGGTAAATTGCAGCTAAATAAGGAGTACTCAAACTAATTTGAGCTCAATTTCTTCGGACATATAAGTGCCACTGAAGTCATTGATATCTCATTCGAAAGGGTTTGAAAAAGAGCATCCCTACGCATATTTCTTATACCGTTAATTCACGTTGTAGCACATAAGACATGTAATCCATGTTCAGTAGGTGCCACAAGGGCGATCTACTAAGGGTATTTTTTTTGTAAAAAATCGAATCGGTTGGCCAAATTACTTATGTGCTATAGCTGGTGTTTTGTTTTTATGTGTATGTTTGTGTATCTATCTTTTGTAACATCATAATATCATATATATAAACTGGGACGTACGTCTACGTCCCAGTGATCATATTTTTTTCTTCTGCATGCGATATCTATGGAACTATAGTGTCTGTGATATAAGGCTTATTCATAACTGTTTGCAAAAAGTGCAAAAAGTGCAAAAGTGAAAAACTAAAACATGCACCAGAAATTCCTGTATGCAAAAAAGCGTACGAGAACTATTGTATTTGATAACTCTCTTAAGATTGATTTTACAGACCCAGCACAAAATTTTTTGCACAGGCATCTCTTAGCATATTTTTTTTGTTTACCACTTTTCATTTTTTGCCATACTTTTTGCAAAAAGTCCTGAAATAAGCTAATAGTAGTCTTTATTCCAATGTGGAAACCGTCTTGTGGAGCGGTTTTTAGTTATCCTGACAATCATCAAAAAATCAAAAAGACATACATTTTAAATAGTGCAATCTTATTGAGACACCCTTTATTATGTTAATTGCTGGGACTTATTTTTTTAAATGAAATTGATATAATTCGAAACAAAATTAATATATGTATATCTATGTATGTAAAACAGAATAATTTTGATTTATTCAAAAATTCTAAAAAAAAAAATTATTCACTCATTCATTAATATTTAATAAAACAAGTAAAAGATTAACTTAGCCGTGTAAAGTCCCTATAGAATGCCAACGTGAGCGCATTGGAGAGGAACGTGATACGTGAATAATAAAGTTTTAAATTGCACATTTATAGATCGGTATCTTTTTAAATGGTATTTATTGAGTTTTTGGTGGTAAATTTAAATTTAAATCATAAGGTTTTAATGGCCTTTGGTATTTCGTCCCGGGCGCAAGAAGTCACTTGGACTCATCAAGGGCTTTTTTTAATACGCAATTTTTGTAAGCTCATCTTAAATAGATTTTATTACAAATATCTAGTGTCAAACTATATCTAACAAGATTAAAATTACTAATCATTAAAGCTGTACGTTCTTTTTTACCCGGGACCTGCCAATATTTTTTTACAAAGAATTTTTAATACTACAAATTTTATATGCATTGCATATTCTAAAAATATGCCATGATTTTAACAAAAACTTTTATAAACTTTCAGTGCGAGATTAAAATTAAACCCGAGTTAAACTCACCAAATTTGATGAGCAAGTTCCGTTGTTTTTTTAAAAAAAAAAGTGTCAATATATTTTTGAGATAGAATTTTAAAAGCTAAAATTTTTGTCGTCACAAAAAAAAAAACTAATAATTCTCCAAAAGATGATGACTGTGTTTTATCCCACAAGCGAAAAGTAATGAAACTACATGGCTTATATTATTTTAAGACCGTTATACAGCTGAATAAAACCTTCATTTTTGTATTACTTCTTTAGGTATCTACATAGCTATCAGACCATAACAGAGCATGAAATTTTGTTGCAAAAACTAATTTGGTAATGGGAAATATTCTAGGTCATGAACTGAGAAAATGAAAGTTTTCTCATTAAATTCAAATTAAATTTTGAATATTCATAGTTCATAACATTTTTGTTTGCTCTCTCTCAAAATTGTTTTTTTTTTGTTTTGGAAATACAACTAAGTACATAAAATATAAACCGGTATGTACAATTGTTTTAATATTTACATGGAAGGTTAATCTCATAATTTAAGATTCAAAAAATGTTGTGAGTAGTGAATTTAATGCCTATAATTTTATAAGAAGTTAGAGACTTTATATGGATCCCTTTGAGAATAATAAATGATAATAGATGTAGATGTAGCAAACCACGATCTTACAAATAAAGAAGAAATGAAAAAATAAAGATTTTGTTCTTCATAGAAAATTTATCAAAAAAAAAATTAATATGTAACATGGAAAATTTGTTTTGTAATCTTACGGCACCGAGTATAAACTGTAAAGGCTCTCCCAAACCAACGCGATTAATCGCCGCGACAAAAGAAAATAATAACAACAACGTGTAGTTTTTTTTGTCAACCACGTGTTGTTATTGTTGTTTTCTTTTGTCACAGCGATTAATCGCGTTGGTTTGGGAGAGCCTTTACATATGATAAATAAAATCTATACTATTATATAAAAGAGTAACTTTTTTTGTTTGTCAGTTTGGCTGAATGTATGCACTAAACTCACAAACAAACAAAAAAACTCTTTTTAAAAATAGATATAATACAAATTTCACTTATCTGGTATGCTATAGGATACAGCAGAAAAGAAAATTTTTGTTAAATACCGAATAATAAACAAATTAAAAACTTACCACAAAAAAAATCGTATGGAAATTTTCTAAAATCAAGCATGTAGGTATTTTCCTTGCAAAATTCTGCTTTATAGATTTTCAACTCACATTTACTTCAAGCTCAATTATTTATAAGGAGGAGTTGCTTTGCCATGGAAAATTGCCTTTTGTGGCATGTGGATTTGACGATAAATCGTCAAATTCCATATTTTTGGTGGGCTGATTCCTGGAATCGGCTCAAAAAAAAGAGTTGTTTTTTTTTTTAGGTAGGGACGTAGGGTAGTATTTTTGTTTTTTTCTTTTTTTATTTTTAGGGAACATTTTTGGTGAAAATTAAGTGGTGGGTAGTAAAAAATCTTCATCGAAAAAAAAAAAAAACGATTCAAGCCATGTGCAGTATAATGTGCCTTGGTAGGTGGGAGCGAGAAGTGAGTTTTGTTTTCACCGGCGACGAATTGTGTTGATGTTTTTGTGTAATAGGAAAAGTTCAAATAAAAAAAAAAAAAAAACATCAACGGTAGGGATTTTCTCTTTAGTAAGAAATAGTGGTATGTGAGAGGTAGGTATAATATTTGCAGCAAAAATAAATAATGTTTACTACTGAAACTGTTTGGTTTGGTGGTGGGTGTTTGCTGGATATGGTAAATGGAAACGAACTATAGGCAAGGGCGTGCACAAGGAGGGGTAATGGGCATTTAATGCACCCCTAATAAAAATTATTTTTAATTTTTTTTCTGAGTAAATTAACGATCTCAAGAGCGCACGTAAATAGGATGGGGGATGCTTATATTACATGTAAATCGGCTTAGTTAATTCACAACTTGAGTTCAATTTTTGGATTTTAAGGTAAGACTGAAATTGGTTGGTTTGGCGGTGGGTGGTTGGTTTTTTAATACTTTATTTAGGTTAGGTACAAATTTTTTCATGAGAATAAGTGATGGTGGGGTGGTAAAAATATGTATTCAGGTTTTTTGGCAATGAATTATTCTTCATCGTCAAAAAATAAAAAAAAAAAAACAAATCAAACCATGTGCAATGTGCCTTGGTAGGTGGGAGCGAGATAGTGAGTAGAGTTGACTGTTTTCGCGTTTCGCCGTCGACGAATCGTGGTGATATTTTTGTGTATAGGAAGGTATGGTAAAACAAAACAAAACATAAACAGTCGGTAGGTATTCTCTATAGTGTAGTGAGAAATGATTGGAGTAGGTATAGGTATGAGTAGGTAGGTATAATAGGTATTTGCAGCAGAAAAAAAATGTTGGTTTATTAGCGGTGGGTGGTTGGTGATGGTGAATAGAATCGAACTTATTTAGAGGCAAAGGCGTGAACAAGGGGGGGTAAGGGGGCATTTGCGCCCCTTATACAAATTATTTTCATTTTTTTTTTTCTGAGTAATTACACAATCAAGGACGCACGTAAATAGGATAGGGGGATGCTTATTACATGAAAATCGACTAAATTTACAACGTGAGTTCTAATTGTTGGATTTTAAGGTAAGACTGAAATAAGTTGGTTTGGCGGTGGGTATTGGTGAAGTTGAATGGAAACGAACCTATTTAGAGGCCAATGTGTGCGCAAGGAGGGGTAAGGGGACACTTGAATCACTAATACATTTGTTTTTCTAATTCATTTTGTTGAGTAACTACACAGTCAAGGGCGTAGGTAAGCAAAGGTGATGTGGGGGTGCTTATTACATTCAAATCAGCAAAATTTACACCTTGAGTTCTAATCATCGGATTTTCAAGGTTCGAGATTTTAAACGAAGATTAAATGTAATGTGGGAACACAAGAAGACAAAAACGTGCGCAAGGAGGGATCTGGTTTCCAGAATCGGCTCAAAATTTTTTTTTTTAGGTAATACCTACCTACCTAAATATGTATTTTTATTTTAATAGGTAGGTACCTACTTTATTTAGGTAGTACAAGTGGTAAAATTTTTTTGATGTTGATAAGTGGTTGGTGGGGTGGTAAAAAATGTATTCCGGTTTTTTGGCACGGAATTATTCTTCATAGACGGCAATAACCCTTGCTGGGAAAAAATGCTTCGTTTTAAGAATATGGTAGGTATATGGTAGAGAAGAAGAAAAAATTTATCTTTTCATTGATAAATTATTAATTTCTTTGTCAAGTGGTTACTAACAAAATTCACGGTCGTTCGTTCCTTAGAGGGTAATGGGAGGTAGGTATAACATAACATACAAATAGTCTGATTTTCAAAGTTGTCTTAAAATTACACTATAGGCAGGCAGGTAGGTACATAATTAGGTGCATTACATTTTTATTCAAATGCAAGCCCACACAACCCACACACATAATTTTAGGAAAATAATTGTCAATGTTCATTGATACGTGTGGAGGCTTATTTTCAATGTTACCTGACAAAAAAAACGTCAATGTTACCTGACAAGTAACATGGATGGTGTGTAGCGCTCTTTAAGCTGAACATTTTTCGAGTGCTGATTTTAAATCATCTTTTTGGTCGATATTTGGTTGTCAAAGGTTTTACTAAAGAAGACCCGGGCAACGCCGGGTTTTATCGGCTAGTAATTTATAAAAATCAATTAATATTTTTTTTGAAATTTTTAGTATTCAATAGGTACCTACTGTCTAAACACTTCTGCAGAATTAAAATACATTTGCTGAAAAATCATTCCAACCATTTTGGAGAAAGTCTAAAATCAAAAAATAGTGCGTCCTACGAATGATGTACATATATATCTACCTTCCGTGAATAACCATTTTCGGAAAAATTTTATTTACCAAAATGTATCTCAATAACACATATGTATATATATACATATGTATACCTATTGAAATGAACTGATTTTTTTAAGGCGGGGACGGTACCGTTTTTTGAATTTTTGTTTTGTCCTAAAACGAATTAAAAAACATCCACGACTGGATCGCACGAGCTTATGCTTTATAAATCAGCTATATGCTGGTGTATGCGTTGATACTGGTATTATATTTTTTAAGAAAAAAATGTTGAAAACTCAAAAGTAATAAAAAAAAATAATTTTAAGTTTGATTGAATTTTGAACAACAACCACAACTTAAAGGTGCTACCACCAATTGCTTACGAATTAATTTTGGGTATTTTAATTCGTTTTATTTTTGTTAAAGGAGACTGATGATAGGGCTTGGCACCCCTTGAAATAGCTATATCTCTAGCCAAACAAAAATAAAACGAATTAAAATACCCAAAATTAATTCGTAAGCAATTGGTGGTAACACCTTTAAGTTGTTGTTGTTGTTCAAAATTCAATGAAATTGACGGAATAAAGAATGGTCAAGTCTAATAAACTGACATTCTAGTATAAATAATACAATACAAATAATAATAATTTTAAGTTTGATTTTTTTCTTACTTTAAAAAAAAAAATGTTTTAAAAAATTTTCAAATGAAATATTGTTTGAGCTACTCAAAAGCACCAAATAACAAAATTATAACAAAATCGGTTCACCCAGTAAGAAGTTATTACGTGAATAACTTGAAAATAATAACATTTTCTCAAAACCATATTTCCGCAATGCGGGATCTTGTAATCTATTCCATGTGGATATAAGAAGAGAAATATAAGAGATGAAAAAATCTGCTTTATTATTCTTTGCATGTTTTTAGTTCCCATTTATAATATTACAGACCTTTTTAAAATAAATAATACAAAATAAGCATTAATTGGGTCACTGTGGCGTATACGTACTTTTTTATCAGCATATATTAGTTAGGCTTAAAAATCTGTACATCACAGCTTTACAGTTCATTTTATAAAATAAGAGTTAAGTCAGAGTTTGTTGTTTAAAAAAATTGAAATCGATTGCGAAATTTATCCCTTTACTTCCTTCCTTTTATCCCTAACTATCCCTTATTCTAGAATCACCCTAAATTCTACATCAATAGAAACAAATAATTTATACTTTTTAAAAAAGACTAATTAAATTATAAATGCTCCTTCCTATAAAAATCGGTTGATGTTTAGCCGAATTATGCACCCAATTCAGAAAGTATGGTTTTTACGATTTACCGGCTTTCCAGGCAAATTTTCCAACTTTTGGCTTCATAGTGTACTTACCTGTTTCAATACAAAACGAATCCAACAAAAAGATACATAATATAATACATTGCATACAAAATAAATATTCAATTCAAAATACTTTCGTTGTGCTAAAATTTATAAAAACAATAGCAATAATTTTTGCACTCGTGGCCTTATTGTGAGAGTCTATTCGTAGTAAAACAATCAATACACATTTGAAATAATCAAATAGAAAAATATTAACGATAAGATTTTTAATTATAACAACATTATAAATTAGATCTATTTGAATAATCTGTTTTTAATAGACTCTTGCAATAAGCTTCTGTATTGATGCACTACGTATCAATTGCCAATGTAGAAACACCGTTTGAACGAAAAAAAAAAAAAAAAAAAACAATTTAGAAAGTATGTAATTTATTGTTATCACGACTTTTCCGAATTTTCTGGCCTAATTTTCCAATGTTAACTCCGTAGTGTGTTTATGTGGTTCAATACAAATCCAAGAAAAAAATCCCCATCCTATTTGGATGATCTTTAGCCGAATTATGCGCGTACGAAAAAAAAACTAATTAAGAAAGTTTAAAATTTCAAAGATGTTTTTACGATTTTCTGATTTTGCCGTTCTAATTTTCTAATTTTCGGTCAAATTTTCGGCTCCGTTGTGTATTAATCTGGTTCAACACAAATCCTACAAAAAAAATCCCAACCAAATCAGATGATGTTAAGCCGAGTTATGCGCGTACAAACACAATTTCATTTCAAGGTGTTTTCACGATTTTCCGAATTTTTGGGTCTAATTTTCTGATTTCCGATCAAATTTTCAAATTTTCGGTTCCTTTGTGTTTTAATCTGATTCAATACAAATCCAACAAAAAAATCCCCAACTAAATGGGATAATGATTATCCGAGTTATGCGCGTACAAACACAAAAAGGGATTGGGTCTAATTTTCTGATTTCCGATCAAATTTTAAAATTTTCGGTTCCTTTGTGTTTTAATCTGGTTCAATACAAATCCAACAAAAAAATCCCCAACTAAATGGGATAATGATTATCCGAGTTATGCGCGTACAAACACAAAAAGGGATTCATTTTTATATAGATAATAAGTTTCAAGAGTGCCAATAACTTATAAGTTACTGTTATTCAACAACAATCACTAAAAAAGAACTATCCATTCGAATTAATCTACTAAAAACTAAAATATCATAAAGTTTATTTACACAAAGTTTATTTACTGAACAGCAATAAATAAATTAACTTATACGGTTATCCACTGAGACCTAATAAATAATAAATAGGCAAATTGATTTCCTCGAAATTTCATCCAAAGGAGAATATTGACACGTTAATCGAATTACACATTTAATAGGTCTCCTATATACCCATAAATCTAAGCTTAAGTGTAAACAATAAAAATTTGCTTTTAGTTACGTCCGCGAGAAGTCTGCTCTTCGAACTTCTTGTATGGTCATATAATAACTTTTAATTAAAAACACTTAAGTGGCAAGAAATAATCTAAAGAGTCAATTTTTTTGTTTTAAAAGTGACCCCTTTATAACAAATAAATTTCTGTCTAGAAAACTAGCATTCTAGCCTACCTACTCAAGTATGTACACGTACAGTGCTGTTAAAAAAAAGAGTGTTCGTTAACTCTGGCGTATCAATTTTCGGTTAAACTACGTTTAATTGATATGCATTTTGTAAAAAGAAAAAAATGTGAGTGAAAAAAAAATAAAACAAATTAATTGAACATGGGCATTTTGGGACCATTTTTCTACATTGCCCAATAATGATGAAACTTATGTCATATGAAAGCTTATGGAGAGTACTTTATTTCATTATAAAGCGGTCTAATTGGAATCCAGCGCGAAAATTGTGTTTTAGCGCATTTTATAAAAGAAAGTATTTAAAATGTAAAAATTTTATAAAAAAAATGGCAATACATATTACTAAAAAGTTTTTTTGCCTTTTTTGAAAGCCAAAAATCTGTTCTTTCATTATTTTTTAATAGTTTTCGTAAAAATTACTTCTAACCTAAAAATGTTGAAAAACAAAAAATTGAACACTGATTTTTTCACAATTTTAAACACAAAGTTGTAAGAGGTCGTATTACAAAAGCCAATTTTGAACCTAGTATTTAAAATTGTGAAAAAAAATCAGTATTCAATTTTTTGTTTTTCAACATTTTTGAGCTTGAAAGTATTTTTTTCGAAAACTATAAACAGAAATATGAAGTTGATTTAAAAAGAGAATTAAAGAACAGACTCCTGGCTTTCAAAAAAGGCAAAACAATTTTTGATAATAATGAGTTTCACATTAATATTAATTATTTTACACAGCACTGTGTATCAGAATAAGTGTGTTAGATCATTTTGTAATCACATATATTCATACAAATGCGGATACGAATTTGATCATAATAAAAAGAATACCGCGAGCGTGGTCCAATAAAATAGAAAAGAAAACATCTTGCATTACAATTTTGGATTTAATAATGCGTCCGTCGCGTGCGCAGCGTCGCTCGGTGCACCAACAGTTTGTATTACACAAGTAGAATCGGAATCAAATGAATTAATGATATCATTGGATCCACTTGAAGGCCAACACCAATGTGTTGTAGATATTCTTGGAATTTTTTCTTTTCAAAATAATTATATTAAAAATAAAATGCACGATTGAATAGTACTTGCTCCTATGAATAATGATTATCGCCTTTTTGAAGCTGATTATTATAAAGCTATTCATCTGAGTTTAAAATAAATATATGATTTATGGGAGCCATTTACCAAAAATTATTTAAAATAGTTTAGTTTAAGTAACTTTTATGCTAGTACAAAAAAATAAATAATAAAGCTACGTGCCACACATATTCATGCATGAAATTTACAGTTTAAAGTGAAGAATTGTTTTAAAATAACATGTGTACTGGGTGACACCTAATTCATGCACTTTATTTCAGAGGATGATTCACATATATGAAGGAAAAATTGGATATCACCCCCCCCCCCCCCTCCCCTGAATGGAAAAAACATTATTATAATCAACAAAATTTTTTAAAGGTTAAAGCTTGATTCACATTATAGTGCCGATATCTATACAGTCTCCAAACGTTCTCGCTCAGATAGAATCCCTTTCCTAATATCCATTTCTTTTAAAGCTTTTTTTTTTTTTTTTAAATAAGTTGCTTGAATGAATAGGTTTTGAGGAATAAAATTTCAACGTCAAAATTTAAAAAAATAAATCAACATTTTTTTTGATTTTTTTTCAACCTTATTAAGCGCCACTGTTTTTTTTTTTTTTTTTTTGAATTTCCAATGCTCTCTTATCAGAAATAAAAAAAACGAAAGGTATTTTGTATTGCATGTTTGTTTTTTTTTTGTTATGTTTATGACGCTGTCCCTGTCATGTCCCTGTTTATGTCATGTCCCTCAAGTTAGCAGAGCAAGGTCAGCAGAATAAAGTTTTAATGATGCCGTCATTAGGTGCTTAATAGGTGCTAATAATGTACCCAACAACAAAATTAAGTGCTTTAGTACTTTTGGAAGTGCTCTACTACTTTTCAAAAAAAAATTGTAAAAACAATTTTTTTTTTTCGATTCGTAGAGCACCTAAATATGAGAGCAAACCAATTTTTTTCCATGCGTTTTAACCAGGTTTCGAAAATTGATCTGCTAACTTAAAATCAAGGTAGCAGAACATTAATTTTTTCCAAAAGTAGCTACTGGAGCACTTAATTTTATTGTTGGGTACTTAATTAGCGCCTATCTGCTGACCTTGCTCTGCTAACTTGAGGGACATCTATAATTCATACATAAATCCATATTTTCGGTAAGATTTTAGTCAAGATTTAAAAAGTCCAACTAATATCTTTGCTTTGTCTCGCCTGAAAATATAATAACGAAATGGATTTGGAGATTATCGGGGCCTTTTTTCAAAATTCCGTTACTTGTGTAAATACTGCATCAGGTGTCTGCCATTTGTATTTTTAAATAACGAACAAAATACAATTACTTAATTTAATATATGAATTGATATGAAGTACCGCAAGTCTGCAGGGTAATTTCTCTTGGATTAACATTTAAAATCACTTTGTGGAAAAATTTATTCGCTTGCTATACCTAGAGGTGTGTTTGTGTTCTGGTGACGAATTTTAATATGAAATAAAAAGAGTACAAAAGCACCGAACCACTATCTGAGTTTGCTTATAACAGCTATCGTTGACACAGTGATTTAAAATTAATAGCTATTAAAAATATTTAAGCACATAAAAGTACCCACCCCTCCAGCCATATTTGTCTGATATGGTTTTATATTGTTCTGGTAGACCGTTTTGTTCTATTTTATATTTTATTAAAGATAAAAATTGTACTTTTTTTTAGATTTTCAGAAGTAAATTAATACATCTATGTACGGGAATCGTTCTTCTGTGCGTTCATGTACACTTCCGTATGGTATCGTTTAAGCAACCATCACAATATCGTTTCAGATAACAATAGTTTGACCACGCTTTTAAAAACCAGTAAAGGTTTTGTTTATTGTATTCATAAATACATAAAAAGTTATCAAAAGTGGACTAAACTCATTTGAACAATTTTCGCAAATAAATCTCGCTAACTTGCTTTTATGTTCAATTCAATTTTGTTTTATTAAACATTCTACATATACTATGATAAATTAACATTTGTTGGCACATAAGGGGCCTAACGTTATACAATGTCTTAAGTTTAAATTATAGATATATGAATTACATGTCAAAAAAAAATTTTTAATTAAAAGTCGGCTGACTTAATCGTCCTCAGGGTGTTCATTCCCGGTTGTCAATGGTGCTTGCTTTTATGTACGAAGATTTTTTTTTTTTTTTTTATAATACAAATTCTATATACTACTGAAATAAATCATCCAATCAATAATTTAACAAGTTCAATAAAATAGTGCTAAGTCTTCTACTTGGCTGATTTATTTCAGTAGTATATAGAATTTGTATTATAAAAAAAAAAAAAAAAAATCTTCGTATATAAACATTGCCAGGCCACGGGCACAAAAAACTTCTAGCTTTAATGATTAGGAATTCTAATCTGGTTAGATATAGTTCACACTAGGTATTCACCATGAAATCTATGTAAGATGAACTGAACTTAATGGAAATTGCGTATTGATATTGACAAGGCCCTCCGTCCAAGTGAGATCGCCGGGACGAAACGCCAAAAAGCTTGCTTTTATGGTTAAAAAAAATCACTTTAACGAAAAAAAAAAATTAAAATCCTAATAAGACAATTAATTTTTTCTTTAATTTTTTTTTTATTTAAGAACAATTATTTTAAAAACTTTTAATGCAATATTGTTTGAAATGTTTAAGAGCAGCAGATTGCACAACTAAACTATAACAAAAACAGCCTAGCCATTAAATAGGTACGTGAATAATATTCTCAAAAAACGCGTCGAACCCCTATTTTCGTAATGCGATTTTTTTTGGCAAAAATCTGAAGCGTAGTTTTTTTTTTAAATAGCTTTGGTCATAACAGGAACGAAGTTTAATCGAAATCGTTAGAAGCGTTTTTGAGAATAAACCGCCGCGACGGTATAACGAAACCTCCTTTTTTTGGACTTCTCCACCATCGTAGTGTTGATAATTTTAAGGGAAATCAAAAGCCCACAAAATACAATATAACAAAAAAAAAGCTTCATTTTATGGTCATACAAAACCCACCTTTCTTCTTGACCATGAAACCCTTGTAATTTTTTGTTCAATATCAACCGACGTCACTTGTGGCTGCAAATTCCATAATGGTATTCCATACCCCGCGGTGTTGACTCTGCGATATCCACTCAAGTGATCATGTCGTCCAATGAAATTCATATTTGCACACAATTGTCGCACTATAAAACTGTTTACTCTACACTTTAATGTAATTTTTCGAATGACATTAAAATTCACTTTGAAATTTTTTACGCCTATACAAACTAAAACAAATCAAAAGTTTTTTTTTTTTTCAAAAATGCCGAAAAGAATTTTAATTTCCGCAAAAAATTTTAATTTATTTACCCGCACGGTGTTGGGCATTTGTCGATATACTGAAAGATGATGAAATACTAAATTTTCTTGTCGAAAAGAACAATCTTCTTGCGGTTTTATGACGTTTATCTAAGGACGATCGCACCTAGAACTGATCTACTGACAAATAATCGAATCATATGGCTATTTGGTGCAAACAAACACTGATAACAAAACTTTGAACTTTTTTTTAAAAATATTTACACAAACATTTCACACATTTTTGGGAGTAACAAGCCCTGTTAGAGGTCATTTCCCACCTGCTCATGCTCGTCAGCATGATCAGTGATCGTATACAGATATAATATCGCACATCTCACCAACTACAGAAAAAGCTGTTAATGGGTTGCAAATTTCATTTATGGTTTTAATTATCACATCTATGTATGTGTACCTAACTGAGCGTCACTGCATGCACCCATGAATAAATTTCAAAATTAAATCAATGCATTTTTTGGAACCGACCGACACGCGTTTCGCGCCATTAATTGCAAAAGGTGTTTTGCTGATCTCAGAATGTCAGAATTGCACTCGAGTGGGAGTCCAAAAAGCACACTCCCACAGGAATTGAATCGCAACACTTCTTTTTTCCGCGTTCACTATTTCCGATGTAAGCACGACGTGAAGCTATGCATCGCCGAATCTGAACTGTAGAAGCGAATAAAATAATGTTTCTGAAGTTTAAGATCATTATTTGGTTTTCTTTTTTTAGTGTATCTGAATCAAAAAAAAAAAACACAATTGAAGCCGACTGCCTCATAGGGTGTTTTCGCATGATAAATTTTGATTATAACGCATAGAATTTCAATTCATTCTAATTAAATAAGGGTAAATCATTTAGTGCCAGTTGTACAATCGTGGTTTAAATTTTGATCCGTGGTTCAGGAATTTTAACTCGCCGATTTCGGCGGGTTAACTGAGGTTTAACGATGGTTCAAGGTTCTAACATGCGCTAAAAGCCAATTACATGCCTGAACCATCGTTGAACCACAGTTAATCCGCCGAAATTGGTGAGTTAAAATTACTGAACCACGGATCAAATATTTGTACAACTGGCCCTTAGGGAAAATTCTTGCATGGTGTTCGGTGCTAGGTGCACTAAAAAGCTAGAACGAGTAGGTTGGGTTCAGAAAAGAAAGAAATCGTATGGAAGGAGGGGGGTCTATTTACCCCCGTTTAGGCGGGAGGGAAATTTTCAAAAAAATCGACTTCTTCTGTCAAGATAAGTGACCAATGAAAATTTTATTTAAGCAGCAAATTGTATAGGTAATATAATTCTCTTTGTTTGATTTGTATGTTAAAGATGTGTCGAAATTCTAGTTAGTCAGATTTGGAATAGCCCGTCAGGGTGACGGAAAATCTAAATACGCCACTGATGCCTTTATAGAACTCAAGATTTAAGCCTCTTAGGCCAATCGCCCACTAGGCAATTTTTAGTTGCGCAACTTTTTGTTGCTCGGAGTTGCTCGCGGAACTTTTTTCCCGGCAACTTTTTGTTGCTTACCCTCGCCCACTAGGCAATTTCCGAGCAACTTCCAGCAACTTTTGGGAATTTTTCAAAATTTTTGCCAAATGAGGGCTTTTAACCCGAAAAACAAGTTTTATTTTCACATTGAACGACTTTTCTATCGTCACTGATACAAAATATAAGGTCAATTTAACATTTAAATTAAAAATACTGAACCCAAAAGTTGCTCGGAAATTGCCTAGTGAGCGATGGCAAGCAACTCCAAGCAACTTTTAGTTGCGCAACAAAAAGTTGTAATGATATCGATTTTTTTTTTTTTAAACATTTTTTTGGCAGAACTCTCTAAAAGTTTGACTGTAATATAAAAGAACTACAGCAACAATTTCGTATAAAAAAGAACTGCAGCAACAATTTCGTAGAGTATTATGTTTCCAAATTCTGAACTTTGTCATCAAGTTTTTCATTTTGAAAAGCAGAATTTAAAAAATGGAATTAAAAATACCAAAACAATTAATTCGTAAGCAATTGGTGGTAGCGCCTTTAAGTTGTTGTTGTTGTTCACAAATTCAATGAAATTGACGGAATAAAGAATGGTCAAGTCTAAAAAACTGACATTCTAGTATGAATAGTACAATAATAATAATAATAAGGAATTACATAATGTAAGCCTGGTGATTGGCTAACGACTTAGGAGAATAATTTTTTACTTCAGGGCTTTTGGGTATAGACAAAATCGAGGTTTTGATAAAATCTAATATAGCATATTATGTAGAAATCTAAAAAAAATACCCTTGGTAGATCGCCCATGTGGCACCTACCGATAATGGATTACATGTCTTATGTGCTATAACGTGAACTAACGATATGGGAAATACGCGGAAGGGGTGCCCTTTTTCAAACCCTTTTGAATGAGATATCAATGACACTTATATATCCGAAGAAATTGAGCTCAAATTAATTTGAGTACTCCTAATTTAGCTGCAATTTACCCCAAACGCGATGACTCATCACCTGAAACTATGAGACGATAGCTATAAAACAATTCCTCTATAATCTTTGCGCAATCTTTATCTATCGATTGGTAGGTATATGTATGATGTCTGTAGTGCAAACAGTCACTTAGCAGTAGGGGGCGAGCGGTATATGTTTTCGTGACGGTCCTCTTTTCGCTACATGACACCCAACCGTCCGAGAAAGACATGTAATCCATGTCAAAATGATTTTCGATCATCTAATCCACCGTTAGTCTGTTTGTCTCTGCGTCTTCCAGGTATACATCGAGGTAGAGCTTTGACGGATTTGCTTAAAAATGTACTGTTACAGAGCATTATGTAATTCTTAAAATGAGAAATTGGATTTATTTTTACTTAATCAATCCAGGCTAGCTGGCGTTCAATGATTTTGGATTTTTTTCAAGTTTTCTTGAAAACAGCTTTGGCGATTTTGATTTACCTTCGGTAAAAGACATTCCAAGTGGACCAAGCAAATGCTTGATCCACTTGGTATGTCTTTTAGTTTTAGAGAAAGTAAAATATTTCAAAAATATTTAATAGAGTATATGGCATATAAAGCTTTCTTATCGAACGTGGCATTTTAAATAGATCAATATCTTCTCTTCGCTGGATTAGAAATTACCCAATCAGCGCTGAAGTGCACCTATTTATGAAATTCATCGCTCCGAGGTACTTCAAGTTCTTTTTTGAAAAATTCTTTCCAATTATTCAACTGTTGATAAATATAGAATTTACTTCAACTTTTTCATAGAAATAATTTTTATCGATATCGATTACTTATTCTTATCTGTACCTACGTAAAATGTACACACATACATAATACCTATCGATCGGCTTATGTTTACCTGTCAACATGAATAATTTCTGTTTACTTAAAGACACATTTTATTGGTATAATTTTTTTTTTGCATTTAGTTTTGTTTCCGCAATTTTCCATTTGTCAATAATACCTACTATTTATGACTTATCTCTTATATTTTATGGTGTAATTTTTGTTCAACAAATTCAAGTACTTATGTACTCAGATGTTGAGAAGCGCAACTGTACATTTTCGTACCATATATCGACTTAGGTACAATTTTGTGTCCATATGCTTTCAAGAGTGATAGATCTTCAAATAGAGGTAAGTTTTTGACAGATCCTTGCCATTTTGTTCTGAGTATTTTCAAATCATAATGAGGACTATACTTATGTACACGGGTAACAAAATATCATTATATTTGTTATTTCGTACCAAATTTTTGTCACAACATACGATAATGGTAGTTAGTCACACGTGTACTGTACGAACAAGAAACTAAAAACAAACCCTTAGTTGGATAAATTTTTCGTGCTGAATTACGTAGGACTACGGAGGACTACTCACAGGATTTCTAAAAAACCACTCTATTGTTTTTTTTTTTTTTGTAAAAAAAAAATATTAAGCTTTGGGAAGTTGGAAGCTCGGTTTTTCGTGAATAAAACTAAGCTTAGCCTTAAGCTAGTAAAAGATTTCATTTAGTTATAGCTATTTTTAAATAGCTAACGCTAGAGATTCCTTTAGATTTAGCTCAATTTTCCAGCTTAATATTTAATTCATGTGATCAAAAATAGCTTGAACTAGAATATTATAGTAAATTCTACACAAATTTTAAGATTCTTTCATTCCTGTCTAGAAACCTTTGACTAGTTCTTATTATAAGAATTCACCTTAATAATAGTGCAAAATCAAATATGGCTGATTTTATGCGCGTAAGACAACCAAAATTTTTTAGTATATGGTTGGAAGTTATTGAAGATTATTTTTATAGTTTTTTTGGGTAGGGACTCAGCGGACCATAGAGGAGAGGCACAGGCACAGGGCTCTGAGCAGAGAATAAGGACATTTTTAAGATATTTAAGTAAACCTAGATTCAGTATATAAAAATGTTAGGCACTTGGCCACTTGAAATAAAACGGTCATCGCCTTTAGGCTCTAACTCGATCCTCGATGTACAGTAAACGTACAGACGCACAGAACAGCGGATAAAACACATTTTTTGACTTATCCATGCATCTGTAACAAATGAACATTTGAATAACCAAAGCTGCATAAAAACATGAAGCTATAAAAATATATTTACATAAAACAAAGCTTAAGTAAGAACTACTTAGCTTTAGCTACTAATAAAAGCTATTACTATAGCTGGTTTTAGCTTTTTTTCTTTCAGAACTAGCTTTTAGTTTGTTTTATTTACAAGAACTTTTTTTAGGATATTGAATATGGTGCTTCTGAGTATAATTTAAAAAATACTGATTATATTAATTTAAAAATAATTTTGTTTTAAACAAAAAAAAGAAAAAAAGAAGAGATTTCTGGCTTTCCAAAAAGGTATAGCATGGCATTTTAAATATTTTTTTTTCTGTTTTAAGTCAATTTTTTAGAAAATTGCCCCTCCTGCCTAAACGGGGGGAAATAGACCCCCCTCCCATACATTTTTTTTTTTCTTGTCTTAACCCAATCTACTCGCTCCAGCAGTTTGCTGCATCTTATACCGATCACCCTGTATAACATTATTGCGATCCAGTCGTGCGATTTTTTATTCAAATAAAACATACTTTTGTTTTTTGATTCCAAATAGCTATTATAACTTCTTTTAATCCACAAAAATTGGCGTTGCCCTTCGGCTTTTGATTTTGTTCACACTTTTATCTTCGCTAAGTCATGAAACTTAGATAGCTTTCATAGTCTACAATAAATAGGTTCCTTCAACCCAACCGTGCATTTTATTTTATTTGGTTTGTCCGATAAAAATTGAGTCACCGCATATATTATACCTATGTATAGTCAATTCTTATTTCGTAGCTTTACTATAAAAATCAATTTTAATGTATGTATGTGAATCGCACCTTTATAAAACTGAAAATCGCCGTTTGATAAGATAAGCCAAAGTTCCTCCATCAGCATTAAATAATATGTGCCTACGTATACTATGTATGTAGGTAATAGATTTTTTCATACATTCTACATTTGTTCAGGCTTTTATTTTGTATTCATTAAATATTTCTTTTATTAAAAAAAAAAAAAAAAGAAAAGAATTTACCTTCCCGCCCAAAGCATCCCAGCGAAATTCCATTGATAAATTATATTTAACAAGAACTAAATTCGTGAACTTTAATTCAATTTGTTTATTTTTATATTAATAAGCGATTTGTTTTTATATGTTTTATTTTTTTATGTACAATAATTATCCGAGCAAATATCACATATGTAAATCTTTTCAAATTTCTAATGTTTTGATTGTAATTTAATAACAATTAATATTAATAATAATTTAGCAAAAACATCTGCAAACAATCCAAACACACACTCGAAACCACCTGCGAAATTTGAAATTTTATGAGAACTAAACCTCAGCTATTCTTACAAAACCTAAAATACCTCCTTAAAATAGTTTTGTTTTTATCAATGGTTTGATTAGATTTAACCAAGGAGTATTACGGAGAAATCATAAAAGGCATATAATTGTTATCAGCCCTTTTAATAGGTATTATATTATGCATGTAGTTAAACATTCATAGACATACATATAAATGTACTGTACATTGTATATCAGTATCGTCGTTCTGCAAGAAAACCGACTTACTTTACTTGAAGGCACAAACAATTAAATAAAACTTTGAGTTTCTATCATTCTGTACCCAATACATGAGGTCCAGAATTTAGAACTGGAACCTTTTTTTTCAGCGAATAAATTGTTTTTTTTTTTTTTTTTTTTTTTTTTTTTCTACACAAAAATACGTAATTAACTCAAAACTTTATTTTGTAACTCTTTGAACAATCACTTACCGACATTGTAAATATGTATCCTTTTTAAAAGAATTATTCTAATCGCTTAATCTTGTTTTTTTATTTCGAATCCTTACTATATTGAAGATAAACATCAAATCACAAGCACTGATTAGAAGATAGACAGGACACAATTTTCTATCTTGAACAAAGCTTTGGCTTTCCGTCGAACTATTTCAATAGCTTGTGCGAACCGTTTCTGCATAAGACTATTGAAAAACTGTCGATTCTATCGATTGAACATTTGTGTTTTTTTACAAGAGTTTCGTCAGTTATCTCAATATATAAAATAAACGTTACCTATCGGCTGTCTCATTTTTTTTTTGATAAGAAATTTAATATAACTAAAAACGAAACCAAAATAATTTCTGCTAGGTACCCAATAGCTCTCCTTCATTTGGGTTGTTGTGTACCTATAGTTTACACTTTTTATCAATGACTATGCATTATTATCAATTTAATAACGACTACAAACTCGTATATGTAAATTTTCAAGAACGATGCACAAGTGTTTGACCGAACTTTTGAACTATACACCAGAGGTGTAATCATAATCACAAATTAGTACCTTAAAGACTTGGTTTAATCTATTGTGAAATTCACCATTTCCGGATCTCATCGTTTAGTATATGAATTTTTCATTAAAACTAAACGTTTTTTTTACAGACGATTGACCTGACATTGCGTCAGGTGGTGTTTTGAATGACTATCTTATCTTTTATTTAGCAGAGCTATAAAATTATCTTCAAGCCTACAAACACATTTTGAATTATTTGAAATTTCATTTCATAAAGCTTATCTTAGATTGTTTCATTTGTGTTGGGAGTTATGAAAAAAAAAAGAGGGGCTATTGTTTCAATGGCTATATTAGCAACTGTAGAAGGTAATTGTAAAAATATTCGATTTTGTTCAATATTTCAAATATTTTTTTTTAATGATCACACATGTAGGTACATACGCATGTACATAGTACAAATATGCGATCATTAAAAAAAAATCAGGAAGTCTTTTCAGATAACAAAAATTTCATTTAAACAAGGGGATAACAAATTTTATGTAAACATAAGTTAATTCATAACTTATGTTAGGTCTAAAGATCTAAAGCACTCAATTTTTTGTTTCATTTTTAACCACAAAAGTATATGTATCACTAAAATAAAAACCATGATTTTTTCGAAAAGTCTTTATTTCCATTTAAAATTTATAATTTCATTTTCAATTCCATAATTAAAGTGTCGTGTAATGGGCTTTACAATGCACTGCAAAAAAAAATCAATTATAAAATCAAGGAAATATACAATGTTTAGCTACAACTTACCTATAAATTCTGATACGGGATCATTGTCTCCTTCACCTCTCATTGTTCCAGTTATTTCTTCGTTCTCTACCATTGGCAAAAATAATTGAACAAATTCCGGTGAATAGGGATGTGTTATTGTCTCAAGGACTTCTGTAACAAAATATCGAATTAAAGATATATCAGTGTCTCCTTTGGCACAGCATTGTTTGATGTATTTGACCACAGGAACCACACAGCCGCGTGTAAGCAAATTAACCATACGATCAAGTAACATTTTCTTCATTTCTAACTAAAATTAAAGAACAAGTAGGTAATTTAAATGCAATACTAAAGCACACATCATTTTTGGAACCTGAACAAGAATTTCCAGTTCATCTTGTTTCGATTCAAACAACCGAATCAACAGCCGAAGAATTTGATAATGCAACGTGGTGTGAACAGACGCAACCTCGTCTAGTATCGCCAAATGTGTCGGACAACTGTCCGTGGTTAATTTGAAGTATGAAGGTTCTGTAACTGTATTTTCGATCCATCGAATAACACCAACCCCAACGACAGGAAATCTGCGAGAGAATTAAGATTAGGACATTTTTTTTCATAACTCTATTGAATAACTCACTTAATACAATTGTAAAGTGTTTGCAACTCAGCAATAAGTTCAGTGGATCCTTTTGTGGTATTGCAAATCGTGTGAACCTTTTCTATTGCCTGAATAGTTGCCTTAAGCTCGTCCTTATTGAGAACTCGCTCAGTTTGTGGTCTCTTTTTGACTGGAGTATCGACTACACTCGATGCATATGCCAACAGGAATATATACTTTGATTTATGCTCTGGATTTATCTTAACTCCAAGTTTAAATAGAGAATCTACGAGAAGCTCCAGAAATTGAGGATCTCTGATTAGATCGATTGGAGGCGGGTCCTGTGCTGTATAGTTCCGATAAAGTACAGTAATATCGGCTGGATTTAGGGTGTTTCTTGAGAGCATTGATGACAGAGCTTGACAAGCCTGCGGATAAGCTGCTGAACCATTCAATGCCATTGTAATGGGGGTGACATTTTGATTGCTGCAAAAATGAAATTAAGAAAAAAATAAAATAAGCGTTAGAGTGATTCTTAATCTGAACAATTGAAAATATGTTTTTTTCTTCTTTTGTTGTCTAATTTTAATTTATTAAATTCATGGTTATTACTAGAAGAAGAATTCGGCCTGAATCATTTTAATATCTTGATTAATTATATAGAAATTGATAATTGAGAAGTTTTAAAGTGAATGAGGATGGGTATAATTCACAAAGTGTTCAAGTTGAAAAAGGTTCCGTTATCGGTTATAATTTTTAATGCCTACATCGATTTACAGTAATATGACTTGCTTTACAAAAATGTTTTTCGAGTTGGCAGAATAGTACCCCTTCTTAAAATGTAAGCTCTTCACTTATGAAAAAACTAAAAAAATGCTAATCAAGAACAATCAGTGAAGTGCCTTAAAAGACACCCTAATCGACGCCTTAGGAACTGATTTATGGTTCACATATGCTAAGAAAAATAATTAAGAAACTTAAAGTCTATTGTTGAACGCTTCAGGTTTCTAATTCACGTTAAAAGATATGAATTCAAGAACAGTAATGAGCAACGAAACAGGGAACTATTCCCATAACTGTTCTGAACATATTGACTTGATATGTTAAGAATGCATTTCTATTAAGAATGCAGTTATTTCAAATCAATTCTTAAAACATAAGCAAGTAGTTCTTTTTTTTTTTGGCGATCCATGAATTTTTTAAATATAACAAAGTTGTTCATGTACATGCTTAATATTTTATCCAGGATATGATCTCAAAGCTATAGAGGGAGAACTGTAGAAAGGGTTTCGCAGATCGTTACTTCGGTCGGCCATACTTTCGAAATTCGAACCCATTGCTCGCTTGCTTGCTTCGGATTCGTTAAAAAAAATGTTCATTCAAACTACGTTTTTTACATTTTAATTATGTTTTTGTAAAAATGTAGGTCTAGGATTTAAGGAAAAAGATTAGCTATTCCATCTATTTTCCAAGCTCTCGCTCTATCAATTCTCATTACAATAACCAAGGTATTTTCTGAGATTAAGAGGAAATAACAGACAAACAACTTTTACATTTATAATACTAATGGGATAGAATTGTGTTTCTACCTAAGTACCGACATAAAAGAATCTATTTAAAACTTACTTGGTTAAGGCGTATTTTGTTATTTCTTGCGACAGTCGTTTCATATTGAAGCCACCTTTTGGTTCCTGCGACAGAACCTGCACAAGAACCTGACTGTAAACGTAGGTGTGCTGACCATGACATACCATTCGGGCGCATTCTTGGATGGCACTCTGTATGTCCTCGGGATTGTTCAAAAACTTCGTAATCGAGGTCTTAAGAACTTTAGAGAACACTTCGATTTGCTGAGCTGCGGTCGAAATAGAAGTGATTTCACTTTGAAATCCGGCATCGGATATCAGTTTTATGGTGAAATTCAACATCAAACAATCCGGATATTCTTCGGCTAATCGATAAATCAACGATCGCCATGTGGGATGGTCAATCATTTCGGTCAACCAGTCGGGAGTTTCACCTTCTTCGGTGAAAATTGTGTCAGCTTTCTTGGGATCGAACGTCTTCAAGATCATATCCTTAAGATGGTTCTCGACCATGGCCTGGACATCGGTTACTTTAACTCCAGCCAATATCAGCCACTCCGCAAGCAAATTTGCCATTTGAGCAACAGCTTTGTAGTTTTCCGAAAGCATTGTGATAACTTCCTCTGGACTGCCGCCCGATTGAAAGTATCTTTTCAATTGCGTGAATATTCCAGGTTCCATTATGTAGTCGGGAGTAAAGAATTTCTCTAGACATTCTTGAATGGTTTCTTGAGGATTTTCTTCAAGCATTTCCTTGGGAAATTAAAAACATAATAATAATGAAATACTATCTACGTGTAAATTTTTTTTGTTTTCCTATGCTACTTGCCTCATCTTCACCAGGTTTGCTTCGTCCACGCCAGCCTTCTTCGTCATAATCGACTTCCATTATTAAAAACTTTGTGTTTAATTTTTACTTTGATGAAATTATAAAAAATAGTTAATTGAATGAAAAACACAATTTTAAATAAAACTTGAGCGGCGTAAACAAAAAATGGGTGAAAATGTTTTATGTCAAACGAAATGTCATGGATGTCATGCCGTTTTGAAAATATCGCCAGGTGGCACTAAAATCGTTTAGAATTCTAACAGGGATGTTAAAAAAGGCTATTATTCCTTCGTTTAACATCGGCTTAACTGCATTCAAGACTTTTTGCAAAAACTACAAAAGTGAAAAACTCAAACATGCGCTAGAAATGCCTGTGTGTGAAAAAGCCTGTGAAAATAGTGTTTGATATGTCACAATTTTTTCGCACACAGGCATCTCTAAACATATATTTGCTCATCACATTTTCATTTTTTGCCCTACTTTTTGCAAAAAATCTTGAATGCAGTTAAGCCTTAATTAGATTTTTGACTGTTTAAACTATGTCTAAGTATTTCGAAACAGTCGGAAATATGCTTTATTTAATGAATACATTTGTCAAGATTAAGATAACGTTGTTGTCTAAAGTAAAATAAAAAGTTAGATCACTTTACCAAAATTTAGAAAAGGTTTTTTAAAAATTTGGACGGCTGTCTAAAGTTAGACAGTGTTTATTAATACGACCAAGTATCTTTGTGATTAGGTTTTTGATATTATCTTTATCGCGTGATAATAGCTATCGTGATCGCCACCGCCATCACTTACATGCTGCCTCCACTGGGTATGAACGATGTAAGGATTATGAACATGTGTATAAAAAAAACCAAACGAGGCACAAAAATCCATGTCCATGTCATAAACATGTTGAAGAAACTACTTTTTGAACAGGACATTAGCGCTGTTCAAAGCTTGGCCATAAGATATGTGTGAGAGAGGTAGAAGTAGGGCTCAAAGGAATTTTTGTATGTTTCTCTTGCTGACTTTTTAGTGGAATGTAACTACTTAAAAGGTTCGATCCCCGCCTCACCACCAATTTTTGGGTGTGAAGTATAGCAAAAATTCAATGATGCAATATGATAGGTCCGTACTTTTTATTTGCAAATATGCAAGTCTTGCAAGCCGTAGTTGGGGCGTTTGCAAATAATGCTGCATTAAAAATGCATTTTTTTCTGAAAGAGCTGAATACCATAGACATGAATATGAGGGTCCAAGACTTCTTATGTGGGGCCCTCTGTATGCAAGACGCACTTGAAAATTCATTTTTATAGTGGCTCTGGCATACAGAAGGCCCACAACTAAAACTAGCCTAAAAGATTCGCCCTAAGGGCCTATTGTACAAAAACTTGATCTGTGGTTCAGGAATTTTGACGGATTAACTGTGGTTCAACGATGGCTCGGCATGTAATTGGCTATTAAGGGCCCTAAACACGATCAATGTATATGTAGTTAATAAAAAAAAATCAACCGGAAGTAGCCATTTTCTGATCACGACCTGAAAAAAATCTTGTCTACCAACAGTTTTGTTGATGATTCACTTTAAATTTAAATTTTGTATTTTATATTCAATCAATTTATTTTTAGTAACAAACAAGACCAATTGAGACTATTTATCCAAGCCATTATATAATAGACTTATTATATAATAGGTCAATGGTCTAAGCATTTTACTGCACAAGTTATATAGTTCAGGCACATGAAAAATATTAATTTATTTATTTCTATAATTTAAATTATAAAATACGTTCCGAAACGTCAAACTTATGCAAAGTACAATTTTTACAAAGGATGAAGTTTGCGTTGCTGATGCGTATGAAAGATGTAGGTATTGCCTCCGCATCAAAACATTTTTTACATTTCGCAACTCAGCCTATTACTACTCCATCAAAACATTTTTTTTACATTTTGGAGCTCAGCTAAATATTAAGGCATTATTATTGACGAACAATTAAATTTTTACAATAGAATTTTGTGGAATTCCTTTTCACAAAAAAATCGATTTGTTTAGAAGAAAAAATCGATTTTTCTGGACAAATTCCTTGTATTGAAAGAAAAAAATATCAATTATGTTTAGAAAAAAATATCGAATTTTTTGACAAAAAGAATTCGACATAAATAAAAATAAACTAATGCTGAATTCCTTTTAATGTCGAATTCCTTTTACCAAAAACAATCGATTTTTTTTCTAAACAGAATCGATTTTTTTCTTTCGATAGAAGTAATTTGTCCATAAAAATAGATTTTTTTCTTTTAAACAAATCGAATATTTTCAACAAAAAATTCTAATTTTTTTTTCTTTCAAAACAAGGAATTTGTCCAGAAAAATCGATTTATTTTCTTTTAAACAAATCGAATATTCCTTGAATTGAAAGAAAAAATATCGAATTTCTTTTAAAAAAAAAAAAGATTTTTCTTGACAAATTCCTTGTATTGAAAGAAAAAAATCGATTCTATTTATGTCGAATTCCTTTTAAGAAAAAAATCGATTTGTTCAGAAGAAAAAATCGACTTTTCTGAACAAATCCCTTGTATTAAAAGAAAAAATTCGATTCTGTTTAGAAAAAAAATCGAATATTTTTGGTAAAAGGAATTCGACATTAGAAAAAAAAAAATCGAATTTGTTTGGTAAAAGGAATTCAAAATTAATTCTTCTTCTCAAGAGTTTGTTCAGAATTTTTCGTGATCTCAAAAATGTGATGAAACCATACTTGCATTGAACACGAAAATACAAAATATTGGCTGAAAACAATTTTTTGAATAAAAACGAATTAATGTTGATGTTTTATATCTCAAAACAATTTTATTAAATACAAAAAATTTGTAAGGTATGTACATGTTTTACCAATTTGAAACAATGGATTTTAATTTAAGATAAATAAAATGTGATAAAACATGTTCTTTTATGGTTTTTTGTTATCTTTCGAAAGAAAAACATGTCGAGCTTATTCATAAAATATCGTGTCGCTACTTAATTCAAATTGAAACATTTTCAACTATCGTACAAATTTACAAAAAAAAAAAAAAACGGAAAATATAACACATAACTAAACAAAAAACATTAAAATTTAAATGAAAATAAAACTTAAAATAAAAAGTTTATAAGAAAGAATGTTTAAATATAAAAGTGTCACTGTCACTGCAGGACACTTACCCACTAACATGTCCAGCAGTAAGAACGACACTTTGACTAGATAAGAAAACTAGTGTGGGCTGATAACTTATTTTTAAGACAGAAACAATATATAGCTGGCAAGGGCTGTTGTACATAAAATTTTAAATAATAAATTAAATTCAAAGAAGAACCAAATTACAGAAAAAAATTGCACTTTGTTTTACATCTATCGTCAATAAATTAATTGGTCTTCTTTACGTCTTTAGTATCTCCCTCCTTGGCTTGGCCACGACCTAAAATCTTAGCCAAACTATCCCAAATTCCACCGAAGAATATAGCACACAACAAATTTTCAAATGGCAGGAAAGGATCATGGATGCCTAGCAAAATCGATGACAACTTGAAATACACTAAAAAGATGACAATGCCGAAGTAAACCAGAGCATGTGGGGCTGAAATCCAATCGGTCTTCTTGTCCAAAACAAATATAATTGAAGCCACCACAGATGCTTTAGTGTAGCTGTAGAAGACATTTATAAAAGATTGTATCGTCTAATTTTTCAAAACAAAACAATAAACTTACAATGTTGGCTGCATGAATTCCATTGCAGTTGGTGTCCAAGCTCCACGAATAAGTCGCTCTAAAAGTTTCGTGAACCCAGCACCATTACCCTTTAGTGTGCCAATAATGATCATTATAACCCAAGCATTTGGATACAATTTCGCTGCATGTGAAACTCCGTCATATATCTTTTTGGCCCTGTAAATCTCTTTCATAGCACTAGCTACAAGTTTTATGGGCAGAAATTTGCCCACCTTGTAGCCAATATCAAATGGAGTATAGAAGACCAAGTACCTTAAATAAATTTGCAATATGAAAATTAAAAAACAAAAACAGAAACAGAAACAGAAAACTTACCACACAGCAGTTCCCACTAACAACTGTGGTGTGTTTTTAAGGGGCGCCAAAATCGGTTCACCTAACAGTCCGTTGGCAACCATACCACCAGAAAATATCACAAGCATGGTCGACAACCAACACGCAAGCGGATGCTTCCTTGAGAATACCTGTGAATTGGCGCCCAAATCTTCACGTACAGCTAGCGCCGCCAGTAAACTGTGTGCAATATCAAAGTATGGAAACATTTTAAGCTTTATGACCTGATTGGCCATATCCAAAAATGCTTCGGGATCCATGATGGCGTTGATATGTCAAGATTTGTGTCGTTAAATCGTTTGTGCGTTAAAAATATGATTTCCTTTAGTATAAAACAAATATTACAAAGGTTAAGTTGTTGATAAAAGAAACTTTAATTTTAAGTATTTAAAGAATGGTTTACTAAAAGGCAACCCTATTAGTTTGCTACAATCAATCAGGAAGGCACTTAATTCAACTATTGGTCATTGGAAAGTCTGCTAACCCAAGATGCATGTACAACAGAGATTTTTGAAAATTGGTTTCATCAATATTTCCTTCCTGGAGGTAACTTTGGTTTTCGTAATTTCACTTAAAACAACTTTAAAGCCCCATTCACATGAGAGCGACCAACGAATGACGAATTTATGAATAAATGGGATTTTAAAACCTTTAATAACCTAAATTATTCACAAAATCGAAATAAAATGATAGAAAAGTAAATTAGATTCATGTTTACATACTAAAATTTTTAGTTTTAATTACTAATACAAGATTAATTTGAGAAAACAAATTGGTCGTAACGAATTGCGATCGTTCGCGACGACCAATTTATTTTCTCAAATTTATCTTGTGTTAGTACCTAATCAAAATGAAAATTTTAGTATTACAAAATTAATCTATGCTATATTTCTATCATTTTTTAAATTTTGTGAAGAATTTAGGTTATTAAATGTTTTAAGATCCCAGTTATTCATTAATTCGTCATTCGTTGGTGGGTCGCTTTCATGTGAATGGGGCTTAACACAGCTTTTTAATGTGTCTGTACAACGTTTCGAGTTACCATACAGTCATAATGGCGTCGAAAAAAGTATCAAGTAATTCGAAAACCTCCGTGGTTGAAATAAGAGTAGGTCTCTTAATAGTTCGAAGTATCGAGGTCCTATTGTTTACGGATTTTAATTCGAAAACTTTAACCGAAGACATCGGCAGCCCTGTAAGGATTTGATGGCAAATATTCTAAATCGAAAAAAAAATATTCCCCAATGAAATATTTGAAAAAAAAACTAAAAATATTTGGCTTTAACAAAAAAAACTATTAATTGTTTATTCTATGCTGGGAATTATTAAAAGGTATGCCATTTTAATTTTATTTTTTATCGCAAGAAACGAGAGACTTTGGCCCATATAATGTTAAAATTGAAACGAAATTAGATAAAAGTAGTACTAGTTAATACTTTACCAAAACAATCATGACTTTGTGAATTATGTCTTTCTAATTTATCAATGATAATAGGTACCTACTATGATTAATATAAAACAAATTATAGATTATAATATATGTATGTATGTATATGTAATTTAATAACAAAATGCATATAGTATGGGAGGCGACCGTAGAATGTACCTACGGAATTTGAAAAAACTTACATTCCAAACATCAACAAAACAGCTGGTCATAGAAATCCCTACGTTATAGGTAAATTTAGCAAAAAATACAACACGAATCGTGCATTTTTTAACCGAAGCAACCATAAAAAGCTTTTCCGACCAGTTGTTTGATTGGAATAAATCAGTCGGTAATATTCCAAGTCCACAAAAAAAACAATCAAAAGGAACTTAAGCTATAAAATATACATTCAGATGATATAGAAACAATAAAAAAGAGATTAAAAATCGTTAAGTATCAAAAAAGGTTTAAAAGTAAAAATACATACCTATGCATTTTTTTTTTAATCGAAATAAATAAAAAAAATTTACCTATGTACCTACCTACATACAGTGGTGAATAAGTTTTTTAAAAAAAATCGATTTTTCTGGACAAATTCCTTGTATTGAAAGAAAAAAATTGATGCTGTTTAAAAAAAAACTCGAATTTTTTTGGGCGTAATTGAACAAAAAATGATAAACGGTGGATTTACATTAATCTTCATGCGAGTTCTGCAAAAAAAAAAAGGAATACTTATAAGATATGAAGTTCATAAAATGCAGATTATAGGAACGAAGATGAAGATTATAGCGAAGACGAACATGTTCATCTCTCTTTCATACATTTTGTTTTTTGGCATGAATATATCCCGCTCTACTTTTCTTGATGAAGACACATCTTCATCTTTGCTATCGCTAGATTAATGTAAATCCATCATAAAACTTTTTTTAATAAATTAAAATGCCTACATAATATATAAAAAAGAAATTTAAAATATAAAAATAAATTTTAAATTTTTGTTTTTCAGACGTAGGAAAAACAACAGCTGCATTAGTTCGAAAAAAAAAATATAATTTAAATACAAATTTGTATGGGAAAAGTATGCGTTTAAGGGCCAGTTTTTCAGTGCGAGATTAAAGGTTAAGCCCGAGTTAACTCACTTCATTTGGTGTTTAACTCTAGATTTACTGAGCAGATTGGTTTAATATTTTTACCTCCCCGTTTTTTACGTTGATCAGCTTGCAGGTTTAACTCACGAATGAAAAACTGGCCCCACAGGCACAGGTTAATGACATTGGACAATTTTTTTTTTCTTGGTGTTAAAATTTCGATTGAAGGGGTGTGTTTGGGAAATGTATAACAGCTTAAAAATAAAAAAAAAAAAACCTTTCCGCAAAAAGGCCGTATTGTTTTCGCGCACGTAGTAGACGACTCCGCGTTCGGATCCAAATAAGGATCTACAAAACTGCTAATTTGTCGGATCAAATTAGTATGGAAATAAGAATCACAATTGATGCTTTTGCGCCATAGAAGAAATTAAACTTCTTATTTAAAGTTTTGCGCATATTTATTAAGTACTGTCGAGGAACGTTAGTCAAGTAGGTACCTACATTCCAATTTACCGAAAATTGGACTCATCCCCTTTTCAAAATAAATGAATAATAATTTAAATAGTCTTCAGCTGGTAACACTTTAACAATTTGTTATGTTATTGTATTTAAAGATCTTTTTATTACAGAAGATACCGAATGAGAAAATTTTATGCGGAGAAGAGCGTAAGGTACGCCTGTCTGTACGACGCTCCAAAAATAAATTCAAACGACGAAACAGCCGGAATTTTTTTTCAGCTTAGCTACATGTATGTACATATATATCACGAAAATTCGCCAAAATAATTTACTGCATTCCATGGAAGAACTTAATTTTTAATGCATACCCCTTACTTCAAACTTTATTGGTGTAATTGAAGTCCTTTCGTTTGCACTTGTATCACATATTTCTGAATTCCACAAGGGCTTTCGTTGTCCACCTTTCAGATTACATATTTTTGGTTTAAAAAAGCACTAGGTTATTCTGAAATTTACATCACAGATAATTCACATTTTTTAGATGACACGAAAGGAATAACAAACGCCCAGGGAGAAAAATGTTAATTTTTATATGGAACCAAAGTATTAGACTTAAAAATTTTGCACACATGGTATTCTAGGTTTATCTTATCTACATAATATATTTTTTTTCTTTGACTTTACTTTTTGGCCAGCTACGTACGAACAGCGGCAGTATTTTTCCCGAGCACCCTGCAAGCAGCTACGAGTCTTTGCCTCAAATGTTTAATTTTAGCCACTCGACTCGGCACCATTGGCACCTCCAATTAGCTCACTCTATCCTGACGTGGAGCTTTTCTGGCCGCTGTGTGGTTTGAGAGAGATTTCTATGTACATGTTGTTGATGCATGCGCTTTTTGTTTTATTGAGTTTACTAAATAATTAAATCGGAAAAGGTGAAAAGAGGCGGGTAAACAAAGCTGATAAGGATGACGGTGCATGCACATGCACTTGCAGTCTTGTTTACTTTTTTTTTTATTCCGGTGAGAGGAATATGCGCTATTCATTCACCTGTTTGCTTTTTTATGCGCCAAGATGCAACTTGAACTTCAACGTCATGGCGAGATTATTTGTAGGAAAACTGTGTAGTATGTCGAGTTGGGCACAATTGGGCATTATTGTTGTTTCTACAGGGTGATGAACACAAATTGGACGTACAAATATTTAGATCTGTTTGATTTATTCAATCATAAGTTTAGGTTTTCCAATACAAAAATCGATTCTTCATTGATAAACTTATCATTTACTTTCAATTTATGAAAAAAAAAACATTATTGAAAATTTGAACTGTTATTTTATTTTAAACTGGTTTTCAGTGTTTTTAACTATAACGGCCACATTATTCACTCAATACATCCAGATTAAAACTTAAACCTACATGTAAATCGTACAAATTCAATGTAAATTCATCTGGATTTAAGTTTAAATCTGGATGTATCGAGTGAATAATATGGCGGTAAATGAACAGTACCTAGCATAGAATGTTAAAGACAGCATACCATTTAATAGGGTAAAAATTTGAACAAAATAAGCTGGAACACAATTTTTTTCGTACATTTTAAATTTTGACTTTGATAACTAATATGTCAAAAATTGTTTATCTGGCCAGTTTCAGAGATCTCGAAGGAATCCATATTCTCAGAAATATAAACACAATTCCTCACAAAAATTTCTCCGTTTTGCTGTCAAAAAACTGAGGAAGGTTTTTTCTGGATTCGTTGCTCAATTATTTTCTGTCGCAGAAATCAAATTAGAAAGAAAGGAAAAGCGAGTGTTTTTGAGGAATCTTGTTTATATTGCTTCTGGTCTTTCAAAGTGACGGAGGAAAATTACTGAGCGCTCTGAAATATAAAAAAAAAATTGAAATAAAAACTAGATTAAATAATGGATTTTATGGCTTTGCAAAGAAACATTGTAAGTAGTGTTGCCGTTGTTTTTTTTTAAATAATTGTTAACTGTTTTAAGTTAATTTAATTAGCCCGTGGCGTAATGGTTAGTGCGTTGGACTGTTACGCCAGAGGTCTGGGTTCGTTTCCCAGATTCTGCCACCTAAATACATACATATATGGAAGTGTTATTCTTCAGGGCTACTGCCTCTTGTAAGGAAGTGACAAATCCTCCAAGAGTCTTCGTGTCATAGAAAAATTGCCGCTCACCTTAGCCGTTCGGATTCGGTAAAAAATTGCAGGTCCCTCCATTCTTGCAGACACGGAGCATAAATGAACGACTAAGGGTTGTAAGTCACTAGGCCCTGGTGCTTCATGAGCTGTTGTGCCATCAAAATTATTTAAAAGTAAATTTTTTTAGAATATAAGCCCTCTCAGCTAAACCTACAAGCTCTAGCTTTTTGCCACACTTTTTCATGAATCACTCTGTATTTGCATGCCAAAATAAGAATTATTAATCAATTATTTCTAGCCAAAAAAAAAAAAATTTCATTTTGGCCAAGCCCTCCATATGAAAAACCTTAAATGTTTCAATGATTATTGAAGTGAAAGAGTTCAATAATTGAATTAATAAAAATTTCAAAGATGAGTTTCAATGATAGCTAGAACTGGTACTAGGCGCCAAATATAGCGATCACTGAAAATTTAAATTGTTGATTTAATGATTTCTTAGAAAGTCAAATCGGCAATTATTTTGAGTTATATATTATTCAGGTTAAAACAAAATTTAGTTAAAGCCCAAATTAAATTTAAAATTTTTCGACCAACTGATTTCTTGTTTGAGAAGCAATAAAGTATAGTAGCACCTCTCAAAATTCTCTCAGAAATCAAGAAAGATTTGTATACTACGTTTTCATTAAAGTAAATAAGGTTTTTTCGTTGAAAATTTCCAAATTCAACTAAAAAATTTGGTTTTCAGTACTCGAGTATGAATTAGGAGCGTTGTATATTAAAATAAATTGCACGACTGTGTGGCACGAACTTGCTCTTGCAGGAAAATTTTCTGGAGTTCGATTTTTTTTACGAATCCAAAACATGCCCTATACTACCTATATCACAAGTAACATTACAACATAACAAATTTAAACACATTAACTTCAACTTAAGATTTTTCGAAGAAGAAAAGAGGTATCGGATTCAAACAGAGTTTTAAAGAAGAAAATTAGAAACCTTTACAAATTAGGCTCGAAAACTGAGAACAAAACAATTTTTTATGATTTTCAAACGGGAATATGTAATGTAATAAAATATTAATGACTTCACATTGAGTTCAGAACACCAAAAAACATCGGAAACTGTACTTTGGTTCTTCGGAAAAAAATTGTGTTGTCCAGTGCAATTGTAATCTAATACCGCAAATAAAAAACAATTGTAAAGTTTTTAACTTGAACGAAATTAATATTTTGAAAATAGGCTTTTCAAATATATTTTACACAGAGTATGAGTAACTATTACTCTGCGTCTTATATGGCTTCCCTCCTCAGATATTAATATAACAAAACTTTCTTTACTTAAATCAATTATGTATTTGAAAATCTTTAAGTAAGGTAGCCGTAAATAGTTATTTTCTATTATATCGGAAACATTTTCTTTAATCCATTATCGTTTCTTATATTCGCATTTTGTCATGGCTATTGGTGAAAAAAAAACTGAAATTTTTATGTGGATTTTTCTTTCGCTTGAAATAAAATATTTTTTTTTAACATAAAGGTAATAAGTTTATTTAACTGTATTGCCAAATTAATATTTTTGTATTATATTAGCTACCAGTTGTTATAATTTCCATTAAGATCCTTCATACTTTACATAAACACACAATACATTATTATATTATTATATTAATTTAAACTATTTAATTTTATTTTAGGTTAAAAATTTAGTCTTTCACTTTTCATTAAATGTTTTAATTTCTTTTATTTTTCTATACAACTATAAAAACATTTAGTTAATTAAAATTACATAATATAATTTTTTTTAAGAACTTGGTTGCGGAGACAATTTGTTCTTATATATTATTAAAATAAAGTTAAATGATTAAAATTATTAATGTGGAAAATAAAAAAAAAACCATTTCTTTAATTCAAACAAACTACACTTCGGACGCTGCAGTGTTATGCATTATGTATGTGACGTGTTGTGTACAGTATGTCTTTTTTTTTTTGTGATTTTGTATGTAGAATTTAAAATACAAGGCATGGCAAAATTTCATTAAAAGCTTCGAATGTAGTAATGCAGTGTTTGGAGAAATATTAACGGGAAGTGTCTTTAAATAATTTAAAAAAAAAATTAATCAAGGACGGGTTGTATCCTTATTCTTTCATACACTTCCGTTATTTCTGTTGACAATGATACATAAAAAGAAATATTCAGAGTACAAATAATGTTTGCCTTACCCTTAGCTTAAAAAACTGAGAGAATTTAAAGAGCGCAATATAAAGTGTTTTAACATAAACTTACTTACTAAACCAACTGACAGTAGTTGTCGTTAGAATATGCAATAGGACACACATAATTTGATTATTTTTATAAAGAAGCTGTGGATATATTTTAATTATAAGACCCTGGCTCTGCGTCAAGGCTGTTTGCTAAGCCTCAACAATTGTTATATCATTGAAGTCAAAAACAATGTGACGCATATAGAGAATGAATGAGCATTGCAGTTGTCTACACCGTGCTTAGCTAAAACTGCAGCATGCATTAGTCTTCTTGGCTGTCTTGTAGAAGGCTTTGCTTTGGTATGAGAGATTCTCCGACTTAATAACCATATCATCGAGCTTTTCGCCACGTTCGAGCACAGCTTCAATGGTATTTTTCAGAATAATTTTAGTTTCGTCGAGGTCATTTTGCATTTTAGTCATTGCGTCAGCTTCTTTGGGATCTTGGTACTTGGCTAGATAGTGTGGCAATGTTGGAAAATCAAAGTGAGTATCCGTATTGCCACCCGATTGGTATTGTTCGGGCGGAATGCGTGCAGCGAATTCATCAAGAACCTTTGTAATGAGAGTATGTGCCACTCGTTGAGGATATTCATGATCGGCAATTAGTACCCCGCCCAAGTTGTCTGCTCGAACATAAACATGACACATATAAGCATCCTGTTTGACCGATTGTCGCGTTGCAAGTTGGGTTCGCTCCACAATGGTTTTAGATGCAAATCTGTGGAATCAGGAGATACATAAATAGTTCAATCGATAAGGCAAATCATTAGTCACCTACACCTAGTGACCTCTTACCCCATAAATTCCTGTACGGCACCTCTCTGGAAAAAAGAAAACGATTGCAAGTCATAGGCGGCTTTCAGAAGACGGCCTTCAGTTGGTCCTTTGTAGAAAACACTTATCGAATATAGTTTGACCATTTTTTAATTGTTGTTATCGACCAATCACAAGAAATGAAAATATTTTTTGCAATCTACACTTGTAGGGCACTTGTAGCTTTTGGTAAATAAGATTTTCTTTAATGTATTAGAAAGGTGGGGTTACTTCAATTTTGTTTTCAAATACATAGGTCTCACAGCTTGGTTTATTGTCTAACACTTAATACTTCTTTTTGGTTTTATATTGGTAAAAATATGTTTAAAATTTACGCAGAGAGCGAAACGCTTCAATTCTTCCAAAAAAAAAATTGTCAAATTGAACTGGGTGGCAAAATGTCAAATTAGTAATAATGGGAAATATTTTTGACGTTTGCTGTGGGGCATTGTTGTTGACCAGGAAATTTATTGCATTTGCCGTGTTTTCACGATAAAACTTAAGCCGGAACCACATTTGACTAGTATGGTACAACCTGCTTAAAGCCTTAACTACATAAGCCACTTTTTGCAAAATTACAAAAGTAAAAATATTTTTTTCCAGCTAGCGCAGTTGTTTTGTGAAAAATAATATATACATTTTATTTTTAAACCAAAATTTAAGCTTTCTGCATCATTTTTATAAGTTTTCTTGTGAGAAACATTATCCCAAAATGAGTTTGAAAATTTTCACTTTTGTACTTTTTCACTTTTTTGGCTTATGTAGTTAAGGCTTAATGATGGATTTACATGTATCTTCATCTGCAAACATCAAGAAAAGTAGAGCGGGATAGAGTCATACTAAAAAACCGAATGTGTGAAAGAGCACCACTATAATCATTTTTTTCTTCTCTCTCTATCCAACAAATATACATTTTATATTTTGTATCCCTTATTTTTTGCAGAACTCACATGAAGATACATGTAAATCCACCATAATACTTCGTCTCCATCTGGTATTTAAGCGAGCTTAAAGCTCACTTCCACCCTTTGTACACCGGCATCGAGTTAAAATGAGTTTGAACCTTGAAATTTGTGCTAAATAACCTGGGTTGAGGAGTTAACTTGAGAAACACCATTATGTCATCCCAATACAATTTCAACTCAACTGAATATCGAGCTCTCAAATTTATGAAATCTATTATTACGTTTCCATGTGGTATTTAAGCGAGCTTGAAGCTCACTTCAACCCTTTGTATACCTGCATCCAGTTAAAATGAGCTTGAACCACTCGACTCCGCTTCAGGAGCGAGCTTCAAGCTCGCTTAGATACCACAAATAACCTGGGTTGAGGAGTTAACTTGAGAAACACCATTATGTCATCCCAATACAATTTCAACTCAACTGAATATCGAGCTCTCAAATTTATGAAATCTATTATTACGTTTCCATGTGGTATTTAAGCGAGCTTGAAGCTCACTTCAACCCTTTGTATACCTGCATCCAGTTAAAATGAGCTTGAACCACTCGACTCCGCTTCAGGAGCGAGCTTCAAGCTCGCTTAGATACCACAAATAAATTTTCCCTCATTTTAGTTAATTTTTTTCTTGCCCCTACCTCCTAAACGGGGTTAGATAGACCCCCCCCTCCCACAGTAAAAAATGCATGTTTTTGACCCATCTACAAAAAACCGTTATCAATTTTTGGCGCCAAAACTGTAGTACTGTGCCCTGTCTCACTAATCCAAATTTACTATTGCAAAAAAAAAACAATACATTTTATTACCTACTTTTTTGTGAAAATAAAATTTCCAAAAAATGGTTTTTAATGGTACCTAGAACCAATTTTTTTTATTTTCGTTGATGGGGTTGATAGCACAAAGCACTTCACCCAATGTATATAATATACCTATAAATATTTAAAATGTACATAATTGATACTCTTAATTGAGTTTTTTTTTTTCTTAGCATAAGTTTTATGATCATTTTCACAAATATTTAACAGGCTTTTAAATGTTTAAATGACGTATTTTGAATGAAACCACCGTCACTTAAAGATTTAAAAGCCTGTTAAATAGTTAAAAGGGTTTTATGAAATCGGCCATTAGTATGTTATATTTAAAAAATTTAGTATTAAGTCCTCATAAGAAGCAAGTATGCCGGCAGCAAGCGTACGCCTTAAAACATAAGATTTATTTGTCTATCAAATTCTACTAATTAAGTTAAAATTTATAAATGAATTTAGATTTCAATTAATTGTCTTAATAAAAATTGAATTGATTGAATAGGAATAAGCGATTTTGATAATTTTTTTTTATGGAGAATCGTTTGAAAAATTCCGATAGTTTGTAGTTTGGATTTTTAAAAATTATTTGTTGAAAACCAAATATTTCGAAGACGACTTGGTTGATTTTTACGAAACTTGGTACTGTGAGCGGTTTTTCAATTATCTAGAATATTTTGAAAAAATCTTTTCTTACGTTACCTTCCATATAGAAGATGTTAAAAAACAATTACAGAAAATCTAAATTTTCTCAAAAATGACTACGATTTTGACTAAAATTTGTTCTGAATACTAATATTAGTACGGTCTATCATTTGTCAAAAACAAAATTTACAGTAATTGCCAGTTGTACAATCGTGGTTTAAATTTTGATCCGTGGTTCAGGAATTTTTACTCGCCGATTTCGGCGGGTTAACTGAGGTTCAACGATGGTTCAAGGTTCTAATATGCACTAAAAGCCAATTACATGCCGAAATTGGTGAGTTAAAATTCCTGAACCTCGGATCAAATATTTGTACAACTGGCCCTTAGCCATTATTAACAGTACCTCTCATAGAACCATTTTTTTTATTTTGGACTCGATTTATATAAATTTTTTTTTTATATAAAAGTTTTTAAAAAAGGTTGAAATGAAGAAACTGCATATCAAAGTTTTCAAAAAAACAAATTTTTGGTTTTTGTTTTAAATTCTATATTTCTAAAACGGGTAGATAATTTTTCTCGAAATTTAATTTTGAATTCAACATTAATAAATATTAAAACAAATATGTACCAATTTTTTTTTTAAATGTTTACCTACAAAATTTTATATATAAAAAATTTATTTAAAAAAAACCGCTACTAACCCCCAGTTTCACAGTTTTAGTTTCAACACTAAGTCCCCTTTCACACAGGGCAACTGAGTTGCCGGCAACAAATAGTTCATAGGCGAGAAGGGCAGGAAGAAAGAGGGGGAAATGAAATCTCCCCGGTCAACAAATTCAGGAAACTTTTTTGACGTTTCTCTTCACACTACGTTTGTGTGCGTTCAACCAAGGTAGTTTAAAAGGAAAATACAGCAAGTCTCCTCCAACTTTGTATCTGCGTGTGAAAGGTACAGGAGATTGTTAAGGAGATTTAAAGAAAACGTCAAAAAAATCACCAGCAACTAGTATCTTCGTGTGAAAGGGGACTAAGTCCCCTTTCACACAGGGCAACTGAGTTGCCGGCAACAATTAGTTTATAGGCGAAAAGGGAAGGAAGACAGAGGGGGAAATGAAATCTCCCCGGTCAACAAATTCAGGAGATTTTTTTGACGTTTCTCTTCACACTACGTTTGTGTGCGTTCAACCAAGGTAGTTTAAAAGGAAAATAAAGAATATCTCCGGGTTTTTGTTGCTTGCGTGTGAAAGGTACAAGAGATTGTTAAGGAGATTTAAAGAAAACGTCAAAAAAATCACCAGCAACTAGTATCTTCGTGTGAAAGGGGACTTATTTCAATTTCACAGTGTACGTTCAAATCTGAACTGAGTTCAACAAGTTAAACGCTTGTATTCTGCCGTTTAAATTATCTCAAAAATTTTTCCATGGTAATCACTCATGTGTTTCTCTTTTCTCTTCAAAAAAAAAATTAAAATTGAGAGAATTGCGCTGACTGCGCATGCGCTTGTGAGATAATGGGAAGGTAGTTAGGTAATATAGTTCGTTTAATTGAACTTAGGATCAGTTATGCTGTGAAACCCAAGGAGTTGGGCTTTTCCAGAATCTGACTCTGTCTTTTCTCTTTCTAATTTTGACAGTTCTTTAATCGAAAAGAAGCTCTAGATGGGGGGAAAACAACAATACAAACAAATAGAAATACACACCGATACTGTTCGCGCCTTTAATAGTGTGTTTGCTTTCCCCCCATCTAGAATTTTTGACGTTTGGTGGAAGTTCTCAGTTGAACTTTAAATTTAAACTTAAGTTCAGCTTCAGCTGATTAAACTTTGACTGTGAAACTCGGGGTAAGATTTTGATTTTTTTTCTCGGAGATTTTTTAAAGAAAGCAGATGGTGTACTTTTTTAGGTATAAAAATAATTTAAAAATTATTGTTGATTTTTAATAGTTTTTGAACTTATTTTCATATATTCTTTAATTTATTATGTATATGGATAAATATGTACATATATAATTATCATTATTAATTACATGTACTTATAACTCAATCTTTTAAATTCAAAGAAACTTTTACTATAAGAGCAAGTTCCTGTGATCTAGTCGTGCATTTTATCTATTTCAACCTTGATTTTTACACTGTTTCTGTTTGTTTTCATTTTCGTTCTGTTTAAAATATAAAAAATATCTACACAAATGTATATTCGTTTCGCAAAATTATAACTATTCTAAGCCCTTTAATGAAATATATAAAAAATGCATGAATACATATATTTCTAATTGCATGAATTTATTTTTTATATTTAGTTTATACTAGAGCTCTAATACAAAATTTATTTACTTTCAATAGAGTACAATTAAGACTATTCTTTGCAACTATTTAGTTTGAATGATCATTAATTATGTTATTTGCATTATGAGAAAATTGGACAAGACAATTGCAAGCAAGAGAGCTCTAATTATGGAATTCGAAACGTCGCGTTTGCATTTTGGTTCTTCGTCTTACTTGGGAATCAATTTAATTGCTCTTCCTTGTCACTTGAACCAAAATATATGTTCAGTTTATATTTCTGAAATCTCTTATTGTTATTTCATAAATATAAACACAATTATTTCTTCTAAAAATTTCCCACTTTTCCTGTTAAGAAATAAAAATGAAATTTTTGGATTCGTTGCTCAATAAATTGGAGTAGAGAGAATATTTTTTTTTGAATTGATTTATAAGAGAAATATTATTAATGTTTAATTCTCTTGCTCTTTTGAATTGAGAGAGGATCATCCAACTGTAAGAAGGTTTTTTCTTAGAATTGTATACTTGAACGATTAGTAATGAACAGAAATTGAGATATCAAATGGAAAAAGCTTCGCTTCGAATTCCATTATCAGATGCAGATCAATTAGACTTTAATTTTTTTGATAGGCTCTAATTTAACATATAATCCAAATAGATTGTATGATCGTGTTAGAATCGTAGCGACGCTACAGGGGTGCGTTTAATTTGATCTTCACGGTGGCCACATACATATTATTTCTGCACAGTTTATTCAAAGGCTTAGTGATCACAGTTTCTACCCTGATTTTACGAGATCCATGATTTTATGAGATTTCTTTCGCCCGGTGACCCGTATAAACTAAAATATAAGTACATATAAATTCAATAAATTCAATTCTAGGGCAAAATTAATAGAACATACATGGTTGGACTTTATCTAAGAACTAAATTACTGTTCCAAGAGTGAAAAATTCAATAAAGTTTCGCCAACGTACAATCACGTAAAATCTGTAACTTAAAAATACAAACAGTTTTGAAATAGGGACAAGAAAAACAAAATAATAAAAAACAAAACTTACCTCGAAGTAGAATGAAGCTTTCAAAACCAAGATAAAGTGGAATTCGGGAGCTTTGATGTTTGCTTCTCCTGGTGAGTTTGTTCCTAAAGACCTAAATTAAATAAACAACTCAAGCCCCAAAGTGCAACGAACAATAGCTGAAACAGAATCACAAAAAGCTTGAATATATATATTTTTTAAAGAAAACCAGAGATATGAGAACGTTTTAATAATTATTTCATTACAATTCACATTTCAAAGTTATTAATATTTTTAAAATGTTCATTTTGTTCTTCATAATTTTTTATTTTTCTTGAATGTGTATTATGTGTTGTATATTAATTTTTTGTGTAATTCTTGAATAGGTTATATATAATATTCTTCACATATTCACTTGTATTTAATTATATATATATATATATATATATAATATAATAGTAAATAATTCTTGTTTAATTTTCTTTTCATACTTCTTTTAATCCTCTTCTCTTTTCTTCTTTATACTTATGCGTTATTTATTTAGTATTAATAAATTTTTCTTCTTCAATTTGAGAAATGATAGCTTCTTTTGTTTTCATTTCTTCTTGTTTACTCAGAAAAAATTCGTGTAAGAACAAAAACAAAAAAAATTAATTAATGTTTACAAAAAAACGTATAAGAAAAACTATAAATTTCAGAGATTTTCGCGTTTTTTTTTTTCTTTTTTTTAAAATAATTTCTCGCAATTCGGAGTTCTCTCCGAATTGGCTAAAATGCTTAAAGAATTTTTGTTTGTTTTCTTTTTAAAACTAAGGAAATGACAAGTAAAAAGTAAGTCATTTTCGCTTCAATATATTTTTTTGCTCATTTCGAATATTTGATTCGAAATTCTATTCCGAATTTATAACTAATTGTGTTGGAAGAGAAATGCGATTTAAAGTTCTTCCGAATAGATGGTAATGTACCATCTTTCGGAAGAGATTTATACGTGTTTGTGAGGTTTACTAGAAACTAATATAAATGTTTTAAAAACTAGAAAAAGGAAAATAATATACATTTTCCGTTTTGAAATTAGCATTTTACGATAATTCGGAGGAGTCGCTCCAAAAAAAAGAAATATACAAAAAAAAACATTTCCGATTTCTCCAATAATGATAAATAAATTTGGATAGAACTAATAAATACATATATGTCAAAGATGCTTGGTCACTTATTTAGAAATATTCTTGTTCGAATCTCCCTCGGAAAGAGTTCATTTCGAAAATGAATGCTTCACGTGCAGCAAACAAAATGTATGTATATATGGATGGAAATAATTTACGTATTTGCTTGTAAATAATGCGATTTTAGTTACCGATTTGTTTTTGTTTGATTTAATACTAATAAATAAATTAAATATAAATGAAAAAAACTCTGAGAAAAAAAATTAACAAACAAGAGTGAGAGAAAAAGAGAGAATATGAACAAAATAACAAATGTGAGAAATAAAATTGATTAAAATAATTTGATTTCATTAAGAGAAAGAGGGATGGGGTTAGAGGATGCGGCAAACAATATGGAACTCATTGGAAAGAAAGATTAAACTGCTCTTGTCGCTCTGCATCAATTGCGCTCTACTGTTGTAGGCCGGCGACGTCAGCTGCAGCTGCGGCTGCCGCTACAGCGGCGGCCGGATTTACCGCGGCATACTGGGGATGATAGTACACCGCACCTGATTGCGGTGGTGGTGGCGCTCCTGTTGCATATGATCCAAATGGTGCTCCGGCGGCGGCTGCAGCAGCCGCAGCTGCTACTGCTGATGCCATGACACCGCTTGCATCATACATGTACGCTGCAGCTGGTGGAGATTGAGCTGGAGCTGCATACATTGCTGTCGATGGTGGAGTGGACACATTGTTGGGGTATTCCCCGGAGCCACCACCGTTTGCGTGATGCGATGGGGAATATGCGTTCTGTTGTTGTTGCTGTTGCTGCTGTCCACTTCCATTGGCCTGAACACCTTCTACGCCGGCCTTCTCATACATAGATTTCTGCTGTTGTTGTTGTTGGTTATAGCGCATTTGCTGCTGCTGCTGTTGTTGGTTACCATTTGGAATGAATTGTGGATGATGGCTACGTGGTCGGTACATGTGAGGAGGTGGTCCTGGCATGTAACCGCCGTTATTCGCTTGATGATGGTGATAGCCGCCGAGCATTGGACGCGGCTGTTGCTGTTGCATAGGTCGTTGTGGGCGGAATGTTGTCCGTTGTTCAGCATTGCCCATGCCATTGTTTTGCCATTGCTGCGATTGATTCCAAGAATTGTTGTTACCAGTATGGAATGTCTTTTGCTGTTGTTGCTGCAGTTGTCTGTTTGCCTGCTGATAGTTCAACGGATTGTTACGTTGCATTTGCTGCTGCTGTTGTTGTTGTTGTTGGTTTTGTTGCCAACGTTTCACATTGCCGCCGCTGCCACCTTTTGACGCATTTCGGGCTAGTTCGACAAGATTAGAGGGAGGCTGTTGTCCAGCCTCTTCCAGAACGGAGATCAACTCACGTGCCTGCTTGGCATTGTCCGGTGTAAAGAAGGTGTAAGAAGTTCCCAATTGCTGGCAACGTCCTAGAATAAAAATGAATACATATTATAATATTAAAAAATTATGGGCCAGCAACATCGAATATGATTTGAAAAATTATTAAGTTGACACACTTTTAGTTTTCTGATGAATTCTGATATGAGGTTGCGGATAATCGATTTTTAAATAACGATTTTGAAAAAGAAAAATAGATTTTTGTGGATCAAAGGATATCATCGTTAAAAAATTAAAATTTGATGGCACAACAGCTCATGAAGAACTAGGGCCAAGTGAATTACAAAACAACCATTCCTGTGGAATGGAGGGAACCTAAAGTTTATTGTCGGATCCGAACGACTAATGTGAGCGGCTCTTTTCTATGACAAGAGATACTATTGGAATTTTTGTCAATTCCTCGGAAGAGGCAGTAGCTGTTTTTTTTTATTTTATAATTATTAGGTGGCGAGGCTGGGGATTGAACTTAGACCTCCGGCATGAAAGTCCGTCGCACTAAACATCACGCAACGGCTACTATATCGTCGTTGCTCACTGAAAATATCAGACATAGGTATAAGAGGGCAGATTTTGGATTCGTAAAATAAAAAGAGGATGGGTGTGACCAAAACTGATAACTCCCCATTGGTTCCCTTTGAAGCTCGACAACCGATGTTATTTTTTATAAAAAAATTACCAATTAAAAATCTTCGAAAACCTTATCAGTTAGTTGTGCAATGAATTTTCTTACAAACCTTACCAATTACTAATTATGGCATTGTGTGTAGACTGAAATAATTTCAAGGCTGATATCATTGGTTGTTTACCATATATTGAAACCGAAAAAAATTTTTCAACAATTTTTAGCCGTTTTTTTTTTTTTTGCAGTATTTTTAGGCCTACAAAAAACTGTGAATTGAAAAAATCCTTTAAAATCATATCTTACATTTTGTTTCCATATTTTTAACCTACACAAAATTGAATTTTTTTCCGTAAGTTCATTTTAATAAATGCAAATTCAAAACGTAAATCAAAGTATAATAATTTTTTGACCACCATAATTAGATACACAAAGTTGGGAGTAGTATTGCTTCAAAGACAAGGGTTAATGTCGCCGGACGAAAATAAAAATCGTTTAAGGAGCCTGGTTGAAAAAAAAATTAGGAATAACGGTACCTGGAATACAACTGTTAAGAAAATGGTATGTATCACGAAAACGGTTACACTTCTATAATATGGTAGACAAGTATTTAAAACAAATTTACTTACGGATGATCCAAATCAATTTATTTAAATGGGATGATATATTTTAGATAATTGTTGATAATAAACGCGTCATCATTAAATGCATGTTTTATTTATTCAAAACAACAATTCCCGATTTTAAAAAATAATAAATGTTTTCATTTTTTGTTTTAGTGTTGGCTGCATCTTTGTGAAAAGTGGACGTATTGAGATGAAACAAACAAACATTTTAAATCTTTTTTTGTTTTTTTTTTTTTTGAAATTTTATGTCGAATTCCTTTTAACAAAAAATTCAATTCGTTTTTTCTGGACAAATTCTTTGTACTGAAAGAAAAAAATTGATTCCGTTTAGATAAAAAAATCGAATTTTTTGCTAAAAGGAATTCAACATTAGCAGATGATTTTTTTAAGATTTCGTTACCAAATAACCGTTAGAAACAGCACGAGCCAAAAATGTTAACTTTTTTTTCAGAGCACTATTTTCTTTGAAAATTTTGTTAGCCAATTAAATGTAGGTATTGGTTTTATAACTAGTTTATTCAGCGTTAATTTATTTTTTTTTGTCATTCTACAATTTTGTTTGCCAAAGAATACCTGGCTTTGAATGAAAAAAGAGAGTTTTGACTTTAATTATGATCGACAACATCTCAACAATGAAAATGACGACAGAAAATTAGAGGGCAGTTTTGAAAACATGAATTGATTTTTTACAAGACCTTTTCAGACTTTGTAAAAGTTTGGGGTTAAGTATATGATGAATTGAACTGTTTGACACTACACTTTGATCTTTAAGGCCGATGAAAGAGAGAAAGCAAAATATGAAAATCATTTTCTTCACTCAAATTTGGCAGCCGTGAGTAATTCTATAATTTTTTGACATGTGGTAATACTCCAAGGGATAGTGCAGAAGGATTTTATGAATGAAAAATTGAATGTTTGCGACATGTAATTGAATTCAACAAAATTAGCAAATCTCCAGATGAATTCAAATTATTTATTGGGCTAGTAACATACTACTCTTGATTCATTCCTGGTTTCTTAAATATGTCTTATGTTATTCGCCGCCTTTTCAAGAAAGGACAAAAATGGTTTTGGACTTCAGAATGTTTATCAGTTTTTATAAAATGAAAACCAGATTCAAGCAGCGATCCAGTATTGATGTCATTCAATACTATCTCACCTTTCGTGCTTACTGTGATGTTAGTCCTTATCATAGATATATAAAAAAACCTACCGTCAGTTGGATCGTGAAGCTTTTGAAATAATATTAGGTGTCACGTGTCGCTCATTTCTATAAATATTTTTCGGTAGATATTTCCTAAAGATTCAATTGTGCTGTTCAATTCAAACCAGAATGCTGACTGTTAATCTCGTTCACCAGTTTACCAAATATATCAACTAACCAAACAATTGGTGAAGGAGTCAACGTATTGTATTCTGAAACAATATTCCAGATCTCAAGCAAAGACAATACAGCTCAAATTGTTTGATATGAAACTGATAAAGATTCTGAATTTTCAAAAACTATGTATCAATGGCATGCAACAATTCTGAACTAACACTCAAAGATAAAATTATTTTCTAGAATGAAACAATTCTTGTTACACATTCCCTAAGCAGTCAACAGATCTCTCCAAGCTTTATGAAACTTCCTGAAATCACTGAGACGAAAAACAACTTGGCCCACCATTTAAAAACCATTTAATTATAATAAGAAGCTATTTTTTCAAGTCATGGATGTCCTCAAGATATGGTATCCATCCAGCAACAAATGTACTTGTTCCTCATATATATATACTTTTTGGTTAAGTTGATGTAAAAAAAAAGTGAATGTGTCATCTTCAAAACTAGCAAAATGAACACAACAAATACAATACAACGCACCTATGAGTACAATAATTCTGATAAATAACTGTAAAATAACTGCTCATTTAAATAAAAGTAAGCACCAAAAAAATTGAAGCAAAAAAAATACGAACAAATAGATCATGTGCCATGGAAAGTTTCTTCTGAGTCACACCATTTTGAAAGGTTGCAATTACTACTACACTAGTGGTACAATTTTAGGTGTTTTAAATACATATATTGAGACTATTGGCTATTAGGTCTTTTATATTTGTTTTACTATGTATATTTATTATTATCTACATATTATATTACGTTCGAAACGTCGCATCTGGATATAATAGAAAAATAAAAAAGGCCGAATAGTCCAAAGGAAGTCTTAATTTAGTACGACGGGGCCAATTGCGTTTCTACAGGGTTGGTTTTACCGAGGGCATGCTGTATTTTCTATAAGATACCTACTTTAATTAATGATTATAAACTGCTTTGGTATATAATTTCTAAAACAAATTCACTGTGATTATTTTAGTTTTTTTTTTTCTCAGTACTTTTTATCCGTTATTTACTTTCATTTACATATTTACATAAATATATATACTGTTTCTGTTTTCTGGCTTAAAGATATAGGGTGATGTCGTGTGAGGTCAGCCCTCTCTAGTAGTCGGCCACTTCGTTATAAAATTGGGCGTAATAGTAACGGATTTAGTTTAACCTCCTCTTAATTTTTTTTTTCTAAAAGCTTAATTATTCTTCTGTCTGGGTTCAAAAATTTGTGCCAATGCACCAGCAGGCTTTCTCCTTAAAAATACAAGTTTACTTCAAGATTTCGTAAGTTTCGGATGTATGGTTTTTAGTAAAACAAAAAATAGTGAAAGATTGTTGGAAAATAAGCTGTAACTAATATAATATTGAAGGCAAGTAAATTATATGATGGTTTTTATGTTTTATATAGTTCATTTTTGTCATTTTTTATTAAAAAATGTAAAAAAAAATAACTATTAAATATTTACAAGGGGGGCTGACCTTAGAAGACAAAGTTTTGTCAATTCTTCTAAGGTCAGCCCCCCCTGGCTGACTACTGAACCCAACTTTTTTAAAAAAAATTTGTACCTGAGTATGCAGTTTGAATGAAAATTTTATTCTCTTTTGATTGGCGCAAAAAAAAATTAAATTTTGAATGTGTTTTCAGTAGTCAGCCGCCTATAAACGTTTGGGTATATTAGGCGGCTGACTATAGACGACACGTATTCTTATGTCAGCCCTTTATGTTTAGTAAGTTTAAATCATTTTATATCGCGTTTTATAACTTCAGGGAGTGGAAAGTAGGAAATTCTTATTCAGTTTTAATTCAGATATTTTAAATTATTATAACTTACAAATTTGGAGTGTTGAATTCCCATTCATTTGAGGTCATTGATTTGAGTTGTTATATTTGTAGGTAGATTTCCAGCATCGAAAATGGACAGTTCAGAACAAATAACAAACGTGAATTTCACAAGTACCTCTTAGAGGGGCTTAACAGGCTTGTAAAAGAATGCAATCTTTTGCGAATGTACTCTTTAAAAATTATTCACTGTTCAGCTAAAAGATTGCATTCATTGACTTCACTTTGAGACTTCAGACTACAAATTATGCAATCACCAATCATTTGACTCGAAGAGATTGTAACCCATTTTTTGACATTCTTTTTACAGCAATCAGTTGAATGCGAATTAAAGCATTCTTTGCATTCATTTGCATTCTTTGCATTCATTTGCATTCTTTGCATTAATTTGTATTCCTTGCAATCATTTGCATTCAATTTTATTCTTTGCATTCTTTGATTGCTTCCACCCCCGTTATGTGCTTTGATCCCATTACACTTTTCCCTGTTGATTTCTTTATGTTCATATAACCTGTGCTCATAATTTTGCAAAAAAAAAATCGGTGAAAATATGCAAGAATGCAAATGAATGTAAGTGAATGCAAATGAATGCAAATAATGCATGAATTCACAAAAGATTGCATTCAACTGATTGTTGTTACAATCTCTTCGGGTCAAATGATTCGTAAGTGTATAATTTGAAGTCTGAAGTCTCAAAGTGAAATCAATGAATGCAATATTTTTATTGAAGTCATTAAAAATTGTATTCATAAAAGATTGCATTCTTTTACAAGCCTGGTGCTTAATAACGCATTAATTAAAATAAGAGAACACAATGATTGGCCAATTAGAAAGGCCAATCAACAACACTTCTTTCATCGTAGAGTTCTAGAGAAGCCAAGAAGAATGGGACCGGAAACTGGCTTTCCACAGAAGCTCACAGACCTCTTGAATATGGTCCAAAAAATCCTTCGGAGGACAAACGTATGACTCCATTCAAAGATAGCCTACCTGGTAAAATGTGGTACTACGCCTTCCTAAAACGTCATCCTGAACTGTCCCTCAGAACACCAGAGGAACTCTCAAAAGGACGGGCAATCGTGACGGAGGAGTTTGTAAGGAAGTGGTTTCGGGAGCTGAAAGAATATTTAGCAGAGATTGACGCTGATGATTAAGAAGACCCCAAAAGAATCTTAACCCTGAATGATGTGTTTCGTTATATTTATTAGTAAATTAGCCAGTTCACGTTTCTAAGATCTCACTGAGATCTCACTCAGCAAGCCCCGTCAGCTCCACTGAGCAGAAGGAGAAACCTGAACAAAATTTCTCCGCTAGAAGTCAAAACCAATTTCCATCTCTTTTTTATTAATTAATCAACTGCGACAAAAAATAATTGAGCAAGCGAATCCAAAAAATATCAGTCTCAGTTTTTTGACAGCAAAAGTTAGGAATCTCACTGAGGAATTACGTTCAGATTTCTGAGATTGCTGAGATCTCTGAGATCTCAGTGAGCTTGAGAAACCTGAACTTAAATTATATTAAATAAGATTTGACTGAAATACAAGTTTCTTTTTATAAATTATTTAGGTATTGTGTCTTCTGTCATTTATTTATTTATAAATTGTTGCAAAAAAGGTTGTTAATACATTTTGCAATGGCATATGAACTATATAAAAATGGATTTACTAAAGGGGGCCGACTACTGACAACTCTAGTGGCCGACTACTGGAATTTAGGGGGCCGACTATACAAGAATCCGACTTTACCATGAATTATGGTTAATAATTTGTTTAAAGTAGCAATTTAAACAAATATCTCTCTTATGCCCCAATCTGCTAATGTCAACCAATCAGTAAAAATGAGATTCATGTTCAACAATTAAATAACGGATTTTTAAGGACCAGTTAAACATAAAAAAATAGTTAAAGGGCTGACTACTAGTGCCATCACCCTACCTACCTACCAAATTAGACTTGAAATTTATATAAACTCTGTTTTTATTTATTAATGTAATTTGTAGGTTATTTTTTCTATTTATGTAGATATGTATGAATGTAGGAACAACAAAAATTAACGGAAACCTTACAAGACAAATGTTAAAAAAAATTAACAATTAATTCCAATGCCAACAAGAATGCTTCTTTCTAGCCATTTTTTTTTTATTTTAAGGAGGCATGTTATCAGAACCCGGCCAAAGATTCTCAGTTATATTCTTCTCTTTTGTTCTTAAAAATGTTTGTAGTAAAACAAAAAATAAAAAATTTAACAAAGTAAAATCCCCTTCATAAATTTTCTATAATCGACTTTCTACGAAATTCGTTTATGATTTCTTTTTCAACATCTTTTTTTTTTTTTTTTTTTTTGTAGGATACAAAAAATTTGGTATTTAAATAGGGAGTATAATTTTCGTTTTAAGTGTGACTCCAACGAACTACTTAATAAACATGCCTGTTTAGTAACGTGAAATTTTCCCTTAGGTTTTGAAAGCCAAATTTGAAAATTTGTAAAAAATTTCACTTTACCAATCAGACTAATTAATTTCCTTGAAATATTCTAGCCTTTACCAACTGTCATAAGTCACCATGAAATACTTTATCCTTCCCCACTTAAATAAAAGCTACCAACTATCATTATTGTGAAATAGGTTAAAAAGCAAAGATTATAATTTATAAAACTCACCTGTGCGTCCAATGCGATGCACATAGTTTTCAGATGAATTTGGATAATCATAGTTGATGACATATTGCAAATCTTCAACGTCCAGTCCACGCGATGCAACGTCAGTGGCAATCAAAATATTCGACTTGCCATTGCGGAAGTCCTTCAACACAGAGTCCCGCTCCGCCTGCGACTTGTCGCCATGAATTGAAGTGGCCGTGTATCCCTCATTGCGAATGATTTGCAAAATTTCCTCTACCTTGATCTTGGTTTCCACGAAAATGATTATTTTACTTGTGGCAATAGCCTGTCCGATTTCCTTAAGCAGATTTACGATTTTCTGTGGCTTCTCCTCCTCCTGGCAAATATCAATGATTTGTCGAATGTTGTGGTTTGCAGCTAGATTAAGCGAACCGATGTTGATTTGAATGTAATCAGTTAGGAAGTCTTCGGCCAGCGCCTGCACTTCTTTTGGCCAGGTAGCAGACCACATGACCACTTGACGATCGGGACGTATTTGTTCGATAATCTTTCGGATCTGGGGCTCGAAACCCATGTCAAGCATACGATCGGCCTCGTCCAGCACCAGGTAGGTACAGCGAGACAAGTTTGTTATGCGATTCTCTAGGAAATCTATTAAGCGTCCAGGAGTTGCTATTACTACCTCAACACCGCGCTCTAAATCACGTGCTTGTGGCACCTTGGAGCTTCCACCAAAGATACAAGTGTGACGAATCTCCTGTGGAGTTGCCTGACAACCGTAGTCACGAACTACCGTCTGAATCTGCTGGGCAAGTTCACGCGTGGGGGCCAGAACCAGAGCAATAGGTCCCTCTCCTCTTTGCAGTGGAGGTTGGTTGGAGATGTGGACCATTGCTGGCAGCATGTAGGCCAAGGTCTTACCAGAGCCAGTCTGGGCGATTCCAACTAGATCCCGTCCAGAAAGCGCTATTGGCCACCCCTGCGACTGGATGGCGGTGGGCTTAGTGAAACCCTGACGCATCATCTCCTGAATTGCATACTCAGGCAGAGATGATTCCTCGAAGTTGGTGATCGGATGCGGGATGGCGTTACCGGCGACGGTGATTTGCATGTCCTTACGCAGATCAGAAACTCCCTGCTCGCTGAGAGCAATCGAATTAGTATGCGGAACGTAGAAGTTCTTTTGGAAAGGCTGCAAATTGTCCCATTGGGGTTTCACTAGATTTCGTCCAGGGTTTTTGGCCTTCTCGCGCTGAAGCTCAGCTTTTTCTTCTTTCGAAAGCATTCCCATCGGAATAGAGTTCATTTGATGCGACATCGATTGCTGCTGGAGAAAATTATTGTTGCTGAAAGTCTTGGGGCGTGGAACGAAATTGGGTTTCCTCTGAAAAGTCGCACCACCACCACCATAGTAGTTTCCACCATTTGCTGGCGAATTTCCCTGGTAATTACCTCGTGCGGGAGCGTTTTGATAGCCACCATAGTTACCCGGATATCCCATTGCTGCGTTGTTGTAGTGTCCTGGTGCTGAAGCATCGCCATTTAGGCCCGCCGGAGCTCCTCCGGCACCACCTCCTGCAGCATTACGGGCACCACCGTATGGTCGATCGGCCCTAGGTGCTCCATAGAATGGGGGCTGGTGGGGATGATGGGTGAAGCCATTCGAATACATGTTTTCCTTCTCTTTCTCTTGCTAGTGCTTGTCGTCTCTAACTTTGATCCTTTGTGTGTTTCGTGGGAATTCTTTTTTTCTTCTTCTCGAAAATGTGAAAAAAATTCCTGTTTGGTATTGCTGCAAATGTGAATTGCAAAAATTTGATTTTCAATTGAATTTCTGAAATTATCGAATGGATTAAGTTTTTTCGTTCTGACCTTTTCGCTGCTTTCTTTTCTCCTCGTTTTTTTTTCTTTTTTTTAAAAGTTCTCTCGTGTATGTGTGTGCGACAGACAACAGGCGAATGGGGCAGCAAAAGCAAAAAAAGGAAAAGAAACGACGTGATTGGCAAGTTGACGTGCAACACCAAACTGACAGACGAACGATTTAGGAAAATGGTGGACAAAAAGACCTCGCGGAAAAAAATCCCTTTTTTTTTGTTCTTGAAAAGAAAATTGCAGCTTCCGTATGAATACAGGGATGTATGTTATTTAATGGTACGGAATTCCAAGCAGTGGGAAATTTAGAGTGATTTTTACTACGTTTATATTCAGGATCGAGTGCTCGAGTTGGATTAGAGTTGGATTTTCGACTCAGGTTTTTTGTTCATATACTACGTTTCCATGTGGTATTTAAGCGAGCTTGAAGCTCAATTAGGCCCTTTGTATACCTGCATCGGGTTGAAATGAGCTAGAACGGACTCGACTGCACTTCAGGAGTGGGTTGAGGAGTTAACTTGAGAAACACCGTATGTCACCTCGACACCATTTCAATTCAACTCAATATCGAGCTCTCAAATCTGTGAAGGAAAAACCTGAGTCGAAAATCCGACCCAAATCCAACTCGAGCTCTCGGTCCTGATTGTAAACGTAGTAATAGATTTGAGAGCTCGATATTGAGTTGAATTGAAATGGTGTTGAGGTGACATATGGTGTTTCTCAAGTTAACTCCTCAACTCAGGTGTTTTAGCACAAATTTCGTTTCGACTCAACTCGTGAAGTGGAATCGAGTCGGTTCAAGCTCATTTTAACTCGATGCAGGTATACAAATGGTCTCATTAATAAACATATTGTCTAACTTTAGACAGCCTTCCAAGTTCTTAAAAAACCTTTCTAATTTTTGCTAAAGTAATCTCTCTTTTTATTTTGCTTTAGACAACGTAATCTATTGTCTAAACCTAGAGAAATGGAATATTTTTTTTATTAAAAAAGCATATTTCCGACTGTTTCAAAATACTTAGACATAGTTTAAACAGCCAAAAATCTAATTAATAAGACCAAAAGGGTTTAAGTGAGCTTTAAGCTCGTTTAAATACCACATGGAAATGTACGGTCGTATTAATAAACATTGCCTAACTTTAGACAGCCTTCCAAGTTTTTAAAAATCCTTTCAAACTGTTGCTAAAGTGATCTTTATCTTGCCTTAGACAACGTAATCTATTGTCTAAACCTTGAGAAATGCAATATTTTTTTTATTAAATAAAGCATATTTCTGACTGTTTCGAAATACTTAGACATAGTTTAAAAAGCCATAAATCTAATTAATAAGACCAGTAGTATTTAATGTCGAATTCCTTTCAACAAAAAATTTGATTTTCCTTTATGACCGTTCCGATTTTGTTCGTACTTTTCGCAAAAAGTTTTGAATGTGTTAAGGCCTAGATTAATGCAAAGCATTTATTCATTTCATGTTTGCTTTAATTTTCGCTCTACGCTGGTGGCTCCATTGGCAATATATATTTGAGACAGTGTCAATTTTAATTTATTAATTGGGTAGGAAATTGAAATTGGATTTCAGTTGTCAAATTAGTTCTGTTCTTCTACTTCTTGAAACTCCAAATTCTACGAATTATAAACAAATTTACCAGAAAACCTGTTTTTGTAGTTTTAGGCAAAAGAGAGCGCTCACGAAAGTAAAACATTTCCTCTTTATTCCAAGAAATTTCTTCGCGCAGAGATACTAGTTGCTAGAGATTTTTTTTTGACGTTTTCTTTAAATCTCTTTAACAATCTTTTGTAAACAAAACCACAACATTGGAATCCATTTACTAAATGTCTTAAATAAAATTGAAGTAAACAAATTAAATTGAATTAAAACACTTCCTTTCAATTTTGTTCAGTGGTTTATAAAAAATATTTGATGAAAACAAAGAAAAATATTCACTTCTAACAAAAAACAAGCTAAAACTAAAAGTAAACATTTTGTATTTTTGTTGTTTTTTATTTTTCTTCCCACTAGCTTTTTGACAGAACACCAAACTTACCATTTTCTGCCGGAAGAAATTTCTCTGGTAAAATCTGGCAAAAAGGGGAAATAATTTACTCTCTCACGAGCGCTTTCTTCTACCCAAAACTACCCGAAATGTGCATACGCGAACAGGTTTGGACCAAATCTGGTAAAAAATGGTAGTTTTGGGTAGTTTCGGACTTGTATGCGAACGCACCTAATTTCATCCCCACTCCTCAAAATTTAATAATTTGCCAGTTCTAGTCCGGAAAGTACACGAACAAAACCTGGGGTGGAATCGCGTAAAGTGATTTGTGATCATCCTATTTATGACAGTCACATGTGATTGGATTTGATTTTCCGTCTGCGTAAAGTGATCACAAAAAAATTGTCAAAATTTGGTATCACTTTAAGAGAAATTGAACAAAAGGTTTTTTTTTTCTGTTGGCTTTTGTCTGTGTTTATAGAGGTTGTAATATATTCTTTGAATTTTTTTTATAAAATATATATCTTGTTTTAATATGATTTATTAAAGTAATATTTGTTGACTGAGAGAATAACATATACTTATTTGTGAAGCAAAAGTTAAAATAAAGTTCTCTAGGGATATAAAATATTAATTATTAATGCTTAAACCTTTGAAAAATGAAAACAAATGTGTTATTTCATTGAATATAAATTTATTCAAAGATCTTTCACTTGAAGATGCAGAAAATAATAAAGTTTTACATGAAAGGGATAGCAAAATAGCTGTCACAGAAATTAATCACAAAAATGTGATTGTCACATGCGACAATCACCTTACGCAGACGGAATTTGTTGACTATCACTTATCACAAATCACCTTAGCCGATTCCACCCCTGGTGTGTGTAGATTCGCGAACGATGCTTTCGTCGTGTATTTACACCGAATGTTTCGCGTTGGTTTGGGAGAGCCTTAAAATGGGGACTTATTTCAAAATGGAATTCCATATTAGAATTCTATTCATGTTTATTCTCCTAATGCAGTATCAGCCTTATTAGGGAATTTTACCAGACAACTCTTCCCAAGAATAAGAAACAAAAGAAAAAGAAAAAATCCCTTCTCTTTAGTAATTTTTGTATGCTCTTTGTTTGTATGTATGCATTTATTTCAAAAGGTAACTCAAGAATATTCCAAAGAGAAATAACAGTTTTGGGAAAATTTGCAACTACCACTACCACACTTGCACACGTAAATTAACAAGATATATATATATATGCATAAATGTGTATCTAAAAAAATAACTGGCTGTGTGTTGAGTTTGAGTACCGTAATAATAATTTTTGAAAAAAAAAAATATGGGAAAAAGAAAAATAAAAAAACATGTTTGAAAAAAGTGTTCCCACTGTGATTGGGCTTGATAGTGAGTGGGAAAGAGGTAGAGTGTAAAACATAAATGAAAATGAATTATTGACGTTTTTCATGAATTCAAAAAATCCAATTTTTGCCAGCTGCCGTGCCATGCCAAGTTCAGTCCCAGTTCTGAGTTTTCATTCGTAGAGTGAAGTTGTTTTGCGGACGCGGTCGATATATTTCCACTCATAATTTTTTTTTTGAGTAGAAAACAAAGACTAATAAAACTTGAATAAATAAATTTTGAAATCTGTTTTTTCGATGTGAAGTGGACATAATAAAAATTGTGTGAAATCAATAAAGAAACAAAATACACGGAATACCTACATACATACCTACCAAAAAACATTTTGCAAATTAACAATACTTTTGAGCCGTAAGTACCTACATAGTACCTGCCTAAAGTCTTAAGTTTTGAATTAGTTCAGTGTTTAATTTATGAATACCTATGTACCTACCTAGTTTTCCAGAAGTTGAAGAAAATATGGGTATTAATTTGGCATTGAATAGTTTAGGTAAATAAAAAAATTTATTTAAGCGGTGATATTATTTGTGTTGAGTTGTGGAATTGGTAAACAAAAACAACCACCTTGCGATTGATTTGATTTGTTTTTACTGATTTGTTGTGGTTATGGGGCAAGTGCGGGTGCACGGAGGTATGGGGTTTTCTGTCTGTTGGATCTTTGGTTGGTTCGGTCGATGGTGTCGGTTGTTGGCTGGTGAAAAAGTAGTTGAAATAAAAATAATTGCGTTGCGGGTGGGTAAAAAGGGGGCCACTTTCTGATTGCTTTTTTTGTCATATAGATACACTCACTCACTATTTTGTCGGAGTGATGCGAAATAGGCAACAAAAACAAAAGATGAATAATCAAAAATTAGGCAGTATTGCCATACTAGTTGAAAGATTACTACAGAAAAAATATGAATGAATGAATGTGGAGAGTGCCTTATTTAGCACAGTCGTTAGGCTTAGGCTACCAACCTTTTTCTCCTCATATCTCATGTTCATGTCCCACAAAGTTAATAATTGGAGATCTCATGCCAGTCGAATTTTGCTCAGTTTAATTCTATTCGTTTGAACAATTGGGGTACCTATATTTGTGAACGTAAAGACCTGGATCAATGTGTTCTATGAATGCGTTTTTCGTGAGCCAGAGTAAGATGGTCGAAACACCGTTATCCTTAATTTTTAAGTTTTTTTAGATTTATTTTTGTGTCGACTCCTCCCCTCCGGCCAGATTTACAATAAAAAATTCTCAGTAATAGTTACTCCAACCAGAATTCCAACCACTTGCAGTCAAAATGAAATATTCAAATTATTTATCCAGTTAAGTTTCTGAGATCTTACTGAGCAGCCCCAATATCTTTTTTATTAATTAATCAACGTTTTGAATCAAAAAACGACCGATTTCGGCCTCAAAAAATTTTCGTTTCTATCAGGCACACAAGTCGCAGTCATAGTAACAAAATTGCATGAGGTTACCTTAGAAATAAACGCCTATTTTCAGGGCCCCAAGAAATCTTATTATTTGGAGGGCATCAAAAATTGGAGAAGCATTGGACGAAGTGTATCGAGCTTAAAGGAGACTATGTTGAGAAATAAAATTTTCTTTTGCCGAAAGGAGTCTTCCTTATATCAATTTTCATGGACTTATTATTCACCCGCCCACGTAGATATGTTTCTATTATTTATTATTATAAGTAGGTAGATATGTATAGGTACCTACCTACTAACAATGTTTTAACTTTATTCTTGATTTTCTTTGAAGTGTTTCTTTTATAAAACAATAAACATTTGATATTCCTTATTTTAATCCATTTTATTTTTATGTTACGTATGTACCTAAGCATTTTCAAAAGGCGATAAATAATTTGGCCTATGGTAACACTGGTAGGAAGGTACCTATGCTGATTTTCAAATTAGCAAGCCAAAAAATTAAATCCGTTCTGCCTTTTTTTTTTGCAAATTGATTCACCATTGATTCCATCGGTCTGGCAGCAGTACCGCGTACCTATCACTACCACCATAATGCACTTTCAAATCGCTTTAAATTTTGTTCACAAATAATTTTGTGTATGTCCAAAGAATTTCATTGGTCTGGCAGCGCTACCGTGAACCTAATATTACCTCGGTATAGCTACCAGACCAATGAAATTCAGTTAGGACATATAGAAATTAGTAAACAAAATTTGAAGCGATTTGAAAAACTTTTATTTTTTGTTTGGTTTTGAAAGTGCACGCTACCATAATAGTGTTAGCTCCGTGGTAGCGCTGCCAGACCAATGGAATAATGTTTGGAAAAAAAAAATAATAAGTAGGTAGGTACCTATATGTACACAGAATTATGAGTGGTTAAAAAAAACTTTATTTTGTTGTTGCATTTTAGAAGTGCATTTATGGAAGTGTTTGGGCTGCTGTATTTCTGTCAGGTTAATAGAATTTAGTTTAAACAGTTTCCAAGTAGGTACTAGTCAACTAATTTAATAAAAAACAATATGTATCCAGGTTATTTATGTGAAAATGTGCGTACCAATGCAGTGTTTAAATTCAACCTGCGAAATAATGAGGACCTGCGAATAGCAAGATCAAGAACCACAAGAGGTCAATGACCAATATTTATATGGGTTTCAATGGATTTAATAATCTTCCACGAGAAATTAAAACCACACACGCTTAAATGAATTCAAAAGGATAATTATTGTTTATGTTCAACTGAAATAGGTACCTACTAATTTATAGAATAAGAAATGTTATAAATAAATTAAAGAAAATGTACATCAAAATTGTTAGAATTTAAGTTTTCAAATTGTAAATTGTAAAATTTTTAACTAAATGGCTTTAAAAGCTACATTACCCCGAGGCCACACAGGCAAGTACTGGCAAGCAAGTTGGGTACATACACTGCCTGCCAAATTCGTATCTGTGTACTTGCTGTGACGTAGGCGGCACGCAACTTGCCGAGTAACTTGCTTCTTCGTTCTTTTTCTCTACTATTGACGGTGTGTTCACATTGGACACAGATCTACGTTTTTTTTTTTTAACACAAGTCAGTCAGCTCGTGTGCAGACACAAAGTCGTTAAAACAAAACTCAAATTTTTACTCGTCGGAGAATTAATTAAAACTTTTTTTAATCAAAAAATTAATATTTCACTAAATAAATAGTTTTCCAATTGAAAAAACTTGGATTCTGTAGGATTTAAGTGCCTAACAAAAATTAAATACTGAGAAAACAGATGTCACAAAAGGAAACGTCAAAAAAAATCCACAAATTTTTATAAATTTTTTTAAAATTCTGCCTCACTTGCCCGTCTCTTTCTCACCACAAAATGGAAACGAGAAAAAGTATGTAGACGTCAAAAAAAAAAAAATCTGAAACGTCCAATGTGAACCAAATCTACTGAATTTATAAAGTCCCCTTTCACACAGGGCAACTGAGTTGCCGACAACAATTAGTTCATTGGCGAGAAGGGCAGGAAGAAAGAGGGGGAAATGAAATCTTTGTCCCCTTTCACACGAAGATACTAGTTGCTGGTGATTTTTTTGACGTTTTCTTTAAATCTCCTTAACAATCTCTTGTACCTTTCACACGCAAGCAACAAAAACCCGGAGATTTTCTTTATTTTCCTTTTAAACTACCTTGGTTGAACGCACACATACGTAGCGTGAAGAGAAACGTCAAAAAAATCTCCTGTATTTGTTGACCGGATAGTCCCCTTTCACACAGGGCAACTGAGTTGCCGGCAACAATTAGTTCATAGGCGAGAAGGGCAGGAAGAAAGAGGGGGAAATGAAATCTCCCTGGTCAACAAATTAAGGAGATTTTTTTGACGTTTCTCTTCACACTACGTTTGTGTGCGTTCAACCAAGGAAGTTTAAAAGGAAAATAAAGAAAATCTCCGGGTTTTTGTTGCTTGCGTGTGAAAGGTACAAGAGATTGTTAAGGAGATTTAAAGAAAACGTCAAAAAAATCACCAGCAACTAGTATCTTCGTGTGAAAGGGGACATAGATTTCATTTCCCCCTCTTTCTTCCTGCCCTTCTCACCAATGAACTAATTGTTGCCGGCAACTCAGTTGCCCTGTGTGAAAGGGGACAAAGATATGAATCTTCGGCTGTCATTTGAGTTTGCCTACAAGCTCTATCAGATAAGAAATGAGAAGTTATGTGTAAAAATGGCGGTATAAAACTCATACATTCACAGTATTTATCTTCTCAACTTACACATTCACAGTACTTATCTTCACACCACCCTGCTATATTGTTGTTGGATTTCACATCTATTCATCGACACAAAATTAAATTACAAATACAACAATGTAAACAAATGGGTTTTGGAGGGTGAAACGTACGAAGGATTCATTTCTTCATATTCAGTTTCTTTGATGTGAACACCGTCATTATCATGTGGTGAACGATTTGCTGAAAGCATTTCATACCTGTCGCTCCAAATTTTTGGGGATGCCAATTTTATAATTTAGGAACAAATGACTATATATATCTATAGGTCAACGTTAGGAACAATCAATATTAAAAATGTGATTAAATAATTTTGAATGAATAATCAATAAAAAGAACGATGAAAGTTGATTTTAGTCAACTTTAATAAGAAAACGAACGTACTACTTGCTTCTCTACTGGCTTCGGAAATTCCATGCCAGTAGACGAGCAAGTTGCTTCGTTTTGCATGTGTTAGTAAAAAAGCTTAAGTGTATTGCAACTTGCTTGCCAGTACTTGCTCGTGTGGCCTCAAGGTAAAGTAGGTACATTCATTCATGCTCACAAAGTTTGAAGTGGTATAAAACACTTTAACTTCACTCATTTTTATGCATTTCGAAAGTGCATGCATCATGGTGGTTTTAGGGCCGCGATATTGCTAAAAGTTTGATAGCATGTAGTTTGTACTGGTACAAATGCCATGCTGACAAAATTTGGTATAAAGCACTTTAAGCAAATGTTCACCAGCTCTCTGTCTAAATAGGTATTTATTTTCATGCCAAAATAAAGCCCATGACTTGAATTATTACTCTAGTAAAAAAATTCAATTCTGGCCCAAATTTCAACATAAAATATCTGAATTTTTCAATGATCATTGGTAAAGGCAGTTCATCATTGAAATAATAAAAATCATTTTATGTGGCCAAAATTTTGCTGGCTAGAAATAATAACTAATTTATAACCTTTGCTTTGGCATACGAATAAACACTATTTTTGTTTCCAAAGGGTTCAAAATTAACATTAAAATTGTCAATGATCATCTCCAATTATAATGATAGTTATAACTCCCGCCTATAGACTTATCCTACTGCTTGACCTGAACAACAACCGAATTCAGCAATAAAACATCTAAGCTTAGCTCTTTAGAGTAGTTATACCATCTTACTTGTGGGTTAGTTACTTTTATGATCTTAAACGCTGGCTATTTATACCTTATCTGAGCCGAACCACTTACCTATCTCAATCATATAATTGTAGACAAAGGTCAGGTACGTATTTTTGTTAGCATTATGGAAAATCTTTTGTGTTCCTTATTTTGTTTACTTCTTTCTTAATCTGCCCTTAAACGATATAAAAAAAAATATTTTCTTATTTAGCTTTAATATTAAAATTAATAAAGCTACGGCAAAACCTATATTAAGTACAACATCTGGCAATACCAAGATTTTTTAATAATAAAATCCAACAACAAAAAACCTCGTTTTTTATAAATTTTTCCATGAATCGAAAATGTGACTATCCCTAGTAATAATTAAAAAAATGAAAATAAAAGAAAAAAAAAAAACAAGTTGCACGAAGGGGAAATAACATCAACAACAAAAAAACCGCAAAAAAAATAATGTTACAAAGAAAATACGTTTTTCTTTGTTGGCTACTAAGGGGATAAAGTGGTGAAGAGAAAGAAGATAATTACTTTCGAACGATATAAGCAAGTTTTTTATTTATATTTATTTTTCTTTTGTTTTGTAAATATATATTTTAAGTCGGTTTAATTCATTTTTTTTAAGTGGCTCCTAAAGTACAACAACTTTTTGTTTTGCAATTTAAATTGAAGGCTTTCAGTTGATTATAATTTCATATGCATGTGATGGGAAAGCAAAACAAAATTTTGCCCGCTTCTAATGCAACAAAGGAAGGCGCGTTATAATTTTTTTTTTATCTTGTGCCTAATTCTAAAATGCATAGGCACCTACATAGTTCTTTTAAGTCTGTCGTAGATACTCATTTATTTTTATTTTTGCCTCACTTATCTTACAAACAAAAAACTAAAATATCTTTTTTCGAGAAAAATCGATAAGTGTATTTTTTTTGTTTCTTTTTATGCCTGAGTATTTTTGTTTGTCGTTAAAAGTACAGTACGGTTTACTTGATTAAGCTCATTTTAAAATCTGTATTTACACTCGAGTTTGTTTTAATTTATTTTATTCTATTCTTCGTTAAGTGTGTCAGATAACAATTCGGAAATTATTCTAGAACTTTTTTCAGTCTATAACATAAACACGAATAGACTCATCAATTTTGACTTAATCTTTGTAAAATCAACAGGCTCTTCAAAACATGTTACCTACTAAAGTACCTATGTATGTACATATGTATATATAAATTTATATATTTTTTCCGTTGTGTCTATGATGTAAATATAAAATTTTGCTTTGTAAACTATACGAGCATTGGGTTCAAAAAAGAAATTATTCTTTGACAACTTATGTTAAAAAATAATAGTAATTAATTGAGATATTTTTGTTTTTAGTATGTAACCAAATGAACAGCAGTGTATAGTAGTTCTTAATAATTTTTCGCTGGTATTTGGATTAAAAATAAAAACGTTGCCATATAGGTATACATACCTACTTACTTTGGTTTGGTTGTGTTGTGCCAAGCTTTGTATATTAAGGGCAACTATACCTACAAGGGGTTGTCCAGTTTTGCTATAAAATATAACAAGGAATAATATGATTCACGATTTCCGTGATATAAAAAAAAGACAATGAAAAAATAAAAATAAAAAAACTTTTGCAACATCGTAACTTGTTTACCTATCTGTCAAATAATTGTAGTTTTTTCGGTATTATTTTTTTCTGTATTTTCTAAATCTGGGTACCTATGTAGGTACATACACATTTAAAAATTATGTAGGTACGTAGATTGTAGGTACACATGTACTTCAAAAAGCTAAATAATAAACATTTAAAGACTGTTTCGATTTGACAATCATTTCAAAACCAAGTTACATAACCGCAGAAGAAAAGACTAAAATTCGGGCCTATAAACAGGGTGGTCATAGCTGCCGGTCATATTTCACAAGATTATAGAAACCGAGTCATTCCGTATGAAAACGTCTAAAGAAGATTTAATTTATTTCTCTACTATATTTTTGATTTTGCTCAAATTTTGTGAGAATCTTCTTTAAGGTTTCAAAGTCGTAAATCCAAGGTTATTAAATTTTTGTAAGCTCCAGTCCTCCCCTGCCCCCTTTGAAGCATTAGGAAATCGTTGTTTTTATGCTTAAATGTTTTTATTTCTTGAAGTGTTTCTATTAAAGATATCTGTAACGGTTAAGATGTCATTTTAAAGTCATTTATGTTTGGGACCAGATTAAAATATAAAACTTTCAGTACATTTAGCTACTCCTACCGTGAACTTCAAATCCTGAAAAGCTCGTTTTGTTTTTATCATAGAAGTATTGTGCAATATGTACAGGGGTTTAAAAGTCATTCATTTGTCATTTTAAAACCGGTATTTTTGACGAAAAAACTTCTTCCTTTTCAGGATTTGAAGTTCCCGGTAGAAGCTAATGGTCGTATTTATAAACATTGTCTAACTTAAGTCAGCCGTCCAAATTAAAAAAAAAAGTGATCTAACTTTTTTATTTTAGGCAACGTAGATAATCGATTGTCTGTCTATCTAAACCTTGACAAATATTAAATAAAGTAGGTATATATGTACATATCTGACTGTTTCTAAATAGGTACCTACTTAGACATATTTTAAACAGTAAAAAATCTAATAAATGTCCTGAAAGTTTCATATTTGTATCTTCGTTCCAAACATATTGGCGCAAAGTTTTAGACGATTTAGTATGATGTTAAAGCATTTTTAGTATGATGCTAGGTTAAAAACAGGATTTTCCAAATTTTAAACGAGTAAGCATCGTATTATCTTTTTAACATTTTACTAAAGTTAAAATTGCAAAATGCCTATTTTATCTTTTTAGTATCATACTAAGTCCAAGTGTCACTTTGGCAGCTACAATTGCAAAAATGGGTTGAACTGTCACTGTTTTAGGCGTGTTCAGCTAGAAAAATAGGTTTAGTATGATACTAGTTAGAAAATGTTTAAAACTAACAATATTTTGGTACAGAGTTTTAAAGTTAGAAAATTGTTAAGTAGTATCATGCTAATACCTTAACATCAGGCTGTTTAAAATTTTGCGCCATTGATATTAATTTAAATACATAATGCGATTATTCGAAAATTCAAATTTTCAATATGATATTTTTTGTATAATGAGTAGACCGAAATTATCCATTCTAGGTTTAATTTCTTCTTTGACATGTAAACTTATCACTTAGGTTGTCTCCAAAAAATAAAAGACAAAATTATATAAATTTTCAATATGTTGTACTTTTGCACTCACAGCCTCAGGATTAAATACTAACTGGAAGATACTCCTTTTTGGAAAATCATCCATTTTCAAACGAGAATTACCTACGTACCTATGTTTTATATGGAACGACTTTGACAAAGCTCGACGTTTTTTAAACTAGCTATGTAGTTTTTGTTTTAATTGTTATTTGTGCAAACAAAATAGAAAATGTGGGTTTATAAGGAATATTTAAAAAAAAATTGAGTACCTACCTACCTACATATGTCTTGGATACTGTGCCGTTGTGTACGAAAAGCATGTAAACATATCCGAGTTTTGTAACCTTGAAGTATGAATGGCATTTAAACGAGTTATGCACTTTTTTGTTCTCAAAGTTACGAGTGGTTTTCTTCGCAGTATAGGTAGGTCGTAGGTATTTTAAACTTTAAACTTTAGTTAGGTAGGTATTTGTTTAAAATCATTTCCACCAAATTTTAATATATGTACATGTATAAGATACCTACTTATATTTTAATAATTTCGTTGTAGGTATGTAAAGAAACTTAATCTTATTAATAACAAACATACTTGAACAAGTAATTAATAATTTTGTAATGTGAGCTAATAAAAAAAAAATAATAAATTGATTATCCCAAACTGCTTTCATTTCCTAGAACCCTCCTCCTCTGACTCATGGTTTTTGTATTTTTTTTTTTTTTATTATTATTTCATTACTCGTTTCGATGTATTTTTCCATTGCATTTTGAATTGCATTTCTTTGTTATCATCGTCTTTTGAAGAAAAACTTTTTTTTTTGTATTTCAAAATAAAAAATTACCTCTGACGAGTGACGGCCGGGTGGGTTTTTTATTTTTCCATTTTATATTGTCGGCTGGTGTAGTATCTACATATGTACATATATACAAATTATATAGGTGTATATGTATTAAAAAAAAAATAAGCAACTAGAGATATAGCCATATGTGTGGTGTTTTTTGTTGTCGGTCACACTACAGTGTTGTATCAGGGGGGTTGGTTTGGTTAATGGCCTTCGTGAAGAAAAATGAAGTTTAGATATGTTTTTTTGGTTTTATTTTTTTAGGTTGTTATTTGAGTTTTTTTTTTTTTACATAAATATGTATGCTTTATTTTGAAACTAAGTAATTTTTTTTCATATTTTGTTGGAAACAAAAAAAAAGTAATAAAACATAGGGCATATGATAAATTGGCAGTCCAGTGGAATTTTGTTTTAACCAATGCAAAATTGAAAAAAAAAAATTTGGAAAAAAAATAATTCTAGGTATGAACATAAGATTAAAAATTCAATGCTGCTTTAACTGACGAGGCAAAAAGGTTCATAACTGGCGAGGGCCTAGCAAATGCCTCTTGTAACTCTTGCTAGACCCTTGTTAGTAACTATGAAAAACTTGCCAGGGCCTTATTGAAAACTAGATTCATTTTCCGGGCGGGTTGTTTAATTTTAACAATAATGGAAGTTTTTTACTTTAATACGCCGCGATTGTTATGGATTAAAGCCAATCCTTGTGGCAACGTTTTCATTACAAGCCAAGAGCTTGAAACAAGGATAAGTAAGTTATATGGCCTTAAGATATAAAAAACGTCAGTATTACACTCCGGTTTGATCGATTAGGCGTTTAGTTTCAGTTTTTAAATTAAAAAAAACAACATCAGAACTAATGTGCTAATCGATCAATTCGGAGTACTTATATGGCTGGAGTTTTTGTATTTGACAGTCATATTTCTTCCTTTAATAAAAGTTTTATAAAATTGATAGCTCTTGGCATGTAGTAAAAACATTACTACAAGGATTAGCCGTAATCCATAACAATCGTTGCGCATTAAGGTAGAACACTGACATTATCTATCATTTTATTTTTGTTTCCGAGAACCTCTACTCTTACGTAGCATTTTGTCATTTTGAATCCTCTCTCTGCGCAATTTACCGTTGGACAAGTAAATTGGTTCAAGCTATAGCAATTTCCGCTGAAAAAAAAATTTAAAACACGAGCGTTTAAATTATTACCTTTTTTCATGACTCAAAGATATGTAATAAGCAAATTAGTCTTTTTCAATGACGAACATTAAGCTTTTTTATGGTTTCCAGGCCAGACCGATCATCAGACTCTTTTAGTGAGTGGTACTTAGTTTATGATGTTAGTATGTTCAATTTCATTTGAAAAACTTTTTTGCCGAAACTTTTTGAATTTTATGTATTTTATAACTTTATTTTTTAAAATAGGTGAAGAAGAGTGTAATCACATCTGAAACTTCACTACAACAAGTACATCTAAAACAATAACTGATCAAAAGCCCTTAAGAGGTAGGCCCATGCATAAATAATCGCATAGGCGTTTAACTTAACCATAATTATTTATTTGTTTCATATCAAAAAACGGATCTTTCTAGCCGTAAAGAGAGTCAACAAATGATTAAGCTACGTCACAAGCATAAAAATTAATAGCTTTATAGCCTAAAAATTATAAAAAATAAAATTTAGGCACTAAAATAAGGCCTTTATTTTAAGTTTTTTTAATAAATAAAGACCTAATCATCCGAACCGAAATGTATTTGATCGTAATAAGTTTTTCTGTGACCAAGGTTTCATCCACGTAACAGTGAGTGAGATCAGTAAATCTCTTTCTACCTCTCGGTCTATAAGTAGACAAATATCGCGGGTAGACTAGTCTAATCGATTTGGAGTGTAAGAACTCTGAAGCCATCACCAAAAAACTCACCTTACTAATTATCATTATCAATATACTGATAACAAAATCACCACCTCATATATTATTGTGAATTATGATTGATAACCCATTGTTCGTCATACCACAAGTTAATGTCAAAAAGAGGCCTAACAATTTGGCAGAAATATAGTGACATTTTGTCAGTTGTGTAAATCGACCATGTAACATTCACTGTGCCTCTTCGTTTGCATTTAATTAACAAAAAAAAAACTGTATGCATGCTCATCTTGGATGAAAATAAAAGTTGCAAAATAAAATAAAGTTCTCACCTACAGCAGAGTGAGTTTTTGCTTTGTTTTAAAACTTTAAAATTAGCAGATGTCTCCTAGAGGGTCATGGATTATCAGTATCCATGAACAAAAAATATGCTTAATTGTTCACTTCATTGTGTGGACCACACAGGCGACGTCCATTTTTTTTTTTTTTGCAATTCATGGTCGATTCACATTAATCATCGTCAACTCATAATGCAACTTAATAGTCTATACAATATTTTTTCCAACCGCGCATACACGGATGCGTATTTCCATTGCAATAATTTCAGCAGCCGCACTATGACAAAAAAAATCGAGAAAGAGTCATGTAATTACTGCGCAGGATTGAAAGGATTTTCAAAAAGGAAATAAAGAAAATTTGCAAACCGACATAACTTGGAATTGAACTCCGTTTAACTGCGAATTACCAAATTTAGTTACGAAAAAAGTTTTAGAGATCCACTTGTAAAGGGTGTTTTTTTTAAGAGGTATAGAACTATAAAATGAAATAAAACATTGTATTTATTGCCATAAAATTGAATTTATTTGAATGATAATTCTTTGCAATTCATTTGAAAATGATTTCTGGCATATGGCCATCGTTCGGATGTAATCCAATCGTGAGGTCCAATTTTCGACCACTATTTGCAGCATTTGGGGACGTATAACGGGCGAATGTTGTATTTCAAGTCGTCAATTGTCTCTGGCTTCACTCACATACCCCCACAGAAAATAGCCCAGCGGTGTTAAATCGCACGATCTTGCAGACCAATTCACAGGTCCAAACGTTTCCTTCAACAAATCAATTGTGACACGCGCTGTGTGACATGTTGCGCCATCTTATTGAAACCACAGCTCCCGCACATCATTGGATTCAGTGGGTATAAACAAACAAAAGTAATGCCACTTTGAAAATTCAAGGTTTTGACCATATTGTGGTACTCATCAGTTAGATGCTGTCGTACCTTTCTAATACGGAATATTTTGGTATGCACTGCAAATCATATTATTCTAGGGCAACTTTGGTTAAATTCTAGCACCTACAAAAATAATCCGATCCGGACCCATGTTCTGTAACTTCTCGCATGTATAAAGTCGGTCGAGAAACGATCGAAACGGAAACAAAATACATGAGTTTTGTTCCATTTTTCAGCGTTACTCGACTGATTTTTTCGATGTGAGAGTTACAGAACATGAGTCCTGGCAAGCGAAGAATAAGAAGAAGGAAAACACATATAAAAGAATTATTTTTGTTTTAGTAGACTGCATTTTTTAGGTGCAAGAATTTACCCAAGTTCCCTTCCAACCTCTCCCCCTTTTGGATACGTACTACGAATTGTAGTGTATCAAAATAAGGTACGGAGGAAAATAGAGGCGGAACAAGACAGCATACTTAAAGGAGCTTTTAAAAATGCTGATACTCCAAATGCATTTGATAAACAAACAGCACATCTCGACCTGTGACGTCAGTGGTCATAAGTAGTGGAATGCGTAGTGCATACGACTTCGAACACTAGGCAAATCTGATATGCGTGGGTTCTAATCTTATGTGCATGTAAAAAGTTTTGCATAATAAAATTGTATTAAAGCTCAGCACCACTAAAAGGAAACTGATGATAGGGCTTAGCACCCCTTGAAATAGCTATATCTTCAGCCAAACAAAAATAAAACGAATTAAATTACCTTAAATTAATTCGTAAACAATTGGTGGTAGAGCCTTTAAGTTGTTGTTTTTGTTCAAAAATTCAAAAATAATTTTTTTATTTGTGTTTCCCTTCTTCATATTGTGCTACCTTATTTTTATTTTGAGGTCAAATCTGTTTTACAGAGTTTTTTTTAGAAATTAAAAAAATGAATTTCATGCTTCTTAGAAATTTTTTTCCTTATTTATTTTATGCATGCTTTATAATATAAAATCTTAAAAATTTGAAGCCCCTTGAACCACAAGAGCAAGTTTGTGCGATCCAGTCGTGCAATTTATTTAGTAAGAGCATAAGATTATGTATTAACGATCGGTGTAGCTGGTCTAATATCGTTGTTAAAATGCAAAAGTGTAAAATTTTTTAAATATGAGTTTAGCTAGTAATTTTAAGAATAAGGACGTATAAAATCAAAATTATTTTAATGCACAAAATAGGTCTTTTTATTGGCCAATATTTTAGTGTAAACATAAAAAATAAATAAAAAATCGATTATGGATGGGGTGAACAAAAAACAAACAAACAAATTTAAACAAACAGCCGTTACTCGAGAACCGTTATGAATCGGTAAGAACAAGTTAATAAATTCTGAGAGGTCATAAGCTGGTCTAGACCATTCTTACTGGGACACCCTGTATATGCAAACAAAGTTAAAAAAAAAATCGTTAGAGCCGTTTTTGAGATAAATAACCTTAACGGTTGTATGGCAAGTACCGTTATTTTTGAGCTGAAAAAAATCTCAATTTTCCCACCAAGGAATCACATAAAAATTTTAAATTTTGAAGTAAATCGCTTCATTGGTTTAGAAGCTGTAGGCCTTGGACAAACATACAGACATACAGACATACAGACATACAGACATACAGACATACAGACATACAGACATACAGACATACAGACATACAGACATACAGACATACAGACATACAGACCGACAGACGGAATTACTGGACCCACTTTTTTCGTATTCTCTATTATCGTAATGTCAAGTTTGATTTTTATCTCGAGTTCGATTTTTTGCACGAATCCTAAACTTGCCCTTTTATGTACAGGTATATCGCAAGTAAAAATTATATGTAGGTTTATACGGTTGTAAGACATTTGGGACAGTTTTTTTACTCACACATCTTAGTAAAAAATCATCTGATCATCTGAGTTATCGAAACATTTTTATAAAAACAGAATTTTCTCGCTTTTAACCTTCTGATCAAAATTAAGGTTAATTTTTGGTCATTTTTAAAGCCCTTTCACACTATCCCACCGAGTATTAACACAATTTCAAAAAAAAAAAAATTGGACAGAATTAATTACGAGTACCAAATTTGTTTGAAGAAAATGATTTTAATATTTTGTTTCCAAACTTGCATCCGAACAAATCAATTTCACAATAGTATCTCAAACTCCCAAATGGGATAGAATGTGTGATATTTTAAGAGCCAATCCTTAAAATTTTCATGTAGGTATTAACACATGTCAAATTGTGTGGAAGTCGTGTTGGATGAAATTTGATATTCTTTGTCCGTACCTATACTGATTCTTCATACTTTTCACATGTGTTAATACTCAATGAGATAGTGTGGAATTAAGAATAAGACCACAAAACCTTCACATAACCAAAATTCAGTTTTGTCTAATTTTAAGTCTTTCATTTTTGTATCTAATTTTTCTGCTGGTCTTATAAAGTTCATAATCGCAAAATGGTTACATATTTAATTAAAATTTCCTTAAATGTGTTAAATAGAAATTAAAATAAAAACTTTTATTTTACCGCGACTTCAGTTGCAAACTGTGCTATCTAATAACTTTATTAAATACTAAAGAAAAATAAAATCAATATTTAAACGGAATATATTTACTCATATAAAATAACAAGAAAAAAAAACTTATACATATACGAACTTACTTTTATTTTAAACTAAACCGGGAAAAACCAGACAAGCCTCATTCATTTTAATTTTTGTTTTGTTTTTTATTTTTTTTTTTTAATTTCCTTCTAGGTATAGTTTACATACGTACATGTATATATTGGCTTCTGTTTGATGCACAAGTAAGCAATTGTATATGATGTCTACGACTACAGGTTACCTTATATCTACACCATGAAAATGGCAAATTTTTTGTATCTACTTTTTTTTTTATATTTTCAAAAGAATTCACTTCCAATCGCAAAACAAAAAAAAATAAAAACAGATAAATACAAATATTTTTTTATGAAGCTAGAACCTGTTGGATAGTTCTCTAGCTGGACCGTCAACTCTTGGTGATGATGATGATGATAATGCAGCTCTTGACTCAACCAGATGCATTCTCTTCTAGCAAATAAAAAAGGCCACAGGAAATGACGAGAATGCAAAATTCATTGAAGTTGAAGACAAAATTGCCCACAAAAAAAAAGAATCGGAACGCAGCTTTAGAAAAATTAAGAAAGAAATAAAAAAGAAAAAAAAAACAAAAAGTCGAAAAAATACCTTGCTAGTGAACTAAGGTTTCATGAAAGCCCAAGGGTTAGCGCATTTCAAATTAAAAAAAAATGCAAATTGAATGTTACGTTACGTACAGACACAAAATGAATCAAATTCGATATTTCTTATAAAAGAAAAATTAATTTTGTCAGGTTTTCCCAGTTTGGAGATAAAGTTCCTATAAAAAAAAAACATAATATAAATCTTCCATGTCATCCATATCTAGTAAAGAATTTGAACCACAACACTTTAATCAAAAAAACAAACAAGCAAAAGAATAAGAATAACTTATACGTAAATTTAAAGATTGTGTGTGGTTAGTGTTAATTGAATATATCATATTTTTTAGAAGCCAAAAAAAAAGTAAAAACAAAACAGGTCAGAAAAGAATTTTGGCGCTATTTTTATTTTTACTTCAACAATATGTTTTTTTTAAGAATTCGGTTTTGGTTGTTTGTTTTTTTTATTTCAACCCATAGAATTTTTTTGGTTTTATGAACAAATAAAAAATTCATGATTAAAAAAAAAAAAAAACAACAATATAAAATACTGACTCATGATTTTATAGTTCGAGAACTGGTGAACGCTCAAAGTAGGTACCACTCCAAATTTTATTCACATACAATTTTTGTCTATCCAAATTGAATTCCATCAACCTGACAGCGAAACCGCAAGCCTAACACCAATATATTGTAACTTCAAAATGCAAAAAAAAAAACAATATTTTGAAAGTGCATTGTGTGGTGATGGTGTTAGGGCGGCGGTATCGATTCCGGGTTGATATGGAATTTAGTTTGGACAGCTACCAAAAACTATAGTGAACAAAATTTGGAGCTATATGTATGTATATAAAACTCTTTTATTTTTTTTTATTGAATTTTGTATGTGCATTATGGTGGTATTTGGCACGCGGATCTGCTGCCAGATTGATGACATGTATTTTATAGTTTGCACTGATACAAATGGTACCTATTTAAACAAAATTTTAAGTGGAATAGAACACTTTGAGAAAATTGTTACCAATAATTTTTTTTAAAAAGGAAACGAAAAGATAGATACAACTTTTTTGAGTATAGTTAAAATTATATAGGCGCATGACTAAAGACCATTTAGTATGGTGTCAAAGTATTTTTAGTATGATGCAGGGATTTTTCAAATTTAAAACGAATTAGAATCGTATTAACTTTTTAAAAACTTACTAAAGTTAAAATCGCAAATGCCGATTTTATCTTTTTAGTGTAATTTATCTTTTTAGTGTTATAATAACTCTGAATGTCACTCTTACAATAACAAATTCGAAAATGGTTTTAAATGTCACTGTTATCGGCGTGGTGTTCAGCTGGAGTTTATTAAGGAATGTAATTAGTTAAAAAGAGTTTAAAACTAAGAACATTCTAGTTAACACCTTTAAAGTATGAATATTATTAAGTAGTATCATGTAAACAACATCGTTGAACTTAAGTTAATCGGCCGAAATCGATGGCGAGTTAAAAATGCTGAACCACGGTTCAATATTTGCACCACGTTTGTACAACTAGTGAGATAACTTTGGATTTTTTCACGTCAAGTTTGATCGAAATCTCTACTTCGGTTTTTTTATTTTACGAATCCAAAACACAAAGAAGCAGTAGGTATATAAATGAAAAGAAATAAAATAAAACAAAATATGGGACCCATTTAGGAGGTACGTTACGGTACATTATTCTGGTTCTGGGCATATTATTATTTTGGTTTGGCTTTTTGATGATGTCTGATGTGTTTAATCACCCTGTATAGTGCCGATGAGTGATGAGGTTATTGCATCTGCGTAGTTAGTTTATTTATGATCGGTATAATTGAGGTTTTTATTTATTTTTATAATTCTTTACTTAAATAATAATAAATTAAGAGCAACATTAAAAATATTATTTTGTTTGTTATCATTATGAATTTTTTGTAAATTTTTTTTATCATTCCAAATATAAAAAAAAGTGGACACGAAGATACAAAAATCTTAAATTTAACTATCCCCTTTGTCTACTTAGGTACTTTTTTTTTATTTTTTAAATTAGAATTGCAAAATTTTCTATGAGCCACAAAAAAAATGTCCTAAAACGGCAACATGATTTACCAATGTTTTTTTTTTTTTTGTTTTTTGTTACAAGGAACTATTTTTCATATATTTTTTTTGTTATTTTTATGTTTATCTTAGCAGACAGATTTGTTAACATCTCTACACTCCACATCTTCCTTAGTATTGCTCGTAGCGAAAATATGAATAAAATTTGTTTTTTAGGAAATTTAATTTATTTACTTTCATATATGAAGATCTTTTAATAATACTACTGTAATAAATCAACCAAGTAGAAGACTTAGCACTATTTAATTGGACGTGTTGTTGTTATGTACTTTCATTTTATAGTGTGGACTTTTCCGCTTTGTTTTCAAAATATTTGCGAAAAACTACAAAAGGGGACCTGTGATGGGATTCGGTGGATAAGATATTTTTCCTTTCCTACTTTGCTGTGGCTTAGGTAGCTTGGTAGTATATAAGCACTACAGACCTTTAACCTCCCCATGCAGGCTTAAGCTCGCAGCCCTAGGCAGGGGACTTATAGAAGTTGGGCCGGAGGGTCACCCCTATGACTTAAAAAATAACCCAGACAACATGATTTTTTGCAATTATTTTGCCTTCGTTAGCTGGACGGTTAAGATATTCAATTTATAGGTTTTTTGATTTTGAGCTTAATTTTCTCCAGAAAATGCGTTAATGAAAATAAATTTTTTTTCTTGTGAACGTAGGTAACCCAACAAAAAAAACTCAACCAATCAAACTTGACATTACGAAGGCGTAAGAAGTGGGTCTCGAAATTCCGTCCGTCTGTCTGTCTGTCTGTCTGAGTACTCGCCTACAGCCTACATCAACGGGCTGATTTTAATTAAACTTCGTATAAAGTGTTTTTGGGACATTCACCCGACATTTTTTTTTTATTTTCTTTTTAAGACCAAAAATAACGGTACCTGCCATATAATTTTTTTTAGCATTTTTGAAAAATCTTATTTTTCTCAGAAATGGCTCGACAGATTTTTCTAAAAAAAATCCGTAAATTTTATTAGGTATATGCTACCTTTTTGTGAAAATTAAATTTCCCAAAAGTGGTTTTAAATGGTACCTCCCGTAGAACCATTTTTTTATGTTTTTCTCGAAAAGGAATAAACTGATTTAGATAATTTTTTATGGAGAATCTTCTGAAAAATTTAAATACCAAAATTTTCCAAAAAATTTTTTTTTGTATTTTTAAAAAACAGTTTCAATTTGTTTTTTGAAAACCAAACATTTCGAAAACTTCTCAGTTGATTTTTATGAAACTTGGCACCAAGCGGTTTTTTAACATTATCTAAAATATTTTGAACAAAAATTTTTCTTATAGTCAAAATTAATGGTACCTTCCATATAAATGTTAAAAAAACCGTTACAGAAAATATAAATGTTCTCGAAAACGACTCCTACGATTTTGATTAAAATTGTTTAATTACTAATATGAGTATGGTCTATGATCTAAAAACACAAAAAACAAAATTTACAGTTAGCCATTATTAACAGTACCTTTCATAGAACCATTTTCTTTATTTTTGACTATTATGTGTGTGACCAATTTAAATTAAATGTATTATACAAAAGTATTAGGTATCTCAAAAGTTGAAGTTTAAATAAATTTTCAAAAAAAATAAATTTTGATTTTTTAAACAATATTTTCAATTTTTTTTTTTTTTGAAAATTCGATATTTCAAAAACGGGTAGATGATTTTTTTTCGAAATCTAATTTTTCATTCAACATTAATAAATACTTAAACAGTGGTGCACCAATTTTTTTTTTCTAAAAAATGTTTACAAAATTTCATATACATACATACATATGTAGGTATGTACATACATACGGTTTTAATTTTTTTTTTTCTCAAAAACTAAGATTAGTTAAAGAAATCATATGGTGTACCTACCTACTTTTTTTTAACAAAATAAGAAGATTTTTTTTAATATTTTTTTTTCGAATTATTTTGACTTTTAATAAATTTTCAATTTAGGTCTAAGTTACATTTTTTCAATTTAAGGTCTAAGTTACATTTTTAATAGGTACTAGTTTAAACTTAATGCTCCCATAAAAAAAAAATATACATAAATATCTTTAAAATTCGAAGAAACTTTTACTCCAAGGGAGTGTGTTTTATTTTTTTTATATTCCCTACCTTAAATTCTGCCTAAGCCCTGACTAGTAAAAACTAGATTTGTTCCACATATTTTGTTTTACACTGTTTTCCATTCAACCATTTCAGATATGGGGGTCAAAACTAAGCTGTCAGTCACTCTATATTATATTAATCTAGGTAGACATCCAGTTCCTCGATACCCACCACCCTGGTTATACACTCTAAATAATCGTTGTCGTGGCCAGTCCATGCCCATGGAAAGAATGTTGCTTCGAAGAGTAAAGTGTACTTACCACGTCTCAGCTTGGCGATGAACTGATGACGATCCTGTTTGGTCCTGTCTACAACATAGTTCTGATAGTCTCTATAATCATGCCGTTTACGTGCATTTACGTCCGTTTAAAAGCGTGAGGCGCTCGCTAGTGTTATCGTTTGTGCTTCTGCGGTGGTGCGCTTTCTGTTTCTTATACTGGGATTGGGTTTTTCTTGTTAAAGATTATCAAAGTTCAGTAATTTCACTAATTAACCGCGAATCCATTATTTTTTTTATTTGTATTTTATTTTATTATAAAACACTGACCAATAAAAATTGAATATTTAAAATGACGTTTAGTTTATTGCCATTTACTTTGGTGTGTGTGCAACTATTTGTGAAAGAAAGTAGGTATGCTCAGTGAGGCTGTTCGGAACTTTTTAGAACAGAAAAGAACAAGTTCAATGAGAAATTTTTTGTTCTAAACTGTTCTGGCGTGCTGTTCCGAGAGCCTGTTTGCGCTTACTTTTTAGGTAGAACAACTGAGAACAGATTTCTGAGAAATGTCTAAATCAGTTGTGGTTCTGTCTTGTTTTTGTTTTTGCAGTTGCGATTTCACTACTTGACACACCGATTCCCAATCCTAATTTGAAATTTGCACAGTTAATTAACACACTAAGATTTTTATTATGATGTAATAGGATCCTTGTAAGATGATTTCACATAGTTAGTTACCATTAAGAGCCTCACCAGCACTTTATTAAATAAATGTTCTCAGCGAGCACTAATAGGGCTCTGTCACGTTTTCCTCGTACATGTTTTCCTTACCGAAAACTTGCCAGGGCCTCGCCTAAACTTGCCATTTTTTCATGCGGGAAATTATGTTATTGAGAATGGAAATTAGTCATTCAATTGATACAAGATGTCACTAGTAGTAAAAATTAAAATTTAAATTAGAAATAAAGCTCGATTTAAAACAAAGCATTTTATTTTTATTTGTTTCGAACCATGTTTTCTTGAATTAACATGGCTATAACTTTTGATCTAAGGCTAGCTTTGGAAAGTTTTATACATTTTGAGAAACTAGAAGAACAAGGTAAGTTTTTAAGAGCAGGGACCAATATTTAGTCATACGAATTTTTTTTAGGATGCAATTTCAAAGATTGAAGTAAAAAATTAATTTTGATCAAACTATGAGTTTACCAAGTAATTTTAATAAAAAGGGCGTACAAAATAAAAATTATTTTAATGCTGAAAATAGGTCTTTTTATTAGCCAACGTTTAAGTCTAAAAATAACAAAAAAAAAAAATAGAAAATCAATTGTTATGAACGGGATGAAAAAAAAACTTATTCAAAATAGAGGTTTGTACAAATTTCAAACAAACAGCCGTTACTCGAAAACCGTAACGATTTGGTAAAAACAAGTTACTAAATTCTTAGAGGTCATGAGCTCTCCTATTACCATATTCAGTTTAGACCATTCTTACCGGGATATAATTCTAAAGTTAATGTTTAAATTTCACTCTCGAAAATATTTTGTTAAACACGAAAAGCACTCGGTTTCACTCTATGAATAACTAAGGCCGATTTTATTCACTCAAAGTTGAACATAACTTGATGAGTTTTGTTCTGAACTTGTGAATTTGTTTTTATTCACAAAAAGTTGACGTTTTTAACTTTCGATTTTCAACTCTAGAGTTAATCAACTTTAGATTTTCTAACTCCCGGAAAAAGTACGGACAACAAAAGGTAAACAATAAATCAGAAAATGCTCCGAAGCAATTCTTTTTGGAATTTTGCCATCTATTTCTTTGGAAAGTTAAATGCATTCGCGATTTTCTCCGACGATTTGTCCATGCGTCGTTTCGTGGTATAATGTCACAATACACAATTTAACACTCAATAACATACAAATAATGTTGAAAAACTTCAAATTAATTAACACAATAAATCAAAATTAAAATTGAAAATGACAGTTCTATTTTATTTTCACAAATATCCCAAGGATATTATTCAACTGGGGAGTTGAGAAAAAAACAAGTGAATAAAAAGAAATTCAAATTTGTGTTTCAACTCTCGAGTTATAGTAAACTCTCGAGTTGATCAACTTGAGAGTTTGCCTCAAGTTGAGCAATAGTGAAAACAATGGCCCTAAATGTTTGTACTTTAGTGATCTTCGAAGTTAATTTTCCAAATATTGAGTACCTTTTAAATATACTACAAAAATTTTAAATCAGATATTTAAGTAGGTACTATACAATTTTGAACAAAAATTACCTTAGAATAACTTTTAAAACTCCGAAAAAAAAATCAAATTGAAACCATTTTTTTTTATTTTACCCCATTGCACCTTACAATTATGTAGCTTTATTGAAAAAGAACCACAAAAACAATAACCTTACAAACACAAAAAGAATTTTTTTTTTCAATGATAACTTTTTAAGTTTACCCCTTTTAACTCTACAAATAGCAACATTTTTGAAAATAAAAAAAAAATAAAAAAAGAAAATAATTATCATTAAGAACAACCCAAACACAAAAAGAATTTTGAGATATTAAATGTGGTTTCTGAGATAAGCCGGAAGAAACAAACGACAAGATTTCCGCTTTAATATAGGTACATAATGTAGATATCAGTCCAATTCTAAAAAATTCACTGAGAAAAAGTCCCTGGCGTGTTTTCTTGGGAGTAGAATACTCCGAATTCCCGGGTAGAATATTGTATTTCTCTTCGGAAGCGGGAAAGGGAGTTATGAATGTTCAAAACAGCTGTTCGGCAGTTGTGTAACATATAAATCACATCAGCCCAATTCTAAATATTCCCCGGGAAAATATTTCCCCGTTAAGAATAGTTAAAAGGGAGACATTTCCCCACAATAGTCATTTGCAGTTGGGCTGATAAAGGCTTCATCCTACATTATGTACATATTTTTCTATAAATTTTTTTTTTTTTTTTGAAAATTTAAATAAAAAAGAAAAAAACATTTCCACACTTGATAAGAATAAAACGATTCACAAAAAGTTTCAAATTTGTTTTAAGTTGAGGTTTTTGCTTTGATAAATGGCTAAATGTTTTCACAAATTAATAAAACCAGAAAAAAAAAAAAACAATTTTTAAGTCCGTACATAATAAAAATTTAAAATTCCAAAAATAATCTAAAGTAAACATATTCTTAACTTATCATTTTCTTTTATTTTTTTGTTTATTTCTGAACACATATTTGTTTTATTTAATCTTTTTGTCCAGAGCATTTCAATAATAAAATGCAAAAAAAAAAAAAAAAATTACGGCATAAGAAATGAAAAAAATATTCAAAATTGAGGGCAAATATATACATACAAAGCAGAATATCAAGTACTAGTGCATACATAAATATGTATGTATATATTCTTACATTATGTAAAAAAAAGAACGTAAAAATTAACAGCACTACTACGTATAATATAATCAATAACTAAATGGCGCGCTAGTGGGCCTCATGAAAAAAAAACAAAAAACACTTCAAAAAATATTTTAAGAGATAAGAAAATACACACAAAAATATGAAGAAACGAAAGCAAAGATAGGCACCAGACAACAGACTTTTGGTTTCATGTTTTTTTTTCTAAACAATTTTTTTTTATCTTTGGTGTAACAAAACAAAAAAAAACAGCAAGTCGTTTTGACAAATAAAAAAAAAATCAGATGAGATATTTTTGATTGCGCATATACATTAAGTAAAATTTTGATAACTTTAATAAAAAAAAAAAAAAAACAATATTGGCGCACATTTTTAGAAGGTTTAGTTTGATGTTAGAGCATTTTTAGTATGATGCTAGGTTAAAAACAGACTTTTCCAAATTTTTAAACCAGTTGGCATCGTATTATCTATTTAACATTTTACTAAAGTTAAAATCGCCAAATGCCTATTTTATCTTTTTAGTATCATACTAAATCCAAGTGTCACTTGTGTGTCAGAAATGGGTTGAACTGTCATTGTTTTAGGCGTGTTCAGCTAAAAAAATAGATTTAGTATGATGCTAGTTAAAAAATGTTTAAAACTAAGAATTTTTTAGTAAAGAGTTTTAAAGTTAGAAAATTGTTAAGTAGTATCATGCTAATACCTTAACATTAGGCTGTTTAAAATTTTGCGCCATTGTTTTTTTTTTTTTTTTATATACAAACAGAAATTTTTATGATTCTTTGCGGAAATTTATGAAACAAATTAAATAAAAAAAATATGCGCTTTAGTACTTATATCTTTGCCAGAAAAGAGTGCTTTATATTTTATTATTCCTCTGAACTGAGTTTTAAATTTAGATACAAGATACATTCTGCGATTATAATATTTTTATGAAAAATAAAAGGTATGCTCCGCTCCAAGTTCACAGTGATCACATTACATTCAAAAATTACTGCGGCTCAATATTTTAGTAGATTTACTACGACGACGTTAAATTGTTTTTTAATACAGGTTAAAAAAAAAAAAGACTATCTTTTTGACATCAAAATCCCTTTTCGAATATTTTTTAGTGTCATAACAGCTAATAACTCTACATACATTATACTAATATATATACACTACACATGTCTTGGTAACGCCATTTTTTTTAAATAAATTTTTACAATTTGCTGTAAAAAAAAATTTAAAAAATGGCAAACTTGGTTAAAGTTTCAAGTAACCCTACCAGGCATTCTGTCAAAAAAGGTATGTTTGCTTAGTTCTTTGAACGAATTGTTACTGTTTTAGGCGTGTTCAGCAGGAATTTATTTAAGAAAATAGGCTTAGTTAGAAAGTGTTAAAAACAAAGACAATTTTAGTAAAGAACTTTAAACTTAGACAATATTGTTAAGAGGGTTGGATTGGATATGTCGATTTTATAAATATCGACATCACAATTTCGATGTTCATAATCCCGACAAACTATTAATCGACTATGTAGTTAGAAGACCGACTGATTAAAAAATAAAAAAAAAAAATTATCGATTTTTTAAAATATCGATTTTCCAAAAAGTCGATTTTCAAAATGTCAACGGCAATCGAAATTTAAAGAATCGAGATTTTAACAGTCGATATTTTGAAAATCGACATTTAAAAAATTGACATTTTGATAAGATCATGGTTTAGGGAATGATGTTTATAAGCGCGCTCATATTCTCAAATAATACACAATAAACTTGATTGAAAATAAAAAGTTTAAAAACATGTACCCATTTCAGAAATTGTGTGTGTATTTGAATTTGATTTCTTCAAAATTTGATAACAACATGCAAGACTTTTTCACTTGGTTTTTAAATTTATACACACAGCAACAAAACTATACAAAAATATTCGTCATATATTTAAGTAAAATGTATACCTGTACAGTTATGTATGTATCATACAACTCGGTCCTGTTTTTATATTCCCTTAAAACTGCTTCATGTCTAAAAAAAATTCCATATACGTTTGATCATAAAAAACACCCTTTTTTCCACTCCACATACAAAATTTGTACTTGAACCTTTTTTTCATATATTTTTTCTAGCTTCAGTTTTATTTTTATTCTCTCTCTCTCTCAAAAAAAAAAAAAGAAAAGTTGTACAGGTAACTTTCATGCTTTTAACTTTTTTTTTTTTTCATATCCAGTTCCAAAAAGAAAATAAAAAAAACTCTTTTCCCTTGTTTTACTTAACCCTCTTGCCTTCTTCGAAAACCTTCTAAATAAATTTACCTTCCTTTGCACATTTTTAATCTGAACCAAAAAAAAAAGAACAAATAAAAATGAAAAATACAGAAAAAAAATTCCATCCAACCTCTGCGCTTGTTAGCTGGAAAGTGTCTCCTAACCCTGGCATCTGGTATTAAAAAAAAAAAAAAAACTAATGTATTTTTTTCACAAAAAAAAATATACCTCTTCTATTTTGGTTTTTTTTTTAATAGGTATGTATGTAGGTATTGTATTGATTTTTTTTTTAAGGGATGTAAATATTTTTAGTACCTCATCGTAACTGAGTTATTTTTTTAACTACGAAGAAAACAGAAAGGTAGGTATTATAACATAGTAAAAATAAATTTTGCCAGTAAAACCTTGAAGGCTTGAATTTATTTTGTAAAAGCATCCATCCATTTTGGTGTATCTCTATCTATCTGCTGTGCTGACCTTTTTGGGGACTGCATTATTTGATTTTCATAAATCACATGTGTACATAATATCTTTATCTAGACACCTACAACTTTAAAATGAGATTCATGTTTGAAAACAAATTAAATTTCTGAAACATTAATTACAAATTTTTAATATAAAATCTTTTTACGGACTTACCACGATTGTTTTGAATAATAATTTCCCGACGTTTTGACAGGGTTGCACTTGTCGTGGTCACGGGTTGACCCGGGTTGACACGGGTAAAAAGATTTTATATTAAAAATGTCTCAGAACCGCGATAAAAATAATCATAAATCAAAAATTAATTACAAATTTCCATATTTTTACAGATTTGCCTAATTTAAAATGTATCTTGATAATAAATAAAAAACAAAAAAACTACAAAAACTAGAACTATTAAAATCATATGCAAAATTGGATAGATTTTAAACTCTTCTTCCATTCTTGTTGTGGCCAAAATTCTGAAAAGAATTCTCAAAAAACTCAAAATATTTCATTTCATTTTGAAAGAGAAGAATGTTTTTTTTTTTTTGTTTTTCCATACAAACATAAGTATACTCGTGTTTACATTGTTAAATAGGTATGTTCATTTGTATCTACATACAGTTCAAACATTTGAGTTTAATTGAAATAATTGCTCATATTGATGTATCTTACCATACAAATAAGGGCGGCGTTTATTTTGAAAATTTATTATTGTATTTGAATTTTGTATTTATTCAATGGTTTGAATTTATTTTGTACATATCTCCCCCTAAAAGTGATCAAGGAACAATTCTGTTTCAAATTGTATTGAAATTCAACACGCAATTGAAATTATACCCATATAGATACTTTGTTCAAATTTTCGGTAAAAGTATAAAAATTGAACGAAAATCTTTAAACTGAGTAGGTATGTAGATTATATCTAGATTGCAATATTTACCCAGTTAAAAGGTTAAAAATACCAGAAAATATACAAAAGCGAAGATATTAATTTTTGTTCTTTTTAACCGGGTAAATATTGACATACATACATTTTTTTTTGGACCTTAAGCTTATGAAAATTTAAGATTCCTAGTAATTTAACTTTTTTTTAACTTCTCTTGGCATATATAGATATAAATTTATTTTAAAGCTGTTTAAATGCCTTTGAACAAAAAAATTGGTAAATAAAAATCAGGAGAGAATGCAAGAAATTTTAATTTATATATAAATGGTTATGCAATGAGAAGAAAAAGGAAAAAGCTTTTTGTTTGCACATTTTTGATTATAAATATTTTTGTTTTCTATAAAATAATCGATGGTACCCATAAACGGAAAATATTAAATTTTAAGAGTGTATTTGTATATTTTTATTTCTGAACTAGCTGACCCCGCAAACCTCGTTCCACCTTAAATTGATATTTAATTATAAATTTCTCTGTGCATTTAAAGAAAATTTGCACCGAAAACTAAGAATGAAGACCAAACTCATATACTGATATTGAATGTCCACCATGAGATTACAGTAAAGTAAATATTCATTGAATAAAAATAGTTGTCTTTAAAAAATACGAGTTTAGCTTGTACGGAAAAACTTTTGTATACGAAAGTTGTAGGAAATTTAGTCCTCTACAACTTTGCCATTTAAATGTGTAAAAGGGTTCAACATTTGAAAAAAAAAACTGGGCCAATCTCCTAATTTATCACACGTTTTGCTTATTATTAGCAATAAATAATTATTGTACAATAAAATTGTCTAGATAATAAAGATGAAGAATTTAATTCCCTATAAATTTAGTCATAACCATTTTCACCAAGAAATGCAAAATACACCCGGAAATCGACAAAATGCAAAGGTCAAAATTTTGGCCACATGCCATATCCAAATTTTTGGTCTAAAACTGTAATTTCATATTCTACTCTATCATCGGAAAAATTTCATACTTAATTTTTTTTTCGATAAAATTCCTAGATTGATCAGGCTAAAGCACCCTCTTCAAAAGGGATAAAAACTTCTTTGTAGAGGCGTGTGGTACAAATTTCATAAAAACTGAACCATAAATTACATTTTTAGGCTATTTAAAGAAACTAATTTCGTCGGGTCGTCAAAAAGGATATTACAAATCTGTTTTCTAAGCGCCAATTTTTCAATAGCCGCAGTTAAACCTCAGATAAATTTACTCCTATATTGCTCTGACAGTCAACTGAGTGTTTAATCGATTATTCAAAGATTGTCTCTATAAGTAAATCTTTTATTGCAGATGTTTTTTTTTTTTTAAGAAATTCGGTTATTTTTGGGTATTTTTTGAGCGACACGCTCACACAAAAGTTTATTTTACCTTTTTCGCTCCTATGATCATGTAGATCAGTGTTTCCCAAACTTTTGACATTGTCGTCCCCCTTTTAAGAGTTTCGGACCCCTGATTACCCCCTTTACAGAAATATATTTATTCTTTACTTTGGTAGTTCAAAAACGAAATTAAAAGTTAGTATTTTAGGGGCCAGTTATAGCTATCATTGAAATTGATCATTGAAAATTTAAATGATGTATTTAAAGATGTTTAGGATGCAAAATCTATGGTTATTTTGATGCCAAAATAAAGATTATGACTGAATTAATACATCTTGCCAAAAAAAATTTAATTTCGGCCCAACCTTTCTCATGAAATGTCTTTTATTTTTTTTAATGATCATTGATAAGGTAGTGCAACCATTGGAAAAATTAAAGTCAATTTATGTGGAAGGTTGGACCCAATCGAATTTTTTTTCTCAAATATAATCTGAGTCGTCAGCTTCACATTGGTATCAAAATAATTACTGATTTTGCTTTTTAAGTGCCCTAAATCTTAAATTTAGAATTTTCAATGATGAATTTAAATGATAGCTATAACTGGCCCCTTAAGGCACAGAAGACGAAATGTTATTTTTGTAATGTGAACGCTTTGAATACTCGAAGGTTTGAAGCCTAAATCTCAGATTTCGGCTGTTTTCAAAAACGTCAAATCAAAGTCAATTTAAATGGAAAATGATCGTCATTTCTGATGCAGAGGTTGCAATCGTCAAATATGCAACCGTCCTGCATTTTTGACGTTTAAGAATAAAAGCTAAAACAAAACAAAAAAATCAGTGTGTTAAATTTCATGCAAATCTTTACAAATTTTGACATTTTGCTGTCAAAAACCATAGCTAAGAAAACCCAAGTGTGGTAAACTTGGTGAAAATTTCGCGTTACGAAACAGAGGTATTAATTTGGTTAAAAACTCTATTTATTCAGTCTGTTTGTTTACTTGCAATTTCTACCAAGTGTCGCAAACTTGGGTTTTTTTCCTATTGATTTTGACAGCAAATTCTGCGACGTGCGTCGTACAAGGTTAACAAAAAGGCATATTTATTGAGATAGTATCAACAGTTCAGATTCTTGATTATATTTTTTGCAGCTCACACCTACATTATGACAAGAAGTAAATAAGAAACCGTTTCATCTGGCTTTTTCGTCACCTCAACTTTTTTACTGCACAGCTGCACCGCAGTTGATGTTTTAGATCAAGTGACTTTAGCAAACTGCATTAATGAACAAATACTAATGCAGTAGAATTTGTATTTGCATTTTCGAACAAAAGAATTTGCATTTTGCGAATTCATTTTTGAAGCAAATGACGTTTTCAAAAACGGCCTTTGCTTTGGTGGGAGCATACTTGCTAGCGGTGATAACTGAATTTGCGAATCGTTACCCCGTCTAGTTACTCAAGTTTTATGTGCTTATTTTGAAAGCCCAGAAAAAAGGTATAAAGATAAAATAGCTGAGCGCCTTAGATATAAATAAGGGGATCCAAGACCTTTTCCATTGGGCATCTGCAAGACGCTTTCAAAGGATGCAAAAAGCTGATTTTACTAGTAATTGTGATAATACAAAGCACATGAAAACTAATTAAAAAGAATTTAAAATATTTTTCTATTTTTTTGTTTGCTTTTTTTTAATAAAAAAACACACAATCCCACTGAGTATTAACACATTTCAAAAAAGTGTGAAGTAAATTAGGTATAATAGTATGGAAAAAAAATATGAAATTTCATCCCACACGACTTGACAGCCCATTTCACACAATTTGACATGTGTTAATACATGAAAATTCTTAGGATTGGTTCCAAAACCATCACACATTCTATCCCAATTGGTTTGAGGTTATGGTGAATTGATTTGTTGTTCATACAAATTTGGCAGTCGTAAGTAATTCTATCACACTTTTTCTTGACATGTATTAATACTCCATGGGATAGTGTGGAATGGCTATTAGGGGTTTTTACTTCATTTAAACAGACTTTCACACATACCTACCCAAGTAAATGACATTTAACTAAACATCAGTTTGAATATTCAATTTTGATTGCGTGTTTTATAGTAGAAATAAAATAAAAATAAAAATGGATCCACGGTTAATTAGTGAAATTAGTGAACTTTTGTTTTTTTATTTTTGATCAAGAAAAAATGTGTTTTAACTACCCCCCAAGTTCTTAATAAGCAACAGAAAGTGCACCCCCGCAAAAGCACAAAGGATAGAACAACCGTGAGGACCATCAGTTTGTGAGCAAGGTGGGATGTGTTAAATACTCTGAAGTTTTCGAAGCAATCAACATAACCAACAACAAGAAGTGCCTCTTGAAGTAAAATCCATTAAGAGTTTTCGTTGAGGAACCAACAGTATCATCCTGCTGGCCGTGCGTCGTCAATGAATCGTCCTCCGTCAACAATACAAACTACAAGCAACTGTACCAGTTATTGACCGACTACGATTATTGTAACATGTAACAGCATGATGCATGATACCAATGCTGTTTAATTGTTAAGCAGAATTGTATCATCAAGGACAAGTATACAAGGAGCCATTCTTCCATGGACACGGCAGCGTAATCATTTAGGTAGCCAAGCCAAGGTCGTAGGCATTGAGGAACTGGATGTTTATCTAAATATAATATAGAGCGAGTGACAGCTTAGCTCTGAATAGTTGAATGGAAAACCACATAAAAGAAAATATGTGGAACAAATCTAGGTTTTACTAGTCAGGGCTTAGGCAGGATTTAGCTGACGAGGCAAAAAGGTGCACAACTGGCGAGGGACTAGCGAATGCCGATAGTTACCCTTGCTAGACTCTTGTTAGTAACTATGAAAAACTTGCCAGGGCCTCATTGAAAACTAGATTCTTTTTCCAGGCGGGCTGATTATGTGCATCATGGACTTTACCTAGTGACCTTACATCGTTTCGATTGACAAGAAGTCTATTTAGCTAACCATTACTTAAATATTAAATATTAGGTCACTTATATCTAGGGTTCCAACTTTCTTCGAAACTAAAGGAGGACACAATTTTTCTAAATAATGAACATACAAATAAAATACTACCTATTTTTTAAATTCTAAAGCTTGTTATAAATAAAATCCTTGCCGCCTGGAAAATCAATTTAGTTTTTATTACAGTACATTGATGAAAATGAATAACTTTAAACTTAAAAGGGGTATTTTTGATGAGATTGCAAAACTTGTTTAACAATTTTTTAAGCAAAGGTCTAATGAGTATTTGCCAAGTTTTCCTCTACAGAATTTTCCTCAATGTATATTTTCAGGGCGTTCGGTAAACTTGGAAAAACTTACCATTTTTCCAAGCGGGTTTTTGGCATAAATTTCTAAAAAAATTATGGACCTATAATAAGGAAATATAGAAATAAAAATTGAATCATGTTATTCCTTATATTATAACAAAATTTGTAAATAAAATCATAACACAATAAAGATTACATTTCAAAACTAAATTTTTCTTTTGTTTTTGAAAAAAAAAAAAAAAAAAAAAAAAAAAAAAAAAACTGACGATAAGTCAGTCGTGTGCAGCAACAAAATTTGCATTCCTGTAAATACTATAATGTCTCCTTATATGCGAATGCTTTACAATTCATTTACAATTTAATCATACGAAAAATCCCCTTCCGTAAATAAATCATTATAAATACTCGTATCATTATAAAGCTTGCAAATGTCTCTTTTAGCTTATAAAATGTTATTTTAAACTCAACAAAACAAATGTATGAATATCCCTATCGGTTCTTCTAAACCGCAAATTCGAAACAGTTGGGATAAAACTTAATAATTGTTTTTTTTTTTTTTTTTTTTTTTTTTTTTTTTTTTTTTTTTTTTTGTCTGCGAAGTGTGAGTCAAAATGTTTTGATTTTCTGAAGCCTTTGTGTGTCATACAAAATAAAAAAAAAAACTGTTGTGTTTTTTAGTTTTTCGAGTAAAACAAACACAGGTGATCAAATAAAAATAAAATACAATTTCATTTTTGTTCTCTGATGCCACCGAAAGTAAATTAAAAAAAAAAAGGTGATTTGTATTTAGAATTTTCCATTATATACTTAAAAAAGAAAACTTATTGATTTATTTGAGCAATAAAATCAACTATTTTGATGAGTATTATTATCTGTCACCTTAGCAAAAAGCCGATGAAACATTGGTCTAGACTCTAGACCCAGTACGATTAGAGAAAATTCACCAAAACTGTTTTTTATGAGTGTATGTTTAAACTTTGAAAAAGTGGATTCTGTTATTCTATATGTTTGTCCTGTATGTCTGTATCGTCTATACCTAGATTTACACCTTAAGCCAACCACTGGATTAAAGATTTTATTTGATTCTCTAGAAGAGAAATTTATTTTTTTTTTAGATTCGAAAATAACGGAATACCTGCCATGCAACCTTTATGGAAAAGGTAATTTATCTCGGAAACGACTCTAACGATTTTTATTAATTTTATTATACCTAATATTTTAGGGATGGGCCGCAGCATATGCCAACATTATAAACAATAAAGCCATTTTTAACTTTTTAAATTGTTGCTAACCACATCTTTATCCATGAAATGACAGTACTTTTGATTATATGTAGGATATTATATGAAAAACAAAAAAAAAAAAAAATACATCCTTTATCAAGATTTTCCTTCGTCTGGTCTCATTAATTTTTAAATAAAGCTCTTAATTAGTATACTTCCGCAATAAAGAAAATTAAATTTCTTCTTCTACACCAGAAAAATTTATTCAGATATATTTTTATATTTTTCAATTTCCACTGAAAATGGTATAGAAATAAAAAACGACCAGCCATTCTCCCTTAACATGAAAAAATAAATTAAAAAAAAAAAAAAGAATTATGTATAAGTATCGATTTTTCTGAAATGAAAAACAAAAAAAAAAAAAAACAGCAAACTGAAAAATAAAATTTCCAACCCGGCCACCAAGCACCGTACATTTTTTTTTTTGCCAATGAAAATTGTATAAAAAATGAGAAAATTCCATAAAAATTCTATTCTTCACCATCCCATACTTAGCACCGTGCCAATAGCCATCTCCATTATACCCAACACCCACCTACCTTCCACCAACCATCCCACCCCACTGCGTTGGGAGTTGAAAAATTCTGCAAAATAAAAAAAATCGGTTTTTTTTTTCAGAAATTATTCCGTTTTGCTCTTCGAACCCCCCGACAATTCACCCTTAGCAGTCTCACATAAAATGAAAATGAAAAATGTAATGTGGAGCCAAAATAATAAAAAAAAAAATATAAAAGGAAAATAAAAAAAATTCTGCTGGCAGCTTTTCCCTCTTATGGCCCCAATTTGTTTTTGTACTTTTTTTATATATATACACATATCTATATATATATTTAGCTCTCAAGGGATGATGAGGTACACATTTTCTTTTTTTTTGTTGTTGGTTTTTTTAATTTTATGTGACAAAGGCAAAGGGCTTGCATTTTCTTATTCATTTTTTCCTATTTTAATATTTTTTTTTCTCAAAAAAATTATGTCTCGTCCGTTTTTATAATTTGCAAAGAGCAAAAAGCAAAATACGGGTATAACGAAGGATATTAAAAAAAGCAACCTCTGGCAGAATGAAGATATGGCTTTAAAGTCTACGTTAATAAGAGAGTGGCTGTATAAGAAGCGCACAATTTAAAATATAAAAAAAAAAGAAATTTAATATAATGCTGCGTTAATGTCGAACGTAAAAGCAAAAACAAAAATGCTACTTTAATGACTTATGGCCCGAAACTCAAAAAAGGTTAAAGGTTTCTTAGGTTTCAAGATAGTGTAGATATAGAAAATGAAAAGTAACTTTTTAACTTGTCACGGTGGCTTTAAGGCTTTAAATTCTCAACTAAAAAAAATTATGAAATTAGGCAGCGAACAAAAAAACTCGAAAGAATTGGAATATGTATGTAGTTGATTAGTTTTATTAATAGATAATATACTCGTAACCAAATAAATACATAGGTTTCCTCATACTCTGTGTGCATTTTTGTTTTTATGATATTATGTTTTTTTAATTTTTCCATTTTTTACGACAGGCGCCAAATACATACCTTTACAAATATGACAGATGTGAAAAAAGAAGCTGGGTTTGACCCACACTGATAACTTTCCATTGGTTCCCTTTGGAACTCGACACTCGATGTTTTTTTTTATAAGAAAATTACCAATTAAATATCTTCGAAAAACTTATCAGTTGTGCAATCAAGGGAAGGCTGTTTGCTCTAAATATATGCGACACGAAAAATTTCAACAATTATTAGCAGTTTTTTTGCAGTTTTGTTGGCCTAAAAAAGTTTTTTTTAGAAACTCTACCGATTATCAACTATAACTTTGTGTATTAAATAAAATTAACCCGAAGTTAATATCTTTGTGTATTCTTAAGATATTCGATATTTTTTAACAATTTTTCGGGGTTGATTTTTTTTAAGTATTACCAATTTTTCACTACGTCATTATGCATAGAATGAAACCAGGCCGAAGTCTATAGCATTATTTGTTTTAGAGATATTCAAGAAACAAGCCATTTAACAACTTTTTATTTTAAATTACTATTATAAAAAAAAAACCGCTTATTGAATTTTTCTGAAAATCCTTTCTGCACGTTATGGGCTTATTATCTGTAAAATAAAATTTATTTGAAGTCGATATCTCTATGCGATCTCGAGATATCGTCGGCGAAAAAAAGCTTCCGAACGTACGAACGTACATGGTACATAGACATCTCTCTAAAAACAATGTAATCCGACTCCAGAGACCTCGAAACGTCGAGAAATTTCAAAATTTTCAATTTCACAAATCGGACCGATTACAATAACTTCCAATGGGAAGTTAAAAATTGGTCAAAATTTTGTAGAGAATTTCATAAGCTATTTTTTGTCTCAGATTTTTTGCATTTGGCGTGCATTTACATGAAATTGGCCCCAATGAAAAATAGCCCCAAAGCTGGGGTTTTTTTTTCATAATGAAAAATGATCCCATATTCAAAATGGAAAAATGACCCCAAACTTAATAAAAAATAGTCCCAAAAAAGGAAGAAAAGCTTAAACCAAAAGCGAAAAATAGGCCCAAAAATATATACATAAAACAACAACAACAGATAAAAATGGGGCCATTTTCATAATGAAATTCAACCCCAAAATGAAAAATGAAAAACGAAAAGAGACCCAAAAAAAATGAAAAATTACCCCAATTCACAAAATTTAATCAATTTTTTGTTGTTGTTGCTTTTCATATATAAATTTTTGGGGCCATTTTTCATTTTTTGTTTGGGGCCATTCATTTTTCATTGGGACCAAATTTCATGTAGCCCATTTACCCACCTCGCGTGACTTGAAAAAAACTACGATCCCGAATAATATCCACCGACGCGACGGAGAGCCCGGCCAATTAATAACCTTACCTGACGGTAGGATTTAGGGCATCAAAGGAAGGAGGGGAAAACAGTTCAAATCAGTGTTATTATTTCTCTCCATATCAATCGAGAATTTGAATGGATAACAATTCTCAAATATTTATTTTGATATCAAATAATAATGACAACAATTTTTTTTCAATTAATTTTTGTTTTGTACATTTAAATTTATCACACAAAATCGGTTGAGCGGATTTACTTGGGGAAGAGATTTGTACAAATTATTTTAAATTTTTAAAATTGACAATAACTTTTGACCCGATTATTTTTTTGCACAAATTTGTTCTTTAATAAATTATTCATAGACAAGTTATAAAAAATTTATAAAAAGACATTACTTCTTATTATCTCATAAAGCATTTGGGTAAACAATGTTTTTTTTTTCATTTGGGAAATAAATGAAATACAAAATTGGGGTTTCCACTCTTGAACGTGATACAAACAAATGACTACAATTCGTAATCATTGATGTCATTGGTATTCGTGGTTTTATCCTTTAGTAACATTACACATTATTTTTTAGCGACATCTACATATATCTTTTAAAATATTTCCACTTAGCTGCAAAAGTCGATATACATAATTGTACTTTTTCGATACATTTGACTGTGCTAAAGGCAAAATATTTGAATGAATTCTTCTGGGTGGTTCGGTTACACATATAGATTCGGTCATCGTGAATATGTCAACCATGCGGCTATGGCGGTTAGGTAATCGGGGCATTATTCTCTTATGTTTCAAAAATCAGTAATATGATGATGATATTAAGAATCCTACCAAGAACCAAATGAATTTAAATTTTATTTCCCTTAACGTAACTACCCAATTTGTGTCAATTAAGTACATATATATGATATATGTATGTATATTTTTAACCATGAACGGCCGTAATGGTGACCAAAATATCTTTTGAGATAAGCCCTTAAGCGTTTCTCTAAGTTAAAAATTTGAAACACAATGAAAAATTTTTAACAATAAAGTCATATTTAAAAGGCAGTTGTTTTCCTGTCTCTTTTACCCAAATTCACCTTATAATTAGCTTCATTTTGAAATATATGTATATTTTAATACTTAAAATGATCTCAAGTCCATCTAAATCTAATGTGGTTTTTCTTTCAGCCAAAAAAAATTGATTCCTGCCAGGGAATTTGATCCCGGACAAGTTTTTGCATTTCTTTTAACCAAAAAAAAAAATCAATCCCTGACAATTCGGGATCAAAATCTCTGATCCCGAATTAAAGAGAGATTTACACCTACATGAAACACGCACTTGCACACACACTTATTTATAAAACGTCATTTTGTGCTTTTGTGTGATTCTGTGGTTTTCTTTTTCATTTGCATTCCGGTTTTGATTCTTTGCCTATCAAAATTATTTTTTGCTTTATTAAATTAAAATTATTTTTGACAAAATTAAATTTGACATCCCACACACACATTTGCAAACAAAAAACAAATCCAATCTGCGTTTCTTTTGCCAAGAAAATTCGTGATCCGGAATCAAAATCCCTATTTGCAAAAGAAAAACGACATAATACTCTAATAAAGCTCAGTTCTGAAATCAGCTAAATTCATTATATCATTTGCTGCTATACCCATTTAAGTGCAAACTTGCTTATATAAAAACCATGAATTTATCATCGTCAGGTATAGAAGGTAATGGATGAGTCTGAAGCCTGTACCTGCCCAAATACGAGTCCATAAGATCCACCCCGCACATATGGGCGTTGTAATCTCTCACAACTTTGGGACACGGTATAAGATTCTTCATCTTTTCAGCCTTGTCGTATCTTTCAATTGAAGAAACAAGTTCTGCACCCACATAAGTTGACAGCAAAATCATCTGTTTGCTGTCCTTCCAACTTACTGATGACATTTCAATGCCATCATAACTGGGCACGTATTCCTCAAAGGATCCTCTCTCCACAGACCTGTGCCTACGTTCTGTAACTCTCACATCGAATAAATCAGTCGAGAAACGCTGAAAAATGGAACAAAACTCATGTATTTATTTTAGTTTACATCGTTTCTCGACCAATTTTATGCATGTCAGAATTACAGAACGTAGGCACTGGCCATTACTTCTTGCTTTGTCGGCAATTTTTTACTTAGTCTTACCTATGACAAGTTACCATTTTCTAACAGCCTTAGATACTCTATGATATTCCTTCAGCAATGTTTTAACGAGCCATTCTATATAATTAAAAAATGCAAAAAGTTCAAAAATACAACCAAGCTAAATTGAGTCCAAAACTATAGCAGAAATGCATGTTGTATCATTTTTGATACAAACAAAAAGTGAGATTTTTTTATTTATAAATGCAATATAAACATAAACAATTTTATTTTTTGGACTCAATCCGCCTCCGAATTTCTTCGATAATAAAAAATGAAAACTTTCAATTTTACTAAATAATAAAACTGCATGCCGTCTGTCAGTGAACAATATCATACAATTTACAAATAACGGTTCAATCATGAAAATTTTCTTTTTATTTTAGTCAAGATAATAGTGTTCTTTCAATTTTCTTTTTGTTGATAAACGAAAAAAAACCAATTTTGGAGTGAGTAAAAGTATATCTTATATCTTAAGTATTTTGATTGCAAAAATTTCAAAGTTTGTTGAAGAACTCAGTTCATTTGACTGAAATTGCTAAGATATCAGTATAGCTTGCGTTGCTTTAATGTCCAACAGATGGCGCTGTTTTTAAAAGACTTATTTAAAAACACTTGCTGCTTATTCACCTGAAATTTCCAAAATTTGCCAAATTGATACCTAGCTCTTTAACTTATTCAATCGCACGCTTTATGGACCTAATCTGTGGTGGTAGGTATGCTATAAAAATTCTCAAACGTTGCACAAAGAGTATGATTGAGTGATGTCGGAGAAGCTGCCTTAATCACCTGAAATTTCCAAAATTTTCCAAAATGATACCTAGCTCTTTAACTTATTCAATCGCACGCTTTTTTGGACCTAATCTGTGGTGGTAGGTATGCTATAAAAATTCTAAAACGTTGCACAAAGAGTATGATTGAGTAATGTCGGAGAAGCTGCGGCCAATAATTTTTTTTTTTCAAGTACCTATTGAAGTATTGTGTATTCGTGCCGAGGGTGGCAACATTGAAATTGGAATCATCATATACATATCTCCCAAACACCATCATTACTCAAACATTGACATTTTACAATATTTCATCACTTTCATTCATACCTAATAAATTGATTTCTATCAAAAATGTTATATACATATGTACATATGTATGTGCCCCTCTTTACCCTGTAAAGTTTGACATTTTCCAGAAACACCACCCTTGCTTTCCCGTTCAGAATCATCCGAATACTTTTGATCTTAAAACTTGAATTAAAACATTTGTGTTTTTGTATGTTAAATTGCTTTAGTAAAAATATTTCTTATGCATGTTCATTTATGTACGCACTATGTCTATGCATTTCTTTTTAATAAAGGTTTATTTATTTATTTTTATTTATGTTTCAGATCAAAATGTTGCCTCAACAGTATTGCCTACGATGGAAGTACCATCACAGCAATCTACAAACGATGTTCTCACACTTACTCGATCGTGGATGCTTTTGTGATGTGACATTAGCATGCGAAGGACAATTGATTCGTGCACATCGTGTTGTTCTATGTGCGTGTAGTACATTTTTCGATCAAGTATTAACAAACTATGCCAGCGAAAGAGATCCAATTATAATTATTAAGGATGTAACATTTGCCGATGTTAAATGTCTAATTGAATTTATGTATAAAGGAGAAATAAATGTAGAGCATGTGAGTTACAACCATACAACAAAATTGATCCGTTTAAATTTATTAATGAAAGACTTTTTTTTTGTCAATTTTGCAGGCAAGTTTGGCATCGCTTTTAAAAACAGCCGATGACCTTAAGATAAAAGGTTTAGCAGAAGTTTCTTGGAGGGATGAAGAAACTGATCCAGTTATGTCAGACCATTATCCACGAATGCAAGAAAACATTCCGCACAATGACCAAAGGTCACCGCCACGAAATTATCACGACAGCAGGCCGCCTTCATCTCCAATGCAACCGTCATCGGGCAGTAGTAATAGTAGATTAGCGCCTCGCATCCCAATGTTAACACCAATGCCTTCATCTAGTGGCGAATATGTTGGTCCTAAAAGGAAAAGAGGCCGGCCGCCATTAGATGATTCCTATGATGTTTTTAGCACGTAAGTATAAAAATTTAAAACCACCGAAAATATTATGTGTTTTAGAAATCTTCAATATTTAAAATAAATCAGTAAGATCATAGTGGAAAAGCTTTACAAAAATATAGTTGAAATTCATTCCTATTCACATCCCAAAGAAGGGTATTCAAAAACCCCTCTTTAATTATGTATGTCATGTAATGTGATAAATAGCAGAAAGCTCTTGTCCGAGAACATTATATTCCTGTTAGAGCCCCACAGCACACAGTATTCTCTTTTATATAGGTACCCCAGTTTCAACTGGACGCCACCCGTGGGATTTCATAAGATGATTAAAACCTTATTTTTCAGTCCACTGTGCCAACAGAAAATTATTTCCTTTCACCTTTTCTATCTAGTGCCCTGTAATTCAGGTTGCATTCAAAACACCTTAGGTCTAAAAGGCATTTGGTAAAAAGAAAAACAATTATTATAATTTAAAAGAACTTTAGATAAAAGTTTATTTATGAAATTGGCCATTAATCTTAAAAATTAAACATACATATATCAATTATAAAAATAAAAAATAATAATCCATTTCGTTTTGCCATTAGCCCCAAAATTTCACATGCGACACCTAGTTGTGAAATTATGTATCCAGAGGTCCGTACTCGCCTTGATTCCCCTCCACCAACAGAAGTTCAAAATAATACACCCCGCGAATCCGAAGAAACAATACATGTTAGCCCTGAACCAACTGAATGGCCACAACAGAATGTTGAACAAGAAGCCGCCGAAGTTCATAATAGTACGGAACAATCCGTATCACAAGAATCGAATCCAGGTTCTGCTTCTGAGTTTTATCAAAATCCTGATTCACATGATCAAGAAAATGAACCCGGTGAAGAAATCACGGTGGAAGAAGAAAGAAAGTATTCGATTGATCAGGATTTGAATGAGCTCGGTGGGGAGGACCAAGACCAGGACGAGCAGAGTAATAGTAAACTTGATGAGTCTGAAGCACATTTGACAACGGAAGAATTGGCTCAATGGGATGATGTTGTAAAAATGGATGCTTATTTAGCGACAGGAAGAAGGCCACAGTTCTGGGAGGAACCATTTACGAAAAGGGTAAGGATTTTTTGTAGGATTGAAAAATAAAATTTAATATTCGATTTTTTTTTAAATCTTAATTAGGTTTTGGACGCAATAAAAAATAAGAAATTGGAAATGAAAAAAGCTGCAAAATTGTTGGGTGTTTCATATGGAACATTGTATGGCCGATACAGAGAAGTATATGGCTGTTTGAAGCATCCATATAGGTTTGTACAAATTCTATTTATTTTTCGTTATTGTATCACAATTTATGTTTTATCTCAGGCCTAGCACAACAATGATGAACCGGTATGATCTTGTTTGGCCTCATAAACGCTCGGGTAATTACAAACCTTACTTGAATATCACATAAGTTCAAACGATTTTTTTTTTAATTTTTTTAAACTGCAAATTTTTTTTGTGTTGAATTGGATAAGAACAAATTATTCATAACTTCAGAAATTTTAATAAAAACTGGTCGGTCAGAACAATCTAAGTTGCCCGAGTCAGATAATTGAAGTCGATCTTAAAGTTTCCCAGTTGGCTCGGATATTTGATATTCGAATTAAAGTTCTTTCTTAAGGCACACTCTTGCTCTTTTAAATAAATTTTGATTCTTTCCCATCCTTCCTTTCCTTTTCGAAAAATAATTGTAACTCTTCATCTGCCCTTCTTATTTCTCGAATACCCCACTATTATGAAAAACATAAATTTCAAGTAAGGATTCACCGACCGTAATAAATATTTGTTCGAAATCTAAAATGAAGATCAAAATTGAAACTTTCACAATCAAATAAAATAACGATTTTTTTTTGGAAAAATGCATTCGTTTAAAAAAAAAACCCTAAAAACACGATGTTTTCGTACATTTACATTCGAATATTTCGAAAACCAGAGCCAATTGAGTAATACTGAGACCGGATTCGAGTATACAACAAGAGTCTTTGCAATAGTTTTATCTGGTCTCTGAAACATAAGAAGATTTTTTAGTCTAGTATTATAAAATATTTGAATTCAGAGCACTCAGAGCTCGGAGCGTGCTCCATGAGCTCAGGATTAAATAACCCAGCTAACGGAGTATAAAGCTGAGCGCAGCTAACTTCGTACAGTTTTCATGCAATTTGATAGATATGCCAATTCAGTGCTCAGGTGTATTTCATAATTGAATCGGGGTGCTCTGAGCACACTGCACAGGGTTTACTCCGCTCGCTAAGGCTCTGCTCAGTGCTCTGCTCTGAACAAACTCTGAACTAAAAAAGAAAAAACGTCTATAGTATGTATGCTAATTGCAATTCGATACCTATTTAAAAATAATGTTTTTTTTTTATCTTTTTCAACAGACCTAAAAATGCGTGATCTAAAAGACGTTTGGATGAGGTGAAGATCATCTAATTAACACCATCTGAAATATTAATTCACATTCCACACCGTATTAATTGAACACATCTATATGTATATCATATATTTCGATAAAGATAAACAAACAGAACAAAATAAATGTTTTAAGTATAATTTATATATAATAATGGTGTATTCGTGTAATTATAATAATTTAAATATTGTTTTTACTTACATACATATAATCTTAAAATTTGAAAACAAAAAAAATTAAGGTATACATACATATTTAAGAAAAAAGACAAAATAATGTTCAAATTATTATTTTGAGGCTGATGCTAAGATTTATTATTTATTTAAAGTTAGGAATTTTCTTTAAAAAAAAATCACAAATTCTGTAAATTTTTAACAAAAAATATCAAATCTATATTAAAGATAAGAATAGAAAAGTGATGGTTTGGATTGATTTATTGCAATATTATACTATTGAAATGGTGATTCAAACAGAAAATTTTATATAACTACTATGTAGTTAGTGTTGTATCTTGTAAGGTACCTAAATGCGCATAATTATGCGAATTGAAGAGAATCGTTAGTCCCCTTTCACACGAAGCAACTGAGTTTCCAGCAACAATCAGTTCATGGGCGAGAAGGGCAGGAAAAAAGAAGGGTAAACAATAAACATAATCAAAGAAACTGAATATGAAGAAATGAATCCTCGGCTGTCATTTGAGTTTGCCTACAAGCTCTATCAGATAAGAAATGAGAAGGTATGTGTAAAAATGGCGGTATAAAACTCATACATTCACAGTATTTAACTTCACAACTTACACATTCACAGTACTTATCTTCACACCACCCGGCTATATTATTGTTGGATTTCACATCTATTCATCGACACAAAATTAAATTACAAATACAACAATGTAAACAAATGGGTTTTGGAGGGTGAAACGTACGAAGGATTCATTTCTTCATATTCAGTTTCTTTGAACATAATATCCCGGGCATAGAAGAAGAAATTAGAGGAACAGGTATATCGTGGAAAAACTGAGGCTTTTTTCAACCTAGTGTGAGTTACACGAACACAAATGTATTCACACTGGGTCGGCGTGAAGTTAGACGGCTGAAAGCTGGGGCGCCCAAATGATTTTTAGTTATATATCTTTTCGGTCAGGAAAGTATGAACATGTGTAGCTGTTAAAACTAGATTACGATTTTTATCTTCTCAGAAGTACTTAGGCACCTTTACAGGAACACGTCAGTTGTTACTTCGTGTGAAAAGGAACTTAATAATTAAAACAAAAATATGATACACAACTGAAAAGGTTTTGAAAACTTGATCAGTAAACTTACCAAATTTTAGTCAGTAATCATTAAATAAGAAATTTCTCTCATAATTTGGAGTTGTCTCGATATTACTGTAATTAAAATATTTGATAGAACACCTACCATTAACTTTAGAACGAACTTTTAGATATCATTATTTTTCACGGCTGATTTGTTATTGTAGTAGCCGTGGCGTGATGGTTAGTGCGATGGACTGTCATGCCAGAGGTCTAAGGTTCGATCCCCAGCCTCGCCGCATCTATTTATTTAAAAGAAAAACGGCTACTGCCTCTTGCGAAGAATTGACAAATCCTCCAAGAGTATCTCCTGTCACAGAAAAGTGCCGCTCGGTAGCCGTTCGGATTCGGCAATAAACTGTAGGTCCCCTCCATTCCTGCAGACACGCACACAGGAATGGTTGAGAGTTGTAAGTCACTAGGCCCTAGTTCTTCATGAGCTGTTGTGCCATCAAATTTATTTATTTTTATGATTTGTTATACAGGTTTTTTGTACCTATACATAGGAAAACTTGGCTCTTTTTTTTAACATTTATGTTTTTGGTGTGATTTCATATTTTTAATACAAAATATTAAATTTTCAATTTTTGAATGCACCTGAGCCCTAACATTAACGTATTTCATCATTCTACAACAATCCGAAACAGTTCTAAGAAAGTGGATGGATGCCACGACTCCTAACATTCAAATCTCAATTTTTTTCTTTGCATTCATTGCAAGCTCTTCCGTTCTAACAAATTTCATTATTCTACAACAGTAAGAAGTGCTCCATACAATTTATAATAATTCTAATAAAGTGGTTGGATGCCACACCTCCTGACACACCGATTTCGGTGTCGAACACGGTGTCAAGAAACACAAATGTGTTGTGTGTTTATGGGCCGCTTAAGTCCCCTTTCACACAGGGCAACTGAGTTGCCGGCAACAAATAGTTCATAGGCGGGAAGGGCAGGAAGAAAGAGGGGGAAATGAAATCTCCCCGGTCAACAAATTCAGGAAACTTTTTTGACGTTTCTCTTCACACTACGTTTGTGTGCGTTCAACCAAGGTAGTTTAAAAGGAAAATACAGCAAGTCTCCTCCAACTTTGTATCTGCGTGTGAAAGGTACAGGAGATCGTTAAGGAGATTTAAAGAAAACGTCAAAAAAATCACCAGCAACTAGTATCTTCGTGTGAAAGGGGACTTAAACGATAATCGAACTGGTCTAGTGGTGCCAATTAATTTTTGTTTTGGTTCGCGAAGTTGGTGATGTAAATCGAAAGTCAATCCGTGCGTTCTATCTACATCTAAAATTTCAGATCTCTGAATTTTTGGAGCTTCTGATTGGCCAGCTGTCATAAAAAGTTAGATGACTTTTAGTTACGTTTATAGTTACGTTTATTCTTAAATTTCAGACAAGAAAATTTCATCTGAAAATTCAGATGACAGTTGTTTGTGGTGGGGGAAGTGTAAAAAAAGCTGAAGTGGTACACATCAAATTGAACTTTATGATTTTCGGTCTGGTTAGTGGTTGATGTGTGCTTATAAGTTTTTATAATAAAATTGTAATATTTACTTATTTAATTGAAAGAACTTTTTGAACAATTAAGTTCAGTGACTCTTTGAATTTTTTTTTTAGAATTTATCTTTATTGAGTCTCATACCAGGGGTATTACAAAAGTGTATCTGTCTCTGTTGCTTTATGATTTTATTAATACTGCGGTGCGGCTATAAAGTATTGCCTGCTTTATACTGTTACATATTTGTTTGCCACATGGCTTAGTTAAGAGTGAGATAGTGGATACTCTTGCTCAGGAGTATGAAAGTTGCTTGTGACGTAGTGTCATCTATGAATATATACACAAAAATACTTAAAACTAACTTAAATCTAGGTAGAAGCAAGATGCCGGTATACACAGTATACAGCATGCTTGTCTTTATAACACAGAGAGTGCGCATGTATTGCGATATTTGGATAGTGACTCTTTGAATAAAAGGAATGATTTCTCTTAGAAAAGTATTCAGTATTTCAGAATCTGAAATTTCAGATTTTTTTGCTTTGAACATACCCAATGCCAAAGTCAGCCGAATTCGCAAATTTTTGTTCTAATTCAAATGTGTTTGCGAGCAAAAGAAGCATGGAGAGTAATAAAACAAAATGTAAGTATCGATTGTCAATATTTATTAATTATCTATATATTAATACGCTTAGGAAAAACTTACGGTACACTTTTCTCCGTTAATACTCAACAGAAATGCATGAGTGATATACCGTTCGAAAGGTTTTGTCCCACAGATGTGCAGAAATCAAAAATTATGTGCATATGAAGGCATTAGGGACAGGTAAGGGTTATTTTTAAATTTTTTGATATTATTGATTTTTATCTTTTTAAGAAAAGTGCGTTAAGAAGCTTGACATTTTGAGGGATGAAGATTATTATAGATATGGATTTTTGGTGAAAAAATGAAATTGCAAAACTTGCCGTAAAGCGGGGAAAGTTACGGTTTTATATATTTTTGCGCAAAAATCACTCATATGAGAAAATTATTATAGTGTACTTTGCTTAAAACGGGAACGAAGTTTTTTTATTTAATAAATAAAACAAAATTAGGTGTGACATTTCAAAGTTTTCAAAACTATACCCACCCCGAACGAACGTTTCACTACAAGTTTCATTGAGCGTGGTCAACGGGAAACTGCATGAGAGATATGATCGATTTTGGCTACGCAGATTGCAGCGGTGCGTTCAAGGTTCTGTCCTATACTCTGTCCAACAAAGATCAAAGATTGTCATTACATGAAAAATAGGACGTTTGAATCTACATATGTATGTAAGTTTGGTTAAAGCGTAGCGTAGTGCATAAAGCCTTAACTACATTGGCCACTTTTTGCAAAATTTTCCCGCTAGCGCAAATGTTTTGTGAAAAAGAATGTACACAATTCTTTTTAAACCAAAATCTAAGCTTTCTGCATCATTTTTATATGTTTTCCAGTGAGCAACACTATCCCAAAATGAGTTTGAAAATTTTCACTTTTGTACTTTTTCACTTTTTTTGCTTATGTAGTTAAGGCTTAAGTCTATCGCATTATAAGCTCTTACCGCGATGACGTAGCATGCATAATAAATATACTTTTTCTGATCTGATTTTAATAAAACAAAATTTAAGGCACTTTCATGGTGGCGTATGAGCGTCCACCAGACTCAAAATTATTTTAAAGTTGGTAACTGATGGTCAGATGATACCTAATTGATAAAGAAAGTGGAAACATATATATACTTTAAGTAAACAATGGCACGATTTCGCAGAAATAGTTTTCTCTTAAAATTTATTTTTTTATTTTCCTTACTGTGTCAGTTTTTGCTGGCTGAATTTCGGCCGCTGGGCGATACTAGTAAATGATAAATATGTATTGAAACTGGCAAATTTTTTGAATACTGGTTGGCAGTACTTGCATTCGATTCTACTATCATACGTAGTCCCATTTGATCGCAAACATCATTCGAATAGATTCGAGTTATATATGTAGTTGGGTCCCAGGATCCCGCGACAGATTTTGGAGACCAATCGAACTAAGGCCGTGTGTGAATTCGGTTAAAATCGCGTTAAATTTTATCCAAAGATTAATTTTTGACACTATTGAGGTTAATCTGTACGTAGAATTGTCAAATTTTAATGTCGGATAAAATTTAATCGCGATTTTAAACGAATTCGCACACGGCCTAAAGCTTACATTTTATTAACATTAACCAATGTCTTTATAAAACATGTAATAATTAAATGAATTCAAAATTGAAAATGATTTTTTACGTTATAATTTGAAAATTTGCAGACGGAAAAAATGATTTTTTCGTTGAAAAATGTTTTTTTTTCATTTAAGCCTAGTATACAGTTCTTTTGAATAAAAAAAAAGTGGTAAATAAAAAATCTTTTTTCCGAAAAAAAAAATATCTGTGGTGAAACAAAATTGTTTTTAAGGCCGTGTGTGAATTCGGGTAAAATCGCGTTAAATTTTATCCAAAGATTAATTTTTGACACTAGTGAGGTGAATCTGTACGTAGAATTGTCAAATTTTAATGTCGGATAAAATTTAATCGCAATTTTAAACGAATTCGCACACGGCCTAAGTCGAATATTACACGGTGCTTCAAGAGTCATGACTATCTGATATTTTGTCTCTTGCATACTCATTTAGGTTCATAAAGAGTCATAACTCTTGAGGCACCGTGTAAGCACAAACTATATTTTTTTGCACAAAACAATGGTCGCGTTCGGGAGGTACACAGATAGGCTATCTGAGATACTTTAGTATCTGATATGTTTTCGAACGAACCGGATAGGTAACCTATCAAAAATCAAAACAGCTGACAAAAGTTTCAGTACGTACCAGAAATTATTTTTCCCAGATCTCTGCTGTGTCTTCAAAAACGTATGTTGTGTCCTTCCAATTGACAGATATCTTCATTTTGTTTATTTTTGCAACAATTTGTATAGGTATTTTTATGTTTAAAAGCCAAAAATAAACAACAAAAAATAAAAACAAACAACTACTCAAGCGACACAAGAAAGCCAAAAGTCAGCTGTAATCAGCTGTTCCTCAAATTGCACATCAGATAGTTTAGTATCCCGAAAATTTTAGGATAGCTTAGATTTGTTTTTGACAACAGCTGTTTGGTTCATCAGCTGAATTTTCCTATGGCATTACAACAACACAAACCTATCCGGATAGGTTTGACTTGCCCCCCGAACGCGGTCATTGTCACTGACATTGTTTTGCGCGAAAAAGAAACGTAGTGAGTATAATTTTTTAATTCTGGGGATAGTTCACAGTTCAATAAAAAAAACTTTTCAGCAGAAATTTTTTTTTGCGATAAAATCACTCCCATAGAAGTACATGTATTTTTTTTTCGAGGAGGAATTTTATACTAGCCTTTATCTGTTAACGTTTAAATTTTCTAAACATAAAACATACCTATCCTATTTCACATACTAAAATGCAAATACATACCTACATAATATATCTATACTTCTATGTTAAAAACTTTATTTCACAATCCATTATTGATTTTGCCCCTTAAAACGCTTTCCGCACTACTCACATGATCTCTTTTCAACTCGCGATGACCATCCATTTTGGAAAACAACAACAACAATACACGTTTGTCTAGATTTTGTATGGGCAAAATAAAGCAAATAAAAAGTTATATTTGGTATAGGTATATTCTTCTTGATTAACAAACTAGCATGGGTACATACATTGTTAATCAATTGCAATTATTATATCAATACCCATTCATATAAAATTAATTAGTAAAATTAATATTTTCCAGACGATTTTTTCGTTTTCTCTTTATGGGAAATACCGGAAATACAATGAATGTCAAATCGAAAAAAATTGTATCCCCCTCTAGTAGTTCACACACTGACTGCCAGGTGCCCTGACTCCTGGTGCCAATAATGGGTAGTGTTTTATGAATGAGGAATTTATGCAGCGTTACATAGAGGCTACCAAAAAACCTTATGCATAACTATTCATCTGTTTAGCCCAATCTAATGAATACGGCTGTAAATCTTTTAATTCTTGCCAAAATGAAAAATTAGGGCATGTAGTCCTCCATCCCCCCCCCCCATCCATTGCAACTGTTTATTAACTTGTGTTAAACAGTTAGCGTTACGTTTATGTTACTTGGTTCATGTACCGACTGTAAATGTCAAAACGTAACGTCAAGTCATCAAAACGTCATTTGAGTCCATTTCGCCGTACTCAACTCATCCAAAACCAAAACAAAAAATAACAAAAATAAACACCTTTTTATTCTGCTGCTTCTTTTTCAACTTTCGAGTTTATTTTATTTTACAGAAAGAAAAAAAAATTAAAATCAATTTCAATTATGTGGCGTACAGTAAATAATTCTGAACAAAATCTTTTCTTTAAATGTTCCTTGGAAGAAAACAGCATTGCATATTATTTGTACGATCTCAAAGAAGTTTGGTCTGAAAAATGTAACATAAATGAAATTATTCGAAGAGCAAAGGTAAGTTGGATGATTTATTTTCAATTTATTTGTGCCTTCAATATTATAATAATATAATTTTGAGAAAGAACTTGAACAAACTCATCTGTTATGACAGTGATACTGTGGTCACGACTCTCAAATCCGCCACACCAACTTATGTTTCCATAGAAACAAAAGAGCAAGACCGAAATGTTATTCTTAAGTATCACATCATGGAACGGCCTTTCAAATTTGAATGGAATCTCAAACCCATTCATGCGGATGATGTGAGTATAAGATTATGTTCTTTTAAAGAATTATTTGGTCATACCAGAATTATTTTTCAGTTTCAGAAGCTTATCACTAATCCAGTTTTCATATCAATTCACTTTTTGGCAGAACAAATCAAAGAATTAAAAAATACAATCCAGAAAAAAGACCTTGAAATAAAGCAGTACATTGTTCAAGGCGCTGTGTTGCAGAGAAGTACGTTTATTTGTACGCGGATTAATTTTCTTTAATTTTATATTGATAATTACAGAGACCGTAGCAACAGAAGAATTCAATGAAGATGCCTTCAACTCGCGATACTCACATATCAATGAAATGTCCAACAACTTCTTGGAAATATCAGAGAGTATCAAGCAACATTTTCCTTTAACTGAAATCAGAGTAATAGCAGGAGATAATAAAGCGAAAACGTTCAGATCTTCGACGTTTGTTTCGAGGGAAAAAATTAGGAAAAGTCCTAACAAGTATGCGTGTTATTAACAAGTTTCCAGGTGTAAAAAAAAAAATGTTAAAAATAAATGTAAATTCTATTTTTTCAGAAAAAGAAAATTTTTGGAAAATCGTCGTATGCAAATGTTGAACATAGCAAAATCCAAGCACAATGAATCAGTGGAATATGAGTCAAGTCAGAGTCAAAGTTTCAGTGAAACACCACCACAGGACGAAGAAGAATTAGCTGAGATTTTCCAATCCCTCGACGAATTAAATGCAAAGCGGCTGGCTTCGACCGTAGAAGTAGAAAAGCATGATTCTCTTTAAATTATTTATTTTGTTTCTACAGCTTTAATTAAGATCATAATATATTGCACGTTAATAAATTCCGTTATCTGTTTAAACTTAGCTTTTCTTTTGAATTAAAACAAGAAGCTTTCGTATGCAGTTTGGAATGTTTTCTCGTTTCAGAAATCGCAACAACTGAAAAGATGGCATATAAACCAGACATAGGTATAAAAAAAAAAAAAACTTGTGTAAAAGTCAAATAATGAGTGATTTATTTTAGATTTCTTTAAACTTGTGTGTTTCCGAATCGCAGTGACCCTCGTCCACAATTTACAAAAACAAAACATGGGCAGAACACAATTTTTTTTTTATTATTTTTTTTTTCAAAATTTTGAGTTTAAAAATTAATTTTTCAAAAACTGTTCCATCTAGTAACTTGAATTAAAAACCGTATAAAAGAATGGATTCCTGGCTTTAAAAAGAGTATAACATGACATTGTAAGTGTTACCGTTGTATTTTAATATTTTTTTTTGTATTTCAAGTCGATTTTTGAAAATTGCCCCTCCCGCCTTAAAGGGGGGAAATAGACCCCCTTCCCTTACGATTTTTTTCTTTTCTTAACCCAAACTACTCGCTCTAGATCTTTGGTGCATCTTATACCGAACACCCTGTATATATACATAATGTATGTTGATTGTAAAGAATTTTTCAGTTCAAACTGTTACTACGTTTTATTTACGATCGAGAGCTCGAGTTGGATTAGGGTCAGATTTTCGACAGGTTTTTCGTTCATAGATTTGAGAGTTCGATATGGAGTAATGTTGAAATGGTGTTGAGATGACATATGGTGTATCTAAAGTTAACTCCTCAACCCCGGTTTTTAAGCATTTGGTACAGAGCATTGTTATTTCCTGGGAGGGATTTTGAATTTTTGATTTAGTTCATCTAAAATAGGTAGCTGCCATACAAATATTTCAGTTTTTTTTTCAAATTTTCTCAAAAATGGCTCTCATCGTTTTGATTAAAAAAAACAGCTTTTCACGTTTTTTCCAAACAAAACTAGCATTACGGAAATAGGGTTTTGATGTTATTTGAGAAAATGCCTAATTTTATAGGTACTGTTATGATATTATATTGTTATGATTTTGCAATCTGATCGACGTTGCTGTAAAGCCTATAAAGCTCGTTATTGAATCTTCTCCTCCATACTACATTGATATACAAACTGCACCGAAAATCACCCGAAGAATCTTCCTTCCAAAGCATCCAAGCAGATTCTTATCTGTTTTTGAAAGGGTCCATGCTTCTGCCCCATACAGCCTCCTTTATTCTTTGATAGAGGGCTTTACTACTCAAATTCAAATGCCTTCTTAGCCCGAAGAAACAACAATTGGCAAGAGTAATTCTTCGTTTGATCTCTGCAATGATGTCATTTTGCGAGGTAATAGTGGAGCCCAGGTAGACAAAATCCTTGACCACTACGAAGTTGCACATATCCATCGTGATGTTTTGCCGGAGTCGACGATGTTGAGATTCTTTTCTCGATGATAGCATATATTTCGTCTTGTCTTCATTATATAATGATATTTTAATATCATAATATTTTGCATTTTAAATACAAGAGCAAGTTTATGCGATATATTCGTTCATATTTGACCGATGTCATATACCAAACATAATTTCATTTATTAGCCTTTCAAATAAAACAAGCAAATTCGTTGATATTTCACACATAAATCATACTATTCAATTTTAACAAACATAATACCCGTCCTGAGGTATGTACATACATACAATGTAGACAGGTTTATAAATTGCGGCCACGGCCAACCTAGCTCAGGGACCCAATAAGCCATGGAATGCGCCTTTTTGACCTTGTGCATCAAAATACTCAAATTGCTAACCTGGGCGAAATGAAAAATGGTGAGTCTTTCCGGAAGTAAGCTTTGAACGACTGATCCTTGCCTGACCAGTTCGTCTGCCCACTCGTTTTCCTCAATACCGCATTTGAAAGAAAAGGAAACCAGAAAGTGAGTCATCTTGAGCTGAGGTTAGCTTTCAGGCTATGCGAATGAATGGCCTTAACACTGTAAAGTTAACAGCTGCCTGACTGTTTGTGAAGATAGCTGTTTTTCGGTTTTGGTAAGCGTCTTGTTTGAGTATTTTGCTTACTTCCCTTATTGCAAGTAGATAAGTTTGAAAAATACCATCAATTTTGGGTTGCCATTGCCACTACCCTTTCCAATTTGAAAATCTTCTAGATTAGCAAACACAAAAAAGATTATTATATACATACATATATGTATATGGATAAATGCTTTTATTTAAAATTTATGTAGAGTCCTACGTGCATTTGAAATAAAAGGAAAAAAGGATCAAAAGCAAAGCTATAGATATCGATTCGAAGTTGGTCTTACTTTACTTGGCCTATAGTTTCAAAAATTTCAGTGCATTTTCGAATAAGTTTTATTATGTTAAACCAATCGAAGAGTGTGTACAATTCTGAGAAAAGCATTTTATTAAACAAAAAAGAACGTAACTGTAATTACATTTTTATTAAGAACTGACTCATGTTGTGTAGATATAAATTTTCAAAAAGGGCTTTACCTTTATACTTTAACCCGTTTTGGTAATAAACAGCACAAAAAATCCACACAGAGGATGTGCAGCAATATTAAAAATTAAAACCACCGAAGATAATTTTTATCTGTAAAATTAATTTATTAAGTGTGCTTATCTTGTAAGCTTTTGTTCTATAAAAGGAAAAAACATTTCTATTTAGCCATCATTAAAAATAAAAAAAATCATTTTAAAAGATTATTACATTACTATAAATATTAACGAACAAAATGTCTCTTAAGATTGTATTTTTGTTGGCTTTTCTCACAGTGGTTTTCGGAACACCAGTATTAAGGAAACCGTCAGCAGTAGTTTCAAACGAAAGTGTACCAAGTATCGTCGAAAGTTCGGATGAACCTTTTGAAGGAATAATCGATGATGAAATCAATCAGAAACTATCAGCTATCTTTTCTAATGATGCTGATGTACAAAATATTGTTCAAAGTTCGGATCATATTTCTGAAGGAATAATCGATGATGAGAATAATAAAGCTATGGACGGCGAGGTATTTATATATAGGTACTGGATATAAGTTTCGTTAAAATTTATTTATTATTCTTTTTATAGGAAATAAATGATGAGATAGATGGTGCTCCGTCGAGATATAAGCGAGCAGTATGTCGTTATATAAGATTTCGTAGAGGGGGAAAGATTATAACTATATACAAATGTTATTAATTACCTACATATGTATGTATATGTATTTTAATTGTACGTACATAATTTTTTTTCGTGCATTAATGTAAAAATTTATACAAAATTTCATTTTATTCTGGAAAATTAGAAATTATAAACATTTTGAAATTGTTACATTTATTATTACATTTATTTACTTAGGGGCCAGTTAAAGCGATCAGAAAAACGCATCAGGAAAAAATTTCCTTTTGTACAGTTCAATGTTTTATTATACGATTTAAAATATCAAAAGGATACGAATCGATGATAAATCAATTGAAATATATTTTCATTAAAAAAAATTCAATTTGGAAGAAATACTTTGTCTAAAACAAGTACTTACACATTTTCCTGATGAAAATTTCGTACAAAAAACGAGTTTCCATCAGGAAATGCATTCTTTAAAATAAATATTTCCTCTAAAGAAAATTTTGTTAATAAAATAAATATTTCAAATTCAAATGATTTATCATCGATTTGTATCATTTTCATATTTCAAATCGTATGATAAAACATTAAATTACCAAAAAGAAAATTTTTCCTGATGCGTTTTCTTGATCGCTATAACTAGCCTCTTACTTTGACTACGGACTCAACCAACAAGCCCCTCCAGCCAGCTCGGTCCCTAGCTATCTGCCTCCAGTTACGCACTCCAAGTTGGTTGAGGTCGTTCTTCACTTGTTTGCGCCACCTAAGGTGGGATCTTCCTCTGCTGCGCAGACACCGATATACGCTGTGTCTATACGCTCCACGTGTCCCAGCCATCTCAGCTGCTGTATTTTCAGCTTTTTGACCAGGTCGACGTCGCTGTAAAGTGTACAGCCCGTAAACTTCATTGTTGAATCTTCTCCTTTATACTCCATCGATACATCAGACTGGACCGAAAGTCACCCGAAGAATCTTCCTTTCAAAGCATCCAAGCAGATTCTCATCCGATTTTGACAGGGTCCATGCTTCTGCCCCATATAGAAGGACCGGGATGATAAGGGTCTTATATAAGGTCTCCTTGGTTCTATGAGAGATGGCTTTATTACTCAAATGCCTTCTTAGCCCAAAGAAACAGCGATTGGCAAGAGTGTAATTCTTCGTTTGATCTCTGCACTGATGTCATTTTGCGATGTTATAGTGGAGTCCAGGTAGACAAAGTCCTTGACGACTTTGAAGTTGTACATATCCATCTTGACATTTTGCCCGAGTCGACGATGTTGAGATTCTTTTCTCGTTGATAGCATATACTTCGTCTTGTACTCATTAACAACCAAACCCATTTTCACAGGTCAGAGCATCTCCTTTCTTGTGGATGGGGCACATATGGTATTACTAATACTCACACAAGGGCATTGATCTGTCGCGTAACAATAAACACAGTGGCAAGAACTATTGCAGACTCCGGAAATATAAAAGACCTGAACATACCTTAAAAGTTGAAACAGAAACTTTGAAATGACCATTCATGAGCTAACAAAAATGCCAAAATACGTACTTGATATTGGGTTTGTTCGTTTACTGCACGAAATAGCCAAATTTTGGTCCAATTTTATATTTTTTTATGAAGTTTGACAGTACTTCGGATTAAAATGTACAGTTTTGGACAGTAAGCGAACAGAGGTATTATTTGATTTGGATTTCCAGCAAGTCGGTTATCTACGATACAATGCCTCGCTTTTGGAGGGCTAAAATTTTATACGTAGTAACAAAATTAAAGTTCGGTATTAGACCCCGGCTCGTATGAGCGAAGTGATAGAGCTGGCTGTGAAAAACCTTTATTGCAATTTTTTGACAGACTTGAACGTGACAGAAGTGCTGTTTTAAGCTGAAAGATCAGCGTAGTTAAGGCTAGGACTCAACCACAGTACACAAATCTAAATGTGTACTGTGGGACTCAACTGAACAACATCAAAACTTCAATATTTACTCAAGAATCACTCAATTACTCCTTTCATTGAATGATTAATTCAAACAAATAACTTCACATTCATGTTCACCACCCAACCCAACCCATAGAAAATTTTCATGATAGGTAGATCAACTGACAACAAACTGGTATGCTTGTTAATTATACCTTTTTATTTGTAGAAGGTATTTGTTTTTAATTTAATCCTAGCAACATCATCACATTCCTATGGGTAATTCATTTAAATCATCGACAGTATTGTAGAATAATCGTAATGAAGGTAGGTATAAATATAGTAGAGCTTACAAGTTACATATCATAACAATTACTTTCAATACCTCTTCAACTAATGGAATATTATGTATGTCGAATGCATTTGAGTGTTTAATTAATAGTTTCCATTATCCTATAAATCTCATTAACTTCAATATACCCCGACATATATGTAGAATAGAAGCACAAATTAAACAACTACTCTCCATCTCAAAATATCAACTTAAATGTAAATGGAACTTATTTTGATGTTATTAAGTACCTACGAGTTTTTTGAACAATGGATAGAAAGTAAGTAATTTTCATTAACTGTTAATTTTAGTAAGAAACATACACATAAACATACATATAAATGAAGATAATTAATGGCTCGATTGGCAAATGAAAAATTATTTTACAATTTAAATTTTCTGTGTAACAAATTTACATAATATAAATTTACAACCAAATTCGGCGCCTACAGAAAAAATTAAGGTTTTTCCAATTCTGGCAATTTACAGTTTTCTAAATCGTAAATTTTTTATCGTACAACAATGGATTGGAAGTTATTTTAAACTTTAATAAAAAATTAAAGTTGCTCAAGTATTGAAATCATCATATTACTTGAACTGCAAAAAACTTTGAATTGAATTTTTAATCAAAGATACATAGTACCTATGTACTTTTTTATAACTTTTTGAATGAAAATCAAAAATCACATAGAACTATTTCAGCAGCGCTGTGTAAACCTCTTAAGCAGTCGTGCATTTTATTTTAAATATTATATGCAATTCAATTTTAGTTTGCACTCGGGCGTATTCGTACTTTTTTCTTATATTTTTATTGAATTGTAAATTTTTTGTTCTTCACAGAAATACATAATGTTATAGTAAAGACATTTATGTGATACATTAAATTAAATACATAGATATTCACTTACTAGACTGATCAATTATTGTTGATGCACAACAATTTTCAATAGATTACTAAATATTAAATAAATTTACTATGGTTTACATCCAGATATCAAGCGCAAGCCATTTCGTAGCTACGATTTTCGAATACACTACAGTAGTGTGCCCATTTGGTATAGCTGCTCAATAAATTGATGGAATTCCACATGTTTTTTTTTGTTTTTATAAGAGGCTTTTCCACCGTCCATATGACTTAAAACTCAAAGACATAGTCCTAATAGGGAATCCAAGTTCTATAAATTCAAATAAATGAATATAAAATGTTCTTTATTTACCTTGTAAGAATTCAATAAATATTAAAAAAAAAATGCTATCGGTAAATGAATATTTGAACGCCATTGATAGCACATCATCTAGAATTTCCATTTAAAAATATTGTAAATATTTTTTTGACTGAATGCGAGATGCAAAGCGAAAATCAGAAAACCAGCACTTTTTCACAATTTTTTTAGTAACAACCATTTTTTTCGAAACAAACAAACGACTGATCACTGGATAAAATTCATTAAATTAACAAGAAAATCTTGCATTGTATAGATACATATGATTTACATTCATACAACTTCATCGTACCATCACTCAAAAGTAGCGGTAAAATAACTGCCGAGACAAAATGTAACGCAACAGACAAAAACAAACATAGCCAAACCTGAGTAAAGAAAGATACCTATGCATATAAAAACAAAAGTTGCACTTATCGAATGAATTTTTTTTTTGAAGAGATGCGTTTACTTCGTCAACAATAATTATATAAAGTCAGTTGTTGTGAAAATTTGAGTTGTGCTAATCGAAAACGTACTGTATTTTAGCTATAAGAGCAAATTCATGCAATCTAGTCCTGCATATTTTTTGTATGCAATACTGAATAAAAAATGCTGGGCAGCACATAAAGTAGTTATTAACCGTTAAGGCCCTCCTAAACCAACAGAAAACATTTAGAACGACGAAAAAATCTTTCGCCTGCCAAATTATTTTACATCAATAAATGATTCTGGGTACTAACACCAGGCATAAATGAACTTTTTTGCAAAAACCTTATCGGAAAAAGGAAACAATTCTATTAACCACAAACTCCACCTAGGTACGTTGTAAATAGTATAAAAGCAGCTATTTTCTGTTATCAACTTTGATCATTACAGATTTTTAAATTACCTAATAATAACAAACAAATAACTTAATCTGTGCAAATGGCTTGTAAGCTGTGTGGCTTATATTTTTTGTTTTGTCTCAGCCCACACACAATACAGTATCGAGTTTAAATATCACAAAAGACAGTGCTATTCATACGAAAGTCTGTGGTCTTAATTTTGAAATTAATTTAAATTCCAATCAATATTAATTCTTTTGTATACAACTTTCAAAGCAATTTATAATATGTTCTGCAAGTTCAAACAGTAAGGTAACAAATTTAGCAAAAAAATCATACAGGGTGCACCATGTACAGAAATGTATACCTACAACCAAAATTTCCTAAAAACATTTCCAACATTATTTTGTACCTATTGTTTTTTTTTTTAGTTTGGCATTCCACAAGTGTTTTTTTTTTTTTTTTAAGCAAACAAATCCAAGAATGGAAAAAATGATTTTTAAAAGCTTAAGCTTATACTGTAATAGTTATCTTTCCTATTCGGAAATCTCCGCTTCTATTAACGGGTTATTAAATTAATGGTAAAGGCTTAACTACATTAAAGACTTTTTGCAAAAGTGAGAAACTAAAACATGCACTGAAAATCCCTGTGCAAGAAATATCCTATGAAAATTGTGTTTGGTATGCCATTTTAGATCGATACGTATCTATACCATAGAACAAACACAATTTTTCCCACATAGGCATTTCCAGCGCATATTTTAGTTTTCACTTTTGTACTTTTTGCAAAGAGTCTTGAATGTAGTTAGGCCTAAGTTAGATCAATTTCTTTACTTTTTTGGTCTGGAAAAAAGCTCCGGAAAAAGTTCGGGTTTGTTCTTTTTGACGTTGTTGTAATTTTTTTTTACCATAAATGAAAAGTTAAGAAATGCGCTTTGTATGTTTTGGGTTCGTTTCTTATTGGTACCTAAATGTAACAGCACAACAGAATGGTAACAAAAATAAAACATAAACAAAGTGAAGAAACACGGTTTGTGTAGGTTTGGCATATCCCATCAGAATACCTCAGGACAAATGAGGTCCTTATACCTCTTTTATTTCATTTTGAATAGTTTTTTTACGAACTGCTGAAGGCATATTAATGAAGCTCTCTTTCAAAATCCATCTTGTCCGGATTATTTTTATGTGTGCACTCTCTTTTGTGTCTTTAAATATCTTGGCCCAAAACGATATAACGTTGTCTACAGTAGACAGCTGTCCAAGTTTTAGATAAGCATTTTTAAATTTTACTAAGGTGATCTAACTTTTTATTTAACTTTGAACAAGGAAATTGATCGTCTAAATCTAAACTTTTACAAATTTAATATTTTTTAATCAAATAAAGCATATTTCCAACTACATACTTCAAAATACTTAGACACTGTTTAAACTTTAAACAGTCGAAAATCTTATAAATACGATCATTTGAGTTAAAAAAAAAAAAAAAAAAAAACATTCACTAGCCCCATACTTTCCTCCGTAATATGTTAGAATTCAATTTTACATCACGAGCACCCTGTACAACCGAATCCACCATAAATTTTCATTGACCTGAATACAAGTAAGTTTTTCCTATAAAACTGCAAGGTGTAAAAACTACAGACTGACTTCGAATCTTTTATACCTGATGTTAACATTAAGCAGTATGATGCTTTTGAACGTCGGCGTCGTCATAGTTTTTCTTACTATTTTAACCCTTGCAAGTAGTGGAGCAGTGAATTACAACCGCAACAATGAAAATTTTCCTTTGGTTGAAAATTTTATCCAGCTACCAAAATCTCGGGATAATTTGCAACCGTTTAACGAGGTTAGTATAAAAAGGAACTTGTGTTGTTAAAAAAGTGTTTTCGTTTCCTTTTTTATCTAAATTAGTTGTTTCTTTTTAGAGTGAATTACTCCATGAGTTAAGAGAAAAGCGAGAAGCTTCACCTGGAAAAAGAGTTGGAAGAAATAAAAATAAAAATAAATTAAGAATGGGAAAGTAGATCGCCAAGAAAATGTTATATTATGGTAAAATGTTAATTTAATCTTAGTGCAGTTCTTTGAAAAATAAATAATAGCAAAAAATACAACAACAAGTTTGTCAATTAACTAAAAAAAAAAAATAAATAAACCATGCCAATTATAGAATTTATAGTTATAGTAATTTGCAGTACAGCGTACTATTTTCCTTCAACAGATAATGGCTGGGGATCCAGTGTTGTGAATTTCAGAATCTGGACAAAATATTCAGATTTTTTATAGGCAACACATCATCCTTTATCTATATGTTATCGAAAAAGCCGAAATAATGAATTTCTAGAATTTGCCGGTAAATCATAGAATTTCTCAGCACCATTGGTAAGAATTGTTCTAAGATTTACCGGTAAATTTTAGAATTTCATTATTTCGGCTTTTTACAGTAACATATATGTATATATAAAAATGAACCCCTTTTAACATTGATCAAGCCATAACTTTAGAACGTCTTTACTAATTTCATTCATCTTTTGTTTTAAGTTTTGTCATACTTTGTTGGAAGGTTCTTACAAAAAGAAAAATTAAGAAAATTGCGAAATTTAATATTATAATTTGGTTGAGGGTTTTTATAAACACTCTGCATTACTAAATTATTGTGCACAAAATCGCACTGTAAAGCTGCGATGAAAAGATTTTTAAAAATTACTAATATATATGCTGATAAAAAAGTACGTATACGCCACAGTTACTCTGCTAATGCTTATTTTATATTTGCAGTATATTATTTATTTTAAAGGGTCTGTAATGTTACATATATACTCAAAACAGGCAAGGATAAAAAAGAGGATTTTTTACCTCTTATATCCCCTTGCAATAGGTTTTAAGATCCCAAAAAGAAAATGAAAATATAAAAATTTATCGGCGTGTAACACGTTTGGCTAGACTTTTTTTTATGGGAATAACATTTGGTTTCCCTCTTCACCTGATAGTAGATCCATTAGAAGTATTTACACTTGTGTTGCGCTTTCTAAAATTATATCATTATAAAGGATAAAAATGTTCATGTCACCCTTCAGTTTATCTAAGGAAATGTCGGAAATTCGGGAAATTTTATGCTTTCTGAATTTTATTTTTGTTTTATCCTACGCACATAGTTTTGTTGGATACGTATTAAACTATGTACGTAAACACTCAGGAAGCGAAAATTGGAAAATTTACCGAAGAAGTTAGAGAATCGTGAAAATCCGATTTGATTAAACTTTTTTTTTTTAAGTTTTTACATGGACAATTGTGTGTCGCCTATTTCGGTGTCGGAAAATAACCAAGATTATTTTTGTATGCACCAAAAAAAAGAATATTCATAGCTAAGACAAAACAACGTCTATAGGGTCATCTATAGTTTTTATATAAATTTTTATTCTATGTATAATGGGCAATATTTTAGGATTTTCTTAGAAATAGTATGCCATCAAAAATGTTATATAGTAATTAGAAAAAAATGATCAACTATTGTCAGAAAATTGGTCAGGCTTGGAAAGTTTTGTTCAAGGTCGTAGCGATTTTAGTAGGAAAATCGAAAAAGTATATACCATCTAAAAAGTTACTTAATCCTTATAAACGGTCAGCTAGTTTCAAATTTATATATTTAGCTAATCTACGCCCAAAAGGTAGCTCTAATACATAATTGATTTTATAGTTTTTCTCAAAAACTATTTTAAAGATTTTGATTAGTTGCAATAAAGTTGCTTTTGAAGTATTACAGAAAGCTGTTTTTTTATATTAAGACTTTTCTTTCCAAACATTGAACCAAAAAGACAATTATATTAGGTAGGTAGAAATGGCGGCCAACGAACAACTAGCTCGCTGACCCAATTAGCGCAGAAAAGCGCCGTTTTGATACCGTAAACTCGTTGGAACCTATTTATTTCGTCAATCAAGTTACAGTAACTTTAAAAGAATTTAGTAAAAGCTGGCGGGAGGCCATCCACAAACGCTTCGAGTCAGACATTTTAGTGCCAAACTAATCACTACATCCTGCGATCCTTCGGTTACCCTGCATCCCGTGTCCCCTCAAAACTCGAAGTCCGCATGCTAGCAGTCTAGCGAATCAGAAGGGGGTCGATGCAAAGGCTACCGTATCATCGTCTCAAAGCCATTTTGTTGCGTTAAGAAAAGAGATCAAGTGTTTGATCTTTATTTCGGAAAGTTGGTTAAGTTTGTCATAAAAGGCATGCCCAAAGGATTGTACTCTATACCGGGCTAGAGCAGGGCATTTACAGATGAAGTGAACTATTGTTTCCTTTTCCTGCTGATTCGCACAACTTCGACAATGAATATTGTAAGGTATGTCCAGTTTTGACGCATGTTCTCCTATTGGCCAGTGCCCATCAGTGCAGGTTGCAACGTTCCTCTGGCAATGCCATGCCTTGATCTGCAGATAAGATCTTTTGTTCGGGATTTACTATAAGATGGGCCACATCTTTCTAGATATAATACAGTTGCTCAGACTGCCCCACCTTCGATTGGATTCTGATAGGAAATTTGAGAATAAATTGCCCCTCATAACTCCTAGGGGAATATTAACTCGTTCCGCAAGTGAGTTATGAAGGGCTGATCCTTGCCTGGCCAGTTCGTCCGCCCGCTCATTACCCTCAATGCCACAATGACCCGGAACCCAGATGATGGTGACACTAAGGTTAACATTTAGGCTTGCGAGCTCGTCACGGTATTGCTGGACCAGTTTTAATGAAGCCGAAGTCGCAGCTATTGCTTGCACAGCTGCCTGACTATCTGTCAGAATGGCAACATTTTGGTTTTGGTTTGGGATTATTTTGAGTATCTTGCATGCCTCCCTTATTGCCAGTATTTCCTCTTGAAACACACTTGCAAAGTTAGGAAGCTGAAAAGATTTAGCGATAATTATTCTTAGTCTTACATTTTATTTTTTTTTGCTCGTTTAATTATTACTGTAATTGAGTGAGCTTGTAATCTATTGGATTGGAAAAAGCTTTAGGAAGAAGTCAGACATTAGAAAAATTAATTTAAGTATACCACTGTGATAAGACCGAAAACTTTACTACTTATGTATGTACAATTGTATATTGTATGGGTAATGCGTATGCCTTAAAAATAATCAGACGCAATTTTTGTATTACATAAAAGTGAAATCTTACAAAGTGACTATACTTGTATGAGTCTTTTCCTCATCATCATTTATCTAATAAAAATTCGAAGTTACAAATGAAGAAATCAACATTTGTTGACAAAATTTTTAAGAATCTCGGACTTGCTTCAAAAATTGTCTTTTGAATTATGTACTTTAAATTCAAAAACCACACGTCTATAAAGCTAGCACATACACATTAGCATAATCAATTTAAACCATAACTAGAATTTTGTGCTCTTTTTGTGCTATTTTTGTGTGGAAGTCAATATTTTTGTGCTAGCATAGTTTTTGTTTTATGCAAGTCTATGCTACCTTAATATTAAGCTAGCAAAACTTCTAAACCGCTTAACATAATCAATTAAAATAAAAACTAGAATTTTGTGCTATTTTTGTGCTTTTATTCTGTGCAAGTCTCGATTTTTGTGCTAGCATAGTTTTTGATTTATGCATAATTATGCATTTGTATGCTACCATATAAAGCTAGCAAAACTTTTAAACCGCTAAGCACAATCAATTGAAATAAAAACTAGAATTATGTGCTATTTTTGTGCTTTTATTCTGTGCAAGTCTCAATTTTTGTGCTAGCATAGTTTTTGATTTATGCATAATTATGCTTCCCATATAAAGCTAGCAAAACTTTTAAACCGCCCAGCATAATCAGTTGAAATAAAAACTAGAATTATGTGCTATTTTTGTGCTTTTATTCTGTGCAAGTTTCGATTTTTGTGCTAGCATAGTTTTTGATTTATGCATAATTATGCTTCCCATATAAAGCTAGCAAAACTTCTAAACCGCCCAGCATAATCAGTTGAAATAAAAACTAGAATTATGTGCTATTTTTGTGCTTTTATTCTGTGCAAGTTTCGATTTTTGTGCTAGCATAGTTTTTGATTTATGCATAATTATGCTTCCCATATAAAGCTAGCAAAACTTCTAAACCGCCCAGCATAATCAGTTGAAATAAAAACTAGAATTATGTGCTATTTTTGTGCTTTTATTCTGTGCAAGTCTCGATTTTTGTGCTAGCATAGTTCTTGATTTATGCATAATTATGCATTTGTATGCTACCATATAAAGCTAGCAAAACTTCTAAACCGCTCAGCATAACCAATTGAAATAAAAACTAGAATTATGTGCTATTTTTGTGCTTTTATTCTGTGCAAGTCTCGATTTTTGTGCTAGCATAGTTTTTGATTTATGCATAATTATGCTTCCCATATAAAGCTAGCAAAACTTCTAAGCCGCCCAGCATAATCAATTGAAATAAAAACTAGAATTATGTGCTATTTTTGTGCTTTTATTCTGTGCAAGTCTCGATTTTTGTGCTAGCATAGTTCTTGATTTATGCATAATTATGCATTTGTATGCTACCATATAAAGCTAGCAAAACTTCTTAACCGCTCAGCATAACCAATTGAAATAAAAACTAGAATTATGTGCTATTTTTGTGCTTTTATTCTGTGCAAGTCTCGATTTTTGTGCTAGCATAGTTTTTGATTTATGCATAATTATGGATATTTATGCTGCCATATAAAGCTAGCAAAACTTCTAAACCGCTCAGCATAATCAATTGAAATAAAAACTAGAATTATGTGCTATTTTTGTGCTTTTATTCTGTGCATATCTCGATTTTTGTGCTAGCATAGTTTTTGATTTATGCAAATGTATGCTACCATATAAAGCTAGCAAAACTTTTGAATCGCCCAGCATAATCAATTGAAAGTCCTGCTTCACGTAACACAAAAAATGACCATCGTCTAGACGATCACGTTTTGACGATCAAATATTTGATTTAGTAAGTCGATAATCATCAAAATGCTATCGTTAAAGCCAGCAGGGAACGAACACCGAACCTCTCGGTTAAGAAACAAGTAACTATTCCACCGCGCCACCATCAAATTTAAAAGTTGTCGATTTTTTTTATTTACAAGCAAACCGTGCACTACCTCATGTTTATCGTTTTGAAATTACGGTATGACCCCCCAGTTTATTTGGTTATTATTTTTTTTTTTAATTAAAAGTTGAGATTGATGCTGTTACATTAGTAGGTATTCTAAATCAATTTTCCTTGATTTATTTAAAATCATGCTATTTACCTATAGGTAGGTATTTACGAAGACCTTTTTTTAATTTGCTTAAGAGGCTTCCAGTCATATTTTCGATAAAAATGGAAAATTGGCAAAACGGCTTTCTAAAAATCTTACCCCTGGGGCCACGTATTGCCAAAATTTAAATTGTGTATGAAAGACTGACATTTTTGGCTTCCAAACCTTCGAGCTTTTTTTTTTCATTTTGGTCGTTATATTTCAAAACTGCGATGATATGTTTCGAAAAATTACGTTAAACTGCCAAATGGCTTCCCGATTTCCTTAAAACAGGACGGATGTTGTCATAAAATATATTATATACATATAGGTATGTATATTTTTAGAGGCAGTAAACAGGGCTTCTATTAATTTGAAACTGATTTTTGAATTTCGTCCCCATTTTTGAATTATATGCTTTTGAAAAAAAGTAAATTTTCTATTTTTAATAGTGTCTTTAAGTACCTAACTAAATATGAAATAAATAGCATACAACTTTTTCAAAATGCCATATGTATTTATTCTTATAATTTAATTCAATAAAAAAAAAACAAGCACAAAAAGAAAATTTTTATTAAAAAATAACACGTTTTATAAAGTTTTTTTTTGCAATAAAAAGTCGTTATTTTCAAATAGTTCGAAATCACAGTTTATCCAATCGCAATAAGATGGTTTTTTTTCGAAGATCTATTTATATGAAATAGTCAAGACTCAAGAGAGAGGAGAATCAAGGAATGTTATTATGAGTTGCATGCAACATATAGTAGTCAAAAAAAGCAAAAAGAATAATGTGAGTTTGTGTGGGTGAGTGTGATTGCGCCAAAATCAACCAACACATTGAATTGCATAGAAGGGGGTGAACGACGAGAATATTTTTTGTTGTGTGTAGCATACATATGCATAATTATGCATAAATCAAAAACTATGCTAGCACAAAAATCGAGACTTGCATAGAATAATAGCACAAAAATAGCTCATAATTCTAGTTTTTATTTTAACTGATTATGCTGGGCGGTTTAGAAGTTTTGCTAGCTTTATATGGGAAGCATAATTATGCATAAATCAAAAACTATGCTAGCACAAAAATCGAGACTTGCACAGAATAAAAGCACAAAAATAGCACATAATTCTAGTTTTTATTTCAATTGGTTATGCTGAGCGGTTTAGAAGTTTTGCTAGCTTTATATGGTAGCATACAAATGCATAATTATGCATAAATCAAGAACTATGCTAGCACAAAAATCGAAACTTGCACAGAATAAAAGCACAAAAATAGCACATAATTCTAGTTTTTATTTCAATTGATTATGCTGGGCGGCTTAGAAGTTTTGCTAGCTTTATATGGGAAGCATAATTATGCATAAATCAAAAACTATGCTAGCACAAAAATCGAGACTTGCACAGAATAAAAGCACAAAAATAGCACATAATTCTAGTTTTTATTTCAATTGGTTATGCTGAGCGGTTTAGAAGTTTTGCTAGCTTTATATGGTAGCATACAAATGCATAATTATGCATAAATCAAGAACTATGCTAGCACAAAAATCGAAACTTGCACAGAATAAAAGCACAAAAATAGCACATAATTCTAGTTTTTATTTCAATTGATTATGCTGGGCGGCTTAGAAGTTTTGCTAGCTTTATATGGGAAGCATAATTATGCATAAATCAAAAACTATGCTAGCACAAAAATCGAGACTTGCACAGAATAAAAGCACAAAAATAGCACATAATTCTAGTTTTTATTTCAATTGATTGTGCTGAGCGGTTTAAAAGTTTTGCTAGCTTTATATGGTAGCATACAAATGCATAATTATGCATAAATCAAAAACTATGCTAGCACAAAAATCGAGACTTGCACAGAATAAAAGCACAAAAATAGCACAAAATTCTAGTTTTTATTTTAATTGATTATGTTAAGCGGTTTAGAAGTTTTGCTAGCTTAATATTAAGGTAGCATAGACTTGCATAAAACGAAAACTATGCTAGCACAAAAATATTGACTTCCACACAAAAATAGCACAAAAAGAGCACAAAATTCTAGTTATGGTTTAAATTGATTATGCTAATGTGTATGTGCTAGCTTTATAGACGTAAAAACCACCATTAGGTCCATAGTCAATATTCTTCAAAGATTATCCCATAGCCGCAGTTGAAACCATACGATTTAAAAAAAAATAATAATCCCTTTGACCTAATTCCATTGCTAAGAGGATTTTCAGATAACCAAAGTTCTGTCATCATTTGCAATCTGTTGATGGGTCTTCATCTTCATGGCTCATGTCAACCCAATAAGGTGCCTTCCACAATACTTATGTGTATGTACATAACATGGTATACGAGAATATTGTGTGGTCTACGTTCCATAATGCTTGGGAATTTATCCTTGGGTTTGTCATCGCCATCGTCATCGTAGTTGCCGTACTCGCCGTTCTCGGTTTCAATGACGAAATCATGCAGAACTCAACACAACACCCAGCCCCAAAATAACGAGTTCCATTCCTGATGGATAAAAAAAGGCAAGGGATAATAGTATACTTCCTCAACCATTACAGCCGCTGTTCCGTCATCACCATTGCCACAGAGCTTAATCCAAGTCATCGAATCAGATATTCAAATGTCGTGCAACTTCGAGAAATGATCACCCGCAGCAACTGTAGAAAAATATTACTTAGGGCTCCAGGAGGCATCAACCACATGGATTTCCTGGGTTTAATACTATTCATTTACTGTGTTTCCATCCAATTGTTTTTTTTTTCTATATTTTGTTTTTGTTGAGGGTTATTTTGTGGTATTTTTTTTTCGTTGTTGTTCAATGATGGAAAGCCAAAATTAACTTCATTTCAGGATTTTACGTTTCTTAAAAAAAAAAGAAAATGTTCGGGGTTCGATTTTTCTTTACGCATCATTGGATATTGGAAAGGTATTTATTATTTCAGATGAATTTTTCACAATGTTTGTATATAACAATGATGTTAAAAATAGGTTAAGGCAGCATAGTCCTTGAGGGTAGATACAAATTGATATGCAAAGGAAATTCCACATCAAGATTATTTTGTCAAATCGATTTTTATGGCTTGATATAATATGTGTTTGTATTTTGTATAGCTATACGTTATTGGTATAATTATGTATTACAAAACTGAAGATACAAATAAGTAACTATAATACAAGGGAAACGTCTGACTTGACATCATCGTTCAAATGCAGTATTGAAGGTGACTCTGGTATCAATGATAAGAAGAAAAACACACGTAAGAGAATTATTTGTACTTTTGGTAATTCTATATCCGTAACACAATCAGGTAAACCCAAAAAATGGCTGCGGGTATTTTTTTTCCATAAATCTAAAAATAAATAAATGAATTTGGTGGCACAACAGCTCGTGAAGAAGGATGGCGGTACCCAATGAAAGTCCTACACACTAACCATCATGTCAATGTCACGGCTAATAAATAGGCCATTGTTGAATAATTAATTCAATTATCAGGAGGCAGTGTTCAAAAGTCTAGTGTTGAAAGAACGGCAGTGAAATAGTCAGTGGCGAAACCGCAGTGATAAAATTTCGAACCACTAAAAACGCCAGAAGCTGGTGGTGAAGTTTCGGCACTGAAAAGTCCTGCTTCGTCACGGCTACTATAGCTTTCATAAATCTACGTACTTAGGTAAATTTTTTCTCATTTTTCAGAAAGAAAAAAATTATAAAATTGAATTTTGTTAAATAATTTTTATTTTTAAAAATTCCATATAATAAAACTTATAATTAAATTAGACGTATTTATTCAAAACTTTTTGTTATTATAATATTATTTTATGAATATTTACATTAAAATATTTTACATTAAAATGTCTCCAATTTTTAATGCCACTAGCTTTTAAGTTACTGCCTTATTCATAAAAAAAAATTGGTTATTTTAGGGGCCAGTTAAAGCGATCAGGAAAACGGATCAGGACAAAATTTCCTTTTGTATAATTCAATGTTTTATTAAACGATTTAAAATATAAAAAGCCCACCTGGAAAAAGTATCTAGTTTTTAATAAGGCCCTGGCATTTTTCCATATTTACTAACAAGGGTCTAGCGAGGGTTACTATAGGCACTCACTAGGCCCTCGCCAGTTATGAACCTTTTTGCCTCGTCAGTTAAATTCTGCATAAGCCCTGGTTTCTCATTCAACCATTTCAGATATGGGGGTCAAAGCTAGAAGCTGTCAGTCGCTCTATATTTTATTTATCTAGATAGACATCCAGTTCCTCGATGTCCACCACCCTGGTTGTACACTCTAAAGTCTAAATAATCGTTGTCCCTATATTCATGCCGTTTGTTTGCATTTACGTCTGTTCAAAAGCATGCAGCGCTCGGTAATGTCAAAGTATTTGTGAAAGACTATAGGTAAGTTCAGTGAGGATCTTCGGAACAGTTTAGAACAGAAAAGAACAAGTTCAATGAGAAATTTTCTGTTTTTATGTCCTGGCTTGCTGTTCAGTGAGTCTGTTTGCACTTGCTTTTTAGGTAGAAGAACTGAGAACAGATTTCTGAGAAATGATTTCACATAGTTAGTTACCATTAGTTACCATTACCCGCCAGTACTTTATTAAATAAATGTTCCCAGCGAGGCACTAATAGGGGTCTGTCATGTTTTCCTCGTCCATGTTTTCCTTTCCGAAAACTTGCTAGGGCCTCGCCTAAACTTGCCAAAAACTTGTCATTTTTCCATGCGGGAGGATACGAATCGATGATAAAGCAATTGAAATATTTTTTCCATTCAAAAAAATTAATTTGGGAGAAATACTTTGTCTTAAACAAGTACTTATTTATTTTCCTAATGGACATTTCGTACAGAAAACGAGTTTCCATCAGGAAATGCATTTTGTTGAATAAATACTTCCTCCAAAGGACATTTTGTTAATGCAATAAATATTTCAAATGATTTATCATCGATTTGTGCCATTTGTATATTTCAAATCGTATAATAAAACATTAAATTATCAAAAAGAAAATTTTTCCTGATGCGTTTTTCTGATCGCTATAACTGGCCCCTTAGCTCTTGTGTTTAGATAAACTAGACCATGGAATAAGAATTTTCCAGACTCAAAATAAAGGCAATTGCTTATTGCTCCATTTGAGTCCGGAAAAAATTTATTCCATGGTGTAGTTTTCCTGAACACGAGAGCTGAAATAACCAATTTTTGTTTATGAATAAGGCAGGCGTTTTATTGAGCTTGTATTACTGTACAAGCTGTGAATTACCAATAAAACGCACCTAATGTTAGGTTTGAAGTTTTATCTAAATCTGGAGTTCGATTTTCGTTTGCCTATATGTATCTAGTACTTAAAGAGGTAATGCATTTTTTTTAAGTTGTTTGATGGATTTCTCAATTTATTTTGTGGAAAAAAAAAGCAAACAAAAATTACTGATTGAAAAATAAATTATAAACTTTCATTATTTTATCTTTTTTTTTTTTAAATAAGTCATTCATTTCATAATGTTCAAACAAAGTTGTTCGATTTGTTTCAAGTGTTTCAAATTATTTAAAACTTTCTTTAAGTATACATTACCTTTTCAAACTATCGAAATAACTATCAACTATTTGTAGTTTTTAAGCTCAACACAGAAAATACATTTTCTATTAAAATATCACTAAATAGAGAAAACTTACATCGTTTTGTGAAAGTTTTTCGGTGAAAATCCACTTGACAGAGAACATAAGTGCAACAAATGTTTGCATTTCATGCTCTAGAGTTGCAATAAATTTTCGATACAATCGCAATGACAAGATGATTTGTTGATATACACTCTTGTACCGCAAGAATATAACTGGTATCTATGGAATGATTCGGTAGAGGTTGTGGTTGCCAAAAGATGCTTCCCTTACACAACTTTAGCTGCATATACTGAAATCGAAATACGTCGTGTTTTTTTTTTTTTTTTTTTTTTTTTTTTTTACAAATCGATGCAAACTTTTCCAATTTAAATTTTCAATCCAATTTCTTCCACCTGAGTTGAAGAAAGTACATAAAAACGCTATAAGATAAATAATGAACATCATGGGAGTTCTTATCATCATCATCATGATGATGTTGAGTTTTTGGAATTCATATTTAAAAATATTCGGGGAAATTTCAGAAGTTCAGGAATTTGAAAAAAGTTTTCTATAATACGGTGAATATTTTTGAGGACTTGAATTTTGTAATAACATTGAAAGAACATTCAACCAGGGCTGCCAGAAATCATGATTTAGCAGGATTTTCATGTATTTTGGACCCAAATAATGATTTAATGTTTTCGAGTCCAAAATCATTTTCTTAATTTACCAAAAAATTGTTATTTTTTTATAAATGCTTTTAAAAAATATGTCTACCCTAGGCTAGAATCTAAAAAAACACGAATACGGTCGTTATTTAAAAAGTGGAATAACTTTGACAGTTTCTTTCAAAATGTAGATGGTGGGTATTTTTTTCTTATGAAGTGGAAGTCAGATAGCAAGTTTGATTTGTGTCCAACGAAAAAACAAATTCATTCTCGCAAATTGTTCCCTCGATTCTCGAATATTGTATCTACTAAATCAATAGTACAATCTGTTCGAATGGTTAAACTATTGGTCCTATAAAGATTTCAATGGGATTTATTTTTAATTTAGGATTAAAATTTGTATGGTGAATCACGGGATTTGGGAGGAGATTTAGGGTAAATCTAAATCTCGGTTTAGTGGTCGGTGAAAACGTAGTATTTGACTCAAATGCAGAACTACGTTTTTGTGTAATTTTATTTCTTATCTGTGAATAGATGTGAATGAACCATACAAAAGAATTTTTACTATTATACAATTCATCATTTGAGCTACCACCACACACTTTATAGTTTATTTTAATGTTATTTTATTTTCCTTCCATTTTAATTGCACTGGACTGACTATAAGCTGTTTTCGAGATTATGGTAAATATTAGAAAGGCATTGAACTGACCTTTCATTTAAAAAATAAATAAATAATTTTAGTGGCACAACAGCTCATGGGCCTAGTAACTTACAACTTTAAACTATGTGTGCGTGTCTGCAGGTATGAAACCTATAGAAATAAACCTATAGTTTCTTGCCGAATCCGAATCCGAATGCCTGATGTGAGCGGCACTTTTCTATGACAAGAGATACTTTTGTCAGTTCCTCGAAGGAGGAAGTTGGCCTTGGCGTTTTATTATTAATAGGTGGACGAGGCTGGGAATTGAGCCTAGACCTCCGGGATGACAGTCTAACGTACTAACCATCATGTCACGGCTACTTCCTTTCATTTAGTACAAAATTAAATTATTATTGGATGTGTAGATGAGGGCAGTGTAAGTATTATAAAGCCGATTTTTGAGGGTTGCAGGCTCCCCTCGATCACCATCTTAGAAAAAAAAAAAAAAAAAAAAAAATTAGCAAATTTTTTTAGAATATTTTTTTTTTTTCAAAGCATATACTTTTAATGTTATTATTAAAAATAGAACAACATTTTCAAAAAAAAAATATCCATTTTAGTGATATTTTTCTTTCTTTGTTTATAGTTACAACTTTTTAATTTTCAATTTAATGGCAAAAATTACCTTGACATAAGGAGAAGAAAGTTCAATTTTTTACCAAAGAGTCCTAAAGTTTTGTTTGTGAGACTGATGGTTCTCAAGATATTGTGGCCAAATGGAGGCTTTTAACCCAAAAAAATAAACAGTGTTTTACACTTAAAATGTGGGGGTCATTTACACCTCAAAAAAAAAAAAAAATAATCTCCTGTACAAAAAATAAGGTTTAGTTAAAAATTTTATAACATTTAAATTTCAATTGATACTTAATGTTTTATTGAATTAGAATGTGCTAGGGTGGATCATACCATTATACTCCTATTTAAAATTCACTGTAAAATTATGTCATCCTTAGCCAAGTAGCAAAAAAACTATCACAATGCCGTAGCAACGAAGGGGCTAGGGGAAGCATTTCCCCTGGCTTTTTTCGACAATCGAAAATAGAAAAAAATAAAGAAAACTATCAGTCGTATTTATTAGATTTTTGACTGTTTAAACTCTGTCTAAATATTTTGAAACGGTCAGAAATATGCTTTATTTAAAAAAATATATTGCATTTGTCGACGTTTAGACAATCCATTTCGTTGTCCACAGTTAGATAAAAAGTTAGATCGGCTGTCTAAAGTTAAGCAATGTTTATTAATACGAACGTATTTGTATAGTTTATTATTTCTGCCTGAAACTCGTTTACATTTAATTGAAACTTTTGAAAAAAAATCTTTTGAAATATTTTAATTTGGTTACCTCAAAAAAAAAAATCATTAAATTTTTTTTCATTTTATTCATACTTTTTTAATATTTTTATACAAACTAATTTTAAAGAATTTGTGAAATCAGTTGTGGACTTAGGTGAAATACACTTTAACAAGAACAAATTTAGTTAGAAGCTGTAATTTGACGAGTATAGGTAATGGGACTCTCAAACTGAGCCAAAAAATATCTTCATTTATATCATGTGTATGTTTCTTACTAAAATTGACAGTTAATGAAAATTACTTACTGGTAGGTACTTAATAACATCAAAATAAGTTCCATTTACATTTAAGTTGATATTTTGAGATGGAGAGTAGTTGTTTAATTTGTGCTTTTATTCTACATATATGTCGGGGTATATTGAAGTTAATGAGATTAATAGGATAATGGAAACTATTTATTAAACACTCAAATGCAATTGACATACATAATATTCCATTAGTTGAAGAGGTATTGAAAGTAATTGTTATGATATGTAACTTGTAAGCTCTACTATATTTATACCTACACCAATACACGAACAATAAAGTCGATTATTTTACCTTTCATTGCCTTTTTCACTACATCCATTATTCAATGGACTTGTTCTATTGTAGAACATTTTAGGAAAATGTTTTGACCTGGCATAAAACTGCATCAATGAAAAATTAAGTTAGTTCAAAGGTTGAAGGAAATCAAAACCAAGTCTTCTTTTTATAATCAAATATAATGCTGCATATTTGCAGTTAGGAACAACTTCTTTAATATAAATCCTTTTACGAAAATTAATAAATTTTTTTTTTACTTTGCACTTTTTGTTTTTCTTTTTCGAGCATTAAGACTGCGTTGCTTGACAAAAAGTTAAACATTTTCAAACTTCGACAGCTCATACAACCCAACCGAGATATTTTGGGTCTCATCATCGCGCATGAAATATTCCAATTTCAGAAAACACTTTGCACTTCGTTTCCCAAAGTTTCGTAACTTGAAAAAAAAAAAAAAATAAAATAAATAAATATGTATAAAAAAAATGATACCTGTTGTCGAAGCAGGTAATTGTAGATATAAGAAAAAGTCTTCGCACGACATTGAAAGTGAACGTAAAGACTTCAATGTAAATGGCAGACATTTGGCATTTAAACTGAGCTTTAAAATAAATCCTGTTTGCTTTAGGTGCTATGTGTCGTCAGCACGGATACCTGAGCCTTAGTGCAGTGTTAAAGTTTTTCACGGTTTCATGGGAACGTGGTTTAACTTAAGAAAGTTGGGGTAAAAAAAGTTTTTCCATTGCGCGTACGTGTGTCAAGAAATTGCCATGTTCCCGAATTGGTTACAATATATTTTTCTCTGAGGCTACATAGTATATGATAACTTTGACAGTGAATTTATGGGGTAGTCTCTGTCTAACAATGAAACCAGATGGCAGTTTCTTGTTCTTGTAAAGTTTTTGTTCGAATTTTTTTTTTTTTACTTCAGTATCTGAAATTTATTTTATAAATCTTAATACTTAAAAGTTTTGTTGTTTATTTTATTTTTGCAATTTAAATTTGTATATGATTGGTTTAGCTAAAAATAAGTCTTGGATTGTTTTGTTTTCCACCTAAAGCAGCAGTAGGTAATACAATTCTATAAGAAGGTGAATATAGTGCTTGAAGCATTTGGGTTGAGCCCCCAAACAAAACAGTTTTTCTTTGCTATTATTTATTTAGGTTTTTGCAAGCGAGAACTTATACAATTAAAAAATATACTCTCCTAATCCTTGCTTTATTGAAATGCTCTGAAATGATATTAATATTTAATAGATTACCTGATAAATTTTTAAAAACATATTTTTCCAGAGAAAATTTTGAAGTATACCTATTTTATTTTTAGAGGATGGGTTAAAAAATCTGAATATCAAATTCAAATTGTGTCAAATTTGAAATAAAAACGTACCGTTCAGCGCAGAAAATCCACATTGTCCAATTTTCAATATATGAATGATTATTTTCCGTATTTTGAATATTTAACGAGTTAAGTCAAATTTATAGATCCAAGCGAAGTCAAATTTTTATAAAAAAAATATCTTTTTCCAGGCGTGAAAAATGCAATAAAATTGTTTGCAATTTTTTAAGTGACAAAAAAGAATAAATTTGTTTCGAAGAAAATATAATTCAACGGGCTTATACAGGGTGATCGGTATAAGATGCACCAAACTGCTGAAACGAGTAGGTTGGGTTAAGACAAGAAAAAAATCGTATGGGAGGGGGGGTCTATTTCTCCCCGTTTAGACAGGAGGGGCAATTTTCTAAAAAATTGACTTAAAACAGAAAAAAATATTTAAAAACAACGGTACAATTTAAAATGCCATGCTATAGCTTTTTGGAAAGCCAGAAATCTCTTCTTTGATCTTCATTTTAAATAAAGTTATGTTAGTGAATAGTTTTTGAAAAATTAATTTCCAAACTCGAAATTTTGAAAAAAAAAAAAAAAATTAAAAAAAAAGTTTAAAACTAATTTTTTTCAAAATTTTATGTAATTAAGTATAATTTTTGTTTTCAAAATTCAATGCTCTTTATAGTTAATAAAAAACAGAAAACTGGATGCTAAAATGTCTTTAAGTTTTTGAGAAAATTGAAAATAACCAAATCTACTTTACTACATATTTTGTAGAAATAGGATCTTTTGAACAACAAAATAACGGATGGAAGTCGAATTTAAGGAAAACTTACTTTTGTTATTTTCAAATTTCTCAAAAACTAGACTACATTTTGACATTTGGTTTTCAATGTTTGACTAAAAATTGATGGGAGTATTGAATATTAAAAATAAAAATTCTACTAAATAACGTAACATTTTTAACAAAATGAGTTTGAACACAATTTTTAATTTTTTTTTCCAAAATTTAAGTTTCAACACAACTTAATTTAAATTGAAGATCAAAGAAGAGATTTTTGGCTTTCCAAAAAGGTATATAGTATGGCATTTTAAATTGTACCGCTGTTTTTAAATATTTTTTTTCTGTTTTAAGTCAATTTTTTAGAAAATTGCCCCTCTTGCCTAAACGGGAGGAAATAGACTCCTCCCTCCCATACGAATTTTTTCTTGTCTTAACCCAACCTACTCGGTCCAGCAGTTTGGTGCATCTTATACCGATCACCCTGTATAAACAAAATATAAATCAAAATTTATTTTGTTTGTAAACCTTTTGGCGCGGCATATGTAGTTGTAGATGATTCATTTCGATTTCACTTCAAAATGAAGTATTAACTAGGCTTTATAATCAGTTTTTAAAAAACATCCACATTTGTGCTAGTCAAATATTTTTTCCTTTACAAAAATCACATTAATTGCAGTTGATCATTAATACGCAAAATATGAGATATCAAATAGGTACACAATCCTCTATATTATTAAAAAAAAATTAACTTAAATTGAATTGAAGCGACTGGCAACTTTGCACTTACAACGGTCGGACTTTTTATTGTTTCCTAACCAATCTTCTTCTTTGACAAAGAAATATTATTTAAAAAGGTACTCGACTAATATGTTTATATGTAAGAACATGAATCAAGATCTAAGACATTTGTGAGAGAATCTTAAAAAGTGATTAAAACTTCATAAGTTAAAAAAATTATTTCTTTTTTTAATTTTACGGTCTTGGAATAATAACCCTAAAATAAGTCAATTTCCTCAAAAACCTTCATGTCCTCTGTCATGTACATTTTTGAAAACATTATTGAATTTTTCCATATAGAGAATCACAAAATAATTTGAATCAAATTCTTTTAGGCTTTTCCTCGATGTATAAACTGATGAACTTACAGATGCATAGAAAAACAGAATAACGGAAGGTGTAGCTTTTAAGTTTTCGCGGACATTTTTAGTTTTTGATAAACTCAAAAAATATCATAACAAATGTACAGCAAAAATCACGTTTTTGGACTTCTAGGTTTATCCTAATGTCAATTTTTATAAAAACCATAAATTCAAACGAAATTAAACACTTTTTTGAGTGATACCTTATTTCAAGCGATTGAGGGCCTTCTGTGAATGCTTTGCATATACAAATTTTGTAATAATGTGTAAATGATTTGAATAAAGAAATAAGTTTGAAGTCAACTCTAACACAAAATAATATTAAATATTACTGAAAGTTCAAAAGTGGTACTGTCGTACTGGGGAAATAAAATAGTTCAAAATTCAGTACAATAGTAAGCCTTTTTCCAACCGTGGTTGACCCTTTGTAGAGCTTGCAGTCATTTTTCAGTGGAGAATCAAACTAGAGTTAATAAACAGTTAACTAAAGAAGGATCGTAAATGATCAAAAGCATGTTCAGTAAATCCAGAGTAAACTAACCAAATTTTAACCCGAGTTGGGTTTTTAGAGTAAAAAATAAAAAAATACACTAAAGTGATAGTTTCCTTTGACTTATTGTAATCTGTTTTGAAATAATTTATTTTTGTTGAATAAAGAACAAAACATACTTAAAAGCTTTTTTTTAAAGCATGTCTTAATCTTCCCTTACTCAGAATATTCAAAATATCCCGCCCTAGAAGGTATCTATGTATTTACAAGGAAAAATACCAAAAAATAACTCTATTCAAAAATAAATTTGATATATTGTGATGTATGAGTGTTCAAGGGTGAGTTTGTGCCTAAGGTGCACTGCAAAGCTCAGTGTCCATTCTCCACTATACATACATATACTTAATAAAAAAATATCTTTCTTACAAAAATGGCACACATCTCCTATCTAACCTAGCCTACAAAAATGTAAATAAAATTAGCTGCTTTTTTCTACTCACGTACCGGTTGGCTTTTTTAAGAAGCTGGCTTTCGTTGAGGGCTGCAAGTCTTAACCACTTAAATCTCTATCTGTTCTGTAAATACAAAAATATACCAGTCAAAGTCGAGAAGGCCATCCAAAATTAAATAATCTGATTTAAAAAAAAAAACTTCTTAAAACAAATTGATTACAAAAAGCCCCCATTGTAAAATTCTTATTTCTTATACTTTATTTAAAAAGAAATTCTTCCATTAGTCTGTCTGTTGCGTGCAGCATGGATTTGTTATAAAAGACAAAACAATAAAAGACTTCAAAACCGCTTTCTTGAAGGACATTATTCGTTTTTGAATATAATTTGTGAGTGATTTTTTTTATACTTTATTTTGAAAAACTTTGAAAGTATCTAACGCAGTAAAGCAGGTAGAATAGGTAGGTATACCTACCTACCAGTACCATACCATCAACAGAGAATTTACTTTTTTGTTTTATTTATTTTGAATTAAGTGAAATAAGGTATTGTCTGTCATACATTGTAGGATTCGCCGATGATTTAACTGAGAAGATATTTAGGGCGTATTGTTTGAGAGGGTTCTTAAAATTCTTTTCTTCTATAACAGATATACTGCGCAGTTAATAGTTTTAATTTAAGAATTTTGTCATTCTAACAAATAAAGAAATAGTAAAAACAAAAAAAAAATTCTATTAACTTTAAGGCTCTCCCAAACCAACGCGATTATTCGCCGCGACAAAAGAAAACAAAAATAACAACACGTGGTTGTCAAACAAAACAACACGTTGTTGTTATTGTCGCGGCGATTAATCGCGTTGGTTTGGGAGAGCCTTTAAACATTAAAATTATAAATAAAAAAATATAAATTGTAAATTCTTATATGTATTTAAAAGATTAACCCCTGAAGAAGTTGAAAAAATAAACAAAACTTTGGGAAAAATGAATTAATTTGTTTTTTTTTTGTATCCTTAAGAATTTGACAATTTTGCGATATTGAAATAGTCAATAATTTAAAGAAACAAGCTTCCATAAAATATATGTTAGGCCTTTAAAGACCTAAATCCGAGACAGTTGTTATAACATCAAGAACAGGTCCTTTAATTTCCGTCGTCATTGGAGACGTTTCTTTAGTAATTGTTTTTTTTTTTGCTCAAGAATAAAACAATTTTCTTTCTAAATTGAGGGAGATCAAGGCATAAGTATATTATGTAAGAAATGATAGTGTGTGCCGGCCATGCAATAACGTTAAGAGGGTCCTTGAAGACCAAAGAAAAATATTAACCTTCTAACAAAATTATGTATGCACACATTATTTCTTTTTCTCACAGAGTCAGGCTCACAGTGCAAGGACGATAATATTATAACGACGAAGAAGACAATGCCGACGTGAGTAAGATGCATCAATGTTTGTTGGGTGGCCCTCTTCTTTAGCAAAAAGTTTTGCTTGTTAGAAAATATTTCTTTTCAATTTCCATCCTTGCTCCGTGCTAAACTTTTAGGAAACAAATTTTATTATACATATTTATGTATGTACGTTACCTACATACAGCATGGCTGGATTAAGGGCCACCCTTAGACATAGGTAATAAATAAAATTTAAGGTTAATTATAAACCTTCTTATTCTTATCTTCCAAATACTTATGTTATGAATTGCAATTTTTTGCAGATGCGAAAAACGGTAGGTACCTATTTTTTGAAATTTTTATTTAAGGTGGGGTATTATAGGGTTTAATTAATTATAATTTGAAAAACTATATTCTAAATGGGGTTTAATAGCGAGTTGATTTATTTAATCAACGAATGTTAAAAATACAATAACGTAAAATAAAAAATTCTAGAAAATCTACAAATCGAGATTCGTTTTAAATTTGATGGAAAAAGTAGATTTTTAAAAAATATTTAACCATTAATCAATCGAATTGACTTCAAAAAATTGAGAATATAATGTATGGTTAATTACTTAGGATCCATAACGTTATGGCAAATTTCACTGCAATATTTAAGTCATAACTAAATTTGATTATTGGTAAGGCCCAAAGTGACAAAAAAGCTACCGACGAGTAGGACCGACGCACGACGACGCCCCCAGATTATTGTATGGGCCTAATAAGTTTTATCTTCTTTGCTTTACCAATTTAAAATCCAACACTGTAAAGATGATATGAACGCAACTCCTCGGCACTAAAATATATTATTCTATTTGAAGTGGGATCAATCTATGGTATCTTCGATGGTGCATTCTACGCTTCACCAAACCCAAATAGCTTGTATGCACTTAGAAATATATGTAGGTATATAAAAATACATACAAAGGCCGAACGAACAAGAATATAGAATTTAGTTTTTCATGTTTTCAAGGATTTATTCACAAATTGCTGGCATTAATTTGAGGACAAAAAAAAAAAAAGAAAAAAAAAAAAAAACTAAAATTATTGCCACTCATCGAAGTGAAACTTTTGTTTCCGAACCGAACATGGTCTTGGGCATCAAAAAGACTTTATTGGAGATCAAAAGTTCTATCGCTTAGGCGATTTGTAACATTATGTTTTTTTCCTCTTTTTCTCTTATAAGTTTATTTGAGTAAGAATAGGTAACATATTATACCTTTGTACAAACTTCGAAGATAGAAATAAGGCTGCAGAAAGGGTGGGCTTATATTTCTTTATAGATCTTAAGAGAAAATGTAACTATTAGAAACTTTTAAGAAAATAATGGAAAAGTGAAGGAAAATTTTAATGGTAGTCAATAACAAAAAAAAAAATATAGGTATGTGATTTAAAAACATAAAAACTTTTACCAGGCATAGAACTTACTTACTACAAGTTTTGGTAAATGTTGCAGTCGTTAGTTATGACTTCTTGTTTCGTCTTATCGAATCATAAGACTTCTACCTATAGCCGTTTTATTCGGATAAGGTTTTCTACTTGGGAACAAATTTTTAGATATATTAGCACTAGCAGGCCTAAGCTTTCGTTGCTTCGCTTAATTTTTGACATTTTTTTTATTGCAGTAAAGATCGAATTACGAAATTGAAAATGGTGATGTAGTAATGCATTTAAAAAAACTTGGTTCAAAATATTGAAAAAAAAACATCTTCTTTAAATATCAAACCAGTAATATTACTACTCAAGATTGGATAAAAATCTAGATAACCGAGGGTGAAGTTCTTGAATTATTTAAACTTTTTCACTCGAGTTCTAGGGGCGTCATGATTATCTTAAATATAACGTTAGTAAATGTGTCCTATCAGAAATATCGAAGGGAATTTCATTTCCACCGAAATATTTTAGGTATTCCCCGAAAAATATTCTTGCTAAAAACTTCCCTCGAATAAATATCCATATTCCACTGGAAAATTTATTCCCGACGACAGGTCAATAAATTCTGAGGAAAAACTTTCAAGCATAATTCACGTTTATAATTTTTAAAGCAGGGATAATGTCTCCCTGAAAGAAAATTTTATTCCCAATAACCTCTAATATTTTTTTTAATATTCAAGCTGGGTAAAGAAACTTTTACACATTCACCACTTTCATCATATTAAAGAAACAAGTTAAGGATGGAAATATCGATTTATGATATCATGTTGGTCAAGTTGATGACAGAGAAAAAAGTCTGCCATACAAATCTTGTGTGCCAAATTGTATAGTTGCCAACAAGGAAATCCTAATCCAAACGAAAAAGAAGCTCACACTGCTGACAAAATTTTTTTTCTTTCAAAAATCTTAATACATAAAACAATTGTCGATAATCCCGAATTTTTAATCGAGAATATAAGGGATGAAAAAAAGGGTGGCAGTTGTAGATACTATGGATATCTCCATGTATAACCATAACCTCCCTGTCATCCGATGATAATTGTTTAACCAATGATTTTTCTATTTTCTCCTCAGAGGGGGTAAAGTGAATACATTTTGTGTTCGTCCGTTTTGGTATCCTTAATGATGCGTACTATTGCGTGTCGGCGTCATCGCGGTCGTGTCGGTTGGTTAGTATGAAAAAGAAATCTATTTCCATATTGATCCCTAGCGGGCAGCTTCTTTTACTTGGGTCAATGTAAATATAAATGTATAGGTATAGATAGATTCTTCCTATGTAAGAAGACTCCATTGAAATTTTTGAAGTGGACGGACATCCTTTTTATGTTGAATCTTCTTTTTTTTGCTAAGCGAAAAGGGATTTTTGGATCAATAAAAGCTGGAGAAAATTTATACAAAAATCTTTCATTGAAATGTTTTTTTTTTTTTTTTTGGTGATAAGAAAACACCACTTTATAGTCACTTCGCTTCGCAAATATGGTTGTCAATATTTGTGGTAAGCTACTCGACTTTAGAATTGGACATCAAGTTGATATTGGTGTGAATTGTTGGTGTTTTTATAGCCGAAATTGGAAAAACGGATTTTTTTTCATATTTTGTATGCTTACTTTTTGTAGATATAAAGGATAAGTTTACATTTGTTAAAGTTTTAGTTTGAATTTTGTTTTTTCTTTTTTATGAAATATATAAGAATGAATTAAACAGCCTTGTTGGCAGTGTTTCCAGTGGCCCTCTGCAGTTGGTGCTGTTCTAAAATAGCTCTGGTTAAAAAAGCTATCTGAATAGTAAAATTTTTAAAATAGAAATAAGTATTCCTAAAGCCTAAAGATTCCTTACTTTCTATTTCACTTTTTTTTTTAAACAAAATAAAATTCTATTGATTGAATACTTTTATTAATCCCAATAAAGGTTTCTTAAAAAAAAAATCTCAACACCCATAACAAATTAGCTTTCTTCTCGAAAACTTTTACCAACTTCGATTGTGTTTATAAAAGTCTTGATGAACCCCCTCTTAAATCAGGAAAAAAAAAAAAAAAAAACGACACTCCATCATCTATTGAGAAAGCTATCATCTTTGAAGCCTTTCGCGTGGAAGGAAAAAATAAATTTCATTACATTATAAAAGTTTTTGTTTTGTTGGCTGATGTTTAGAGAGCTCCTTGCAATCAATCGGATTTCCTTTAGAATGGCTACTCGCTTTGCTATACTTAGTTGTTCTTGCTATCGCACAGCTCAACATTTCAACTTACCCCAATGGACGAACGCTCAGCATGGGAATAAAATGTAATCTTCATCCATCCGATATAAAAAGTTTTTGATTCGTGTTTTACTTTTCCTGGTCATGGGTTCTTTGTGTGTCCTGAAGGAGTATAAGACTAAACAAATGGAAAGTGCTAGAGTCAAGAATATACGAAGAAAGAACAAAGAAATTCTAAGGTGATTCGCTTTGGTTCAGGTATAATGTGGGAATCAGGGACGTGGCGGGAGGGGTGTGCTCAAGCGAAGGCATCAGTGTCTCTTCTTCTTAGAATAACAAGTTAGTACAATTTATTGTGACATATTGGTACTGTGTTTAGTAAGTAATCATTACATTCGTTGAGGTGATTATTACACCAAATAGTACACAAGCTTGACACATTAACAAATTTTTCTTATGTTTGTTTGAAGTTAAAATCCCTAAAACGGTTTTTTATTTCTACAGAACCACTACAAAATTACTAAATTCAATAAAAAAAAAATTTAAAATTAAATTTGGTGGCACAGCGGCTCAAGAAGAACCAGGGCCTAGTGACTTACAACTCTCAACCATTCCTGTGTGCGTGTCTGCAGGAATGGAGGGGACCTACAGTTTATTGCCGAATCTGAACGGCTGGTGAGCGGCACTTTTGTATGACAGGAGATACTCTTGGAGGATTTGTCACTTCTTCGCAAGAGGTAGTAGCCCTGAAAAAAAACTTAAGGTGGAAGCAGCTGGTATATTTTGATGGATATGAAAGGAAACAATGTACATATTTGAATACAGCGCGTTTGGTCCGTGGTCTATAATTTTAACCTAAAATATTTTCCAAATATGAATATGCGAGTTACCGGGCACCAGCCGTAGCCGCTACGCCGCCGCTGCCGCGCCACATTTTTAGGTAATCAAAGTAATTCTTGTGGTGCCTTAGAATTTTTTTGGGTTTCGGAACTCTTATATTAAACATGAACATGATATTAAAAATATAGTTTTAAAGAGTCGAATGTGCTAAAAAATATTTTCATAATATTTTCATTTTTAAATGCAATATTGTTTGACCTGCTCGGAAGAGCCAGATAATTATCTGTAAGAAATTCGAACATTGCCAAAATAAGCACCACCCTGATATGTATACATATCTCCATAAAAATAAATAAAATGTATTCAATTAATAAAGAGGGTTCACTCGGGCATATACGCACTTTTCTTATTTTATTGAATCTTTAAAAAAAAAAATGACTACAATTTTTAGTTTTTCGCTTTAAGTTGGTTTATGTAAATTGAAAGAACTATTTTGATGAACTGTTTTTGTTTTTTATAAAAAAAAATGTGAGCGTAGCACGTAGTTCGCGGGCAAACAGAGCAGGAAAACCACAAACTGCGAGTAGCAGCCACCTCCAGTACAAGCAGGAGCATCTGAACAATATGTGAAAGATGTCACGAAATTCTGGTGAGTGGAGGAGGTGGCAGATTTTATATAACGGCAAAAAACCTTAATACGCCACCGATCCTACATATTTCGATCGTTAGTAAAATTGAATTCAAGTGGTTTTGCCTCTGCCGAAAATATATGTGAATCAGTTTGTAAGCCCTCTTCCCCATAAAAGACCAACAATAAAATTTGCTAGACTTTTGTAATCACGACACATCTAGCTACAAATTCTATTAACACATCATGTACACGTACTTATAACATCCATAACATACTAACTTTATTGAGAAACTTCAACAACACCTCAGTCCGTCTACGGCCCTGTGTGTGACTGCGTTAATTTTATAGTTCTACCTTTTTCCACCTTACACGAAAATTGTAATTAGCTAATGCAGTCGTTTCTTAGTGCGAATTCCTTTATATTTTTTTTAAAAGAGTGTTTTCTTTAACACGTTTAGTCTTTCGACTTCGTAGGGATTGTTTAAATGTGTATCCCCAAGTAAGTACTATTATAGGCAGGTACTGTCTTTGCGTAAAATATTTAAATGAATCTTTAAATTAATTAAGGTTTGAAACTTAAGTTAACGTGATAATCTGGCTGCAAATTTTCCTAACTAAAACTACTCCACAAAAAAAATGATAAATTCAGTTTATCTCTATCGAAAAGTCATTAATTTTAAAAAAAGAAAAAAAACTAAATATAATTACTATATCAGATAACAATTTCCTTATTTCTTTGGCAGGACCCTAATACCAAATTAAAAAGAGGGTATAATGTAAACAATTTATGCTTTGCTTATGTTTATGTATTTTTTAATACAAAAATAAATTCTATTCAATTGATGCCAATCAATCATCATTATTTATTTTATTTTGTTAAGTGATATTAATTTGATGATGTTTTGATGAACCTAAGCTGACAACTTTAATCTTTTTGAATTTAAATCTTTCTTTTATTTGAGCTAAATTGAGCATGGATTTGCTTGAAAAGTAGATGAAAATTGCTAAGGTTTAACTTGTCAATATTGGCAAGAAAAAATAAGGAGAATGTTTTGCCGAAAAGACATTGGAAACGATGTGATGAAGACACAAGTATACTACAATATATAGCCATCTTAGTTCAAATCCTCCTTACTTTTGCTGAATCAACACCTAGTCATTTAAAGAGGTCAGTAACAAAGTTCTCTAGCTTATATTAACTAGGAAGTTTTTCTGTTAAAGTTCAAGTAAAAATTGTAGCTTTGAGTTGAGATGAAAGAAGGGGTATAAGCAACAATTTAATTTTTTTTTTATTTTTTACCAACGTAAAGACTAAATGAGAACTTTTATTCCTATGTGATTGATGACCTTCGACGATCCCTGCATGCGCGTAATTGGGGGGGGGAGGGGGGGGGGGGGGGCAAGAATTGGTATAGGGGGGGCATTGCCCCCTTGCCCCATTGGTTGCTATTTGGCAATAAGTAGATACTGTCTGTATCAAGAAGAATTTCTCTCAGGTGTTACTGCGAACAACTACACAAGTTAATTTCTGTCGATTTTTCTAGGGGGGGGGGCAAGAATTGGTATAGGGGGGGCAAGAATTGGTATAGGGGGGGCATTGCCCCCTTGCCCCCCCCCTAGAAAAATCGACAGAAATTAACTTGTGTAGTTGTTCGCAGTAACACCTGAGAGAAATTCTTCTTGATACAGACAGTATCTACTTATTGCCAAATAGCAACCAAATACCAAACCCATCTTAAATTAATTGCCCACCCTAGAAAAATCGAAAATACTACATATTTTTGTTTATTTCCTTCCCAAAAAACTACCAATTTTAGTTCCAAGTCAAAGTTCATTTAAAAAGGTATAAAAGAATTAAATTAGACTAAAATTGGTATGTAAAGGGTGGTCCAACAATATTGCACGATGTTAATTGTGGGCGTTTTTCTTTTTTAGTTTAGAGTTGGTTCAGAGTCAGAGCAGAGAACTGAATAGACCCTGAGCGAACGGAGTAAACTCTGGGCAGAGTATGTTCAGAGCCCTTCGAATTAATTACGAAACACACCCGAGCACTCACTTGTCATATCTGTCAAATTACATGGAAACTGTGTGAAGTTGGCCGCGCTCATTTTTTTACTCAGTCTGCTCGGTTATTTTATACCGAGCTAATAGAGCACGCTCTGAACAAACTCTGAAGTCTGAACACACTCTGAACGAAAAAAGAAACACAAATTTGAACACTCTGAGCTAAAAAAAGAAACACGATTTTTTATTTTGACAGTTCAGGATCTTATCTGAACTAAAAACGAATAACCCCCTGTGAGTCAGACCTTAACGTTAAGTTTTTTGTCCAACTTATTTTGACATTTCTTTATTTCAGTGTTTGAAAAATTCCACCATGGAGAGGTACACAATTGAGCAGCGCGTTAAGATTGTTAAAGCATTTTACGAAAATGGGCGATCAAATCAAAATGCATTTCGTGCACTTCGTGATTTTTTTGGTCAGCATAATCAACCAAATGTTCCCACAATCGGTAGAATTCTGCGCAAATTTCAGCAGACCGGTTCTGTTTCTGTAGGAAATGTGAAAACACCTGTGCATGCTCGCCCAGTTCGTTCTGCGGAAATTATTGCTGCTGTTCGCGATAGTGTGGCAGAAGAGCCGTCAACCTCGACTTGTCGTCGTGCCCAACAATTGAACATCGCACGAGCATTACTGATGCGAATTTGTGGCCAGAAATTGAGCATATTGACCAGAATGATATGAGCTTCCAACAACGAAATGATGGCTCTTTTGCGCGAGAAATTCAATGGCCGTGTTATCTCACGTCGTCGGTCGTGACGATGTTAATTGGCCGCCAGATCATGTGATTTGACACCGTTGGAGATCTTTCTTTGGGGATATTTAAAAGAAGAATTGTACGTTAATAAGCCAGAACAATTCAAGAGCTAAAGTGCGTTTAAATTTTTGTTTAAATTTTTGCTAAAATTTAAGCAAATGAATTACAAGAAGAACACAATTTATATCGAATTATTATGCTCATATAATATTTGCATTAAATTAAAACTCAAATTTTATACATATGTAAAAAAAAATATGTGGCCTATTTCTTTAAATATACAACACCATTTGAAAATTACGAAAAATTTCAAGAAAATAAAGTTTTTTAATTGTCTCTCACCAGAGCGCCTGCGCTTTAAATAAAATATCTGCTTAGCTACAACTGATATTAACGAGGGTTAAAAACCTCCTTCATTGTGCATTTCCACAAATCTGAATTTCACCCCCCCACCCCCACTCACCTTTTTATTTCGTCAAAGTCATTTGCTTTTTTATGCAATACATTATTTTTGTGTTTTTCTTGAGATTTATAGAGAAGAAATAGATCTTAAATATTTTTGTCTTAGTAAACTACGTAAACTAAAGCTCACTTCAACACCAAATAACCGTGGTACTTATAAAGTACGCACATGGTAAACAGAAGATAATGTTGAAAATCCAACAATAATATGGTTATTTTTAATATAAAATCTTTTTACGGACTTACCACGATTGTTTTGAATAATAGTTTCTCGACGTTTCGACAGGGTTACACTTTTCGCGGTCACGGGTTGACCGTAAAAAGATTTTTTATTAAAAATGTCTCAGAACCGCGTACAGCCATGAGTTCGAACTTGTGATCCGCCGGCTGGTTGTCCCCCTAGGGAAAATCCCTAACTACGCTAATGATCCCTGGTTTTCAATTGAGCTTGAAAAAATGGTATAAAGTAAGTAAATGTAACACAGGACTTCTAATAAAATTTTTTATATGTCACTTAACCCGCCCTTTTTCATCTGAACGCTTTAATTACTATAAAGGCATGAAGCGAATAAAAATCAAATTTTAGTTGAATCTTCTTTTGTTATTTGTGAACATCTTGAAACCTTTTAAACTTTCACATTCCTTATCTACCAATAAAACACGTAATCCATAATGCTGCGTAACCTACTTGCAGATCTGCAGCCACATGAAACTTACCATATACCATACACCGCGACCGTCATTATTGAACGTCACAAATTTACGACGTGGTGAATTTGCGTTCTCATATTTTGCACAACTTGATGTGGTTTATCGATTTCTGAGGGAGTATATTGTATGTATGTATATAGTTTTGTTAAAACTGTATCTACTATACATATAGATGATGCTTCTGTGTCTGTCCCGGGTTCTATAAAGGTGTGGTAGTTGCAAGCTTTCAGAATTTAATATTTAAATCGGATGCCAAGGTATAACTATTGTTTGAAACTTGTAAATACCGTACGCTCATGAACGAACATTATGCGTTCTTTACCTCATTTTGCTAAATCCTTGATGCTACATACATATATATGCATTGAGGTGAGGGCTTCTTAATCCTTGTCAAGGATAAATCGTTTAACGAAACCCCAAACTAATTAGCCTTAACTTGAAGTACTGTGTGTGAGTGAGTGCCATGCAGTTAATTAAGGTGAATAATTAAAATCTTTTTGACGCTCTTATGCAGTTAGTGTAAAGGGAAAAATAAAAGTATACAATATACCCAGTACACGTAGCACGAAAGTATACCTAAACGATGGTGTAATTAACTTGGGTGATTATAAAAGTTGTAAATTAACTTTACTTCTATCTGCAACGGGCTTTGCAAGGTTAATTTGAAACGCATCGCAATGTTATGCACCAAAATTAAAACAAATATCAGTAGAAAGTGCAGGTCGAATTATAGCGATATAAAAATGCTCTTCAAAAAAGATTCAATTGACGAAAGAAGTTCATTAAATTATTCTAAATAAATAAATCATCTGTAAAATAGTTTAAGTATACTTAAATTCATCAAATACACGTGGCTTGAGAGTTTATGAAAAGCCTAATAAGCCTAATCACTGGAAGAAAAGTAACCTCCTCACAATGTAAATTGTACAAAGCAAGCTGTGATTGTTAATCTTCAATGTAATTATGACGTTGTTGGAGGTAGGTACTAGGTACACCATATGATTATAATGTTGAGTACTTATTTATTACAAAGTTAAGGAAGAAAAAGCTCTTTTCATAATTTAATCATTTTATTTTTTAAAAAGGTGAGGCTTATAATAAAAAGAGGGTGAACTTAAGAAGTCCCCAGTTGAGGAATTTTATGATTTTATGAAAACATAAATACTGCTAACATACCTATTGCTAAGTACCTACCTAACGTTTTTTTTACCACCAAAACGAAAAATATAGGAAAAATAATAGGCAGCTGTATTTTTTTTTTTTTTTTAAATTTACATATACTCGTAGGCTGTTTGATTAAAACACCACATATGTATATCGATTGGATATTTGCAAAAAAACATGCCATACAAATAATCAGTAATTGGTCATTAATGGTCAGCAGCTATTTTCAGAAGTTCTATTGTCGAGTTTTGTAAAAATTTAAACTTCAATAGAAAGGCCATTTAATTTTCAATTTAGCATTGAAAACAGTAACCATTAACGATGTACCGTTGCGGAAATATCGGATTTAGATAAAATAAAATTCCTTTCAACAAAAAATTCGATTTATTTTCTAAACAGAAACGATTTTTTTTTCTTTCAATACATGGAATTTGTCCAGAAAAATCGATTTTTTTTCTTCAAAACAAATCGAATTTTTCGTTAAAAGGAATTCGACATTATACATTTTCGGCTTTTTTAATTTGTTTCTAGGTCCCACAAAGTAGATGGCTAGTCCCCAAATTCAACTATATGAAATAAGTCCCCGAATTTGGGTACTTATTTCTTTCAAGAAATAACAAAATTACGTCGTATAAACAGTGAGGTATGTATGGGGGGGCATGCTGCCCCTTACAACCCCCCTGCTTGGCCCACTATATAGGATTTGGGGTAGGTGCGCGGTTGGGTATATGCAAAGTTTCTTTTGCATTTAAAGAATCTGGATTTAAAGAAACTTTGAATGTATGTATACATGAATATATGTATTTGTATATATTACATACCTCACTGTTTATACGCCGTACTTTTTTTTATTTATTTGGGAACTTATTTCATTTTTTGTTTGGGGACTTATTTCATGTGCTTTCGGGGATTTATTTCATTTTTAAATTTGGGGACTTAAAAAAAACATTTTGAGGAGTTATTTTATTTTTGGATTGGGGGTTATTTTATTGAGGAGTTATTTCACGGAGCTGGTGAAACGAAATGTTTGTGAAAACGAAACTAAGAAATAAATTTTTAATTGGCGCCCAACGCAGGTTCTTTCCCTGTCTTTCATATCTTCTATTAATACGATTTTCCAATTCCAATTATTATAACAACAAGTATAGTTTCCACATGGTAAAACGAAATATTTATTAAATTATTGTGTCAAAAAGATCTCCCCTCACAAATTTTCTATTTAAATGAACACCAAGTAATGTGTGTTCAGTATAGGTACTTTAACAAAAATCAAGCCCACATTGTAATATACCTACATATTATGTATCGTAATACAGGTGCCGGTTTTACGCTTCACGTATTTCAATTTCTGCTTAAATATCTATAAAACAGCGCTCAGCGTCTAAAGGATATTATTCTTGGTAAAAACAAAGGTACCAAAAAAATAAAATAAATAAGAACCACTTGGATGCAGCTATAAACATAAATCAAGAACGTGCTCTTCTGCTATGACAAAATTCAATTCAAAGTTTCATCGAATGGCACAGTGAACCGCTGCCAATGCCGCCATGCCTTCCACATCATCCTTGTCGCGTTGTCGTCGTCGTCGTCGTAGTCATCGTGCTTCGAAGTCATTTAAAGGATCATTTTGATTCCTAAGTAGCTTTTATCCAGTCTGTTTACCGTATTGTTCTACGCTTAATCCTAACGTATTATCATCGGTGACAGAAATACCGCATCAAGATTGGAATTTTCTTTTGAACTTGAACCCTATTCCAGTTGCTTCTTTTCTCCCCTTTCTCAGTCTCTTTCTCTCTCTAGCTTTTTCCTTGTCTTATACTCGATATCTTGGACTCATATCGAACCTAAATTACATATGTACGTGAGCCCGTGCTCAGGGAGTGATAAACCTATGATATAAATTTTATGCGCTGAAGTTTGGTGTCCTTGTTTTTGGATTGGGTAAGGTTTCTGAACACACTCTTTTCTTTTTGAGTAGGTATTATGAGGGACTGACAGTTGCTATCCAAGCGGTGTGTTGCTGTTACCCGTGTCAAATGTAAATCAAACAACGGCTTTAGGTTACCTCTATAAAGATATGAATTTCACCAAAAAATTACATTTTGAACTTGGGAATTATTCTTTTAAATAATAAACGTTACCTTTGCAATAGTCGGGTCTCGTTTTGGTGAGAAAGTATGAAGGCTGTTTCACAATGCGACGAGAAAACGAGACGTCAGCGTGACGAGAAACGCTTTCATCTTTTTCTCGTTATAACATCGTTCCTCAATTCACAATGCAGCGAGTTATTCACAGAGACAGCGTAGAATTATTCGTGTTTGTCAGTGAATTTGGGAAATAAAATACAAGATTTGAAAAAAAAGAAAATGAAAATGTTAAAAAAAATGCTTTTAGTACTTTTTGGAGTGTTTATTTACAAAAAAGCAAAAGGCAAAAAAAACCAAAAGTGAGCAGAAGAAGACGGTGGGAATGTTATGTTGAAAAAAATCGACTTTTCTGGACAAATCCCTTGTATTAAAAGAAAAAATTCGATTCTGTTTAGAAAAAAAATCGAATATTTTTGTTAAAAGGAATTCGACATTAATGAAGACAAAATTAGTTAGTCGCAAAATAAAAACACATATTTACTCGCCATTTTCGGTATATTATTTATTTATCTACACAAATAATGAATATAAATACAAATACAGATACGCTCGGTGTCCTCTTCTCAATTGTCAAAATGAAAATCGTCGTCTCGTCGCGTCTTTTTTTCAATTTTTCGAAATCATGGCGTGAACGGACGACGAGAAACGCTTTATTGTGAATACTCTGGTATATTCTCATTGCTTGAAATTGGTTTGACAGCTACGACAAGCTCTCGTCACGTTCACGTCTCGTTTCCTCGTCGCATTGTAAAACAGCCTTAACTCTAGTGGAAACATCTGCTCGTTTAATGGTTTCAAAGGGTTTTTTTTTGTAAGATTACCTATTACTGAAACATCGGAAAACTAAGCTGTGTAATTTCAATCACAAACTCAAAATCGACACATGACATATGTACATACATATATATTTAAAATAAGAAATTAAAAAAAAAAAGATATTAGCTGACTAAATTTAATGTTAACATTAAAATGGCCAAAAAACTGTCAACTTTACAGTCGATTTGGAAGATTTTTATCAAAGGTCTTAACAAATAACCGCAAGAAATCATCACCGAAATTTATTTTTACTTCTTTTTGAACAGAAATCAATTGACATTGTTCGTGTTGGAAAACCACAATACCAGGAAGCAATAACCTTTATGAAAGAGAATTTTCTCGATGATCCGTTTATTCGAGCAATGGGAATTTCTGTGCGTCATAAGGAGACCCAACATTTCCTCTCGAAACTATGGCTAACTCTTTTGAGATCAGGTAATTTTGATGACTTTTGAATTTTTACCCAAATGCCGGGCCTCTGATTTAGAAAATGTTTGTTGCTCGCATCATATGTTTTATACTCTTGAAACTGACGGCAACAAATCTTTTAATGGCGCCGCCCGCGCCGCCAGCCAAAGAGAACGGAAATTATTACCTATCGCTTTTCACCAGAACTATCATTGGCAGCGGTTCACCGTCAACAAATCTGTGGTCTCTGCATTAATTGCTTTCAAACTCAACGGGAAATTAACTCAACACACGAATACGACACCACCTTCCTCCGATTGGCTCAAGTTGCTAAAACAAAAGGCACTCGCAACTTGTTGCGCGCCTGGGATAAAATCGATCGTGAGGTACCCTTGCCTACAATTAAAACTGACAATGATCGTAAAATAAGAATATTGGAGCTAGCTGCTTGTACAGTTGGATATAACCATCGTCGATTAGGCATTGCAAAGAAAATGATTCGCAGCACAGCAGATATGGCCATGTTGTTGGGATTTGATTATGTACGCGTTGACTGTACACATATGGCAACTGCAAAGATTTGCAATCAACTTGGTTGGCAGATGATTTGGAAAATGCCATTCGAATTGTTTGATGGTGTTTTGATTGACAATTTATATGCGGAAAATTTAACAGTGCAAGTGTACATTAAAACGTTACAGTCCAATTTAAACAGAATATAGAGTACAAAATAATAAAAGTATTTTTTTATATTAGAAACAAGGCTCTAAATGTAAAAAAATAGCTACTTATGTTTATTAAAAACAGGTTCATTCTTTCATTTTGAAAGGGAAAATATCCAGTCAATTTAGTAAGTTTTTCACTCCATTAGGCCCCAGTTCCGTTAGTTTGAATAATTTTCCGAGTAAAATTTGCCTTAACTTCAAAATATTTGCACCTCACTCTTTTGGAATCCCAAAATCTTATGAGTAAACGAAATAACTGACTGCGGAATTGAACGGAGACTGCAGAAGTGATTTTTGGTAAGCATAAGTTGGAACTTGGAAGCCTGTAGTAGCCGTGGCGTGATGGTTAGTGCGATGGACTGTCATGCCGGAGGTCTAAGGTTCGATCCCCAGCCTCGCCAACTATTTATTTAAAAAGAAAAAACGGCTACTGCCTGTTGCGAGGAATTGACAAATCCTCTAAGAGTATCTCCTGACACAGAAAAGTGCCGCTCGTTAGCCGTTCGGATTCAGCAATAAACTGTAGGTCCCCTCCATTCCTGCAGACACGCACACAGGAATGGTTGAGAGTTGTAAGTCACTAGGTCCTAGTTCTTCATGAGCTGTTGTGCCATCAAATTTATTTTTTTTTTCTTTATAAGTTGGAAGCCTGTATTATCAATTATTATTTTTTATCTGTCGATTTTTAGTTGCCGTTAACAAATTTCCACTATCCAAAGTCAGAGAACGATTTAATGTAATTTGGACTGTTTAAATTGTAAATAAAAACGGGATTTTTACATTATTGATTTATAAAGTGTTAATTGTGACGAATTATTATGTTTATAAGAACAGAAAGAAAATTTTCATCGGTAAGCAAAAACAAAATTGGTATCTTATCTAAAACGAGCACTGGAAAATTAAATATTGTGTCACACCCGTGACCCGTACAGTGATGTCCCGTGGTGCTTTCAGTAGGATGTTCGCTTTGTTTTTTTCCGCAGTAAAACTATCTATTCGGGGAGAGTACGATAACTTTGGCGCCAAAATTTAATAATGGTTTTTTGTACAATGGTCAAAAACAAGCATTTTTACCATGGGAGTGGTCTTTCGCGCCCCGTTTAGGAGGTAGGAGTAATTTTAGAAAAAAATTACTTAAAATTTAAAAAAAAAAATATTAAATAACAATGCCAAGACTTACAATAAAAAGTTTAGGACGAATGGTTTTATGTTTTCTATTCTTGAGAAAATTGAAAATGGGTACATTCGATTTGAAATTTTAAAGATTTTTTTTATAAATGAGGTCGTGTAATTTTGTGACATTAATAAAATGCATTCATTGACGTTTTTTTTGAAAAACTGGACTTTAGATGGAGCAGTTTTAGAAAGAAACAGTTGCAGAAGGAATTACCAACGCTTAATATTTTGACCCTTCGATTTTTTAAAGAAACCTATTAACTTATTTCCACATTGCATTAATATTAGATGTTTGATGAAATTCATCTTTATAAAAAAGCATCTGATGGAATAAAACAAACCCCCGAAGTATAGAATCAGGTGCGTTAACAATAAATTGATACACACCATACGCACCTTTAGCAAACATTCACACCTTTTAACATAATACAAAAGGAGACAGATTGTGAAATGAACTTTTTCCACATTACTTAACCAAATATGTAAGTAGGTATACCTTTGTACCTGTAGTAGAGAAAGTATAGAATGATGCCATATCTTTTTAGGTATTTTCGAAATCTATGGATAAAATAGGTTAACGCCTATCGCGCTACAAAGCGATAAATAAAACCAAGTAAAAAGAAATTTAAAATAAAAGGAAAAGCAACAAACAAGAAACTTTAATGGATGCTGTGATGAATTTAAACGAATTCGAAAAAGGTATTAAATGTTTAAAAAGGTATTTTTACGATAAAAGTATGCGACCCATATACAACATAGTATACTTAATATATATTTTTTAGGATATCCTGGTGACTTATGGTTTCGAAACTAACGAGATTATTATCAGATAATATAGGAAAATACATATTTAAAAAGCTAGATATTAGCATTTTATTTTCCCCCAGATCTAATCCGGATCAGATCATGATAATAAAACAAACTGGATCACAAATTTATTTATTTCTCACAGTTGGCTTTATTTGCACAATAAAATTGGCAGAAGGAAAATTTTCACAAATACTATTTGAAATAATATTTGGTATTGAATGTTTAAAATGGAACAGTTTTAGTTTTTTAGTATAATTTTCATTAAGTTAATAGTTTTTATGTATTTTTTCCGTGCCTCGCGACGCGTCGTCTCTATTGAATGAAGAAAAACTCATAAAAAAAAATTGGAATGATGGCGGCATTTATTTGATTTCGAGAATTTTTAATTTTATTGAGTTTTTTCTGTAAATCTCAGCAGTGGTACCAATCTATAAAATTAAAATATTGCTAGGGAAGTGTTCAAAAAATGGATTTCGAAATCCAAATCTAGAAGCAGACCTGGATCTTGTGTTGTTTTCAATATTAATATATTTATTTATTTACATCAATCAGAGATTACAAAAATCATCTTATAGACTAAAGGAATATAATATTCTAATAATAAGTTAAAATATATACGTATAATTCACCCAAATTATTTAAAGAAAATGTAACAAAAGTTTGTTTTTTAAAGTTACTCTATTATAATGGAAATTAAAATCAACAACATTAGAGATCAAATTAGTTTCCCTAACACAACGAGTTATTGGCTCATTGAAAGCATAATTTACCCTATGGTCATTTTCGCGGAAGAGATTACGTTCTCTTAATTGACGAGATGGAGCATATATATCAATTAAAGTTAAGAGTTGAGGGCATTTAATATGATGTGACAAAATATCACTAATAAACATAACCGAGAAGATTTTGCGACGGTTTTCAAGTGACTGTATGCCGATTAGCTGACATCTTGTAGCATAGGAAGGCATTTCAATATTCCAACCAAGTTTCCAAACAACAAATCTTGTGAATTTTTTTTGGATAATTTCTAATCTCTTCGAATGAATGTTGTAATAAGGATTCCAAACCACACTGCAGTATTCTAGGACAGACCTTACATATGCAGAAAACAGTGATTTAAGAGTGTATGGGTCCGTGAAATCAATTGAATTTCGTTTAATAAAACCTAACATGGAATTAGCTTTGGCAGCAATATATTCAACATGTTTAATGAAATTAAGTTTGTGATCAAAAACGACACCGAGATCTTTTTTTTCATAAACTCTTTCTAGAACATTAGTGTCAATTTTATATGGAAAGAAAATAGGCGAATTTGATCTACAAAAAGAAAAACATTGACACTTAGTGACGTTTAAAGATAATTGGTTAATAGCACACCAATCTGAAAGTCTCTGTATGTCTTCCTGCAAATGAAGGCAATCAGCTTGTAGTTTGACACACCTAAAAAATTTAAGATCGTCTGCAAACAAAAGGCTCATAGAATTTAAAAGAACATCTGGTAAATCATTTATGAAAACTAGAAAAAGGAGAGGTCCAAGGTGACTTCCTTGAGGGACCCCAGATGTTACAAATATAGGGTTGGAAATAAAATTGTCAATAGACACAAACTGAATGCGCCCTATTAGATAAGATGCCAACCATTTCAAAGTATTTGAATGAAAACCAATTCTTTCAAGTTTGTTCAGTAAGATTGAGTGGTTGACTCTATCAAAGGCTTTTGCGAAGTCTGTGTAGATCACATCAACTTGATTCCCATCTTCAAGGCTTTTTAAGACAAAGTTTGAAAAAATAGTAAGGTTAGTAGCTGTTGATCTACCGGAAATAAAGCCATGTTGGAAAGGTGAGATGATTTCCTTGAGCAAAAATGTAAATCTATCGCAAACAAGTTTTTCGAAAAGTTTAGGAATCGTGGACAACTTACAAATTGGGCGGTAATTAGATATTTCTTCTTTGGGACCCGATTTATGAATGGGTACTATAAACGATTTTTTCCAATCACAAAGAAATTCTCCGTTAGAAAGAGAGCTATTAAAAAGAAGCGAAAGGGGTTCCGAAAGCGCTGTAGCACACATTTTGAGAACTACAGGAGGAATCCCATCTGGGCCAGGCTGTTTGTCGCTGTTCAAATTTAATAGTGCTTTTTCCACATCAGAATTACTGATAGTTAAAAGAGCAGTATTGATCAAATTATGAGCATTAGGATAACTTAAAGCAGGCTGTTGTTGATCGGAGCTTGTATAGTTAGACCTAAAGTATTCGGCAAAAAAATTACAAATTATTGGAATATCCGAATAAGTCGAACCTAGATACTTCATATTTCTTGGAAATCCAGTATTTTTTTTTTATTTTTAATGAATGTCCAAAAGTATTTGCTGTTATTTTTTAAACTAGTTTCAATTGAAATGACATAACTTTTATGTAAAAACTTGTTTAGAACATTGAATTCCCTTTCAAGACGAATATAATTTTCTTTAATTGAAGAGTTGTTGAAAGATTTACGGTAATTTTTATAAGCTTTATTTTTTTTGTTACTTAAATTACAAAGCCTTTTGTTAAACCACGGTGGCTTTGAATTATTATAAATCTTCTGTTTTGGCACATACATATTAATTGCATATTTTAATGATTCAATAAAAAAATTATAGGAATTCAATAAATCAGATGGGTTTAAATTTGAATGCCATGGAATCCGCGACATATAACTCGCTATGTTTTGAAAATTTGCTTTTTTATAGTTATATATAAAATCATTACATTTAGATTTAGTATACTCATAAAATTCAAAAGTAATATACAAAGCAGTATGGTGAACAGTGTTTGAAATAATAGGAAATAAAATTTCTCCAACTTGTATTTTAAATTCTTTATCCGCAAAAATGAGATCTAATATGCGGTTTAATTTATTCTTACAGCTATTTATTTGAACTAAATCAAAACTCATAAAGGTATCAATTAATTCAATTTCATAATCATTTTTGATATTAAATGGTATAAGTTGCAATTCTTCAAAATCGTAAACCCATTCAATAGAAGGCAAGTTAAAATCACCGAGTATGATAACATGCTGATTATCTTTCAGCTTAGATAAATAAAATTGACAATTTAGAACATGTAATTTGTAAATATCAATTGAACTCCTAGGAGGAATGTAACTTACAATTAAATACAATTCAAATCGATGTGCAATGCTTACTTTAACTATTAACTGATCGATGTCATACGAAAATGAGGAGGTAGAAGAAGGCAAAAACATTTGCACACAAGATAAATTGGAGCGTACTGCAAGCATAACACCTCCCCCTCTTAACAATCCAGTCATGAGAGCAGAGCGATCTTTGCGGAAAACAGTGTAATCATTGTTATTGAAAATTTCGGCATTGTGGTGATCATCTGTGAGCCACGTCTCCGTGATTGCAATGAAATCATATTGTAAAGATGAGGTGGATAAGAACATTTTTTGCATTTTAGTGCGCATGCCACCTATATTCTGATAATAACCGTTGAATTGAGAAAGAATGCTTTTGGTAGAAGGTGTTGGTCGTGGAGGAGAAGTTGGTTGTCAATTGCAGAGTGGTGACGGCGTTGGCGGTGGTGGTTGTGGTGGTTGTTGTTGATGGTGTGTTTGAGATTTTGGTGGTGGTGGAGGTTGTTGTTGGTGCTGTATTAGAAGTGGTGGTGGTGGTTGTTGTTGATGTTGTGTCTGTAATTCAGATGGGGACCGTGTACTAACAGGCTCGTGGCCTGCGACTGCCAGTTTGTTCTTTGTAGAATTACTTTGAATTTTTTCATGAGAGATGAACAATTTAATTTGTACATATGAACCCCATGCAGAAGAGTTCATTACTTCAGATAATTTAAGAGAAGGAACACTTAATTTAAACGTCACAAATCTAAGAGCAGAAATATCAGCATCTTTCTTGGTTAACATGTAACATTTAAATTGGTTTGGTGGAATATTTGTTTTATGAGAGATATGATTGATAATGTCTTCAGTAGTAGTGTCTTTATGGAATTTCGACAAATGAACCCATTTATAGTCCGGTATAGCAGAAAGAGACGATGATGTGTCTGTACCAACAATTTTTTTAGGTTTAGAATTTTTTTTTGGCTTATTTTGAACAGATTTCCATTCGGAGTTAATAATTGAATGTTTTTCTGGATTCGATACAGAATTATTAGCAATAATTGGTACTGCAGAACAGCCATTGCTTGCTGTTGGTAGAGATGCAGAAGTAGATGAAGATGATGATGATGATGATAGTAATGATGATGATGATGAGGATGATGACGATGTAGGATGATCTGAGTTTTGGACGGGTAATGATGATAGAGAATTATAAGGGTGATTGACGGAAACAGCGAGATTTGGAGAGAATGTATCATTTACTCTCACTGAGCTTTTCGTGCATTTTTTTGCCGCCTTACGTGGTGGGGAGTTATTATTAAATAACATTTTAAGATCAGAGAGCTCATTTTTCAATTCACTAACACTATCAGCCAGAACATTGAAACTTTTAAATAAGGAAGAGAGATTTAGATCAGCACACAAGGTGCATTTCCAGAAAATATTAGAATTAATTAAAGATGTAAAGTCAGTTTCGGAAATTGGAACACAATCTTTGTGAAAAAATCGACCGCAGTAAAAACCGCACTCAATGAAATTTTTAGAACGTTTTATTACTTGGTTACAAATCGCACAAGTCTTTGACATTTTAAGAACAAGCTTCACGACTGTCTGCGAGAGAAGTTGTTTTTGTATTACTTGTATTTATGTTTCCAAATCCAATCCGGATCAGATCTGGGGGAAAATAAAATACAGCTATTATAAACAAAACCAGAACAAAGTTAATCTCAAACAAACCATATTAAAAAAAGTCCTTTTTTGGGGAATAAACATTGCTTAAAAGTTTCAAATTTAATAGATCGATACTCATATTTATCTCGCAGAATGTATGAACTAGTATGTAAGTCTTGAATAAAAAATACAATACCTATACAGGGTGATTCACAAAAGATGCGAAAAAGGTTGGGTAAAAACTCAAAACGAAAAAATAAGGCTGATTTCCAATGGCGCGTTCGCGTTAGAGACGCTTACGTATACGTTTACAAGCTTTACGAACGCGTCGACATGACAGACGACTTGAAGAGAACCTGAAAATCAAAATGAACCTACATAACTGTAATTTCGAATTCCTTTCAACAAACTATTCCATTATTTTTTAAACAAAATCGATTTTTTTTTTCAATAAAAGGAATTTGTCCCGAAAAACCGATTTTTTCTTCTAAATAAATCGATTTTTTTGTTGAAAGGAATTCGAACATTAATTTAACTGTCAAAACGCACGCTGAAGTTGATTTTTTTCAACTTTAACGTTGAGATAGCTTATGTTACGTTGGTTTGTGTACATGCTAATAGGTGCCAAATCATAACATAATACCCAACGCGTAATTGGCCACGTTCATCACCACGTTTTTGACAGATCTAAAAATTCAGTTCTGAAAAACGTAACACTGAACGCACAAAAAAGTCTGAAATTATTTATTTTTTTTTTTTATTATTTTTTGCACTTTAAAATCAAAATCCGAAAAGCGATACTAGACCCACACGATCCACACACCAAAAAAAAAAACTGGATCAAGAACTGTTTTTTTGTTGCTTTTAGCTGTTATCTGAATTTTCAGATAGAATTTTTCATCTGAAAATTCAGAAAAAAACGTAAGAAACGTAACTAAATGTCAATCGACGTCAACTGAATTTTTATGACTGCTGGCCAATCAGAAGCTCTAAAAATGACAGTTCAGAACTGTCAAATGTGCTGTTGAACGCAGCCATTTTAAAAATTTTACGTAAATTGCTATGTTTGAGCTTTCGCGTTGAAAGAAAAATCTGTCAAGGCGACGCCCAATGCGGCATTGGAAATCAGCCTTAATCATATTGGGGGTTATCGCGAATAAAAATTTTAAACCGCTCAAGAGAAAGATGAAATTGTCTTTAAAATATATAATTAAAATGTTAAAAAAAAAGACGGTAAGCTTTATCAAACAATATCATATTAGGGACCGGCATATAAAAGTTCGTCATACTTGCGATATTAGGCACATATGAAAGCAAAATCGAAATCGAGATTTAAATATTATTTCATGGTGGTTAATGCTAACTTTGAGATGTGGGTTTGAGCCCCACTATCACTTTAAACTGCATTCTTTTTCATATTTTTTAACCTTAAAAATGATCGCCACCCATGTGAATTTATGAGATATGGGGCAGCATTCCCCACCATACATACCTCACTGTTTATACGCTGTATATTTGTTATTTCTTTGGGGGCTTATTTATTTTTAATTGTTTGGCGACATATTTCATGCGCTTTTGGGAATTTATTTCATCTTTGAATTTGGGGACTTCAAAAAAAAAAAAACATTTTGGGGTGTTGTTCATTTTTGGATTGGGGGTTATTTCATTGGGGAGTTTTTGCCCGGAGTCTTTTATTTCCACTCAAGCCTTGATAACAAACGATCACAACAAAGACTACAGTAGTTTTGTTAAAGAGCAAAGCAAGTAATCTAGAATCGTGCGCGCGAATTGTAAACATTGTCTCAAAAATTAATTATTAATTCTAAATTTTGCATTCGAGATTTTTTTTTCTAGATTTTTTTACTTCTAGATTTTTGTTTTCGAGATTCTTTTTAATTCTAGATTTTTGTTTTATAGATTATTACTTTCGAGATTTTTGATTTCTAGATTATTGCTTTCTAGATATTGTTACAAGCCCGGTTATTAGTCAACCTGTATCATAGCACGTCTAGAAGTAAATAAATCAAGATTTATTGTTTTAACCAGGTAGATTGGAAGTATAACTGCTTTGCGAAGAAAACATTGTATCATTGGTATATTCTTTAAAATATCACGCTTAAGTATTAACAGTACCATATATATATAGTTATATATTTTTCTCGCTAATTTTAAACTAAAATTCTGAAACGAGGATAAATTGTAGGTTCCTAAAATGTGTTTTATAGTATAATATACAATTATACCTACCCACACATTCCAACCAAGGCCGGCGAGGGGCATATAACTGGTATTGGGACTCAAGACCCGAAATTTCAACAGGTAGTTAACCTAACCATGCCTACAAATATCTGGATTTGAATAAAAAATGAGAATTTTCACTATGGTCACCAAAATCTCAGCAACGTGTGAAGACACATAAATTGTAGGGGCGGTTTTAAAAATAATTTATTTTCCTACAAGACCATTTTTACCCCTAATCGTTAGTTGAAAAACGGTTTTTATATACTTATGTACAGTAAATTCTTCATTTCTTTCCAAACATTTATTGTAACACTTATTTTTGTAAAATGTCCATACCAAATGATTAAAACCTAACAAACCAATAAAAGAAACAAATTGTATTGTTTCTAAGCATTATGTAATTATTACTATATTGGATAATGAAATACAATTTTGTGTACACTCTTTTTTTTTTCAGTTTTGAATTAATAAAATTACTTTTAAGACTCTTAGGCCCAGCGCCCACTAGGCAACTTTTTGTTGCTCCCAATCCAATTACATTAGCTTATATGGGAGAGCGCCCTCTAGGCAACTTTTAGTTGCGCAACTTTTTGTTGCCGGCATCCTTATTTGTCAAAAATATGATGTCAAAATGGCGTTTCCGCTTGCGACAAAGTTGCTCGGAAATTGCCTAGTGGGAGATGGCAAGCAACTTTTGTTGCTCTCTGTTGCCGGCAACTACGAGCAACAAAAAGTTGCGCAACTAAAAGTTGCCTAGTGGGCGATGGGCCTTATGCTGACCCTGATTCCAACGGTTGGCGCAACGAAAACATCAATAAAATGTCTTTGGTTCGCAAATTATTTGGAATGTCAGTCAGTGCAGGGCTACCTTTATTAGATGTTTGAAAAGAGGCAATAAGAAGAAGATTTTAAGTAAAAAAGAGCCACAAATGAAGATGTCCCCAAAACCGACCGGACGCCAATTATAATAATCAACATAGAGCTTGGATCTCTTTTAAGCAGACGAAGTACTATTTTGCAAGTTTAATCTACTCCGGCTTTTTTGTATCAACAACTTGTCGAATTTTAAACGAAAAAATTGGAATTCAAAATTCAAAAGCACTGCCTTATAATGCTTAAACTTTTTATAAATCATTAATTCATTTTCTAAAAATTAAAAAAAAAATTACAAAGTTATTTTTTTCAAACTCATTTTTTTAAAGTACTAGGTTCATTCCATTGCTTTGAAACTCTGTGATTTTCTATGCATTTGTGTGAATCGTTTAAAATTTATAATCTTAAGGCGCTAGTTCTGGCTATGTACCATTAAAAATCGTTATTGAAAATTTTAATTGTTAATTTTGAGACTTTTAGAAAAGCAAATTGGTAATTATTTTGATGCCGAAATAAAGCTTATTACATGACTTTCTCTTCTAGTCATGAAAATTGCAAATCCAGCACAAACTTCAACATATAAAATCATTTTTAATTTTTTAAGGTAGTAGTAAAAGGTAGTAGGTAAAAGTAGTCATTTTATGTGGAAGGTTTGGCGAAAATGAAAAATTTGTTTGCCTGGAAATAATAACCGAGTCATAACTTCCATTTACAAAATTTCAATGATAGATATAACTGGCGCATAATTATTCTATAGTTTTCGAAAAAATTGAATATATAAAGAAATTCAAAAAGAGACATTTTTGGACAATTTGAGAAAAGTGGTGGTAATGAGGCGGAGGTGAAAAAAGGAGCCAAAATGCCTCTTTAGAGTCACAAATGCAGCCCTGAGTCAGTGACGAATAAGGAGATGTTGCTGCAATTTGCTAGCAGGCTGCTGTTGGAGCCTTATCCAGGGATACCCCTGATTTCCAGTATAAGATTAATGGTGGATTAATATGTATCTTTATGCGGGTTCTGCAAAAAAAAGGGAAACCTATAAGATATAAAATTCCCATTATGTTGAATAGAGAGAAAAGATTAAAATGCAGAGATCTTCATGGAATAATAATTATATAGGAACGCAGATAAAGATTATAGCGAAGGCGAACATGTTCATCTCTCTTTCATACATACATTTAGTTTTTTGACATGAATCTATCCTGCTCTACTTTTCTTGATGCAAAAAAAAAAAACATCACCACTTCATTCAAAATATTATCAAGATTCAAACTAAATATTTTAGTATAAGGTTAATCGTAATTTTTATATTTTGGTTTTATCTCGAAGCGGAGAGTGCTGAAAAACTTTTGTTTCAGTTTAATAGTAAGAAAAAATAGGAACATAGTAAAATCTGAGATAATTTTAAAAGTTAACACCTTATTTCTCAGTCCTACTGTGCCAAAAAAATACCAGTACCTGACCTTAAACTAACCACTACATGAACAAACGAACGAATGACCGACTACAAAAAGAAATGACAAAGTTATTACATAAGCAATAGAAACATGCGCCCCTTTTTATTATTTTGTCTTTACCTGTTATCAGGAATACCTTTGGGGACACTAACTGGCTGAACAGAATGGTTACGGAGACGGAACTGGAACCGGAGCTGGAATAGCTGTCAAAATATTGAATATACGCAAATTCAATGTTGCGAACACAACGTAACGTAGCCGCAGACGGAAGAGTTCACCAACTTTATACTTTTCACGTACGACACTTTTGACGTTTCAATTTGTATGAAGAAAAAAACAACTTTTTGGGTCGGAAAAAAATATTGTGGTTATTTGTACCGCGAAAAAAATTATTTATTAAAATTAAACTTATTGGAAACAAAAAATGTGAATTCTGAGCTTGTACACAAGAATATTCTATTGTTTTTCTTCAAAATACATTAAAAGCTGTACAGCTGCATTGTGGGCAGGTAAAAGAAAAACGTACGACACTTTTTGACAGCTCTTCCAGTTCCGTCTGCGGCTCCAGTTCCAGCATTTTAAAATGTTCAGGCAGTTAAGTGTCAATTTGACACTTTTTTGGAACTCATATCATACACCAGGATAGTATTTGAAATATACAAGTAATTTGTTTGAAAAGTTGTATTTTCAAGGGCAATAAGTTGGACGTAAAAGAATTGGTTCTTAATAATGTAAAAAGTATACTGAATAAAAATTTAAAAGAAATAATAGATCTGTTAACCCAAAAAAAAAAATAAAATAACCCAAAAAAAAAAACGCACGCTTTTTTTAAATTTTTGGAACTTTTTTTTATTATTTGAAGAATTTTGTAAAACAGAACTTTGAAAAGCAGAATATTTAAAAACAGGAATTCTGAAAAACAGAATTTTGAAAAGCAGAATTTTGACCCAGTCAGAATTTTTACCCAACCCCATATTATTTTATGAAATATTTTGAATTTTTAGGGGGCTCCTCAACTCTTCAAAATGCTCCCCAAATTTTATCACAAGTTCTACGCTCGGAATTTGGACAACGACAGCACTGATACGAATCAGTTTGTATAAATCCACTGTCACCGTAGTAAATAAGTTTGTAAAATATTATGTTTTAAGACAATAAAAAAATTAATAGATTAACGCTTTACATTTTGTTGTTTATATTTAAATTTCGAGTGTGAATTTAGTAAACGATAAGAATCAGAGAGGGATTTCTGAAAGAATTCTAAATATATTTGGCATGTAGTTATTAAAATTGAAATATTTTTAAGCTAAAAAAACAACGGTAGAGTAATTAAAGAGGTTTAGGCTCTAGTTCAAATAACAGTGGGCGGATGCATAGACCGAAGCACGGTATGGTGATTCCAACTTTCTTAGCCTTCTCAACTTCTCCATCATCGTAATGTTTCAATATCGATTTTTTTAAACGAAACTATAACTTACCCTATAAATTTGACCATTTTCTCTTATACTCCTAGAAAATATAAACTGAAAAAAGTTTTATTCAAAATCTGCCAATAATTTTAAGCTCTATTATAAGATTTAAAATTTGAAAGTGGCAACACTGAGCTCGACGTTCTTAGTTTTCAAAGCTAAGTTTTTCAAAGCTAAAATGCGATTTCTTATTTTCATTCATTTAAAGTAGGTACCGTTGACTTTAATTTTGTTCGGGTATAGAATTGTTTAAATATTAATCACCCTTCGCTGAACTATGAGGTGACTGCAGTTCGAAACGCATTCAATTTTAAATTGAATTAATAAAATACGGTAGATACGAAGAAATTTTTTTATTTTTTTTTATGGTCAATAAAGCAAACATTTGGTATAACTTAATATTTATTTACTATTTATTTTTTCTTATTAATACCATTATTAAAAATATACTACTGTAGTTAATAAGAGCACTAGCAGCGTAATATACCTACGGGCTCTATGTACAACTTTATAATTTTCGACTTTAACACATTAAAATTAAATATTTAAAAATTAATGCAAATATGTAAATTATTCAACAAAAACAAATAAATATTTTAATGATTTATCCATACAACTTGCAAAATATATTACAATTGAATAACTATTTATAATCCTCTGATGTCTAAAAAAATGTACAAATTATATGATATTAAGTTATAAATTAAAATAAATTCTGCAACCTTTCCAATGAAATAATTTTAGTAAAGACGCTTCTTCAAATTTAAATTTTGCCAAAATTGTACCAAAATACAGCTATGTAACTAACAAATCATAAGCTCTAATCACTCCTTAGTTAAATAAAAATTATCACTTGTATTGAAGACTTGAAGACGTGCGTTTCACTTTCTCTTATCGACAGCATTTTTCCTTAGTGCAAAAACTATTGCATCTTATTTCAAAGGCATCAGAAGAACCGCCACTGATGTGCTGCAGGTTTCACAACGAAACCCCAGTTCGCCAAGTTCTGTATGAAAGTTGAATATCAAATATTTTAAGTAGATAGTAATATCGAAACAACTCCAAATTATGAGAGAAATTTCTTTTTTAATGATTACTGAATAAAATTTGGTAAGTTTAAACTAGTCCTGTGAAGTTGTAACGAAGCGTTACACTTTCGCCCTCACCTACCAGAATATATAAAGCAACTCACCGCCAACCGAAATTATGCACAGTGAACCAGCACCTACGTCAGCAAAAACACCAAACACCAGCACCCTACCACCATCCAACCTACATAACTCCGACCGATCATTTAAATCAAGAACTCATCATTGCCGCAACAACAAACACTAGCCACCCACCACCCACTGAATCATCATCATCAACAGCAGAGCATCGTGCACACCACTGCTCATGAACATAGAAGAAAAATATTTCGTTTGTGAGTTTTAAAATTCACACTTCCTCTTGCCATGAAATATGACAAGAGGACGTGTGAAAAACCGAATAATTGGAGCCTTATTTAACTTGTTGTAGTTCCTAATTTACGAATTGGAAATGCTGAGGCATAAGGTTCCGTTCCAGCGAATATAAGATTGTAGCAACTCTTGGTCGCATCAGGTTACTTTACTTGATCTTGATACATTCGTATATCATTTAGAGATAATCTTTTTGGTATTAAAATCTCCGTAGTATACTTTCCCTCGGATTAGCCTTGGGTTGGACTTAGATTCCTATACAAGTATACACAGTTGATTTCCCTACTTTCTCCTTCAGAGTTAGTACGGGCTTAGTAATTTTCCCTCTGGTTAGCCTTGGGCTGGAATCAGATTCCTACCGTTGTTCTCCCTGCTTGCTCCTTCTGAGTGAGATCGTGGGCTAAAGTAATTTTCCCTTGGAGCCTTGAGCTGGAATCAGATTCCTAAATTTTATTGATAAAACTGGTAACTGGTTAGAGTTCTACTTTCTTAACCCGAGTTTTACTTGCTTTCTTCGGAAATACCCTGGACACCGACGAGCTTCCTCAGCCTTATTAAAAAAGCATCACAAAGTTAGCAAAAGATTTGTTTAAAATTGAATAAAAAATGAAAGTTCCCGGTAGCAAACAAAAGGTTTGTTCGTGTACTTTCCGGACTGAAACTGGCAGATTATCAAATTTTGAGGAGTGGGGATGAAATTCTCTCAAAGAGAATGAAAACAGTCCAAAAGTACACGAACGCTTTGAACCAAAAATTTCTGCCAGATTTTGAACGACACCAAAAAGTAAACAAAAGAAAAAGTAAAAAAAACCACAACATAAGAATACATTTACTGAAAGTCTTAATTATAATTGAAGTATTTTGTTCAGAAGTTTATCAAAAAATATAAGATGAAAACAAAGAAAAATATTCACTTCTAGCAAAAAACAAACTAAAACTAAAAGTAAACAAACAGCAGCCATTTTGTATTTATGTTGTGTTTTTTTCATCCCATTAGCTTTTTGACAGAATACTGAACTTACCATATTCTGCCGGAAGAAATTTCTTGGATAAAATCTGGCAAGAAGGGGAAATAATTTACCCTCTCGCGAGCGCTCTTTTCTACCCAAAACTACCTAAAATGTGCATACGCGAACAGGTTTGGACTAAATCTGGTAGAAAATGGTAGTTTTGGGTAGTATCGGACTTGTACGCGAACGCACCTAAAGAGTTATAGAGTTCCTCATATTTTTTTCAATAGTTCTGGCGAATGAAGTGTTAAAACTAGAAAAAAAAAGTTTTTTATGCTAACTTCACGCATCAAGGACTTTTCGGGTTCTGAGCATGTTTTTCAACTTAAAACCAAGAGTTTAAGAGTTCCTGATAAGAAAGAGTTCTACAAAATTAGAAAAGGGCAAATTAAGGTGCTCATTGACTTAAAACCTAAAATTTTCAAAACCCAAAAAATCAAAAAAAAAAAAAAAAAAAGGAGTTCTGATTAGAGTTCTCGATATCAAACAAAGAGTTCTAAACATTTCCTATTAACTTTTTTTTTTCTTAAACTAATTTTTAAAAAGTTATTCGCAATTTTAGGTGCCATCTGTTTATACTGGTCAACTTTTTAAGTTGTGAGCAATCAGGTGGAATAAAATATAAAAGAAAACTTGCCAAGTTAACTTACCAAATTGATTTTATGTCATAATTAGCTTATTTATATATCAATAAGAATTTTTAAAGATAAACCATATATTAAATGCTTCCCATAACACACATTTACCTATAAAATTCTTAGAACCTTCTATGTCGGTACGAGTCTTGACGTATGATTTTTAAACAGATTTGATGTCACTGTTACATAACATGTATGTATTTATGTTAATGTATACTTCTTTCCTGTGTAATAAAAAGGGTTTTATAAGTTTTTCGTAAATGGAAATGCTTTATTGAAACATTCATAAGGAAAAATTGAAATCAATTTCTATAGAACTATTCATGATATAAAGTCAATCATAATAGTGTAGATATATAAACGATTCATAAGAATCATCTTCAGAAATCACTTACGCAATCTATTTCGCAAAACATTTCAAGTTTCAACTCAAGAATATAAATCGGTATCGATTACTGAATGTGCACCATTGCACCTACCGGACACTAAGCATTGAAAGAGAAATAGAAAACTGAAAAGGATCATTAGAATCCTCACTCTTTTATATTTTTTACTTGCGATATATACATATGTAGGTACTAGTCTTGGGTTCGTAAAAAAAAAAAGGAACTCGAGATTTTGACGACGATGATAGAGAAGACGAAAAAAGTGGGTCTCGCAATTCCGTCCGTCTATCTGTGTACCTATACCTGCCTACAGCCTAAACCCTTGGGTTGATTTTATTTAAATTTGGAATATAGTATTCTTATAGGACATTCCTTTTTTTCTTTTTTTTTATTAGGACCGAAAGTAACGGTACCTGCCATATATTTTTTTAAAGCATTTTTGGAAAATCTTATTTTTCACCTAGATCAACTTAGCAGGTCACTTTTTCCGTTGCAGATTAAAAACTATATAGTAATTAGTTGCTACTTAGTTGCTAATTAGTTACGCAAAAAAAAAAAATTATAGGTATGCTGTTTTGGTTTGCGAGAAAATGGGTGTCCTTAAATGATGACGTCATCCCTGTTTATTCTAAAACGAAAAAAGTGATTAAATTTTTTTTGCGTAACTAATTAGCAATTAAGTAGTTTTCAATATATATCCACTCCCGGACCATCTATGTTTTTGGAAGAGTTGACTTACTAAGTTGAGTCAACTTAGCACGACACCCATCTTATCGCAAACCAAAACAGCAGTTAATTTTTTTTTGGCGTAACTAATTAACAACTTAGTAGCAACTAATTACTATATACTTTTTAATATGCAACGGAAAAAGTGACCTGCACATTTATTTTTCTCAAAACTGTCCCCACAGGTATTTCTAAAAAAATTCAATACATTTTATTGGATATGGTCTACATTTTGGTGAATATAAAATTTCCAAAAAATGGTGTTAAATGGTACCTCCCATAGAACCATTTGTTTTTATTTTCGTTTTTCTCGATACGGAATAAGCTGATTTTGAAAATTTTCTTAAGGAGAATCTTTTGATTAATTTAAATAGTATATTGTATACCAAAGTTTTAAAAAAAATTTTGTGTTTTTGAATTTTTAAAAAAAGTTTTTTTAAAACCAAATATGTATTTCGAAAACGACTCGGCTGATTTTTACGAAACTTTACACTGAGCGGGTTTTTAATATTTTGAATAAAAATATTTCTTATATAGTCAATATTAACGGTACCTTCCATATAAATGTTAAAAAACCGTTGCTGAAAATCTAAATTTTCTCGAAAACGACTTCTTCGATTTTGATTAAAATTTTCCGAATACTTACATTAGTACGGTCTATCATTAATCAAAAACAAAATTTATAGTTAGCCATTATTAACAGTAACTCTCATAGAACCATTATTTTGATTTTGGAGTATCTCCTTATCTGTACAACCAATTTTAATGAATTTTTTTTATACAAAAGCTTCTAGACATTTTGAATCATTCTTCATTTCAAATTTTTCAAAAAAAAATTAATTTTAGATCTTTAAAAAAATTTTCATTTTCAATTTTTTTTTCCAAAAACTAAGATTTTTTAAGAAAATCAGATGGAGAAATTTTTTAGCTCTAAAAATAATTTAAGATTTAATTTCGAATTAATTAAAAAAAAATTGTAGTAGCCCGTGGCGTAATAGTAAGTGCGTTGGACTGTCATACCAGTGGTCTGGGTTCAATACCAGCCGCTTCCACCTTAAGTTAATTTTCAGGGCTCCAGAGTATCTCCTGTCATTGAAAAGTGCCGCTCACCAGGTGTTCGAATTCGACAATAAACTTTAGGTCCCCTCCATTCCTCCAGACAGGAATTGTTTAGAGTTGTAAGTCACACGGCCCTGGTTCTTCATGAGCCGTTGTGCCGCCAAATGTATTTATTTTTAATTTCGAATTATATTGATTTTAAATAATTTTTCAATTGACTTCCATATATTCTCCAATTTCTTATGTATTGTATAAATGTGTACGAATATAATTGTTATTGTTAATATTATACATATATACTTATAATACACTCAATCTTTAAATTCAAAGAAACTTTATTTTACTACACGAGCAAGTTCGTGCGATCCAGTCGTAAATTTTATTTTATAATGGGAATATTGTGTTGTTACATACATAAAAGTATTTCATAAAAAGAAGATTTCTTTTAAAGTCGTCCAGCTTAGAAACTAAAAAAATATTCGAAGACTTGGACTTCATGTTCGTTCGTACATACGATTTCATAAATTGAGTTGATATGATATGAAATAATCTGCACATGACGTCGAAATAAAGAGGTTGCAAAACGAATGTTATATTAAAGATTCTTTGGTTCAAAATTGGGTATACTTTCACACAAAATAAAAAAAAATAAAAACGAGATAAGGTATGCACAGAAAAATCATGGAGTTTCCATACAAACTATCGATAACAAGGATGTAATTCGTGCCGATAACACAGTCTTTCTCTACGAATAAGTTCAGCGCCAAGAATTCACCACGCTTATCTTAGAGCTCGTTTCTTAATTCTTTTGCAACTAAGCAATCTTGAATATAATTTTTTTTGGCAAGTTATTATTTCGGTAATGTGATTTTTTCGGAAAATCAACAAGCCCCCTCAGAAACAAAATCCTGTCTACTGACCTGTGCCGAGATTTAGCTATTTCAGCTTGGTAGAGTTAGGTCTTGTAGAGTTAGGCCTTGTAGAGTTATGGGCTTGGCTCTTCATGAGATCTCATAACTTTTTCACAGCGAAAGCGTTCTGTGCATGTGAGTCTTGGCGACCTTTTTTTACATGAAATGTTTTTGGTGGGATGTTTGTATAGAAAAAAAAAACAAATCTTTTATGTGTTGCATACTCATTTTTTCCTACATACATTGTTGTTTTGCTAGTTCGTTTAGTTTCACATACGTGAATAGATATGTTGAATTTCCTTTGAAAAAGAACGCATACTTATGCAAAAGTGTAAATTTACCAACACATACAACAAGTCACCGCTGAAACATCCGGCGAGTAAACTGACGTTTCATCCAGACCTGTGTAATTTAAGCATAAGTACAATTACAAGTACAATTACCTAGTACTTTAATATTTTAAGTACAAGTACAATTCCATGGTAATTGTACTTAAATTTTTTAAGTACCAGTACCGGTACTTGTACTGGTAATTATAATTCCTCACAAGTATTTAAAAATTTGGTATTGATTACTTTGGTACTTAAATGAGTTGTACTTAAATACTTTTTAATTCCTTAAGTACTTATAATTACTTTTAATTACTTCTAATTCCTTTAGTATTTCTAGTTTTCTACTTTCTAGTTCCTTTTTAAGTATCTAAGTCTTAAAGATTTTTGTTCTAAAACACTTTTATTTTAATGCATACCGTGCATAATCTTTATTATAATTACGTACAATATAAGTTGTTAATTAATCGAATCAGCATTGTTTTTTATATATATATATATATATAAAAAACAATTAAAATAAAAGTGTTTTAGAACAAAAATCTTTAAGACTTAGATACTTAAAAAGGAACTAGAAAGTAGAAAACTAGAAATACTAAAGGAATTAGAAGTAATTAAAAGTAATTATAAGTACTTAAGGAATTAAAAAGTATTTAAGTACAACTCATTTAAGTACCAAAGTAATCAATACCAAATTTTTAAATACTTTTGAGGAATTATAATTACAAGTACAAGTACCGGTACTTATACTTACAATTTTTAAGTACAAATACCATGGAATTGTACTTGTACTTAGAAATTTAAAGTACATGGTAATTGTACTTAAGTTGTATTTAAGTCCCAATATATTTAATTATTTTACAGGTCTGGTTTCATCTCACTCGCCTACTCACTCACTTTTACTAGCTAAATCGATTTTCAATGAAAAGTGAGTCATCTCACTCGCTCACTCGCCATTAGCTAACTAGCTGAACAGAATAGAATGACGGAACTGAAGACGCAGACGGAACTGGAAGAGCTGTCAAAAAGTGTCGTACGTTATTTTTTTTACATGCCCACAATGCAGCTGTACAACTTTGAAAGTATTTTGAAGAAAAACAAAACAAAATTCTCTTGTACAAGCTCAGAATTCACATTTTTTTGTTTCCAATAATTTTCCTTTTAATAAATAATTTTTTTCGCGATACAAATAACCACAATATTTTTTTCCGAGCCAAAAAGTTGTTTTTTTTCTTCATACAAATTGAAACGTCAAAATTGCCGTACGTGAAAAGTTGGTGAACTCTTCCGTCTGCGTCTGCAGTTCCGTGTGTGTCTACGTTCCGTTGTGTTAGCAACATTGAATTTGCGTGTATTCAATATTTTGACAGCTATTCCAGCTCCGGGTCCGTCTCCGTCTGCGTCACCATTCTGTTCAGCCAGTAAATCTCGGCACTGGTCGTAAATGTTTTTTTATTTGTACTCACCTCACCAAGAGGCTCTATTCTAAGCTACTCCATTCCCCGTCTATACAGGGCAACTACCTTCTGTTACTAATTTTAATTAAAAAACTCTCGCCAGTAAAAGGATGTTTGATTAGAATAACATTTCACGCACATCGAAAGTTCATTTGATAAGAGTGACATTATTCAAAGGATACATTTCATACTTTGTCCAAAATATCCATCATGCTTCTTGTCTATGTAGCTTGCTCATGTTAGATTGCTCATATTTTGGTCCAGATTCAAATTTGCCTAAAATCCACACTCACATCTGCAATTCTTTTTGGCCTCTCAAATCCAAATTTCAAATACAGCGATTCAAGGCGTGAAAATGTTCAGTCGTACACATGAAATGACGTTATATGTATTTCAACGACTGGCTCTTTAATTGAGTTTTAATTACTGACACACGAATGGCTTTGCTTTGGATTCGAAAAACTGCTTTCTATTTTCAGACGGGGCACATTTACATATAACCCAACGCAAAACAACAACAACATCAACTGACATCCAGACTTTATCTATTTTCTATATCTAAAGCGAGAGTTTTGTGCCGATGAGATCCTTTGCCAAAAGTTTTGCCGGTCGGTTCTAAAATACTAATTGTGAGCAATTTCCAGCAAACAAGAAGAAGGGAGGAGCAGAAGTCACAAATGTCAGAGAAACCCTATCCTAACAGATAAAGCAGATTGTGTTTGGCTTTGTCTGTATCCTTCAGGCAATTTTATATACCCATATAGAACTACTGCTGCAGGCCAGACACTAAATTAAGCGGCTGTCTGAACTTTGATCCTTGCGGGTCAGATTGAATGTGGTTTGTTTGGTGGGATGATTCAATGAGAGAAATTGCAACTGAAAATAATTTCATCAACCAAATCAAATTAAAAGGACCAACAACTCCGATGATTCTCATTGCGAAACGAAGTAGTATTTTATGGTTTTCAGTTCTTACGCTTTTTGTTAACTAAAGCTGAGTTAAGTTACATTTTTAAGGTTAATGAACCTTTATATGATAATAAAGGAATATAGTATATCGAATATAAATATTATTTTCCTTGACAATCTCATTATTTTCATGTTTCCATTTCATATAATTATAAAAATCAATCGAAAATTTTGCGTTTAAAATAATAAAAAATCGTTCATTCGTCCTTTTTGATCTGGCTTTCAAATGTAAAGGACAATAGAAAACGAAATTCATTATTTTGCTGGATTTGTATATACATAAGGGCACATTGAGATTGAATTTAAATAACAAGTTCCACATTTAGAATTTGAAGATTTGTACTTCAAGGATATGAAAATAAAAAAAAAAGCAGGTATACCTATATGTAGAGAGCCACGGAACTGAATAGAAAATAATAAAGTCGAATATCCTTCGACATTATTATTTTCTCAAAAAAAAAAAAAAAAAAACAAATTATGTATTTGTGGTTTTTGTCGAGTAAAAAGCTTTGTTATTTTTTTTAACAATTACTATGCCACAGAGCCAGTAATAACTTTGGAAGAAAAATTCGTTTAGATTTTTAATCAGAGAAAATATTTCTTAGATTTATGCTTCGTAGTTTCGTATTTTTGAATTTTAATTTTGACGATAGGTCTCATTGTTAAGAGAACCAGATTATCGGTGAGGGTTTTTCGCAACTTTTGACGGAGCGGAACAGTGTGCTTTTTTTTTGGTCATTCTGCACAAAACTTTATGGGCCTTACTAATAATCAAATTTAGTTGATAGTTAAATGAAAATCTCCAGATTTTATATACATAAATCACATACTAATAACGAATCTAGGGCGATTTTCTTCACTCGAAGTTGAACATAACTTGAGGATTTTTATTTTCAACTTAAGATTTTGTATTTTTTCACTCAAAATTGACACTTTCAACTTCCAATTTTTAACTCTAGAGTTTATCAACTTTCGATTTTCTAAACTCCCGAAAAAAGGAGAAGTTGTTTAGCAAACTAGAGATTTTGAAACTGAATTTTGATTTTTGTCTGTATTTTGGTTTTACCAAAATTTATTTTCGCTTTAAATATCGAGAATACACAATGTTCGTTCCTTTAATTTGAAACTCTGTGATTTTTTGTGCTTTTTAGAATCTACAATTTTATATTTGTATATGAACTTTGACAGAACTTTGGACTAAAACTCACACCATTGCATAGAAAACCACAGAGTTTCAAAGCAAATGAACGAACCTTTAAATTCAAAGCTACAATATTTCGGAGAAACTATTGTTGCGCAACTTGGCCATTGTCTGCTTCGGAAAACGAAAATGAAGTAGACGATAATGGTTTAAAAGACAATAAACGATATGTAAATAATTCATGCGATTTTTCAAATTTCTTTTTAAATAATGTTGAAAGCTCATGTCAAACCTAACGAAAGAATAACTATTGTAAAAATGTATAACGAAAGACGAAGTGTTTAGTTCTCATATCGAGAAGGTCCTAGCGATGGACGATTCCTGTCAAGGGAACCCGTTTTGCATGGATTATAATTTTAGATCTTTATTGAGCTACGATACACAGTCAGCGGAAGAATTCCCCAGATATAATCAACGGTGGCGTCTACAGTTCCAGTCAGGTTGAACCACTTAGTGATCACCTTACATGGGCAACTACGACCGACGCACGTCGAGATGAGCTAAACTATGATTTTCCATGTATACATGTGACTGAGATTTATGAATCACTGCGAGTTTAACCTGTGATTGTGATTGGTAAATTTAAAATATTTCTGAGGCTCAAAAAAAATTTGTCTCTCTAAAATGAAAATTAATTAAATAAAAATAAGAAAGAAATAAGATGTACCTCTTGGGACATTACCCCGAATTCCAAATTATCGAATCGCAAAATATGTAATATATTAAATATCAAATGCCTGAAATTTCCAATAGGTAGACATTCGAGGTCGATACGTTCTTAAATACCTACACTTTTAGTAAATTTTCAATATTTTTACTAGCCCGTGGCGTAATGGTTAGTGCGATATGGACTGGACTGTTATGCCAGAGGTCGGGGGTTCAATACCAGCCGCTTCCACCTTGTTTTTTTTCGGAGCTACTACCTTTTGCGAGGAAGTGACAAATCCTCCAAGAGTATCGCTTTTCATAGAAAAGTGCCCCTTACCTTAGCCGTTTGGATTCGGCAATAAACTGTAGGTCCCCTCCATTCCTGCATACATGCACACAGGAATGGTTGATAGTTGTAAGTCGCTAGGCCCTGGTTCTTCATGAGCTGTTTGTGCCACCAAATTTATTTATTTATTTATAGGGCAAGCATTGGGTCAAACTAAAATTTCGAGGATGTAATCAAATCTTTCACTACCTAAATCTTAATGGAGAAATCAAAAAAATTGGTCTTCGCCATGCCGTTCGCCAATTTGCTAATTTCCATATCAACGCTTAGCTTAAAAAAAAAATTCTTAGGTCCAAGTTGTACAATCGTTGTTCAATGTTCAGCAATTGGAATTTTGAGTAAGAAATCTTTTTTGTGACGAATTTTGCAATGCTTTAAATTACAACCTAACCAAAAAAAGTGAGTTTGATAGTGGAAAGAAAATGTCATAAAAACAACATTTTCAACGTATATATAGTTTTATTTTTGTATAATGTATGGCGATTCAAAAGTAGCTACTTAATGCTATAGAGTTCATTTACAAAAAATCAGTTTTCTAGCACCTTTCAATAAAAAGATAATTTAATTTTAATAAAAAGTGGGCGTGGCAGGAGGTGGATTCAAAATTACATACTCAATGCTTAAGAAAATTCATGTAAAAAATTTCAGCTTTCTAGCGTCTGTGAATACAGAGTAAACTTAATTCACTTTTCCTTTTTCTTGTGTAAAATACCATCACAGTACCACATTTCACAGTTCAGTTCTACCTTGTAGCATCTTAACTAAAAATTGAACTATGCTTCATATTTTCAGCATGACTTGTTTTTTTATGTTCAGTCCCTAAAATAATAAAAAAAACTGTGTGTGTACAAACGTACGCTCTCGTTCTGATTTAATTTCATTGTTGTGACTTTTCTCTGGTCGTGCTTTTGTTCACAGTTCATAAAGTAATCACGAACACAGTTCATTTTCTGATTGTCGTGATTTGTGAACCGTTTCTGTATGTTGTGATTTTGAAACCCTAGTGGTGAAGTTGTGATTTTCAGACAGAAAAAATAAAATTACACTTAAGGCACTCATAGGTTTAAAAATGAGTCGTTCACAGGCTGTGATTTTTAAATCACAGGTCGAAAATCACAGGTCGTGATTTTTTGATATTCTTACGACGTATTCGTAGCTCAGACCTATAAGGAGCGGTTTATCCGGCTCCCCGCCCTTGGAGTTATAATAAAGGTGTGGTCCTCCAGCTGGTTGAGGCCGAAGTCCATCCTGGGCTGTGAGCGCCATCTAAAGTAAGTAAGTATACGGATACATAAACATAAAAATATTATTTATAAATCAGTATTTAAATAAATTTTTTTTTACTTTTTAAAACTTTAAAAAAAAATTTACAGATTTCACTCATAGAGTAACCATGGGGACATTGAAAATAACACCTGACTAATCTTTTCAATTTAAATTAAATAAAACGTAATAAGCTGTTTCAGACAACATTATAGGTTCTGAAGTTTCTAGGTACCTTTATGCACATTATGTATTTAATGTCACTTTCTATTTCGCAAAAAATAAATCTTGTTAATTTTCTTTAACTAACCCATATCAACTTTCCTGTTCAACTAAAAAAATCGTTTTTTTTAAGATCTGATATCAAAACTCATATATATGTACCTATTAGGGCAAACACAAATATGCCCTAAAAACAGTTTTAAGGGCTTATAATTATGCCCTTAAAAATCAATTACATACCATTTTCTCAAAAAATATTTGACCGATTTCGATAAATTTTATATGTATAAAACTTTAAATCTTTTCGCGGACATTAATCATTTTAACTTTACAGATTTTTTCGGAACTTACCACGTTAAATATAAGAAATATTATATTTAACGCGGTAAGTTCCGAAAAAATCTTTAAAGTTAAAATTGTATATGGTTGAATAGCCACAATTGCGGAGATGTAGAGAATCTACTTGAGACACGCATTTACACACTGTGGGCCATTTTTGTTTTTTAACTGTCGAACACTGCAAATTAAAAAAAAAATATGTTTTTTTCCTTCAATATTTTAAAACAAATTTAAAATTTTTCTCCTTCCTAGAGTGTTTCAGTTTTTGTTCGCCGAGTTTCGGCCACGGGACGATACTAGTATGCTTAATTTTGCTTGCAAAAATATATTCTAAGTAGGTTTTTATACCTGTATGTTTAAACACTGCACTAAAAAGGACCACATAAATCTAAAAAAAAAAAAAAAATAGGTAGTTGCTTTATCGCTAAAAGCCATTAAAACCTATTTGAAATAGGTACAAGTAAAAAAAATAAATAAATTTGATGGCACAACAGCTCATGAAGAACTAGGGCCTAGTGACTTACAACTCTCAACCATTCCTGTGTGCGTGTCTGCAGGAATGGAGGGGACCTACAGTTTATTGCCGAATCCGAACGGCTAACGAGCGGCACTTTTCTGTGACAGGAGATACTCTTGGAGGATTTGTCAATTCCTCGCAAGAGGCAGTAGCCGTTTTTCTTTTAAATAAATAGGTGGCGAGGCTGGGGATCGAACCTTAGACCTCTGGCATGACAGTCCATCGCACTAACCATCACGCCACGGCTACTACTACTATAGGTACAAGTACATGCATGTTTTTTAAGATGGTGAATCGTTTAAATTCATTCACATGGATTTATTTAAGACATTAATTGCATCAAAAATTAAAAAACAAAATTTACACGAATGAGCCCCACAAGTTTTTTCTCGTGGCTAACAAAAATTTTGGTACCTTTCAACGAGAGAAATGTTAAAAAGTCAGAATTACTGGGAACATGTTTTTTTTTTATTTTGGGTCAATATTTTCTAAATTTTCAAAAACCTATCTATACATATTATTGTTTAGGCCGTGTGCGAATTGGGTTAAAATCGCGTTAAATTTTATCCGAAGATTAATTTTTGACAATAGTGGTGTGAATCTGTATACGCAGAAACTTCAAAATTTTATTTCGAATTAAATTTAATTTATTTAGAAGCACTAGATTACAAAATTGAAATAAAATCGTTCGAGTCGATTTAACCAACTCAAAAAAAGGTTAATTTTCTCAAAAAAAAAAAAAAAAAAAAAATCCAACCCAAATTTCCGTAATCCGAATTTTTTCGACATAACCTGAAGTTAGGTTTTAATTTTTTAGCTTTGCTATAATGCTGGTAATGCTGCCCTATAGAGCTTAATTATTTATTTTATAAACATTAGAAGATACTTAACAAATTATAGAAATGGTGATGCTCCAAATGCATTAAAAGGCCTTCCACACTATCCCACTGAGTATTAACACATGTCAAAAAAGTGGGAAGTAAATCGTGTATAATAGTGTGGAAACAAAATATGAAATCACATCCCACACGACTTGACAGCCCATCTCACACAATTTGACATGTGTTAATACATGAAAATTTTTAGGATTGGTTCTAAAACCATCACACATTCTATCCCACTTGGGGGTTTGAGGTTATGGTGAATTGATTTTTTGGATTCAGGTGTGGAAGCAAAATATGAAAATCGTTTTCTTCACACAAATTTGGCAGTCGTAAGTAATTCTATCACACTTTTTTTGACATGTATTAATACTCGATGGGATAGTGTGGAACAGCTATAATCAGTGGTCATAACTACCTAGTGGAATGCGTAGTGCATACAATTTCGAAGATTGGGCAATGGGTTCAAACTGCATGGTGTGCATGTAGAAATTTTTTCACAATAAAATTGGATTAAAGCTCAGTATCACTAAAAGCAGACTGATGATAGGACTTGGCACCCCCTGAAATAGCTTCAGGGGGTTCTATGAAATTGCCGCAATAAAGAATGGTCAAGTCTAATAAACTGACATTCTAGTATGAACAATACAATAAATAATAATAATAACTGAAAAAACTATGTTTTTTTTATGAAAAATATACATACCTAAAAAAATTGGCATGCCAAAATACGCACGTAAATCGTAAATATACAAAAATATGCATTTACTTATAAAACGGATTTTTTAATCTAGTCTCGTCTTAATAGTGTGTTACTAAAAAAAAATATGCTGTAGCATATTTTTGGTTGTCCTACATATTACATACCTACATAAATCGATTTCAAGCAAGCTTAACTCTGACTTTCACACTCAACTGCATCACTGGCCTTTCTTATAGGACCGAATTGTATTCTGCATCGAATAAAAATAAATACCTATCATTTTCAAAAAATCACAACCTACCTACTTCCATAATTATGTTCATGCATAGCATTTACATATATACCTACACTACATACAAAAATCTAGCAGAGTACCTATAGATACACCATTGTTGTTTTTTTTTCTCTATTTGAATATTCTTCATTGAATATTCTTCCACTGAAGCTTGGCTGTTGACGACGACTTTTCTTCGTTTTTTCCCCGTATACCTATTGCCTACGTCTGCTGCAATTCATCGCTTGTGTTCGTTTGTTTATTTATTTTTATCATTCTAGTAATGTTTTAGTAACACCAACCAAAAATTTGATAGTTGTCCTCCTATACGCTGGAGTTCATTTTTCATATTCTAAGCTCATGTGTTCATTTCAATCATTTCGGTCATTTCTTTAGTAACACCAACCAAAAATTTCGTTGTGATGCCCTATACGCTGGAGTTCATTTCTGATTTATTGAATTTATTTCATTTAATCATTTTGGTAACACCACAACTCTGTCAAAACGATCCTATAAACATTTTCAATGTTAATAAAACTACAAATAAAAAGAATTAAGTTAACTGAAAATATTATTTTTTTTCCTCCTTGAACAGAAGTAGATGATTGAGACGTCACACAGATAATGAGAACAATATGTACCTTGCATCTGTTTATCGTTCTCGAGTATAAAATGAAAAGTACCAAAAAACACACTGCTGGAGTGTGTGCTATTTTTTGAATTTATGGGCCTTTGAGCTTTGCCGTCAGTTTCGACTTGGGACATCCTTGGAATAACCTTCTTAGTTATTTAGGCGAACCTACCAATTATAAAATTATATGACCGTGTTATATTATTTTAAGTAGGTACCATTAGCTTGTAAGATTGAAAGGAGTTTTGAAATAAATATTTAAAAAGGCCTAGTCTTCTTCAATCTAACCCTTGACCCACTGAACTACAAAAAGTATGGACAAAAAATCATCACAATATGCACAACCCACGTCGTCGCTTTCGACAGCTCATTTTAATTTCTGCACAAGAAGCCTTGAGCATTGGCTTTGACAGACACAGACAAATACAAAACAAGGAAATTAAATAAGTAAGCATTTTGTATAGGCATATAAATACATACATATATCTAATATCTAATATTTGAAATTTTCCTTTACGCCCTAAAGGCAACACCTGTCGATGATTCACTAAAAATATATATTTTTAAATATAAATACACTTTCCTTCCAATTCAGTCAATCTCATCCCAAAAGCAATTCTTCAAAACAGATGGACCGTCAATCAAAAACAAAAACAAAATATATAAAAATAATCTCAGGATTTTCTGTTTCCTCCTTTTTTTATTGTTATAATTCAAAGTATGTAGGGAACTTCGCTATATGAAAAAAGTTTTCTTATAAAAAAAAAAAAAGTTGTACCAGAGTATATACCTATAGAAACATCAAAAAGAAATCAAGCAGTTATTGCAAGCTATTTCGAAGAACCACTGTTATATCGAAAAATACCTCATAAAAGGGATACATCAGACTTAAATTACACGGAACTTAGGTCTACATAAGTCGATCAAAAAGTTGAATGAATTTCTATTTGCTTGAGTTAACGACCAACCAAATAACAACGAAAAAAAAAATCGATTTAACCTCAAATGCGAACACAAAATGCCTCTTTTATTAACATCCAAGAATTGATGTATTCGAAGTTATCCATCAGCCCTCAAATGAATGAATATACATAACATACCTACACAAGGACGAACAATCTATGGTTATCCACTTCGACCCAACTATTTATCCATCTTGCATGCCTTGTGTCTTTATGGGCAAAAGACAATTCCGAATTGAATCGATTGTAGATGAAGATTTACGATCCACTGTTTTTTGGGTTTACAGGATTTAGACGCTTTTGGCTGCCATGATATTGCTTTGGTTGTAATGGGCTGCAGCTTTGAAAGGCTGATTCACACAACTCTGCTAAGTCACCGAGTGACCGTTGAAGCAAGCACATCAGGAAGACTAAAAGACCAGAAGGACAAAAGCGTACTAAACTCTACTACTCACTATATGCACATCATTTATTCAAGGAAGGCAGAAGCATCACCCTGTGAATTCGTAATATTGATGTCATGGTCAGACAGCAAATCCTATATGGCAACACAACAACCACACCACACACTTTGCCTTTGCTTCTATCAGGCCCACCGCCTCCGTCGAAGTGCTTCGCTCACTCTGGACTATAGACTGATGGAGACACTGGTGGACTAGCTGCTGCTTTTGTTGTTGTTGTTGTTGTTGTTTATGAACAAAAAACAACAATGCATCTTCTTCAGGAAAGTTAGAATTCATTCAGGTTCGATTCGGTTTGTCAAGTTGTCAAAGAGTAGAAAAGGGCTTCAAGTTCTTGTATATACGATACGTATATCAAGCCAACTAACCGCTGTAAATAAGAAATGATGAATTATTGGTGTGTCCTTGAGGGACGATTTGTCGTTGCTGCACTGTAAAGTGCAGAGGTAACGAGCTAATACCAGGGATGCTGCTTTAGTGTGTACTCAAACTATAATGGTGCTGCATCAGCATTATGGGCAGAAAGAACCATGACGTCCTTGTACCCGCACGAATAATGCTTGTCATATGATATGGGGGTTGGTATAAGTATTTGGCAACAACAGAGGTTTTTGTTCTTCAATTTTCTGTTTAGATAATTTTTTTTTATTTGACACCTATTAGAATCGTCGTAGAGTGAGGCTTTTAACATGATGTGAGTTTGGACCAAAGTGAGATTGTTCTTTTTTTTGTCAGTTTCTATAGATGGAAAATTCTTTTAAAAAAATAAGTCAACTTGCAGTTCTACAGCACAGGCATCGGCTATTCACAGTTCTGCGACTGAAAAGCTGTACAAACCCTTGGTTAGACCAAGATAATTGCCTTGTATGTGTTAAATATTGATCCGTGGCTCAGAAGGAATTTTAATTCCCCAATTTCAGCAGATTAACTGATGTTCAACGATCGATGGTACAGTCATTTAATTAGTTATTATCATATACTTGAACCTCGAACCATCATTTAACTTCAGTTAATCCGCCGAAACCAGCAAGTTAAAATAGCTCAACAATAGGTTAAATATTAAACCACGTTTGTACAACTGGCTTTAAGTTAACTTTTATACCCAAATCAGTAAGTTACGCAAAAGTTCGATTTTTAAGGCTTAACTGCTTTCAAGACTTTTTGAAAAAAGTTTCAATAAGTGGAAAACTGAAAACAATCTGCAGGTAAGTTTACACAATTTTCGTACGCTTTTTTTTTTCGCACACAAGCATCTGTAGTTGATATTATATACTTTTTCATTTTGTGCGAAAAGTCTTGACTGCAAGTACATTTTAATGTAATCTTAAAAACAGTCTTTGATTCCCCAAATGCTTGCCCAAAATAACGCTTGAAAAGTCGCTAGAAATAATCTAGCGATGAGAAAAAATTTTGTCGCCAAGTGCTTGAAAGTTATTCTGTTAAATAATATAGCAAAAAAAGTCCCTTTATCCACTTGCCTTTAAATCTTATCTAAAAATTTATTTTTGACACTAGTAGGTGAGGTTAATCTGTATGTAGAAATGTCAAATTTTAATCTCGGTTAAAATTTAATCGGAATTTTTAACCAATTCGCACACGACCATAGTTGCACAAATCAAGTTGGTTAAAGTGGTTCTTAACTTGATGGTGAGAGAGCTTCCTTTGACAATACGTAGCTGATTAAGTAAAGCTTTAAGAACTCGTCGGCCTTGGTGCAGGAACATTACTCTGAAGGATATAAAACCATAATGGACTTACATATGTCCGATATCGGTGATAAAAATATCGTAAAATACCGTATTTTCATTTTTTTTACCCGGGAGAAAATATAAACAAAGTATATCAAAATCAACAGACATAACCTTGAAGCCTTGGACTGAAATTGAAAAAAATAGGAGTTTTAGGAAGCAAACGAGAAAAAATTGCCGCGTTCGGTTGGCAATCCGATAGGCTATCTGAGCTAGGTTAGTATATGAAATGTTTTCGAACGAAAAAGCCGGACCTATTCAACAAAAGGCAAATTAAAGTTTCATTTTTTAAGCGAATATTTGGTTAATTTCATTCTTAATTACACTGAAATGCATTTTAAGGCATATTTATAATATTATATTCCTCTTAAAACAACACAAAACCAACAACAACGAAGTCAACATCAGCAAACGTAAGCAGCTGTTCGTCAAATTGCCTATCGGATAGTTTAGTATACCGAAAATTTTCGGTTAGCTTGAACTTTGTTTTTGGCAACAGCTGTTTGGTTTCTCAGCTGAATTTTCCTATGCCCCTTTCACACGAAATATACTAGTTGCTGCAGATTTTTTTGACGTTTTCTTTAAATCTCCTTAACAATCACTTGTACCTTTAACACGCAAGAAACAAAACCCGAAGAGATTTGCTTATTTACCTTTTAAGCTACCTTCGTTGAACGCACACAAACGTGCTGTGAAGAGTAACGTCAAAAAAATCTCCTGAATTTGTTGACCGGGGAGATTTTGTTTACTCCTCTTTCTTCCTGGCCCTCTCACCAAGGAACTGATTGTTGCTGGAAACTCAGTTGCTTTGTGTGAAAGGTGACTATGGGATTACAACAACGCAAACCTTTCCGGGTAGATTTGGATTGTCTGCCGAACGCATCCAATATTACATTAATTTTAATTGCCAGCTGTCAGGTTGAAAAAGTTCAACTAAAACCTTGTGCGGTTAGGTTAGGTTAGGTTATCGTGGCTGTCAGCACAAGTGCTTGATACACTTAGACCACGAGTTAGTCCATTGTGATACCACATGAATCAAGTAGAAATTCTTACTACTCATTGAACCATTTAGCCCAGGCGCGCACATGCAACTAAACAGTTTGGTTTCGATTTTGAGCACAATGGGCTTATATGGGAGTGCGCGCCGGTTTATGTGCGCGGTCTCTCATATAATTCTATAGTACTCAAAATCGAAACCAAACGGTTTAGTTGCATGTGCGCGCCTGGCCTTAGAGCTTCTTAGTTCTTACAAAGAGTGCGAGACGATTAATGTCTATGTTTGCCAAATCGCTAGTATCATTATAGTAGAACTCTCCTAGATAGAGCCTACGCCTTTTAGAGAGAGCAGGACATGTACAGAGAATATGAGGAATGGATTCTTCCTCTTCTTCGTCCATACAGCTTCTGCAGAAATCGTTCGAGTATAACCCGAGTCTCGTCACATGTTTGCCTATTAGACAGTGTCCAGTTATGAATGACACCTATTACGGAGCCGATATGTGATCTGCTTAGAGAACCTTGTGCAAATCGGGTTGAAATTTCGATTTAATTTTGACGTTTCTAGCACATACGGATTCACCTCCTTAGAGTTTAATCTTCGGATAGAATTTAACGCGATATTAATCCTATTTGCACAATTTGTTGAATATTTGAAGAAAAATCTTATTGGAGGTTGGTTTAGTTAGGTTTCGTCGTAAACTATTGAAATAAAAAATAAATAAAAATATGCATACTCTTATGTAACAAATTCTGCAGAATATCTTATTTTTATAATTAGGTACACAAACAAAAATTATTTACCTGTGTGAATACTTTTCTGTGAGTTGTGGTCGAAACCCGGAAATTTTTGTCTGAAATTTGAAACGTACCGTGTAAACCGGGACGTTTGACAACGCTGATTATATATCTCCCATCAAGTGGCCCTTAAATCCATAATTAATTTTTTTAAATGTGGGACATACATAAGTCCATCATATTATCATAACTATAAAAGTAATTAAAAATAAAATGCACGACTGGATCGCACGAACTTTAAAGATTGAGTCTAATATAAGTACCTACATGTACCATTTAATAAATTGAGAAATGGAGATTTGAATATGGAAACCAAGTGTGAAAGCGTTCTTTAAATCCATAAAACAAGTACTTAGAATGTTTTAATCTCTGAATGAAGAACGCCATCTCAATTATTGGAAAAAAATATAAATTTATACAGACAAAATTTTAAAAATCGTTGGAGCGGTTTTCTTAAAAAATAATTTTTTATATATAAAATTTCTTGAATTTTTTTTTGAAAAAAAAATTATAATGTTATTTTTTAGAATATAATAAAATAATAATATTTGTATACAGTATTATTCAAATTTGACATGAGCTTCAGAGTAAAAACTTTGATTAAAATCGGTTAACGAGAAAGTCGACAATAACAAAAAAAAAAAAAAAACGATTCTATGGCATGTACCGTTAATAATTGTTTAGTAATTTTTCTTTTCATCAAAATGCAGACCATACTACCACTAGTACACACAAAAATTAAAAAAATATATGGTTGAAAGGCCTTGCACCCCCTGACACTGCATCAGATCCTTATATCCATTTGTTTACAGAACTATCTAAAAGCTGAAAGACAAGCAGACGCCTAGCCCTATTAACAACTTGCCCATTAAATAACTTTTATTATTAATATTAATTGTTTTTGGATTTATTCCTTCGGCTTTTTTGGTCACTGGTAGTGGCAATGAAACAAAGTTACATTGATTTATTCCCAACGTTTCGACAGGGATTGCTGTCCTCTTCAGGGGATCCTTATTAAACATTATAAAAATAACAATTTTAGACAACATGTATGCATCAACAAAAAACTAAATAAAAGTTGATGCATACATGTTGTCTAAAATTGTTATTTTTATAATGTTTAATAAAGATCCCCTGAAGAGGACAGCAATCCCTGTCGAAACGTTGGGAATAAATCAATGTAACTTTGTTTCATTGCCACTACCAGTGACCAAAAAAGCCGAAGGAATAAATCCAAAAACAATTAATATAATTGAACTTGATCAATAACAATCATCATATTTTATTATTAATAAACATATCATAATAGTTCCATTCTGTACCACTGAAAATACGGTAACACTTCATCAAATCGTGGAAGTATTCTTATGCATGTGGCACACGCATGAACTGATTGATGAAAAATATGCTTGTTGTTGAACCGGTTATTATGAAATGTAAGCATGTGTGGATTATGAAGTTATGCATCCCTTAAACGCCAAATTTGGCGAGTTAAAGTTATCCGCTCGCTGTCACCTTGAGTGTATTTCTTTATTCATTCCGGTATGTCCAGAATATTCGGAATACCAGTTTTGCTTTTCTTTATTCCACGGAACATTCCGGATAAACTATTTTGTTGTTTCTTTATTCATTCCGGAACGTTTTGGAATACATTCTTTTTATTCCACGTGAAGTGTGGAATAAAAAGAATAGAAAAAGAATACTGGGCGCGTTCAGTATAATTGATGTTCTTAACCTCAATTATGGCAGATTCACATTGGTGTTAATTATTTAAAAACAGCATAATACCGCGAATTAATGTACCAGAGTATAATTTTATGCATTTAATGTAAAATTTACTAAACTTTTGACTTTGAGAATACATAAATATCCAAAATAAAAACATTTATTTCTTAAATTGTTTTGACATTTCACCGAACAACTGGATTGCCATTCTTTTTGTTCTAGTTTTGTTTCTTTATTCATTCCATTCTGGATATTCTGGATAAACATTTCGTCTATTCCATCCATTCTATTCCTTATCCGGAATAAATAAAGAAACACACTCCATATGACAGACCATTACATATTTATTAATAGGAATTGCAAGTTGACAGATGTGTTAGTCTTATCTTTCCGTTGTTTTTCGTTTATTGATACGGGGGATATTATGCAACAAGTACCTATCTCCTCTTCCTTCTTTATGTCAGGTTTGATAACAGTCACGATTCACGAGTTAAATTTTTCATAAGGAAGTGTTAATTTATAATAACTTGTGACTTGTCCGTATTCCTCTTCTTAATTTGATATCGCACGTAATGAGAAAGAGATTCATCTTCTTCTCAAGACTTTGCATAATGATATTATGTATATATTGCTATTTATGGGATTACAGTCTTCATTCTTTAAGTAGAATTTAAGTATAGATAGAAACGATTTTGTCTGTAGGCAAGTCAAGGCATAGGAGGCAGTGGGCACAGTTATGTATGTACATACATTATAATTTACCTCATGAAAATACTTTTCGTCTTGTTGACATTTCAAAGCCAAAAACTCAATGTCTTTTCTGGAAAGTTTCTCTTATAGACCAATTCATGTGTGGTATATTTTTTTGTGTTATGATAATAAAAATAAATTAGGTTAGTGTCTAGACGTTCACATAGCACATACGTCAACATAAATGCCTGCTGCATATAAAAATTCTTTCAAAGACGCACTATATACAGTATACATATACATATGCACCTAGGATATGTGCTAGCAAACTTGGCCCACAATAAATTCAAAAGGAATAAAAGATGCAAAAAATCTTTAAGATGAAACCTATAAAACATTATACAAATTAGCAAATATAAAATGAGATTTATTTTTTTTTGCGGTTCAAGCACTAAAGTGCTTTTATTGCCTACTTTACGATATCTATGATATCTGATACGCAGGACGTGATGAGGATGTGGCATTTAAAATGCTTCCATAGTCTGATTCCGGCACATATCATCATACATCATCTGGCGAAAGAATTAAAATTGGTAGAAAAAGCAAAACAAAAATTTTAGTCGGCTTGTAGAATGAATTTAATCAAAATAAGCTTGACCGCCAAGTGCGGGTATGATTGTTTATTTTGTATTTGCGGTTTGCGTGGTTGAGGGTTAATTTCTATTGTTTTGGGTGACCAACCATTATCCTGGTTTTTTGCTTGTGTATTTGGGATGTTCACCTAAAAGCTTATATTTACGCGTTCTGATTCAACACGGCCAGCATGGTTAAGTAAAGTGGTTAGCAAATTGTGTTTGAAGTGGTTGAATTAAGGGAAACGACATATGGTTTATATAGGAATATGGTTAAATTGAAGCATTTAACTACATGAATAATACCTAACAATTCATTGAATTGAAGTCCTTGATTATATATTTTTATTTTCATTTATAGATTATTAAAATTTTGAATTGCAATAGGTGCTACATAAACGGCAAGTTATATATTTGTAAAAAAATCAAACTTGATGCAAACTTTATGTAAACGTCTTGCGGAAATTTATCGCGTTACATGAATAATGTTATTGTATTTTGGACATTTCCCCAATATGTTTATTATTTTTTTTGTTTTAAAAAATACTTTTAAAATAACAGCGCCTGTTACGCATAAATTTTTTGCCATTGTTTAAAAATTTAAGTTTTCTCAAAAATGGTTCCTTTATGGATTTCTGAGCAATAGTTATGTAAATGGCACCTTGCATATTTTTTTTAATTTTTGCTTTTCTCGAAAAAACGTTGCTCTGAAAAGTTTAGATTACAGTGTACCATCAGAATTTTCAACTTTTTGGGGTTTAAAAAAGTTTAATATATTTTTTTTTTTTTATTGAAAACTAACTTGTTCGATTTCTATCAAATTTGCAACAAGCTTTTTTTAACATTTTCTAGAGTATTATTTTATAATATAATGTAAAATTGATTTTTTTACTTCCCATAATAGATACTAAATATTTAATGGCACCCCAAGTTTTTGCCTTAAAAATTAAAAAAAATATAAGTACACAAAATTTACTTTTAAAAAAACTGCTCCAACGATTTATATTTTTCTTTTTCGTGATTTACCATTTCGTTTTTTTTTTAATTCGCATATGTACATATATGTGTAAATATCGATTTATCTACGAAATACATCTCAATATTTGGCGGAGAAAAAAACATAAGAGAGTCAAAGTAACAGATGTCAAAGTGACAGACGTCAAAGTGACAGATGTCGAAGTGAAAGACGTCAAAGTAACAGATGTCAAAGTTACAGACGTCAAATGTCGAAATGACAGATGTCGAAGTGACAGAGGTCAAAGTGACAGATGTCAAAGTGACAGATGTCAAAGTGACAGATGTCAAAGTGACAGATGTAAAAGTGACGGATGTCAAGGTGACAGATGTCAAAGTGACAGATGACAGACGTGAAAGTGGCAGATGCTAAAGTGACAGATGTCAAAGTGACAGACGTCAAAGTGACAGATGTCAAAGTTATACACGTCAAAGTGACAGATGTCAAATTGACAGTTGTTAAATTGAAAGACATCAAAGTGACAGATGTTAATGTGACAGATGGCAGTCAGCTCTGGTTTTTTAAGACCTCTGATATGTCGTGGTATTAAAAAAAAACTTAAATTCATTATAATTTGAACAGCGATATTTCAAATATCTTAAAAATAGGAAATACGGGAAGTCTTTCCAATATTTTAATAGTGATTTTGCTATTCGGGGCGGAGATGAATCCAACAAATCGGAGATGATCAAAATCTATTAACCCGTTCTTTTGAATGGTGTAACTAACTCATTTTATTTGTTTTATGTATAGAGGACATAGAACATTCGTTTCCCTGCGACGGATAGCAGAATACAAACTTTCACACGAGCGTTTAGCAGAATAGAGCTGGTTATATTTATTAATTAATTTTGCTTATTTCTTACGTTTTCTATCCGTGCGAAGCCGGGTCGGGCAAGATAGTTTTGTATAAAATATTTGGTTTAATAATGGAGTAACAGCCATTTTTAAGAGGCTTAAAATAAGTTTCTTTTTTGCATGGTTGCAAAAAAAATATATTTTCTTTGAAATACAAAAAATAAATTTCCAATCTTAAATATAAAAGAATGAAGAAAAAAATCTTTGTTTAGACACTACCTACAAAATTGTATTAAATTAAATTTATCTTCCATACAGTTCACGCGCTAAATTTCAAAATTCTCCACATGATTTAGCAAGCGAAATAATGCTCAATGCTTTCTTTCATACATACATTTTGACATTTCTTCTTTTAACAAACCTTTGGAGAGATAAAAATTGAAGAGATAAAATTTAGTTTAACTTCAGCTGCGTTTGCGTACCTGGCTTAAGCAAGCAGAAATATGCTAAATTGATGACTTATTATTGAGTCAAATGCAATCATGCACAGCTAATCGCTTGTATTGATCAGCATTTCTGAATTCTTTTTTTTAGATAAGTTCTAGCGATACATTTTTTAGTGCAATGTTATTCACAAACATCAGTATACCATAATCTTCATTTCCGTTTAAGATACATAATTGAATTCACAAGCCCATCTCTGACTTGTTGATATCGATTAACAACGATGTTTAGATATTATTTGTATAGCTTAGTTTTTTGTGACCTTTAGTCAGACCTTTGGACTAAAGGTGACAAAAAACTTTAAATTGAATTTCATACAATACAGTTGGTACTGAAGTAAAAACAAAAATATTTCTTTTTATTGTGTTTCCCTTCTTCTTATTCTATATTTGTATAGACTTTAAGAAGTGTTTAAGAAGTATTAAAAAGTTAGAAGGATTTTTTATTTTAACCAATTTACTAAATAAATCCATTAAAAACCAAGTAACTTACTTAATTATGAACTTAAAACAAAAAATAAGTTTATAAAATTCAACTCAACAGCCATATTATGGTTAAACACCTCCCGTATACAGAAAACTTTTTGACAAGTAGGTACCTACTTAAAGCAAAAAATAAACATCACATTACATAATGCATTAAGGTATTAGGTAATACTTATACATAAATGAAGCTTTTTAAATTTGCAAAAACTTTACAGGAAATTCAATAATTCCTGTCGAACGCTTCTGCACAAAAGTCAACAAGTCAACCCTTGGGTAAAAATTCTAAGAAGCTGAACATTTTAAAGAAGTTCTTTAAAGTCATGATGTGATTTTTGCGACACATACACATGTACATACAAAGGGGTCCCTAGCATGTGTGTAGGATGATAATATATACATAAGTAACTACATGTTTGTATATTGAAAGACTTTTATTCTAAAGGGATAAGGTAAACAAATATCTACATGCTAAAACTGAAAAAGTCAAACCAGAAACCAAATAGAGCACTCTTAATCCAGAAAATATCCTGATGGTGGATGTATGAGCAGAGCATGGTACGTATAGGTAGCATGCATAAAGGTAGATACTCATTCAACTTGTGTCATGGAATAGACCATGAACCCCTCTTACCATAAGCTCTATTTACCTATTCCTTTGGTTTTTTTTTTTTTTTGTATCAACTTACCTCACAGACTTATAGACTTATAGCAGTGGATATTTACGGTACTACATATACCTGATGGTGGCCGGTACATGTGTTTAATTACTGTAAACAAACACTGGTCATGCAACACACCTTGTTTCTGGGGTTCTATATTTTAACGAAGAGGTTTTCATTGGAGCTATGTGCATATAACTTGGGATATAAATATTTTAAAGCTAGGATGCAATTTTAGTCTTTGTAAGTGAACCTGCAAGCATATTTTAATGGCACATTATGCATAAAGTAAGAGATTCCATTGATGATGCTTCATAAGGAAGGATGCTAAAACGGATTCCTTTTGGCTAATTATGTTGGTTAGGAGGGATTTGAAAAGGGAAAATGAAATTGGATTTAAGATCAATCTATGTACATACATAATGAATAGCGACCGGTAGAATCAGTTAGTTAGACATTATCATACGGTGCGGTCGACGGTGGCATCATCTCAGATCCGTCAATTTAGATTATTGACATACCCGTTCATCCAAAGATGGGGACCGTTGTTGCTCGTCGCTGTTACTTTTGCCACAATTATTTACCTTTACTGCCTGAACAAAATACAATGCTGGAACCGGAGCTGCAGACGGAACTGGCAGAGCTATCAAAAAGTGTCGTACGTTATTACGTGCCCACAATGCAGCTTTGAAAGTATTTTGAAGAAAAACAAAACAATATTCTTGTGTACAAGCTCAGAATTCACATTTTTTTGTTTCCAATACTTTTCCTTTTAATAAATAATTTTTTTCCCGATACAAATAACCAAAATTTTTTTTTCGACCCAAAAAGTTGGTTTTTTTCTTCATACAATTTGAAACGTCAAAATTGCCGTGCGTGAAAACTTAAAAGTTGGTGAACTCTTACGTCTGCGGCTGCAGGTACGGCCGGCGGCTACGTTTCGTTGTGCTCGCAACATTGAATTTGTGTGTATTCAATATTTTGACAGCAATTCCAGCTCCGGCTCCGGTTCCGTCTCCGTCACTATTCTGTTCAGGCAGTTAATTAATATCGCAAGAATAAAAAAAACGAAATGGCCGCTATGAACTGTCAAAACCTATTAAAAATCACTTATTAAAAATCACTTCATTTGTATTTTTTTGTAAGTATACAATAAAGAGTTTCCTGAAGAAGGCAGCAGTCAATTAAAAACATTCCCGTCAAAATTCATTTTTTTTTTGTCTAGACTAAAGCCCGTCGAAAGCTGTTTTGAATTACTACAGAACTCACATCTCAAAGATTAATAAAGAGAAAATTGTATTGTGTTTAGTTTAAACTTATTGAATTCAGGTTAATTTTGTGTACAAAGAGCTGAGCCTATTCTTATCCTATAACCGTGCACGTGCTTGATTCATCAGAGTGTATTTATCAGCTCAGCAAAGTTTTTACACGCAGACAAAATCACCTTATTATTTTTTTGTTGTACAAAAAATAACAAAGTAGGTATTAATAATCACTTTTTTTTTGTTCTTGTAAGCGTGTGTAAAACTTTTGCTCAACCGGCTATAGGTAGATACATCCACTCTCACCACGGATTATACCTACAATCCGCAAGCTTTAGCCCAAAAATTTAATTTTCTAAGACCTATTTATCTTGTGTTAAAATAAATTTAATTTGTTTATGCAAGTGTTATTGTTATAAGAGATTATATCAAAAAAAAAAAAAAAAAAGTTCCAATTTTTTTGAAAAGACACATCCAGCTTATGTATATATGTTTAAAATTAATCCTATTCTTGTGTCCTCAGACACGTATTGATGTGAAATTCGTATATTATGTGTTGTCTGGAAACTTTTCTAAGGGTGGCGCTTTTTTCTCGTTGAACTTTGTAGATTTCAATGGTGTACGGCGAGTACGTACAATGTTCTAGGTACCTACATACCCATCATATGCTGAAAATTCAACAACAGCTTAGTCAAGAAAAAAGACAGTTATAAAGTGCAATTCTTTGCAAAGTCAATATTTCTGTCACATCATAAATATATTATTTATTTTTTTGTTTTCTAAATTGAATATTATAAACCAAGAGAAGAGACCAAGAAAGTTTTGAAATTGGATGCACATGCACACTCAAGGTCAAGAAGTATGTACCTGTGAATGTAAAAGAAGGTATCAAAAACAGGTCGGATCGTAGATGATGATGAAGTTGTAGCGATCAAATTGTTATACTAACTTTCATTATGTATTTCAATTTAATTTACTGGTGTTCCGCAAGGATGTATATTCGGCACCTTACTGTTCTGCATGTTGTATATTAATAATATTTTCAATATTTTAACTGCGAGATTGATCTGCACGCCGATGATGCTCAGTTATCACTAGCCAGATCATTTGGTTTAGTTAAGGATGGTATAATTTGCATTAATGATGACCTTAAATCCATTCTTCAATGGGTCTGTGACAATTCATTGGTCGTAAGTATTATTATCTACAAAAATATCATTTCAACTACCGAGTTGTCTCCCACATTGTATATGGAATTTTAGTTTCCTTTGTGAAAAAAACTCGTAATCTTAAGGTTATTATAAACTCTACTCTCACTTGGAATAACCACATAAATAGTATTGTTGGAAGAGTTATTGGCGGACTTCGTTGGCGTTTAAGCCATTTTACAAATTTAATATTTTAGAAATGTCACAACAATATAAAATGTGGGACTTGACTTTTTGTGTCTAGAATTTGTATGAAATGGTTCACTGTTCAAATTTTTCGATTTTCTCAAATTTTCTCAAAAACAGCTTTAAAGATCTTAATTAAATATCGTACCTGTAATGGCTTAAGTCATTGTTAGAAAACAGCGTTTCAGGTTTTTTGAGAAAATTGTTTTGTTTTTGAGTTATTAATGTATACTGTTTTTAAATGCCTTGTTATAGTTTGTAATAGTTTTGCAATAAAGTGCTACTAAATATTTCAAGCAAAACTGAAAACGGTAGATTTCGAAAAAAAAAAACGCTCAAGAAAATAGTCATATTCTCAAACAATATCGAAAACAAGGAAATAAACAGCCCCAGGGCCACGTTCAGTATTCACTAGAATAGCCTACCTATATTGGGCACTCGACTATCTAAACGAAATTTAAATTGGATGAATTATATTTGATTTTTAACCCTGACAGGTAACTTCATAAGTTATTGTCATTGCATTTAATTTAAGAATGAAAGAAAACTAATGCTTTTGTATTAACTTTTTTGAATAAAATATTTTATCTATCTATCTAATTTGATATCAAAAATCACTTGATCTTGACATTTCTCATAGGATAGATGACAGATGAGTATACCAGAATTTAAAGGACAGTTTGAGATCTCCTTTTTGCCAACAGATGCTTTGTTATCAGCTGTGTTTTTGGATTACAACAAACACAAAGCTATCCAGATCGCTTTTGATACAATCGTGAACGCGGCCATGACCTTTCTACAGAAAAACCATAGGAAACGGCCGTGTTTATCAGCAGAATCTCTAAAAAAAAATAACACAATTATTTTGGTTCGTTATTATGGCCCAGAACAAGGAAAGGTAAAGGTCCCTTCTTATTGCCTCCTCCCCCCTCTCTTGAACAATGAACAATACCATTTTATTTGCTGACTTTTTTTTTAAATAACTTTAACCGAATTTTTTCTTACGAAGATTTTTTTTTTAATAATACAGATTCTATGTCGCACTATTTATTGGACTTTTTGAATTATTGATTTAAAAAGCTTTTAACTGCCTGAAATCTACAAAAAAAAATGGCGTTTAATCCCGGCCCGGCGAATATTTTTCTTTCTAAGGAACCGGAAACATAAGGGAAGACATTTTATTTAAATATTCTGAAAATTAGCTGAGAAGAAAACAATGTAAAACTGTATCTATTACTTACTTATACATGTAAGTGTTGACCTTAACACTCATCCAAAGCTTTACATAAATGATTTGTGTAGCCTTTGAAATATTATTCTATATTATAAGCCAGGGTATTCAGGCTCAATTATTTCAATTATCTAATTTTCTAACGTGCACACTGCAAGCTCTCAAGAATTATAAATTAATAATTTACTTATATGAAATAAAAATCAATGTAACGACACCAAGGTATTTGTTGTTATATAAACACGAAATTACAATATTTTCCTCCAGTATCAGTGTCTACGATGGCTTTTGTTCCATTTTTTGAGTTAATTCGAATTCCTGTGAAATTTTACACAGCAATGGGTCAAGAAATGCTTGAATCCGACAAACACAATCTATTTAAATCAATTCTATTGAAAATACTGTTCTATGTTGGAATTTTTAACTATGTTATTTTATCTAGTTTCCAAGCAGTCTATTTCGTTGTAATCATATTGGATACTGATTATCTTTTGGCATATGCAATAGCTCCATCTGTTTTATTCGGAATTGTGGCTTTGTTTAAAATGATGACACTGCATTTAAATAAACTATCGATTCGAGGTATTCTGGGAAGATTGGAAGAAATCTATCCAAAAACTTTGGAACAGCAAAAAGATTATCGAATTGCAGAGTACTTTAGATATTTGAGACCTTTCATGAAGTTCTATGCTGGGCTTTGTCTCATGAATACTTTCTATTATATGTTTTTTCCACTGGTTAAATCCAGTTTTGTTGCTTTAATTTTTGGGATTGAGTTTGACTTTCCTCTGCCGTTATATATTTGGTACTTTTATGATCCCAATCAAAGCTGGTTTCTCTACGCATTGACTTATGCAATGCAGGTTTATGCAACCGTATTAACTGCTGTCGCCTATTTGATAGCGGATTTATTGATAGTTTCGTCGGTTGAACAATTGTGCATGCACTTTATTTATATATCGTTCAGATTTGAGCAGTTTGAGCCTGAAACGTGTGACAAAAATAATCGATTTTTGAAGGAAATCATCAGACATCATATTAAGTGTTTGGAGTCAGTTCACATTACCTCTAAGTCGTCATTGGTGTAAATAGTGTAAAATTTTGTTTTTTTTTGTTTTCTTCTATTTTAAAGACTAAGTGATTCTGTGGATAAAATTTTTGGATTTTCGTTGCTTTTGAATTTTATTGCATCTTCTGGGACAATTTGCTTTGTTGGTTTTCAAGTGACTTCTGCAACTACTGAAGAACTTTTTCAAAATATTGTGCTATTGGTGACTTCGTTGGCTCAGGTTTTCGTTATATGTTTTTATGGAAATAAGTTAATGTATACTGTGAGTATTGTTTTCTTTAAAGAATATAAACAATTTTCTCACTTTTTTATAATTTAAAAGAGTCAAGCTGTTGGAGAAGCTGCTTTTAGTCATCCCTGGTACATGTGCAATGTGGAATATAGAAGAATGGTGGTTTTGATTATCACTCGAAGTCAGAAGATTGCAGCTATTCATGCGCCAACTTTTCCTCCGATATCTCTGGAAACTTTTATGAAGGTACATATTAAATGGCATTTCTTTAATTTATTATACATAAGCTTTGTTAAGTTTAATTTTTTTATGTAGGTTGTCAGCATGGCGTATCAATTCTTTGCCGTAATACAGACAGCTAGTGGCAATTAAGAATCAGAACGATAAAGTTCTTACAAATGATATTTCTGTGCCTTCAACATTCTATAACCTAATGTGTGTACCAAATAAAAGATTGTGATCCTTATCCGTCTAAATATTTTGATGTCTTAATTAATTTTGTTTTATTGTTTTTTTTTTTATTTAAAAATGCTATATACAACAAGGTTTATAGTTAAAGTAAAAGAAACAAAATTTAAAGAGGTTGTTATTTTCTTGCATCCGATTTTTGTTTGTCAGTATTCGGACAGCAAAGCCCTAACAGCACTTAAACACAGTGGCTGAACAGAATGGTGGCGGAACTGGAGCTGGAATAGCTGTCAAAATATTGAATACACGCAAATTGAACGGAACGTAACCGCATACGTATCTGCAGCCGCAGACGGAAGAGTCTACCAACTTTTAACTTTTCACGTACGACACTTTTGACGTTTGAATTTGTATGAAGAAAAAAAATAACAACTTTTTGGTTCGGAAAAAAATATTGTGGTTATTTGTATCGCCAAAAAAAATTATTTATTAAAAGGAAAATTATTGGAAACAAAAAAATGTGAATTCTGAGCTTGTACAAGAGAATATTGTTTTGGTTTTTCTTCAAAATACTTTCAAAGTTGTACAGCTGCATTGTGGGCACGTAAAAAAAATAACGTACGACAATTTTTGATAGCTCTTCCAGTTCCGTCTGCGGCTCCAGTTCCAGCATTCTATTCTGTTCAGGCAGTTATACGAAACCCTTGGTTCGATGCAGATTGTTGACTGCCGCATGCAACCGAGAACGTAGCCTATCACTCAGTAGTGTAGAATAACTGCATGGTCAGAAATGTTTCGAACAAAATGCAACGTAGCTGCAATAACAACTAGAAAAATTCGCTAAGTTTTAACTTTTCGACTTTTTAAATTAATTGTGTTAAGAAGAAAACAAAAAAACAATTGATTTTTATTATTTAAATTGAATATATCACAACAACGAATGCAATGACGTACAAAAGGGGGCAGGTAGGTGAACTTGACCCCCTTATTAGAATAAAATTTCTATTTTTTTTGTTAAGTAATTACATAACTCGAGTACATATTAAAAATTATTTGAGATGTTGAACTATTTTTTTAAACATTGCTTTTCTTACGACATGTACGCGCATAACTCGGCTAAACATCATCCGATTCGGTTGCGGATTTTTTTGTTGGATTTTTATTGAACCAGATTAACACACAACGAAGCCGAAAATTGGAAAATTCGATCGAAAAAAAAACCGAAAGAGTAGAAAAATCGTGCATTGCGAAGAATTTGGCGAAGAGATCATGCTGAATTTGAATGATGGCACTGGTTTTGTTAACACTATAGACTACACACCACTCCACAATGATCAAAAGACAAAAAAATATTTGTGCCGATGGAAATAAAATTTTAGTGAGATAAAATTCGTAATCGATTTTTTTTAACGCGAAACTCTGACTTAACTCACATAAAGACTTATTTTGATTTATGAAGGTTTTTTCCGTAGCTGTGATAATAAGATTTTTATGCTGATAAAAAAGTACGTATACGCCACAGTGACTCTGCTAAAGCCTGTTTTGTATTATTTATTTTAAAGGATTTTTAATTTTATATTTACTAAAGGGAGGCAAAGATTAATTAGGAGGATTTTTTGATCTCTCTCTGTTCTTATATCCTCATGTAATAGATTGTAATAAGGTCCCAAAAAATGAAAATATAAAAATTTAGCAGTGTTTAACACATTTGGCTAGACTTCTTTTTATGGTTCATAACATTTAGTTATTTTATTCTTCACCTGCTGGTAAATTTTCTAGAAGTTGGTGTGCTTCCCAAAGGACCATCATGGGCACTTTTGTATGGACTTTGGGTTCACTTTCAGCATTGGTCAACAGTGATGAAAATTATGTTTAATTTAAGTTTATGGAGAGTACTTTATTTTATTATATGGCGGCATAGTTGAAATCGAACGAAAAAATGGTGTTTTGGTGCATTTTATAAAAAAAGTGTTTAAAATCGAAACAAAATATTTAAAAAAATGGCAGCACTAACTAAAAAGTGTTTTACCTTTTTTGAAAGCCAGAAGTCTGTTTTTTCTTTCTTTTTTTCAAATCAACTTATTTTGTTTATTTATAGTTTTCGAAAAAAGTATGTACTTCAAATATAAACAACTTAGTTCTATTAATTTTGAACCGAAATTTTTGCTTTAAAACAAAATAAAATATAAATTGGACACCTCTTGACCAAAACCCTGCGTACCTACGCCCTGGAATGAGTAGACTGATTTCGATAAAATTTGGGATGTTTTTTGAGTTTAGTATCATGAAGAGTTTAAAAAACTGTGGGTGCACTAATAGCCACAAATATGTATTTTAATATTTAAAAAAGATTTTTAGGCCCAGTTTTTCAGTGGCAAGTTAAACCAAGGTTAGACTAATATTTAAATCTGGATATAAATTTATTCATAGTTAAACAGTTTAAAAAAAAAAAACAAAGAAAAAATATATTCGAATGGACCTAAGAATCTGTGAGGATAAAATATCAAAAGCATCTGTTCAGAAAATCCCGAGCTAGCCCGCAACAAGTTTGGTGGGTTAACTTGGGTTTAATTTTAATCTCGCAGTGAAAAACTGGACCTTAGAGTTGTTACTTGTAAATACTATTTTCCAGTACATTTTCTAGGAATATTTATCAAAAGTAGGTATATAAAATTTTGTACCTCTGTAGGTATAGCTTAAACCTTTTCTAAATCTTTGAAACTTATTAAAAGTTTTCAGTCAATTGCAGTCAATCAGTCATACTAAATTTTACAAAAAAATTCAGTTGATTTATATAAACGAACGAAATATATTAATTTTAGGTACATATTTTATTTTTTTATGTTATAATAATTGTATTACTTTTTTTCTATTAACAGGAATTTAAATTAACTTCAAATACATTTGTCAAAACAATTTAGAGAAGAGCTGTGTCTGTGTGAAAAGTGGTCGTATTGTGATAAAACAAAAAGCATTCTGCAGCTTTATATTTTTGTTATTGATAAATTTAAGCAAATGATTTTTTTAAGGTGCTTTTATCATAAGAAGAATCATAAGAAGCAGCACGACCCAAAAATTTAAATTTAAATTTTTTTTTTGAACATTGTCATTTTCTTTGAAAATTTTTTTTGAGCCAATTGAATGTTTTGTTTCGATAACTTGTTTATTCAGCTTTAAGGCCGTCTTTTTTCGTCATTCAACTATTTTTTTTTTCAAAAGAATATCTGGCTTACCAATATATTCGCAAGAAATGACGACACAGAAAATTTAAGGGTAGTTTTAAAAACGGAAATAAGTTTTCTACAAGATTTTTTTAAAAACTTTATAACTATTATTTCTTTGGCCCCTCCCTGTTCAGAGAAGTTAAAAAAACGACTTTTTAAAGACTTTTTATAAATCTTTTAATGCTTTACAAATATTGACTGCAGGACTTAATTTGGTAAGACATTCCAAAGAACTGTAGACCATAAAAATTTCTGTAAAATTTCAAATTAATCCATTGAACCATTTTCACGTACCGAATGATCAAAGTCGTAAAAACCAATTAAAGGAACAAAATGGGTAGTTCATAAACATTGTGAAATTGTCAAAAAATTGAAACGAAAAGAACAATTTCTCCAAATTTTTTTTCACAGTTTTACATTAGAAAGAAAAAAAATTAAAAAAAAAAAAAATATATTAAAATTACAATTTTTGGGTCTTATGATTGCGCAATAACGGTACCTTAAAAAATCATTTGCTAAAATTTCTCAATACAAAAAATATAAAGCTTCAGAATGATTTTTGTTTCATCTCCATACGACCACTTTTCACAGAGATACAGTTCTTCAAAAAACACAAAAAAAAGGGATTTTTTTTATTCCTTTAATTGTTTTGACAAGTATAGTATTTATTTTGCTTTTACTCGCGATTAAGCTATTAAAATCCATAATTTCAAAAAATAACAAAATTTAAGAAAAAAGCTCTTAAGCACAAAAATGTTTATGTTTTTGCCGAAATATATTTATAAATAAATACATACATTTGGTGGCACAACATCTCATGAAGAACTAGAGCCTAGTGACTTACATCTCTCAAACATTTCTGTGTGCGTGTTTGCAGGAATGTTGGGTACCTACAGTTTATTGGCCAGTCCGAACGGCTTAGTAGAGTGGCACTTTTCTATGACAAGAGATAATCTTGGAGGATTTGCCATTTCCTCGGAAAAGGCAGTAGCGCTAAAAAACATTTTTGTAAGGTAGTAGAGGCTGGGAATCGAACCCAGACCTCTGGCATGAGAGTCCAACGCACTGTCAATTAAGCCACGGGCTACTGCGCCGAATATATTTGGGTCTCAGATTTTTTAAATAACTTAAACAAATTAAAGGGTCAAGCAAATGCTTAGCTCCTTTTTATATTGTTGTAATAATAAACACCATTTAAAATTCTTTTGAATTTTTATACAATTTAATTTCATTCAAAAACCCGTTTCAGATATAAATATATATATTTTACAGTAGAAACAAAATTGAATTAAAAAACAAAAAAAAAAAAACAATGAATTTGCTTTAGTTGAAAAAAAAAATAAAATAAAACCAACAAACCAATTATGTCAAGAAATAAATCTACAAGATAATCTTTAAGAGCATAAAAATGTATGTTTTTTCTCAACTATCTTGATCCACCATTAAAATGAAAAAAAAAATCCACCCAATAAAGCTCTTTTTAAACATTATTTAGTGTCAATATCTTACATCAATTGAAAAATCTTTCCAAAACTTTTATCCTTCTCAATGATTTTATTATTCTTTGACTAACATCACAGAGAGATTATACTTCTTGCGATAAGTAAGGTCAATAATTCAATAAAGTCCCTGTTGAAAGTTAGCTTTAGGTTACCCTATTTTCTTCTTTCACAAAAATAGCAAAGCAGACATTATGAAGGGCTCTTTTCAGAAAGGAATATTTGTAGCAAAAAGAAGAAAATCTAAGGGCTTTTATAAGATCTTCTTTATGCTGTTTTATAACTGTAAAAATTGCAATCCTGCAACATTCTTGAGTTCACATCAAATTTTCCATAAATTATTGTTCTCTTCATTCATGAGAGTGTGGTGTTATCGACCCTTGTGCTAACTTTAAAGAACCTTTATGCTCCTATACCTAACATTTACATATATCATCTCTCAACCTATACATTATGTGTTTGTGTATATATAAGGTCCCTCAAAAGACCTCATCCAAATTTCGTCCATAATCGATTCAGTAAAATTGAAAATTCCTTGAACCTATGCCAACGTATGTAACCTATTATGCTTTACACACAACTACTACACGAAGAGGATTTCCTGCAGAGTGCATAACAAGTTGGAGAAAAAATTGATTTTTTTTTTAAACTTCAACAAGGATAAAAGTTTAAAAAAAAGATAACTTCGCTAAACAAAAATCAAGACAAAAAAGGAAAGAATTTTGAGGGTAGAAGTGAGGGTATATTATCTCTGAACTAGGAATTATACACTCCAGTTTACTAAGTTGTGACAATGCTTTATTATTTTAATTGTTATAAAAAATTGCCTCATCAAAAATTAGTTGATATAATTCTGAAATATCTGGAATAACGTTTTTAATTAAGCCAAGGCCTAAGTTCTAGAAGCACTTTCCGATTTGTTTAACCAGACTAGTAGTGGGGAAATGGTAGACTTTATGACTTCAGCTTAATTATTTGCATTTTTATTCGATGTTTTTTTGTTGAAAGGGGATCATTATTAAAATACCTGTTGATCTATCTTTCAAAGAAAGAAAAGATTATTTGTTCAAAAACATATCTACATAGGTCTTACCTAAACATGTGTCATGGAGAATACATAATCATATAACCCAGACTGTATAATATGGAGGATTGAACATCTTAAAGAAAATTATAGCTGAGCTACAGAAGCGTATGATAATTTTCGGGATTTCCCAGGATATCGATTAATGCAAAGCTCTGGCTTCATCTGTTACAGCTTATACTCTCATAGACTCTATAACTTACATCAGGAGCTGTAACGCGAATAGTGTAAGAGCGAAACACTATATACACTACCTACTTGCTTGTTTGCTTGCTTTTTGGCTTAAAATTATTGCCACATGAAAGGAGAGATATAAATTTTCGTGTCGGACGAAAAGTTTTGTTCTTACATGGGCAATTGGTCTTGTGCACTTTTGTGTGCATTATCCTGGCCAGAATTTGGATTTCTAGAGGAAGGCAAATTTACATAGATTAATGACTTTAGGGGGTAAATTAAAATAGTTGGATAGAAAAGGAGATTGATGGAGGGTGAGAGATAGAGATAGAGAGAGAAAGAGAATCAACAAATTTGCGTTATAATGGAGCTAGTAACAGTGTCCTTGAGAGTTTTTATACACCAGCGATATTAATTTGAAACAGTGTTTATATAGGTAGAGTGGCAATTTGGTAGATGGTTATGGAAAGTGTCTTGGAAAGTTCTGTTAGGTGAATTGGCTATTTATGTGTGTGTGTTTGTGTCTCTAATTTGAAGCGGAAGGGCAAATGTAATCGATTGACACCTTAAACGTGAAGTATAATGTTTGTCCTTTGACTATATTCACGAGGTACACGTTCAAAGCTTGGAGCTACCTATGTGGTGTGGTTGGTTGGTGTTTAGTTTTGAACTTACAAAATTAGTTTTAAATAGCAGTTCCTTGCTTCGCATATTTAAATTAAGTCATGATTTTAAAATACTTTTGTATTTGTTTTTTTGATATTTTTATTTTTGAAATATCTGACATTTCAAACAATTTATCACTTTTTTTTGTATATTTTAATTATTTTTTGGTAAACTGTTGCAGTTTTTGAAAACAAAAGTAGCCTATGTCCACCCTCATGCTCCAAGCTCTCGCTATACCAATTTTCATTTCAATTAATTAGGTATTTTCGGAGATTAAGATTATCAATATGACAAATCCTCCAAGAGTATCTTCTGTCATAGAAAAGTGCCGCCCAACTTAGCCGTTCGGATTCAGCAAGAAACTGTAGGTCCCCGCCATTCCTGCAGACACGCACACAGGAATGGTTGAGAGTTGTAAGTAGCTAGGCCCTGGTTCTTCATGAGGATTTTCAATCTGTTTTATAGAACAAAAAGAGATGATATAAAAGGTGCAGGTACGATAGGTAGATATAGAATTCGATTTTGGATTCATGCCCCACATCACCAAGGAGATATAAATCCTAAAACCAATAAGCGTAAACTCATAAAAAAAAAATGTTACCTGAAATAAATGGATTCCTTAACGATCTCACTCTTCTTATTTATAAAAATAATATATACTGGGGGTGTGACACAGCTGAGTGCACCTTACTTACCTAATGGGCTCCTAATCCGTGGAAGGGTCTTTTTTTAAGACATCGCAGCTTCCTATTCTCCTCGAACTACCCAACTAGCAAGATTAGGCCTAACTGAATAGGCCTTTTGATTTCGATAAGACATTTGATGTACGGTTTATAAGAAGCCGATTATAGAAACCTTATAGAGGTTGAAAAAAAAAAGGTATTTCTTATCTTCAATTTCTTTGAATTGATTTTTATTGTATTTATTCCATTTTTAATCTTAAACTATGTATCACATACGATTATTCATTAATTAAGGTATTGGAAATAATTTTAAAATACAAAGATTTTTTTACCTGCCCAGGGATCGAATTCGGAACTCTAGGGTAATAGTCCACCACTCTACGCACTCAACCATCTTAGACATAATTGGGTAGATGCAAGTTTTTGCATCAATCTTTTTAGAAACTTCAAAATGATTTTTATACAAACCCAAGCTTCGATAATTTTTTTTTTTCATTGATGCAAGGAAACTAACTGTAGAAGATTTCATGACGATTTATATAAAAATAAATTCAGTTCAAGATTGATTCTAGATTTCAATTTTAATGTCGGCAAATATGATATAAAGTAAGACACACAAACGTCATTCTGGTCTTAAGTTCTGTTTATCACGGTTGATCTGTAGGATTCCCCACGTAATATCTGACATATATCAGTGTATTCGATAAACTTCCAGAAAATTGTAACAGAAGCTTTATAAATACTGAATGACTTTAAATTTATATAATAAACATTATAAAATTCTTATACAAATATAGCCTAATTTACCTTCTGTAACTTCATTTATAGAGGTATATACGAAAACAGGTACTCACTTTTATTAAGTTTCTTCATTTAGCTTTCAAACAATTTTAAAGAAGCAGTTATTGAAATCATAACTTGTATAAGAAATTTTTTTCAAGGAAAGCCATATAGAAACCTTTTACATATCAAGACTTGCAGAACATCAATATTTCTAAGCTAATTGAAACCGAAATGTTAGTTGGGTAAGCACACTGTTTCCATTCGTCCAGGCCAAGCACTCTAGAAGCTGCGATGGCTTGGCCAAGCACTCTAGGAGCTGCGATGGCTTGGCCTTTAAACCAAAATTTTGGTCTTTATTTTCGCCTCTATAGCATGTGCATGGGGCCATCAAAGTAAAGAAGATTTTGCTTGCATCTGGTTTTTATTGTTTGAGAATTGAATATTAAAAACAAAACTACATACGTAGTGACGTATAATTTTGAAAAAAAAAAAATTAGTTTGAATCCATTATTTTTCATTTTTATTTGGTCACAATTTTGAGTTTGAAAAATAATTGTTCAAATACTTCCCTGAAACAATTTGAAATAAAATCAGAATAAAAGAATAATTTTTATGGCTGTAAAAAAAGTTATAGCAAGACATTAAGCGTCCCTACCGCTTACACAGAAAAAAAATAGATCTCTAAAGGCGTATTAAAACATATTATTTTACAACATACAATTTTGAACAAAATTAGTTTGAAAAAAATACCAATACATAATTTGTTCAATATTTTGAGTTTAAAAATTCTCTTAAATAAATTGAATTAAAAACAAAACTAAAAAAGTATAAAGTGAAATTGTAAGTATTGCTGTTGATTTATTTTCTATTTCTAGTCGATTTTTTTTTAGAAAATTACCCCTTCCGTCTAAGAGGGGGGAAATAGACCCCCCTTGTCATAAGATTTGTGTCGACTCAACCTACACGCTATACATAGTAGCTTTTTTTTGACACATTTTTGTGCATTCTCCATTTGTATAGAAATCTTAGAATCTTAACTCCACTGTTTAAATTTTTTGGAAAACCGTTATTTTTATAAAAAAAATTGCCATAACCTTTTTCGTAGGAAATTTTCTAAGCTACAAAATAGCCGTTGACATTTTTTCTCACAAGGAACCGTTAGGAAGATATTTTTGAAAAACCATTTTGAGAGGAGACCTTTACTTATAAAAATGTCCTGTCGATTGAGACTATTTTTTACAGTTTCTTAACAATACTATCAGGAGGCTGTTCTATAGGTATAACAAAATTCAGCTTTCCGTCGATTTTTCCATAATTTGCACTTTATGAATGGACTGATTTTTTTTTGCGAAAACCAGAATGTTAGGAGCCAAGATATAAGTTCCAATGCAATAAATTCAAGAGCAAAATTGTACAATTTATTGCACTATTTAGAGAGTGCAAGCTGTCAACAACTCTCTCTTGGTAAATTTCCTTTGAATAAAATATTTTGCATCTAGAAAATGAAACTTGGACAAACGCTTCTTTTAAATTTTAGATTTTGACTTTTTTGCCTTCTTTAAAGTGCAATAAAATCCATAATTTGGATTTAGACTTTATTTCATTGGAATTAATTATTTTATGAGACCCACACTTGTTTTTTGATGGAATAAAACTAAACTGAAAATATTTCCATACACACGATGTCAGAAATGTGTGATAAAAATCATTTATTATATTGTTGAAAGATTATATCTCACAATTTGACATAAATGCTTTTAGAATTGGTTCCAAAACAATCATGCATTCTAGCCAAGTTTGAAACTTATTTTCAACACTCAAATTTGATAGTCGACTGAAATTCCATTTCACTTGGATTTTTTTTTTTTCAAAAGTACTATGAAATGAAGCGAGTGTATAAATAAATACTTTTTATGGAAATATAGGTACCTGATGTACATGAAGTGCGTTAGACGATTCTCCTTTTGTATGCTAGAAAGAAAAATTATTTCAAGATTTTACATTGTCCCATACTATACAGTGTAATATATGCATATTACTCATCCTCATCATAACAGTATTCCCTCTATGGATTACATGAATAACCCTCAAAAAATCTTTACACATACTTGAAGTTACTTGAAACCACTTTTTGCAGTGCATTAGGAGTATCATGTTATTTATGATGCACGCTACGCTGTCATCATCATCATCGAAAAAAAAAACTAAGTTTTTCATTTTACTTAACATATATGTACATAACTTCCTGCCCAACTCACACTTCCCCTCATTCAGAAACACTAATGTAGTTGTGCTCGGACACATTTCTGCTTCTCTATTTGAATATTTAATAAAATAAAATCCTGCATAAGTGAATCTGCTTTTGTTTGTCAAAAAGCAAAGTAAAGGTGCAAGTTTTAACTTATGTACGTCAACGTCACGATCTAAAAGTAATTGAATTCTTTTTTATAATATTTGAATATTATCTCAAAATTTTTTCACTTTGTGTAGGTACCTTAGAGCTCAAAAAGAAATAAAGAATGAACCATCGTTCTATGCGTGCTGCAGTTCAGTTGAACATTTTAAAACAACAATACAAGTTACGGAGTTAAGGTGCTGTCATCACTTGACATTTTGTATTGAATAAATTAGCCAGTTCACGTTTCTAAGATCTCATTGAGCAAGCTCCGTCATCTCCACTAAGCAGAAGGAGAAACCTGAACAAATTTTCTCCGCTAGAAGTCAAAACCAATTTCCATCTCTTTTTTATTAATTAATCAACTGCGACAAAAAATAAATGAGCAAGCGAATCCAAAAAATATCAGTCTCAGTTTTTTGACAGCAAAAGTGAGGAATCTCACTGAGGAATTACGTTCAGATTTCTGGGATTGCTGAGATCTCTGAGATCTTAGTGAGCTTGAGAAACTTGAACTGGCTAAATATTAATTCATGAACTGAGGTACGCAAAGTGCAGAGATTCTACTTTTGATTTGTGAATTAAATAAAGAATCTCAAGACGGTTCCGGAAATTTTATACAAAAGGGAGAAGTGATCCATTTAAGGATACAACTATGGAACGGAGAACCATTCAACCTACCCGAGAAACGGCTGAATTTAATCCAACTTACTTGGACAAAGTGAAAAAACTCAATCTAAACTCAATTATTCAAATTGAACTGTTGGATGGTAGCAAAATGTAATACATATGACTACAATTTGTTCTTTAAATAAAAAAAACATTGCACAAACTTGCTCTTGTGGTTAAAAACTATAATGAAGCATCTATGCAGATGGATGTTCATGTTGATGTATGATAGTGCTTTGATATTTTTAAAGAAAAAATCTTAAAAAGTCAAAAGTTATAAAAAAAATATTTGTTTCACGTTTGATTGTTTTTAATTTTTATTTAAAAAAAAAATTATTTTCAAAATTTTTAAATGCAATATTGTTTCACATACCAATCGACCAACAAATTGCCATTAAAAAAAAAATCAAACCCCTTATAATTTCCGTTAAATCAAAATATGAAGTTAGTACCGTTTTTGAGAAATGTTGAAAAAAAATCAAAATATTTGTAATTTGTATGTAATTTGTATAGGCACCCACAGAATTTGTCCCGAGGGGGTTTTTATTTCACAAAAAGTTGATTATTTTTTTTGGCAGGGCAGGGCACTAATAGGTATAATTTTTTCCTTGGACTTAAAATAATTAAAAATGGCCACGCATGAAACCAAGGATTTAAAAAAAATATTAGTGCATCAAAATTGTTGTAGGGTTGCTAAAACAAAAAAAAATCAAATTTTTCTGCAAATCTGACCACTCGTTTCCACACAAAGTTTCAAAAATTGATCACAACATACACTACCGTAGATAGCGACGAAAACCATGAATAAAGAGTGTGTTGCTATATTCACCCCAATTATAGAATATAGACTGATAGTAAAAATGTCAAAATTGAGTCTGATTCCCTCCGCACCTCATTTATCAAATTCTGTAATTGAGGTGAATATCTATATATAAATAGGCTAAAATAAATTTTTGTGGTATCATTTTCTTTAAAAGTATTTGACCAATTTCGATAAATTTTATATGGGTTGGAAAGCCACAATTGCGGAGATGTGCAGAATGTACTTTAGGCACGCATTTACACACTGTGGGTCATTTTTGTTTTTGTACTGTCGAACACTGTGCATATTAAAAAAAAATAGAATTAAAAAAAAAATGTTTTTTTCCTTAAATAATTTCAAACAAATTTAAAATTTTTCTCCTTCCTAGATAGACTAAGAGCCCACAGCAATTTTTGGGTGTGAAGTATAGCAAAAATTCAATGATGCAGTTCGATAGGTTTTTACTTTCTATTCTCAAATATGCAAGTCTTGCAAGCTGTGGTTGGGGCGTTGCTGCAATAAAAATGCATTTCTTTCTGAAAGCCCAGATAAAAGGTATCCCATTAAAACAACTGTACTTAATAAAAGAGCTGAATACCATAGACATGAATATGGGGGTACAAGACCTCTTAGGTGAGGCCTTCTGTATGCAAGACGCACTTGAAAATTCATTTTTATAGTGCGTCTTGCATACAGAAGGCCTCACCTAAGAGGTCTTGTACCCCCATATTCATGTCTATGGTATTCAGCTCTTTTATTAAGTACAGTTGTTTTTAATGGCATACCTTTTATCTGGGCTTTCAGAAAGAAATGCAGGGTCTATGGTATTCAGCCCTTTTATTAAATATAATTTTTTAAGTGCTAAATTTTTTATCTGGGCTTTCAGAAAAAAATGCATTTTCAATGCAGCACTATTTGCAAACGCCCCAAGTACGGCTTGCAAGACTTGCATATTTGCAAATAAAAAGTAAGGACGTATCTTATTGCATCATTGAATTTTTGCTATATTTCACACCCAAAAATTGCTGTGGGCTCTCGGTCTAAGAGTGTTTCAGTTTTTGTTGGCCGAGTTTCGGCCACGGGACGATACTAGTTTAAATAAATATATCAATTTTTTTTATTAGTGGAAAAAGTCAAACATATTCAAAGAATGTTAAATCAGTTTTTTTGGCATTTTTTCTTATTACTATAGCTTTGCATTTATCCTTCATAAAAATTCTGGTTGAAATTCGGTTTTCGAAGATCCTTTCTTTCAAAATTCAGATTTACCTCCAAAAAAAATCTAGTTTTCAAAATTTAGTTTTTTTTTTTCAATTCGGTTTTACAAAATTCCGCTCTTCAAAATACTGGCAATTTAAATTGAGTAAAATAAAATTTTCTTCATTCTCCTTTTTAGAGTAACATTTAAAAGTAAAATGTACCTAAAAAAATTTAAGTCTTGCAACAATGAATTTCATTTTATCAACTAAGAAAGAAGTGCGTGCTTTTATTGCATTTCTGAAATTAATTTTTTTAATTGCAGATTTTTTTTTTTAAAAAGTATTTTGAAAAGCAGAATTAAAAGCATAATTTTTAAAAACAGAATTTTGAAAAGTAGGATTTCGAAACCAGAATTTTTAATTTTAAGTTTTGACCAAGGTAGAATTTTTATTAAATCCTAACTTAGTTTTGGTAATATGCAGATTTTTCGATTTATTGAAAACCATGATTTAAGGAATATTTTTCCTTTTCTTCTCAGTCACCAGCGAACAAAAATGAGATGAGATGAGAAGTGCCATATTTTTCTTATTAATTTTCTATTAAATTTTGTTATTTTATTCAAGATGTCGCAAGTTAAAATGATTTTCGCATAATGCATATTAAAAATAAACTGTATGTGTTTGTTAGTATTGATTCCTTTGTCTCTAATGGTAAAATGTCATGGGAGGGCAACCCACGGATTCTGAAAATAATGTTTTCATGAAAATAGTTCTATTTTCCAATAATATCGAAACAAGAACATATTTTTATAAGAAAGTATTTTTTTATTATATTTAAATTTTATATTTTATTTAAATTTTATATTTTACTGAAATCAACTTTACTGATTTGCATAAGTATATTATTCACAATCAGTAGAAGTAAACACAATTTAATTGGTAATCTTGTTGAATTATTGATTAAAAACATGCGTTAATAGCCTTAGCGTTCTGTTTCGGTCTAGCCACCGACTGAAAACCACAAGTCAGTCGTATTGTGATAAGTCTCTAGTAAAAAAATAAAACATGGGTATATTGATAAGTTGTTATGTCCCGGAGCCAGGGGACGAATTGCCCCCCTGCCCCTCCCCCTGCGGATGCCTTTGATGCCAGCTATCTGTTCTAAATGAGTTTCTCCTCTGGGGAATCACTTAAAAATACTCTGAACCAAATTTGAAGCAAATCAGCCATGCTCTATAGGCTCTGGCTTAAATTACGATGGAGGCACGACGCACAGCAAAGACGCAGATACGTAATAGCCTTATTTTCGAGTTATTTACGTTTTCCTCTTCTTATTGGTTGGACCGATTTAATTATAAAATGCAGTTTGGGGCTTGCGTGATTGAAAAATTATGAAAATATTTTTTTATAAAAAAATATATATTTTTTCCTGTGCTTTTACATTTTTTCGTTAAAAATATCGGCTCCGTGAAAAAACTACCCAATGAAATAACTCAAAAAAAAAAAATAAATCCCCAAAACTGATATAAGAATTAGAAGTTTTTTCATATGAACAAAACTCCCCAAAATTGTGGATTTATTTCATTGATTTTTGGGACTTATTTCATTTGTAAATTGGGGGGTTAATTCATGATGAAATAAATCCCCAAATTCAACTATAAAGTCCCCAAATTTGAGTACTTATTTCTTTGAAGAAATAACAAAATTACGGCGTTTAAACAGTGAAATATGTATAGGGGGGCATGCTGCCCCCCTGCAACCCTCCTGCTTGGCCCACTATAGGTTTTGGGGAGGTTCGAGGTTAGTTGTATGCAAGTTTCTTTAAATCCAGATTCTTTAAATGCAAAAAAAAACTTTGCATACACCCAACCTCGCAACTACCCCAAATCCTATAGTGGGCCAAGCAGGGGGGTTGCATGCAAAATGCAAAAAAAACTTTGCATACACCCAACCTCGCACCTACCCCAAATCCTGTAGTCGGCCAAGCAGGGGGGTTGTAGGGGGTAGCATGCAAAATGCAAACAAAACTTTGCATACACCCAACCTCGCACCTACCCCAAATCCTGTAGTGGGCCCAGCAGGCGGGTTGCAGGGGGGCAGGATGCCCCCCCCCCCCATACATACTTCACTGTTTATATGGCGTAGTTTTTTTTATTTCTTTGGGGACTTATTTCATTTTTTGTTTGGGACTTATTTCATGCGCTTTTGGGGATTTATTTCATCTTTGAATTTGGGGACTTAAAAAGAAAACATTTTAGGGAGTTATTTCATGTTTAGATTGGGGGGTTATTTCATTGGAGAGTTATTTCACGGAGCCAAAAATATCATTATATTACTCTTATATAGCTTCATTAGTTGTTAACAACCGGAACAAGTTCGTGCAATCCAGTAGTGCATAGTTTTGATAAACTTTTGAAAGCAAATTATTACTTTTTCCTTTCTTTCAAAAAATTCAATATTTCATAGATGGATCATGTCATATCGGTATGTGTAATTGAATATTATATTGTATAGAGAAATAAAATATGAACGATAATGTCCTTTATTAAAGTTTCTGAATTCATCAATTAAAACCAATTTGACTTATTTAATATCCATAATTGTATAAAATAAATGAGTAATTCAGAGAATTGTAAAAAAAAACTTTCATGAATTCGATGGCAGTTGGTTGGAAATAGTTTTATACACCAGGCAATTCAATTCCAATGTTTTTAATATAAATAATTAAATTTAAATGGATCGAATTTTCATCATTTTTCCCCACACACAGTTTGCTTTGGTTAAATGCGCATAAAATGTGAATTGCAATTGCCATTTGCCACACACAGGAAACTCAAAAGTCACATTCACATGCCATCATGGTTGACGGAACTTGACGTATATTATATAGAGGCTGCTACTTGCTCCCATATGTACTTCCACCCATTTATCCCTGAAGCCATCGTATTGGCTCGGTGGGGTGTATTGGCATCACTAGTTTCGTTGGGAAACTGGGAATGCTCCATTTCCTCAGAGCGTCCGTCGTTGGTGCGGGGACAAGCGAAAAACTTGATGACATTGTATTATCGTTGCGACCAGAATGGAGTGGTTCAGTGGTTGCAAAGGTGATCAGTTCCGTTTTTCACTCTTGGTCAGTTTCAACTCCAACTCGATGCCTATACCCATTCATACCTACATAAGGTACATCCGAATTGCCCCTTGTGTGATTGTACTGCGTGGACAGGATGCGGTGCGTTTTGTGGTCAAGTTGCAGCACTTTACGCGCGAAGTTGCATATCATTTATCTGACATTTTTCTGGTTGAATTAAACATCATGAGGGCTGTTTTATTTTAAATGAATATAATTTCAGTTTATATTTTATGCGTTTTGAGGTTAAACTTTTCTGCGGGGATATTTTATGATTTTCCGCTGCAATGAATTGTGATTGCCTGCCAAGAATAGAGACCGCATTTACTGTACACGCATCAGCATCAGTATACGCGAACTGCATTTATGTCCATGTCCCTTGTGAACGATGGATCTGCCGCTAGCGAGGTCAGGAAATTGCAAAATGTCAAATAAAATGAGTTATTATTAGAGAAGTATAGGGGTACTTGGGGTTGGCTGGAGCTCAACTCAGATATAGGCAGTTCAACCTTCATCATGTGGAAGACTTTTTAAATGGGATATTCGCAGTTTACCGGAAAATTAAAATTCCACAGAAAACTGAATGGACATTTTGTGTCGGAAATTTTTTCTGAAATTAAATGTTTTTTTTTTTTTTAACATTCCGAAAATTGCAGATAAATTAACAGTCGTTAATCTTCTTCATGCAATTATGACAAAAAATGCATGATGGTTGTAAATATTTTGTGTTAGGCCCGATTCACACAGAAGTGGCTCATGGTTCTGGTGTGTCATTGGCATGCTTCGGGAGTGGAGTGGGTGTGATGTACTCAATTTACACAGAAGTGACAATGAGCCGACATTTGTCAGAGTGAATTGAAAACGCAGAGAGAGAATTGATGCAAAGGAATGCTTTTTTAAGTATTTGGAAAATTTTCCTAATTGTTGTGATTTGTTTAACACAAATAAAGTGATAAAAATAATTCAAAATAAATATAGTAGTGGTCTCATGTTCAATCTTCAAGTGATTTCAATATGGCGTGCCGGTTCACGCAGGCCACTTGAGTTTTCAATATGGCGTGGTGATAACATGTTGCTCCATACCCTCGCCTCGTCACCTGTGTGTGTATTGTCCCATAAGAGAACATGCAAATTCCACAACGTGGCATATGCATGCACCACGCCAGAACCATACCAAAACCATAAGCCAGTTCTATGTGAATTGGGCCTTAAAGGTTTATTTTTATATTTTTGTATTTCAAAATAAATCCATTTTTAAGATCTCACAATGTCATATTACAGCAAAAAAAAAAAAAAACAAAAAGTCGTAAAAAACCTTAATCCTCTTATAATTTCGCCTTCTATCTAAATTTGGGAGAATGGGTATAGCGAGGGAAACCTACTTTATTCGAATTTAAGTTTTCCTTAAAATTCGACTTCCATCTGTTATTTTCTTGCTCCAAACTTCCTTTTTCCACTAATTATGTATATAGTAAAGTTGATTTAGTTATTTTCAATTTTCTCAAAAACTAAAAGACATCTTGGTTTTACAGTCGTATTGCTTAGATTTTTGACTGTTCAAAAACGGTCGGAAATATGATTTATTTAATAAAAAAAATATTGTATTTTTCAAGGTTTATACAATCGATTTCGTTGTCCAAAGTTAGATAAAATGTTAGATCACTTTAGCAACAATTAGAAAGGTTTATTTATAACTTGGACGGCTGCCTAAAGTTAGACAACGCTTATAAATACGCCCGCTAGTGTTTCACTAGAAGCATCAATTATTATTTATTAACGTAAAATTTTGAACAAAATTAGTTTGAACACAATTTTATTTTTCAATATTTTTCAAAAATAAAATAAAAAAAACGTACTTTTGGCTTTAAAAATGTATGGCATGACATTGTAAGTATAACCGATGTTTTTTAATGATTTTTTTTTACTATTTTGAATCGATTTTTAAGAAAACTGGCCCTCCTCCTGTACGATTTATTGTTTGTTTTAACTAAACCTACACGCTTTTACTTTTTGGCACACCATATGCAAATCATCCTGTCTAGATACGAACGTGGCAAGTTTTGGATTCGTAAAAAACAGGGAAACAAAAAATTGGGTTTCGAAATCCTGTCCATCTGTCTGTTTGACTATAGCCTAAACGGATGGGTTGATTTTTTTATACTTGGTATTTAACGTTTTGAAGGACATGTCCCCGGCAAATGATTTTTTTTTTAATTTCTTTAGAATCAAAAGTAACGGTACCTGCCATATAATTTGTGGCAGCAATTTTTGAAAATCTTGTTTTTCTCAAGAATGGCTCCACAGATTATTATTAAAAAAATTCACATTAAAAAAGGTAGGTGTACCTATAGGCTATACCTTTTTTAAACGGGTAGATTATTTTTTGGAAAATTAATTTTTATTTTTATATAAATTAATAATAAAAATGGAGTACCTTTTTTTATAAAGTGTTTACAAAATGTTATATACATACATTAAGTATACCTACCTACATATACATATGTACATGTAAGAAAATTATTTTTTGAAGAAACCATTTTTATGATTTTGATTTTATTTCATAAACTTACGTTTGTTAAAATAATCAGATGGTGTTCCCTTTTAGCTCACAGCATAATGCAATAGTAAATAAATTTGGAATTATATTGTATTTTAACAACTTTTCAGTTTAACTTCTAAGTTTTATGCAACCTTAAGCTGAATTATATTGTTGGTAGGTTGCATACAAACATTTTTTTTTCTTTTAAAATGAGATGAATGTTAATGTTTTCAGACTTCTAATCACAGTGTGATCAAGAACAATTTCGTGCGACCCAGTCGAGCATTTTATTTAATTTACTTAAACAACTTGTTGAACGTTGTTTAAAATCGCGAAAAAATATAAATTTATGCAGACAAATTTCCAGAAACCTTGGAAAGGTTATCCAAGACATCATGTGTAAAAAAAAACCGTAACTTGAAAAATAAAAAATCACTAATCCGTTTTCAAAATATTGATTTTTCAAATTTGGGTATCATGTAAAGGAGATTTTCCACCAAACAAAAATCATATGCTTAAGATGTATCTAGCATCCACAGAAAAAAAAATTATTTAATATTTTCGAAAAAGATTTTTTTTTATTTTTTAAAGATCTTACCAACTTTTAATTTTTAATAAGTGCTAAAATTTGATACAAACAAAATTAAATTACTCTTCATTCAATTATTTTTCTCGTAAATATCGTTAATTTTTCAACCAACTGACACTATGTTTTTAAGTTTTAAGTCCAACGACGACGATGACCACATGCGAAAAATTAAAATATGTATATAAAAACTTTGAATATACCATAAGATTCGATTAATTTATTAACATATTAATGGTGTCATGTGTGTAATGTATGACTTGTTTTAAAATTAAATGAGAATTTTGTTCGTCCTTCATATCACATACTATATAAGCAAAGTGTCGTTCTACAGCACAGGATAGGCGGTGCAATATGAAATTGAAAGCACAACATACAGTAGTACACAAAAAACCCAAAAATATCAAAAAAATATAAAATATACAACAAAAGTCAACAACCGGAATAATAATGTTATCAAATACATAAGACGCATATTGCACGACTGAATGTCACGAACTGGCTTTTGTGGCTCATAACTAAATGAGCCTGATTACACGATTCTTTTTTTCGGTTGTTTCGTCTTTCGTCTTTTTGACAGATCGGGTGAGAGGCGTAGAAATGTAAGGGGAATTCATCTACGTTTCTACACCCCTCTGTCAAAATGACGAAAGAAGAAACGAATATAAAAATAATTCGTATAATCAAACTCAAAATTTAAAAAAGAAAGTGTGAAAAAATCCAAAGTATTAATATCAGTATTGTGAATGTCTACTAAAGGCCACTTTACACTATAATTGAAGTCATATGACCCATCATTATATTTTCCCTATGATTTCTCAAAAGAAATTGAATTGATTTTTTGTGAAATCATACCGTTTTAAATTTCGTATGTTTACATAAGTCTATAACTTTCTATTTTATTTTTCACATTACTGGCTTCATATTTTAGGTGCGTCAAGATGGCGCCGTCACAGAATAAATTAAAAAACCTAATTATGCAGTAATAAGGACCTAATTAGGTGCTAATTAAGTGCTGCAATATTAAATAAAGTGCTCTTTGATTTGACCTTGAAATGCACCTTAACAGTTTACCCGAAAATCCTAAAACACCCAAAAATGAATGCACAGTGAAAAAATTAAAGGGCTTGCCAAGCCCTTTTCAAAAATGTACAAGTCAACCTTTTACCCCCACTCCTTCGTGTCTAAATTGGCTTGTGGAATCTTGGTGGATATTGTGGAACTTATGTGGCGGCGCTATCTTGACGTCAAGATAGCGCCGCCACAGAAGAAATCCAAGAATCTAATGATGCAGGAATTAGGACCTAATTAGGAGCTAATTAAGTGCCGCAATATTGAATTAAGTGCTTTTCGATTTGACATTTTAAATCGAATGCAACCGTTGCATGTAATTCTTGATTTTTTTGATTCGACCTTTTTTTTAAGAAGTTTATAGGCAGAGGCTGCTACAAATCACATAAAAATAATAATCTGCACAAAATTATATGCAAATTAATGCTCTTTCATCTGCACTAGGCAAACAATGGGATAGACAAAGAAGTGAATTAAATTTTTTTAACCCCCGAACTGGTCCAACAAATGCACTGTGATTCAAGAAAACTATTGAGACACATAGGTGCCTGCCTTAAATTGAAACACGTACAGTCAAATCCCTCTAAGTCGAATTTTCACAAGGGATTTAAAAATTCTTGGAAACTTATCCAGCATTAATTTGATGTCTGACCCTAAAGGTTTTTTTTATCGCACTTCTTTTCCTATTGACTATTGAGACTGATGTATGTGCCGTTGGACCTTACCAAAATAATCATGTTCTAAGCTCAAACGGAAATGGGCACAATCGGTCTTTCCAGATGCGCCAGAATTCACTTTAATTTTTGCAGCTGATAACTTTTTATTAAAAATTCTCTTCGTTATTCTGCTATTGATGTTCAGTCCTATATTAATGGGTCTTCAAAATCTTCTTTTCAATATCATACTTCTTGGTCGGAATTCGAAAGTTTATTCAAAATAGTTTTTAACGGCATTTAGGTCACAAAAAATTGTCGATTCATCCCGACGATCTCAGTTGGGCTCATCACTTGACTAGTGAGGGCCTTATCAATCCCCAATTTCTGTTAAGTTCAGTTCATCTTACGTCTTAAAAATAAAAAAAAATAAAATGTGTCGACCCTTCCCTTTTCCCTACTTCAAAGCTATTTTCAACGTTGGTGTATTGAAAACAAAAAATGGTATTGTAAATACAAACAAATTATACATTTTTGTCCACTTACATTAGTTCCTGCCCCATTGTTAGATATGGTGACTTTTTTTTTAATAAAAAAAAATGTTAACAAAGAAAAGCAGAATTTATAAAAATTATCGCACTTAATTGTCGGTCGAAGTGGATATTTTGCCTTTGTGTAATTTTTATAGGTGGGTACTTAAAAACAGCAAAATTATACAAGACCGGAACTTTTTAATAAAAAATACTTTCAATTTCAAGTAGAGCTATCGAAATAAAATAAAAAAGAGGAAACTTGATATAAAAACAAAAAAATTACGTTGCTGCTATAATTATAATTGATGGTTTAATTATAAAATCGATGAGGAATTTTTGCAATTATTTTTTTTTAAAAGCACAGTTTCTTTTCAATAATGTTCATGCAAATAAATCGACATTGCCGGGATGAAAATGAGTGTTTAAAATCAACTTAAAATATAAAAAGATATTTTTTTCAAGCTTCACATACATATACATTCATATATACACATTATGTAAACAAGTAAAGCAACGAGTTAAATATAATAATATGTTTGAAGTGGGTTTACCATCACTTTTTCGGAATGTAGTTAAGCTGGAAATTTAAAGCAGAATCACAGATACTATATTCTTTTGCATCCGCAAGTTCTTTCAATATAAATATTCTTTCGCCATACATTTACATATGTGTTGTAAAGCCAATAGTAAGTACTTTTGACGAAATCCGAATGCAAAATTAAATTCAACTGTAGTTGTCTCTGTCAAACAAGTAATTTATTCTCTCAGTCCATAACATTTCGATAATAAATCAATCACATATTTAGATTAATGTTTTTGACAAGAGTCCTTCATTCTACAGGACATATTCTAAGACAATGGATTTGAGCCAATGTTGTACATATACCTACATACACAGGTGTGAACACATTCATTGATATTGGTATCGATGTCATGATGAGAAAAAGGATTTAAATCTCCCTTGAAGGGAAAGGGTGTAGAATGATTGCTATAGGATTTTGAGGTTGGGAATTCTCTGCATTACATGTCATGTGGTTCCAATGCCAACAATAAATCTTTAAAACGTCAATATAATCGAGAATGGGACGCATTATACTAAGAACAAAATCTGCAATTTAGGATCGTTACCATGTCTGATATGACATTTTATTAAAAACTTCAATATCCGAGACATTATATGCATTCTGGGTTATAGGAGGAAAGTGGTATTTTATGGAAAGTGGGAAGGCCATTTGTAATGCCATAAATATAAGGATTGAATTTTGGTGTAATAGAGGCTTAAGGGACATTTTAAATATTTCTGACGAATAAACATATACAGGGTGATCGGTATAAGATGCACCAAATTGCTGGAGCAAGTAGGTTGGGTTAAGACAAGAGAAAAATCGTATGGAAGGAGGGGGGTCTATTTCCCCCCGTTTAGGCAAGAGGGGCAATTTTCTAAAAAATTGACTTAAAACAGAAAAAAAAATATTTAAAATCAACGGTACAATTTAAAATGCCATGCTATACCTTTTTGGAAAGTCAGAAATCTCTTCTTTGATTTTCATTTTAAATTAAGTTGTGTTATTGAATGGTTTTTGAAAAATTAATTTCCAAATTCGATTTTTTGAAAAAAAAAAAAAATGAAAAAAAAAAAGTTTCAAACAAATTTTTTTCAAAATTTTATGTAATTAAGTATAATTTTTGTTTTCAAAATTCAATGTTCTTGTTAGCTTTCAATCAAAAACAGAAAACTGGATGCTAAAATGACTTTTAGCTTTTGAGAAAATTAAAAAGAACAGGAGGAGCAATTTTCTAAAATAATTGACTTAATACAGAAAAAAAATTATTAAAAAACATCGATAATGACGAAAACGACTTGCTATACTTTTTTGTTAAGCCAGAAATACGTGCTTCCATTTTGTTTATAAATTAAGTTCCTTTAGTTAACAGTTTTTTAAAACTTAATTTTCAAACTTAAATTTTTGAAAAAAAAAATTTTAAAATTGTGTTTAAACTGATTTTGTTCATAATTTTACTTTATTTAGTAGTATTTGTATTTTTAGTATTCAATACTCTTATCAATTTTTAGTCAAACATTGAAAACTAGATGTCAAAATGTAGTCTAGTTTTTGAGAAAATTGAAAATAACAAAAGTAAGTATTCCTTAAATTCGACTTCCATCCGTTATTTTGTTGTTCAAAAGATCCTATTTCTACAAAATATGTAGTAAAGTAGATTTGGTTATTTTCAATTTTCTCAAAAACTAAAAGACATTTTAGTATCCGGTTTTCTGGTTTTTATTTAAAATTAATAAGAGCATTGAATTTTGAGAACAAAAATTATACTTAGTTACATAAAATATTGAAAAAAATTAGTTTGAAACTTTTTATTCAATTTTTTTTTGAAAATTTCGAGTTTGGAAATAATTTTTAAAAAACCATTCACTAACACAACTTAATTTAAAATCAAAATCAAAGAAGAGATTTCTGGATTTCCAAAAAGGTATATCATGGAATTTTAAATTGTACCACCGTTTTTAAATATTTTTTTTTTCTGTTTTAAGTCAATTTTTTAGAAAATTGCCCCTCCTGCCTAAACGGGGGGAAATATACCCCCCTCCCATACGATTTTTTCTTGTCTTTACCCAACATACTCGCTCCAGCAGTTTGGTGCATCTTATACCGATCACCCTCCCTGTATATGCAGCTGTTTGGGTTGGATACTGTTGGAATGACGATTTCACAAAAAAAAAATAAATCCCGTCTTCTTAATACGTTCGTGTGCACATCGAGTTTTTTAAAACAAAACAGACGCACAAAGATCTGGTTTATTTCATAAATTTCAGATATTTTACACAAAATTAAAACTAGGATATAGGGAATTTAAAACAAAAAATTAAGCTTGGCGAAGAATAAAAAAAAAAACAAAACGCTAAAGCAAAATAATAAGAAAAGTCTTAAGAAAACCTTAAAAAAAACAGGAAACAACAAAGCAAAAAAACGAGTGTTCCCAAAACTTTTTTCTTCCCCCACTCAGGCGGGAGGGTCAATTTACAAAGAGAATACTAGAAACCAGTGCGCTTTTCTTTACCTACAACATTGCAATGTAGTTTTTTATAAGCTCAAATTTTTTTTGCGAAGTCGAGTTAATTTAGAGAAGTTTTTTAAAAACAAATTTAAAATTTTTGGAAAATTATTTCTTTTGTTAGTCTAACCCTATTAACTACAATTTTCTCAAAAATAAAATACCCTACTTCACGATTTGAAATTCTGATTTGGACTTTTGAGAAAATATTGCATTGGTCCCAAAATGAATAATGTTGCGGTAAAAAAAAATTATTAGAATGAAAAAGTAAACAGCACCTAAGCTTTAAGATAACAAAAGCCTTTCTATAAACTGTTTAAAATAATCTTTGTTCGGGGCCAACGGAAACGTGAATCCTTCCTTTTCTGATGTTTTATTTTCATTCTATAGAGTATGTATCTATGTATATGAACGTATTTTTATATTGTTTGTCTATTTTTTCTTTGCAGTTATATTCACTATTTTTTCAAACTCCTCATACACTTGAACCATCCTTGACTTTATAGCATATGGCCTTCCGCTCTCTTATACCTTCCGAAATGTGAAGTACGTTTGCTATATGCAATGAATGAAAGAAGGACACCTTAGCACTTTCAAATACTATAAGAATTGTAGTATATGAATTCAAGGGAATAACAATACTAAATAAAGATAAACAAAACCCAGCCATAGGGGTTTCTTTGAAAAATGGTTTTTCCTTTTTTCTTGACACTTCAACCGGAAATTTCTGGACCTGTTAAGGTCATATAAAAATTTCCTTATATGCATAACAAAGTAAGTACATAGATCAAAAACTAGTAGGTACGCCCAAAAATACAGCAATTGCGAATACTAAAAAAAAAAATATAAAATATATGATTGTCACCTTGAAGGTAATATGGAAAGTTGGGTAAAAATTTGATTTAAGAGATGAAATTAAATAAAAAGAAAAATGAACAAAGCAAGCAAGGTATTTAGGTGGTTTGGAAGATATTACATTTAAGAAAAACACCAAATCTATTAATCTCCAATTTATTCATTCTCAATTAAATTTTTAACCGTCATATGAAAATTACAATTTTTGCCTATGAAATTGAAATAAAATTCCCCTTTTAATGGAAATTTAAATTTTTATGCAAAGTGGATTAAATCAAATAACTTCGTAGATAAATTCTTGTTTTTAAATTAAACTCAAATAGAATATTTTTAAGCAGGAATTAAATTTTTGTATAGAGATAGGTAGTAGCCGTGGCGTGATGGTTAGTGCAATGGACAGTCATGCCGGAGGTCTTAGGTTCGATCCCCAGCATCGCCACCTATTTATTTAAAAGAAAAAAAAAAAAAGGCGAGGAGCGAGGAATTGACGAATCCTCCAAGAGTATCTCCTGTCACAGAAAAGTGCCCCTCGTTAGCCGTTCGGATTCGGCAATAAACTGTAGGTCCCCTCCATTCCTGCAGACAAGCACACAGGAATGGTTGAGAGTTGTAAGTCACTAGGCCCTAGTTCTTCATGAGCTGTTGTGCCATCAAATGTATTATTTTTTTTTATAGAGATCTCTCATTTTGAATTTGTCAATAACTGATGAAGTTATCACTACTGCCTACACTTGTTTGCCTGTATTTTCTTCTATAGGCAAGCTTGTTCTATTTTTTTCTCAGAAATGTGCGGAAATAGATATCTAAGCAAATAAATAAAAACGTTCACTCGGGCGTATATTTATTTTTTTTTGCCATTTTCTTCAAAGTCTAGAATATTTAGTCAAGATATTTCTATGGGTTTTTTTTTTTATCGAAGGTGACATTTTTGTATTTTCCATTATTACAGAGCCTAAATTCAAATTTTGACAGTCAACCTTTTCAAAATCGCCGGCGCTATTTTGAGAAATAGAGTGAATTCGTTGCTTAACAAAAAAAGTGCATTAAATTTTTAGTTCTTCATGAGCTGGTGTGCTACTAAATTTATTTTTATTTATAAGAAAATTGGATTTGACAATTTGGACATTTATGTAATTCCATATTTTATCAGAAAAAAATATTTGAAAAAATTAAATGATATTTTTTTTGCTGAAATATATGCGCATATAGTTATTAGCATTTTCGCAAAAAATTGTAATTGGTTTTTACTCCTCAAATTATACAAAATGTACAAAAAATATGACAATTTTTAGTAAAAATAATTTTTCTTTTTAAAAATGTTTTTGGATCTTTTTAACGATCAAATCAAAATTAAGGATTTTATATAAGGAAAACGTATCTTACTTGAATTCAGGATACGGCTATCTTCTAATGGGTGCAAGGGGTGGAAAAATTCAGATTTAAGTTTCAATGTTTCGCTTTAAAAAAAAAAAACCTTGAAACTTGTCTAAAACAATAAAGCTATTTTTGGGAGGAAATTATCTTAAACGAGTAAAAATTACTAGGAAAATGGATTTATTATAAATTTTTTTTAAAATTTTTAAATCTAACAAAGATCAGTATAGCCATTAAAAAGTTTTACGTCGTAAATAACTGGAATTCAATTTTTTTTTTTTAAATTCGATATTTCAACAACGGGTTGATAATTTTTTTCGAAATTTAATTTTTAATTCAACATAAATAAATACTAAAAAATTGTGTAGGTATCAATTCTTTTTCTTAAAAATTTTTAAAAAATTTTATATATAAAAATTTAATTAAAAAAAAAAAAACCGCTCCTACGATTTTGAATTTTTTTATTTTCAAAAACTAAGATTAGTTGAAAAAATCAGCTGGTATGTACTTTTTTAGCTATCCAAAAAAGTTAGAAGATTTTTTTAATAAAATTATTTCGAATTATGTTGATTTTCAATTTAAGCTCTAAGTTACATGTTTAATACTAGTTTAAACTTAAGGCTCCTTTAAAAAAAATCTTTACTTATAATGCACTTAATCTTTAAAATTCGAAGAGACTTTTACTAAAGAGCAAGTTTGTGCGACCCAGTCGTGCGTTTTATTTTTTTCCATTTTAAATCAATTTTTCAGAAATTGACTCCTTCGGCCCCAGGGGACGAGACAGAATTTCTCCCCTGTATAATTTTTTTTATCAGAACGATCTTAGTAACATTCCCCAAAAATATTCTGCACGAATTAAGTGCGTTTCTAAAAAGATTTGTTGTTCAATTCAACCTTATCAATCCGATAAGAATTTATTTTTTATACATCTCATATCCCAAATTTACTTCTACTACCATTTCATAAGTTATAATAATGTTACCACTTTCCTATATCACATTATTAACGACCATTAGCATTACCTTCTTCATATGGGGCCACCATAGCCTACACTGAACCAAAAAGGTACGTGGAATTAATTAAAAAATTAATTGGGACAATGTATGGTACATTATTATTTGTCCAATGAACTTGATAATAAAAAATATGAATGGCCGTTTATTAAAATCAATTGACGTTCATTGATTCAATGGACGTACATTAACTCGTTCGTAAAAATATTTCCGAATTATATTTAATGAACCGTTCATTAAAACAATGAACGGTTTATAAAAATCAAATATTTCCGAATTATTTTTCCGAATCATATTTAATGAACCGTTCATTAAAACAATGAACCGTTTATTAAAATCAATTAACGAGTTAATTGAATCAATGAACACGTTTATTAAAAACAATAAACACATTTATAAAAACAATAAACGCGTTTATTAAAAACAATAAACGCGTTTATAAAAACAATAAACGCGTTTATAAAAACAATAAACGCGTTTATTAAAAACAATGAACGCATTTATTAAAAACAATAAACGCGTTTATTAAAAACAATAAACGCGTTTATTAAAAACAATGAACGCATTTATTAAAAACAATAAACGCGTTTATTAAAAACAATAAACGCGTTTATTAAAAACAATAAACGCGTTTATTAAAAACAATAAACGCGTTTATTAAAAACAATAAACGCGTTTATTAAAAACAATAAACGCATTTATTAAAAACAATAAACGCGTTTATTAAAAACAATAAACGCGTTTATTAAAAACAATAAACGCGTTTATTAAAAACAATAAACGCGTTTATTAAAAACAATAAACGCGTTTATTAAAAACAATAAACGCGTTTATTAAAAACAATAAACGTGTTTATTATTTTTAATAAACGGGTTTATTATTTTTAATAAACGCGTTTATTATTTTTAATAAACGCGTTTATTATTTTTAATAAACGGGTTTATTATTTTTAATAAACGCGTTTATTATTTTTAATAAACGCGTTTATTGTTTTTAATAAACGCGTTTATTGTTTTTAATTAAACGCGTATATTAAAAATATATTAGAAACAATGACCAGTAAATTTAAAAAGTAAAACTTCATAGTCTTATTCCATTGTTATCGAATTTTTAATTTCCTGTTAAGAAATTAAAAAAATCAATTAACAATAACAAAAAGACAAGGAAATTTAGCTTTGTAAATTTATTAGGTCTTGTTGCTCGAACTCTGTCAAAATACAAAAGAAAGAAAAATTAGTGCGAATTTTCTTTTTCATTTCTTACAAACCTGTTAATAGCTTCGTTCTTTTATATCATATCTTCTCTTTTCTGAAATTTTAAAGTTTAAATAAAAGAAATGTTTACATTTTTATATTAGCTCTTTTATTGTTCAGATAAGCCAAATGGCAGGAAAAATATACACTAACAGTGATGTGAAACAAATTAAAATTACAATTATAGGATCTCATTCGGAAAACATGAGTCCTTGTACAAACTTTCTTTGTATTACTTTGAAAATATTGCGTTTCTATAAAGCACCAAAATAAGAAAAAGCTCTTTTATTGTTCAGAGAAGCCAAATGGCAGGAAAAAATTACAGTTAAAGTGAAGTGAAACAAATTAAAATTAAAATTATAGGATCTCATTCAGTAAAACATGAGTCCTTGTACAAACTTTCTTTTTATTATTTTGAAAATATTGCGTTTCTATAAAACCCCAAAATGAGGAACATGCGGTTGGATACTCGAGATTAAATAAATAAAAAATTTTGAAGCAGATATCCACTGCTCGGAGAAAACTGTTAAACTTAAATTTAACTCCATCAAAATAGAGAAAAATTTGAGTAAAGTTCGGAATTGAATAACCGTGAACAATGAATGGTTGGACATTCTCACCCATTTTGTTGAGGAAATCGATGTGGTCCTCTATGGCTTGAATTGTACTGCCTATCCAAATAAAAGCGTTCTGCGAGTCCTTTATAGTATATCTGGTAACATGCTTCTGACCCTCTTTGTCCTTTTTGAAAACTTTTTGGAACGGTACAAAATATCCATGAAGAGCCCAAAGCAATGCCGCATCTTTACAATCTGAAAAAAAGCCAAGTACAACAAAAATTACCGAATTAGTAAAGCTTTAAATGTGAATTTAAAAAAAAACTTTATTTTGTATTTATATAGTTATATATTTATAGTTATTATAAAACGTGTGACATTTTATTTTTATGTATACCAATTAATTGGAAAAGTAAATATAGTGTGTTCGGTATAAGGTGTTAAGACAAGGGAAAAACAGTATGGGAGTAGAGGGTCTATTTCCTTCCGTTTGGGCGGGAGGGGGAATTTCCTAAATAAATTACTTAAAAAAGAAAAAAAATATTTATAAACAGCGGTAATTTTACAATGCCAAGTTATACCTTTTGGGAAAGCCAGATATCTGTTCTTTAACTTACATTTAAAATTAAGTTGTGTTCCTGAATAGTTTTTGAAAAACTAATTTCCAAACTCGAAATTTTCAAAAAAAAAAATTTTAATTGCAAACTGATTTTTTTTTAATTTTACGTAATTAAGTACTAATTTTGTTTTCAAATTCTATTTTCTTAATAGGTTTTAGTCAAAAACAGAAAACCGGGTGTTAAAATGTTTTTTAGTTTTTGATAAAAGTAAAAATAACGGGAGGGGCAATTTTATAAAAGAATTGACTCAATACAGAAAAAAAATTAATAAATAGCAACGGTAATGGTTACAACGACATGCTATAATTTTTTGTAAAGCCAGAAATGTCTGCTTTTATTTTGTTTTTAAATTAAGTTGTTTTAAGGAACAGTTTTTCAAAACTTAATTTTCAAACTAAAATTTTTGAAAAAAAAAAAATTGTTTTGAAGAAAATTGAAAATAACAAAAGTAAGATTTCCTTCAATTCGACTTCCATACATTACTTTATTGCTCCAAAGATCCTATTCCTACTAAGTAGTAAAGTAGATTTGATTATTTTCAATTTTCTCAAAAAAGAAAAGACATCGAAAATTGAAAACAAAACTACAATTTATTAGGTAGTAATGTAATGTAATGTGCAGTAATGTAAAATTTTGAAAAAAAAATTAGTTTGGACACAAGTTTTTTCATTATTTTTTCAAAATTTTGAGTTTGAAAATTATTTTTTCAAAAACTGTTTTCTCAAATAATTTAAATCGAAAATATAATAAAAGAACTGACTTCTGGCTTTAAAAAAGTATACCTTGACATTGTAAGTGTTGCTGTTTTATAATAATTTGTTTTCTATTTTAACTCGATTTTTTTTTTAAATTGCCCCTCCGGCCTAAACAAGGGGAAATGGACCTATACAATTTTTTTCTTGTCTTAACCCAATTAACTCGCTCTAGCTTTTTGGTGCACCTTATACCAAACACCCTGCAAAGTAATTAGATTAATGTGTTTATTAGTAACATTTAGACAAGGAACAAACTTTCAGGTGCCTCTGTTGATGCGATTTCGTTTAAAATCTCTTTTATACTTTTTTCTTTGACGTTGTTGTCAGCTGACAGAAATTTAAGAAGTTTTTCCCCCAGCTTTTCCCAGTTGTTCAAAAATGAACCGGAATTGGGATACAAATGACTGTAGTCCATATCAACCTTAGGAATTAAAATTTTTTATTAATTTTGAAGGTGGTGAAATGTTTTAACGTACCAAGCGATGGCCATGTGGGAGCTTATACTGAGGCCATTTAGTGAAAATTTCAGAGGTGGAAGAAGAGTTTTTTATTTCCAAGAGTCTATGATTTGTACATGCTTTCCAGCAACGGTCAAATTCCTCACATGACAAATTATCATATTTTAATGCCCGATAGGCACTTTCTGCATTTTCTTCTAAATTTCATTTTCATTTCATGAATTAGTAAATTTAGTTAAAAAAGTTTATGTAATGAAGAGGAAGTAAGGGGCCAGTAATACCTATCTTTGAAATACATCATTACCATTTTTGTTTTCCAATTTTGAACACATTAGAGTTCGTTTTTTTTTTTTAAATATATTATGCAATACGATGAAATCTATGTCGACTATTTTTTTTTTTTTTTTCAAAAAGAAGCAATGCATTTTGATTAGGAAATGATTGAAAAACAGCACTCTCATTGGAAAACAAAAATTTAACGATGGATTTTTATGATTCCTACAACTTAAAGCTGTAATTAAATATAAAATTTAAGCTTGGTGCCTACACAGAACGTGTAAGCAAGAATAAATGTGTTCACTCATTCAGCCCCTTTTTAAATGTAAATTCCCGTGGCATTTAAAATTGGAGAACCGTTTTACTATATAAAACTATACCTATACGTTTTCTGCTTTTTATTTGTTGAAAAATGTTTGTGTGTTATGTTAAAGCTTAAAACAATTGAAGTCACTGCGTTGTTCTTGTTTGAAAGCCTTTCTCCCATTTCATATTCCCCGGAAATTTTCATTTAGAATCGGCCTGATTTAAAAACATGAGACTGAGTAAGTAAACACTTTTATTACTTTTTAGAAATTGCATTGCTTTAAAACCCCAAAATGAGGAACAAGCGGTTGGGTATACTCGAGATTAAATAAATACAAAAATTTAAAGCAGATATTCACTGCTCGGATAAAACTTAAACGTAAATTTAAATTCACCAAAAGAGAAAAATTTCAGTAAAGTTCAGAATTGAACAACCGTGAACAGTGATGAATGGTTAGACATTAGCTGCATTTTATTTTCCCCAGATCTAATCCGGATCAGATCATGATAATAAAACAAACTGGATCACAAATTTATTTATTTCTCACAGTTGGCTTTATTTGCACAACAAAATTGACAGAAGGAAAATTTTCACAAATATTATTTGAAATAATATTATTTGGTATTGAATGTTAAAATGGAACAGTTTTATTTTTTTAGTTTAATTTTCATTAAGTTAATAGGTTTTATGTATTTTGTCCGTGCCTCGCAATGCGTCGTCTCTATTGAATGAAGAAAAACTCATAAAAAAAATTGGAATGATGGCGGCATTTGTTTGATTTCGAGAATTTTTAATTTTATTGAGTTTTTTCTGTAAATCTTAGCAGAGGTACCAACCTATAAAATTAAACTATTGCTAGGGAAGTGTTCAAAAAATGGATTTCGAAATCCAAATCTAGAAGCAGACCTGGATCTTGTGTTGTTTTTGTATTACTTGTGTTTATGTTTCCAAATCCAATCCGGATCAGATCTGGGGGAAAATAAAATGCAGCTATTGTCACCCATTTCGTTGAGGAAGGTATTATGAAATTTACATTTTTCACTTTTGAGCGCATTAGAGTTCGATTTTAAATAAAATATTATGCAATACGATGAAAACTTATTTGGACTCATTTCATTTTAATTTTAATGAATCAGTAAAACGTCAAAAAATGTAGTTTCAAAATAATTCTTACTCAAAATGCATTGCTTCTTTTTGGAAGAATAAGTAGATATAAGTTTTTATCGTATTTCATAAATAATAATAAAAATGTAGTAATCCTTCATAAGAAATATCAAAATGTTTAATATTTCAAAAACCTCAGTGCTTAATATCAGTCAAATAGAAAAATAGAAGGTAGAAAGCTCTACTTCTCTAACCAAAATGCAAATAAGTACATTACTCTGTAGATTTATCTCCGGAAAAAATTTAATGCAAATTTAAGCGACAATATAAAAAGTGAAACAATTTATAAGAAGTGAAATAAAAGGAAATTATAAACAAATAATAAGAAGTGAAATTATAGGATCTTATTCAGCAAAACATGAGTCCTTGTACAAACCTTCTTTTTATTACTTTAAAAAATTGCGTTTCTACAAAACCCCAAAATGACGAACAACCGGTTGGATACTCGAGATTAAATAAATAAAAATTTTTGAAGCAGATATCCATTGCTCGGAGAAAACTGTTAAACTTAAATTTAACTCCATCAAAATAGAGAAAAATTTCAGTAAAGTTCAGGATTGAATAACAGTGCACAATGATGAATGGTTGGACATTCTAATCCTAAGTTTCATTTCTTCGTAATTAGAAATGATTCCAAATAAATAAATAAAAATAATCCCTTAAGAAAATTATTCTATTCAAATTTTGTTAACCCTCTACCGTAAATGTTATTGTCGAAAGAGAAACTGAAACTAAAAAAAAAAACTTCAAATAGTTATTTTAGATTGCTTTAAAATCAATTATAAGAAATAAGATTTAGAAAGTTAATTTGTTCAAATGTAATTCATACTTGACTTTGGATGCGGTAGAGGGTTAATGAAAAAAGGCAAAAAGTTTTCAAAATGTTTATGAAAATGATCCTTGACAGTGACTGTAGTTTCATTTATTCGCAATTTAAGATTTCTAATCAAAAAGTTTTAGAAATTTTCAAGAATATGATTCTAGACAGTAATCCTAGTTTCATTCTTCGGTATATGAAACTCTCAATAAGCTAAAAAAAAAACAAAAATCTAGATCCTATTCAAATTTTGTTAACCCTCTACCGTAAATGTTATTGTCAGAAGAGAAAATGAAACTAAAAAAAAACTTCAAATAGTTACTTTGGATTGTTTTAAAATCGATTATAAAAAATAAGATTTAAAAAGTTAATTTGTTCAAATGTAATTCATACTTGACTTCGGATGCGGTAGAGGGTTAATGAAAAAAGGCAAAAATTTTTCAAAATGTTTACGAAATTGATCCTAGACAGTGATTCTAGTTTTATTTCTTTCAAATTTTCGTTTATGTTTCATTTATTAAAAATAATTACAAATATAAATAATTGACCAGTTTATATGTTGAAAATTCTGGTATTTCTGAGAGTAAAAATTTGTTTTTCTCAGTTGTTCGACAGCAAAAGCGGGGTAGTTCTCAGAAATCTCAGAATTAAAAAAAAAATATAAACTGGACAAATAATAAAAAAAGGACATACCTTGTTTAGAAAACAAAAATGGCAAAATAGTGATTGTGGCAAGAAGATTGTGGCAGGAACGTGATGATGGATGGCGGCAAGAAGGTGATGGCAACCAACCCAGGAACAACGGGGCAGCGGCTTTTAATTTTTGTGGCGACGATGACGGAGGCAGCAATAACGTGGTGGAAGAAGATCGCTACAAAAATGTATTAAATGTTTTTTTTTTAGAAACAAAACAAAATTAAAGTTTAAGCTGCGCAAATTTATCAAAATTTGGACGGAAAATTGACAGATTTACGAAGCGTACGACTTTACAACGTTAAGAAGTACTTACATAAAGTTCTGGAGCAGGCAACGGCTTGATGACGGCACGGTGGAAAACGCACAACCTTCTTAATTCCACCAGCAGCTAATTTAAAATTTTTGTGGCGACGATGACGGAGGCAGAAAGATGAATATGGCGGCGGCACGGTGGAAAACACACAAACCTTGTAAATGCCACCAGGAACTACGTTGTGGCAGGCTTTAATTTGTGTGGCAGACGACGACGTGACGGCGGCGCGGCGTGGTGAAAGAAGAGCACTAGATAAGTACATAAAATCTTATTATTTTTAGAAACAAAAATGAATGAACATTTATCTGAATATTTATAGATATTATTATAAATACATTAGGAGTACTCACATAAAGTTCTGGAGACAAGAAAAACGTGATGGCGGCGTGGCGGCGGTGGCGTAGTATATAGCAGCAGCAAACGAACAAATAATCTTAATGCCACCATACATTAATTAATAACGTAGGCAGCAACAAAAACAAAATTAAAATCAATTAAATACTATTTTTTAAATAAATTTAAACGAAAAAACTTACTTTTTATTTCTGCAGTTGTATGCTCAGGGTTTTCTCCTACTCGTTTCACACTTTAACTTTGAATGTTTGAATGGCTTGGCGTGCTTTTGCCGGCTACATCATTTAACGAAAGAAATTCTTTCGTTCAACCAAGCAAATAAAGTGTTCCCACTTTGACAGTTTTTACACGGTGGCTCCACGAGAAGGATTTCATAGATTACTACTTTTCACTTTTGATAGAAAGGAAAAGCTATAGTATAGGTACCATAAAATGCTGGATGGGCATTTTCATAGCTTACTATTTCAATTATCTCAAAAAATTCACAGGGCAAATTTATGAAGTTAAAACAATTAAACAAATTGATTTATTGTTAACATTGCTTAAATCCACAAGAAAAAGACCAAAACTACAATTAAATAATTACATTCGAAAAAAACACAAAACAAAAAATGTCGAAAGGGAAAATTGCTTCTTCATAAAATACTATTCATAGCTTTCTTGATTTTCTTCCCACTTTGTGGTGAGAAAGAGACAGTCAAGGCGGGATTTATTTTTTTATGTTTCCTTTTGTGACATCTGTTTTTTCAGTATAAGGTTTTTGTTTGGTACTTAAATACTACAGAATCCAAGTTTTTTTCAATTGGAAAACTATTTATTTAGTGAAATGTTAATTTTGTGATTGAGACAGGTCTAATTAATTTTCAGAAGAGCAAAAATTTGAGTTTTGTTTTAACGACTGCTGAACGTCAGAGCTTATCGGTTGTGTTCACATTACTTTGTGTCTGAAAACGAGCTGACTTATGTCAAAAAAATCGTAAATCTGAGTCCAATATGAACACCGTCAATAGTAGAGAAAAAGAACGAAGTATCAAGTTACTCGGCAGGTTGCGTGTCGCCTACGTCACAGCAAGTACATAGATACGAATTTGACAGGCAGTGTATGTACCAAACTTGCTTGTCATTACTTGCCTGTGTTACCTCAGGTTAGAAAATATATCGTCGTCGTTCTATAAAAACTCCCTAAGTCCATTTATTTTAATTTTGTAACATTTTCATCTGTTATAGAATTTTACTGACAAGAACTTGAAATAAAAGTAACAAAAGAGTTTGGTACTTTTTACAAAACTTAAGTTTTGGTATTTAATTAACTATGCCCTATTTAGGAAAGGTTTTAAAGAGTTTTTATAGAACGACGACGATATAATATGGAGAGCTCGTTTCAATTCTAAGCTTTTATAGATGACGCTAATCAAGTTTCGGCAAAATTTCTCACTTAATTAATAAAAACGTTGTTAGGGTCGATCAAAATTTTTGTTTGCTTTTTTCAAACAAAAGTATGCTATGACGGAATTTCTATTGAAAAGTGCTGAAAAATTTTTTAGCACCAGGCTAGTTGAAATTTTTTTTCAACGATTTTGTTTCAAATCACGTTGTTTTTTTTTTTTTTCAAATTGCACTGAAAAATGTAGAAGATAGCATATTTCTGAACGACGCTTTTTTAAGAAACATACACGTTTTACAACCTTTCTGCTTTTTTCAAAAAACTAATTTATACTCGTTACATTTATATGAATTAATTCACATCAACCACATCAAATTTTATTACATTCATACTGTGAAAGATTTTTATAAATGGCTAGGCTATTCATAAAAAATAATAAATGTTTATTGATTTTAAAAGATAGAATACATTGTTTTAACGAACACGTTAATTGGCACAATGAACAGATTAATAAAAAAATATGAAATTGATTTTTAAGAATGGCTGTTTATAAAAAATAATAAACGTTTATTGATTTTAATTAATCCTATCCATTGTTATAACGAACATGTTCATTGAAACAATGAACAGATTAATAAAAAATAAAAAATAGATTTTTATGAATAATAAATGTTTATTGATTTTAGTAAATGTATTCATTGTTTTAACGAACAGTTACATTTAAATGAATTAACAACATCAAATTTTATTAAACTCATACTGCGATGCACAACTCTGGAAAATGTGAAGGATAAAAAGATACGTATAGTCTATTCGTCTCTTTTCACCCTCCACATTTTTTCAGAGTTGTGCATGAAAGCATGAGCCATATAAATCCTGAGTCAGCATATGTGTGCTTAACGAAACTTGAACACAACTCGGAGAGATAACTACGTTTATATGGCGAATCGAATCGAAATAGGATTGTTTCCGAACCTTATGTCGTTTTCGTTTGGGAGTTCGGAATTACTCCTTTTTGGCTCCTATTACTCCAAAAGCCTTCGATTGGTTGTTCCAAACAATGTTTTCGAAGTGTTTTTCTGTTTTCAATTTTAGAAAGGAGTAGACACAGAATTATTTTATTAAGGTATGCTATGACGGAATTTCTATTGAAAAGTGCAGAAAAATGTTTAAGCACCAGCCTAATTGAAATTTTTTTTCATTGATTATTTGTTTCAAATAACGTTGATTTTTTTTTAAATTGCACTTAAAAATGTAGAAGATAGCATATTTCTTAACGACCATAATGTGAATGTACTCATTTTAACATTTTTTAAGAAACATACATGTTTTACAAGCTTTCTGCTTTTTTTTACAAAATTGATTTATAGTCGTTACATTTATATGAATTAATTCACATCAACAACATCAAATTTTATTACATTCATACTGTGAAAGATTTTTATAAATGGCTAGGCTATTCATAAAAAATGATAAATGTTTATTGATTTTAATAGATAGCATACATTGTTTTAACGAACACGTTAATTGGCACAATGAACAGATTAATAAAAAATATGAAATAGATTTTTAAGAATGGCTGTTTATAAAAAAATAATAAACGTTTATTTATTTTAATTAATGCTATCCATTGTTATAACGAACATGTTCATTGAAACAATTAACAGATTAATAAAAAAATAAAAACTAGATTTTTATGAATAGCTGTTCATAAAAAAATAATAAACATTTATTGATTTTAGTAAATGTATTCATTATTTTAACGAACAGTTACATTTGTATGAATAAACATTAACAACATCAAATTTAATTAAATTCATACTGCGATGTACAACTCTGTGAAAATATGAAGGATAAAAAGAGACGAGTCCATTCGTCTCTTTTTACCCTCCACATTTTTTCAGAGTTGTGCATGAAAGCATGAGCCATATAAATCCTGAGTCAGCAACGAAACTTGATCACAACTAGGAGAGATAACTACGTTTATATGGCGAATTGAATCGAACTAGGTTTGTTTCCGAACCTTATGTTATTTTCGTTTGGGACTTCGGTATTACTTCTTTTTGGCTCCTATTACTCCAAAAGCCTTCGGTTGGCTGTTCCAAGTAATGTTTTCGGAGTGTTTTTCCGTTTTCAGTTTTAGAAAGGAGTAGACACGGAACACACCAATGCAAACAAACTCTTACGTAAGATTATTTGTCAAAATTGGAAAATGCTTGAAGCAGCCATTTTGTAAAATGGCAATCTGATGTAGTTTTCATATTCAATTAGAATGTAGTGGAACTGTTCCAAAATCAAAAAAAAAAATGACATTGGAGAATATAAAATATGAAGAGTACGATTAAATTTCTAACGTAAAATTTCATAGGGGCGCTTATAAGTTTCGGCAAAATAGTAGGTTCGTTAAACAGTATTTATGTATGTGTTGTTTGCGCGAGCGACAAAAGTTTGCAAATGAGAACGGGAAACAACACAATAAGACTTAAATATTCTTAGGGCTTGTTTCACAATGTCTAAAGTTCTAAGTAAGCTAATTAGAACTTTTTTGACATAAAATTGTAGGAAAACCTATCATGTAAAGTTCTGATTTGCTAACTCAGAACTTACACATTGTGAAAAAAGCCCTTAAAATAATAAAAGAAACAATAAAATGTGGCAAGAATTAATTTAAAGTCAAAATATACACCAAACAATTTCATTACCAGGTACATTACATTTTTCCTAAAGTGGAACGACCCCCTCAATGAAAATAACACCTTGAAGCTTCAATTCAGATTTTTATCAGAAATAGATTTTTCGTGGCAAATGAAATAGTTACTATTTAAAATTGATATTTTTCTCATACCTATTGTCGGGGGTATCTCTGTTTTTCTGTCGGTAAGATAATTAGGCATTTCCTCGAATTGTAATTTTTTTCCGACGCATCGAAGAGAATTTCAATTTAGTTATTTCCTTACATCAAACAGGTAAAAACCTTGTTCAATTTATTTTTTGTTCGATACACTCTTTTTAAAGTGTGATCACTGCAACACGTTAGTTGAAACTAAAAATTGGCGCAAAATTAACCCTTCGTTAAATTATTATTAACCATACATTAAAATAATAAACTGTTTATTAAAAATTTGAATGGTTCATTAAATTAATGAATGGTTTATAAAATTAATGAACACGATTAATAGAAATACTCTTCCTGTGCATAGTTTCGTCAAGCTTTATCGTTAACTAATAAGTAAACATATATATTTTTATTAATGGCTATTTATTATCCCAATAAACGTTTATTAATTTTAATAAATGTTATTAATTGTCCTAACGAACAGGTTAATTGCCACAATTAACAGAATAATAAAAAAAAATATTCGTCCATAAAAAATAATAATATAGATTTTTATAAATGGCTCTTCATAAAAAATAATAAACGTTTATCGATTTTTATAAACGGTATTAATTGTCCTAACGAACTAGTTAATTACCATAATTAACAGAATAATAAAAAAAATTATTCGTCTATAAAAAATAAAAGTACAGACTTTTATAAATGGCCATTAATAAAAAATAATAAACGTTTATTGATTTTAATAAATGTTATTAATTGTCCTAATGAACAGATTAATTGCCATAATTAACGGAATAATAAAAAAAATTATTCGTCTATGAAAAATAAAAATATAGATTTTTATAAATGGCTATTCGTAAAAAAAAATAAATGTTTATTGATTTTTATAAATGGTATTAACTGTCGAACGAACAGGTTAATAACCATAATTAACAGAATAATAAAAAAAAATTATTCGTCTATAAAAAATAAAAGTACAGACTTTTATAAATGGCTTTTAATAAAAAATAATAAACGTTTGTTAATTTTAATAAATGGTATTAATCGTCCTAACGAACATGTTAATTGCCACAATTAACAGAATAATAAAAAAAATATTCGTCTATAAAAAATAAAAATACAGATTTTTATAAATGTCTATTCATTAAAAATAATAAACGTTTATTGATTTTTATAAATGGTATTAATTGTCCAAACGAACAGGTTAATTGCCACAATGAACAGAATAATAAAAAAAAATTATTCGTCTATTAAAAATAAAAATCTAGATTTTTATAAATGGCTATTCGTAAAAAATAATAAACGTTTATTGATTTTAATAAATTGTATTAATTGTCCTAACGAACAGGTTAATTGCCACAATCAACAGAATAATAAAAAAATATTCCTCTTTAAAAAATAAAAATATAGATTTTTATAAATGGCTATTCATAAAAATAATAAACGTTTATTGATTTTAATAAATGGTATTAATTGTCCTAACGACCAGGTTAATTGTCACAATTAACAGAATAATAAAAAAATATTATTAGCGGCTGTTTATAAAAAATAATAAACGTTTATTGATTTTAACAAATGGTAATAATTGTCCTAACGAACAGGTTAATTGCCACAATGAATAGAATAATAAAAAAAAAATATTCGTCTATTAAAAATAAAAATATAGATTTTTATAAATGGCTATTCGTAAAAAATAATAAACGTTTATTGATTTTAATAAATTGTATTAATTGTCCTAACGAACAGGTTAATTGCCACAATCAACAGAATAATAAAAACAATACTCCTCTATTAAAAATAAAAATATAAATTTTTATAAATGGCTATTCGTAAAAATAATATACGTTTATTGATTTTAATAAATTGTATTAATTGTCCTAACGAACAGGTTAATTGCCACAATGAACAGAATAATAAAAAAAATATTCCTCTATAAAAAATAAAAATATAGATTTTTATAAATGGCTATTCATAAAAAATAATAAACGTTTATTGATTTTAATAAATGGTAATAATTGTCCTAACGAACAGGTTAATTGGCACAATCAACAGAATAATAAAAAAAATATTCCTCTATAAAAAATAAAAATAAAGATTTTTATAAATGGCTATTCATAAAAAGTAATAAACGTTTATTGATTTTAATAAATGGTATTAATTATCCTAACGACCAAGTTAATTGTGACAATTAACAGAATAATAAAAAAATGATTATTAGTGGCTGTTTATAAAAAATAATAAACGTTTATTGATTTTAATAAATGGTAATAATTGTCCTAATGAACAGGTTAATTGCCACAATCAACAGAATAATAAAAAAAATATTCCTCTATAAAAAATAAAAATATAGATTTTTATAAATGGCTATTCATAAAAAATAATAAACGTTTATTGATTTTAATAAATGGTGTTAATTGTCCTAACGACCAGGTTAATTGTCACAATTAACAGAATAATAAAAAAATGATTATTAGCGGCTGTTTATAAAAAATAATAAACGTTTATTGATTTTAATAAATGGTAATAATTGTTTAAACGGACAGATTAATAGAATCAAAGAATCGTTAATTAAAAATTAAAAAAAACATTTTTTGAATGGCTGTTCATAAAAAATAATAAACGGTTATTGATTTTAATAAACGGTATTCACTGTTTTAACGAATACATTAATTGAGCCAGTGAACAGGTTAATAGAATCAATGTATGGTTCTTAAAAACGCAGATATAGATTTTAATAAACGAGAATAATTAACGATTATTAATTCCAGCTTTTTTTTTTATTAATGGTACATTAAATACGGGAATAGTACATTGATTCAACGAATAAAAAGTTTATTATCGCCGTTTATAAATTTTACGAACCATTTTTTTTTCAGTGTACAGTGCCCTCTAGGCTATATTATGTCCTTAAATAAAAAGCAATACATCGATGGCCGTTAATAATGTGATTTATTTTTGCACCGACATTATTAGAGGTCGTTCAACTAACCATCCAGCCAGCCAATGAATTAACTTCTCATAAAAAAAAAATCCATTACGGCGAAAGCCATCATAAGCTTAAAGAGCGACAGGTGTGTTTTAAGAATGAAAAATATTCTACATCCTAATGCAGAAGTACACAAAGAATAAATAAAATAAAAAGAATTACTCGATTCTGCGCTCCATTCAGTCGGATAAATTGTTAAACTTTATCCGGAAAGTAGAGAGAAACCGTATTTCTAACGTCACGTGTGTCGTTGTCGTCCTCTTAGTCGTCAGTACTAAAGCTCAATATTTATTCTCGATGAGGTATTGATAAAATGAAAAAAAAATAGAAAGGAAAACAGGAAGTTTCGAAAAACTGAAAAAAAAGGAAATGACATCCTTTGTTTTATTTTCATTCACTTAGAAAACTATGTACGGACGGAAGCGCTTGGTTGTATCAATATTTTCAAAAACAAAAAAAAAAAAAAAAAACAACACCAATATATCGACTTAACGCAGACATAAAACCAACACGACAGGATTATAATGGAAATAATTCCGTTATCGGGACTATATGGTATTGTATAGGTTTTTTGCAAATTATAGTCATACATTGTTTCCACGATTTCGTAATATACGATTTCGCTCTGGCTGAATAGTTATGGGTCAAATAAATTTACGTAACAAAACACCCATGTGCATCTTGTAAAGCTTTTGGTGAATAAGTTAGGATGACAATAAATTTCGCGTCTTTCTGATGATTTTATTTTGAGAATAGTATACACGTTTATAAAATTGTATGAATTTTTGAAATTTGTTCAAGCATTTAAAAACTTGGGCTTCCATTAAAACATTTGGGTGAACATAAACATATTTTTGTTAGAAATCTTTTTTATTTTATCAAAAACTAGAAAACACTTAAGTATTTACTCTTCAGTTTTTGACTAAAAAGTAATTGGAGCATCGAAGGCTAATAACAAAATTACACCTGAATAACGTATAATTTTTAGACAAAATTAGTTTGAATACAATTTTTTTCATTATGTTTTCATTTTAGTTTAAAAATTAATTTTTCAAAAACTGTTCACTTAAATAATTTAAACTTAAACTAATACCGGACTCCTGGCTTTAAAAAAAGGTATAGCATTACATTGTAAATGTTGCCATTGTTTTTAATTTTTTAATTTTAAGTCGATTTTTTTAAAAATATGCCCCTCCCGCCTAACCAGGAGGAAATAGACCCCCTCCAATGTGATTTTTTCTTGTCTCGACTTAACCTACACGCTTTAGCTTTTTGTCATACCTTAGGTGAGTCACCATGTATAGGTACTACTTCGTATAAATGTGTCAAGTTTTGGATACGTAAAAAAATCAAAAGATTTTCATCAAACTTGACGTTACGATAATAGGGAAGACGAAAACAGTGGGTCTCGCAATTCCGCCCATCTATCTCTCCGTTCATCTACAGCCTCTTTGGAAATTCTCCTGACACGCTGACAAAAATAACGGCACCTGCCATATAATTTTTTTTTAGTATTTTTGGAAAATCTTTTTTTTTTAATTCAAAAATGGTTCCACGGATTTTTCTAAAAAAAAAAATTCAATACATTTTGTTAGGTAAGTATGTGCTACCTTTTGGTGAAAATAAAATTTCTGTAAAATGTTTTTAAATGGTACTGTAGACGAGAAAAAGGGCAAATAAAAAATAAGGCAACGTATTTCGGTGAACAAGAACTGAGCTCTTTTCATTTATTCATTTGCATATTAGAATATAACATTTAAACAATTTACAGTTGCATGTGCAGTGCATGATCATACGATCGCTTTACATAATAAGGTAAATATTACATAATATAAATATATAAATCATAAAACTGTCGATATACTAAATACAATTTCAAATAATAGGGTACACAGATAATGTTTGTACATAATACGAAATGTGAGTTCACATATTAAAGCCTACAGTACCTCCCATAGAACCATTTTCTTTTAATTTTCGTTTTTGTCTAAAAAGGATTAGCTGATTGTGATAATTTATATAATGGAGAATCTTCTAAAAAAATCAATGTAGTACCTATTGTACCTATAACAAAATTTTCAAAAATTTTTGGATTTTTAAAAAAAGTTTCAATTCTTTTTTTTGAAAACCAAATATTTTGAAAACGACTGGGTTGATTTTTATGAAATTTGGTACTGAGTGCTTTTTTAACATTATCTAAAATAACTTGAACACAAATTTTTCTTATAGTCAAAACTAACAGCACCTTCCATAAAAATGTTAACATTCGTTTCAGAAAATCTAAATTTTCTCGAAAATGACCCTGCGAATTTGGATAAAATTATTCCGAATACTAGTGTACGGTTTATCTTTAGTCAAAAACAAAATTTACATTATTAACAGTACCTGCCTTTTTTTTATTTTGGTTATCTGTAATGCACATATTTATAATTACTAGCTGACCCGCCAGACGTTGTCCTGTCTTAGCTATGAATTCGAACTGGAATGTATAATAAAGCAAAATTGAGTACCTACTTCTAGAGGATTTACCATCAGATGAAGAAAAAAATAACAAAATGATATGACCCTAAAGATAATATAGCCAAACGTATTATACACTGATAAATTTTTATAATTCCATTTTTTTTGGGATCTTGTGATCTATTACATGTGGATATAAGAAGAGAGAGAGAGGTGAAAAAATCCTCTTTATTATTCTTTGCCTGTTTTTAGTTCGTATATATAACATTACAGACCCTTTAAAATAAATAAAACAAAATAAGCGTTAATGGGGTCACTGTGGCGTATGCGTACTTTTTTATCAGCATAAAACACAGCTTTATAAATAAAAATAAATTTGGTGGCACAAACGGCTCATGAAAAACCAAGGCCTAGTGACTTACAACTGTTAACCATTCCTTTGTGCGTGTCTACAGGAAATAGACCTACAGTTTATTGCACAATCCAAACGGCTTAGGTGAGTGGCACTTTTCTATGACAAGAAATACTCTTGGCGGATTTGTCACTCTCTCGCAAGAGGTAGTAGCTCCGAAGAAAACTTAAGGTGGAATCGGCTGGTATTGAACGCCAGACCTCTGGCATGACAGTCCAACGCACTAACCATTACGCCACGGGCTACTACATCATCAAAGCTTTACAGATTATTATTATTATTATTGTACTATTCATACTAGAATGTCAGTTTATTAGACTTGGCCATTCTTTATTCCGTCAATTTCTTTGAATTTGTCAACAACAACAACAACAACATCAACGTGAAGGCGCTACCACCAATTGCTTACGAATTAATTGTTTTGGTAATTGTAATTAGTTTTATTTTTGTTTGGCTGGAGATATAGCTATTTCAAGGGGTGCCAAGCCCTATCATCAGTCTCCCTTATAGTGGTGCTGAGCTTTAATCCAATTTTATTTGAAATAGCTATATCTCCAGCCAAACAAAAATAAAACGAATTAAAAATACCAACAAAATTAATTCGTAAGCAATTGGTGGTAGCGCTTTTGAGTTGTTGTTGTTCTTTACGGTTTATTTTATATAATTAGAGTTAAGTCAGAGTTTGTTGTTTAAAAAAATTTAAATCGATTGCGAAATTTAAACTATCCCTTATTACTTTTTTTTTGTCTTTTAATCACTGACGAACAGGTCAATTCGTCAAACAATTTTTATATATTAAGCGTTTCTTAGTACCACAAATACATAATGGAGAACTACTCTAAATTCTACATCAATATAAACAAATAAGTTATACTTTTTTAAAAAGACTAATTAAATCAGAAATGTCCCTTTCTATAAAAATCGGTTGATGTTCAGCCGAATTATGTACGTATAAACAAAAACCCAAGGCAAATTTTTCAACTTTCAAAATACTTTTGTTGTGTTAAAATTGAAAAAAAAAACAGCAATAATTTTTGCACTATTGGCCTTTTATGAGATTCTATTCGGAGTAAAACAATCAATACACATTTGAAATAATCAAATAGAAAGATATTAACATTAAGATTTTTAATATAACATTACAAATTAGATCTATTTGAATAATCTCTTTTTAATAGACTCTCGCAATTAGCATCTGTATTGATGCACTACGTATCAATCGCCAATGTAGAAACACCGTTCGAACAAAAAAAAAAAAAAAAAAAAAAAAAAAAAAAACAATTCAAAAAGTATATAATTTATTGTTATCACCACTTTCCGACTTTTCTGGCCTAATTTTCCAATGTTTATCTCCGTAGTGTGTTTATCTGGTTCAAAATACAAATCAAAGAAAAAATCCCCATCCAATTTGGATGATCTTTACCCGAGTTATGCGCGTACGAAAAAAAGAACTAATTAAGAAAATTTGAGATTTCAGGATGTTTTTACGAATTTCTGATTTTGCCGTTCGAATTTTCTAATATTCGGTCAAATTTTTAAATTTTCGGCCCCGTTGTGTGTTAATCTGGTTCAATACAAATTCAACAAAAAATCCCCAACCAAATGGGATGATGTTTAGACGAGTTATGCGCGTACAAATACAAAAAGGGATTCATTTTTATATATATATAGATTATTAATTATATATGTACTTATAATACACTCAATCTTTAAAATTCAAAGAAACTTTTACTACAAGAGCAAGGTCGTGCGATCCAGTCGTGGATTATTTTTTTTCTTCAGTTTAATAATTACCTGGTTTTATTAATCTTTCGACAGCCCGTGTCATTCTAAGTATTGCAAAAATTATCTTATATCTAAAAATATCAATTGGGCTGAATTTATGTAAACTTAGCCATTCTCACCTAAAAGTAAAGCATTCAATAACGAAATCGTGAAATTTAAATTTTAGCCAATTTATACTTCTGGCATAAGCATCATAAAAATACTTTTCCAATAAGAAAACTAAAAAAGAAATCACCAATTCGTGTGTACATAAATGTACTCCCAATAAAGATCATGTTTCAATTACCTATTAACATGACCCACTTTCAACTCGAATAATATCTCATTTCCATGTTTGCTTTATTTTAACATCTATTTGCATATCCTTTTGATCCTGGGGGGGGAAACTAAGCTTTGCCAAGAAGCCAACCCCCTTCCCTATAGCAACTCCTTTTCAAAACGCCTGGCATGCAACGAAGAAAAAGAAATGAAGAAAATCACATAAGAAATTTGTTTTCAGAGTGTTCCATGTCCACCACAAACAAAAAGGACATGTTTCCAAACAAGAGAGATAATATTCGTGTCGCCTTTTCATTTTCATCGTCAAGAACAACTATACTACCAGATAGCTATATAAGCTAGATGCTTTCAACTGGAATCAAATCTGGGTATTATTGCTTCAGGCCATGTCCTAAGCCCTGGTAAGTTAAGGGACTTTATACCAATGTATGAAGATGAACGTTATATTGTCTTAACTTATTACCATACATGAAGTTAGAATTTATAAGGAAAGTATGGATAAAAGGAAGTTGGAGAAGTTATGCCTAGGGTTAATCCAAGTTACAGCAATAATATGTCAATTACAATGATCCCTAGCTAAGTTTTATTTAAAGAAAATCTGTAGAAAATTATCCAATTAAATAAAATTAAATTTTAAGTAAAAACATGTGTGTGGTTTTAGGAGCTAAAATTGATGTTAGAAAATTTGAAATTATTATATGTGCGGATATGAACGTTAAATAATTTAATACCGATCCATCTCTGTTATATGATTTAACAATATGTAATTATATGAAGGCTCCTAAGATTTATGCCATCGCCATCGCCATCGCTAGAGAAAATTACTACATAATTTATTACGTATTTGCAAAATGTCAGAATATTTTTTTTTAAGTGAAAAAAAGCAGAATTAATTGTATTTGGGAAACATGCTAGTAATATTTTGAACTGCTCGAGAAAGCGAAAATGAAATAGGACAGAAAATTTATTCATTCTGGCCGTAATTTCCAAGCTTTCTTTATGAAAGCCAAAATATTATTGGAATATTAAGACACAAAATATGCACAACTGGGTTGCAAGAACTTGCTCTCGTAGTTAAAAACTGCTTCTATATGCATATGTGTGTCGAATGTCCATGTACGATATTTTTAGAGAAAAAAAAATGTTAAAAAGTAAAATAAAGAATTTATTTTTATGATTGATTTTTTTTGTTAAAAAAAAAAAATATTTCAAAAAGTTTTTAGATGCGATAATATTTTGAAAAAAGAAAAAAAAATTGAGAATACTCAAGGCACGAAAAGAAAAACTCATCCAAAGAGTATTTCCAGACACTGCACAGCACTACAAGAACCACAATTGGTTGAACGAAGGTGCTATTTATTGGCTGCCAAAAACAAAGGCGTCAACGATCTTAATATGCGGCCATTCAAAATGCGATTACGGGCCAGGTTCTTTTCATATCGGAGGTTAGGTGAATTAACAACGATTTTGCAATGGCAACCGACTAGCGGCAAAAAGGTTCATGAACAACGATTTCGAAGCAACTATTCTAAAGGGAAATTATAAATGCGAAGACATTTTGTTTCCACGAATTCCCATGATCCCGACTGTTTTATCGTTCGACTTCAAATGCCTGCAATTCGGATTAAATTATCATTTTTATTGTTAGTACATATTTAACTCTAAGGGCCAGTTGTACAATCGTGGTTCAATATTTAACCCGTATAGTTTAGCAATTTTAATTCGCCGATCTCGGTGGATTATCTGAAGTTTAACGATGGTTCAATGATGAATCATCGCTAAACCTCATCGCTAAACGATCCGCCGAAATCGGTAAATTAAATTTCCTGAACCACAGGTTAAATATTGAATCACGGTTCTAACTGCCTTATTCATAAACAAAAATGGGTTATTTCAGCTCTCGTATTCAGGGAAACTACACCATGGAATAAGAATTTTCCGGACTCAAAATAAAGGCAATTGCTTACTGCTCCATTTGAGTCCGGAAAATTGTTATTCCAGGGTGTAGTTTCCCTGAACACGAGAGCTGAAATAACCATTTTTTGTTTATGAATAAGGCAGTAAATGTTTAAAATAAAAAACTGCATCTTCTATTAACATGTCCATTGGTGTTTTGGTTTTCTCATTTGATATTTGTGTTTCTCAATATACATAAATCATTTATAGGCAACAGAGTTGTAAAAACTGCAGTCTTTTCGGTACTGCAGTTAATTGACTAAAAAGACTAATTTCAATAAGTCTTTTAACTTACAAAAATACTTTAACTAAAATCGAGCAGTCAGCAGTCAGTACTAATAGTTAGTACTTTTAGTTAATTAACTGCAGTAAGTAGTGATTGAAGCGATCTATAGTCAAACTATGAACGCAGTATGGGATGGAAAAAATCTCTCTGACTGGTTTCTTACAACCGTAGGCCTGAAACAAGGATGCAACCTCCTGGAAGCTTTGCCATGCGGGATCTTAGTGGATGATCTTCGCATTAAGAGTTTGATGTATGCAGATGATCTAGTGCTTCTAGCAGAATCTCCTGAGTCTCTTCAGTTGATGATAAACAATTTGCGTACATACTGTTTGCAGTGGAAATTAGCTGTAAACCTATCCAAGTCTAAAACGATGGTGTTCCGGAGAGGTTTAGGGCGGTTAGCTGCTAATGAAAAGTGGTTCTATGGCTCTGAACAAATAGAAACTGTTAAGGAATATCAGTACTTAGGTTTCAACATAACATGCAATATGAACGTGGAAAAACATCTTGAAAAGAAACTAACCGCTTCCAAAAATGCAATTGGTACTACTTGGCAAAAAATTTACGGAAACAAAGATCTATTATTCAGTTCCAAGTATAAAGTTTTCACCGCCACATCAGAGGCAATTATGCTTTATGCAGCTCAATCGTGGGGTTGGCAAAGATCTGACACCACTGAGAAACTCCTCAGATACTTTCTGAAACGCCAATTTCGTCTTCCCGAAACAACACCTAACTACATGTTAATGATCGAAACAGGATTATCTCCTCTTTACTTACTATCACTCCAGCTTCATTTCAACTACATCATAAAATTAATGTTTAGCCAAACAGGAAAAGTTGCTAGAAGAATTGCAATCACTGTCGTTAAATCAAACAGTTCCTGGTTTGAAAAATGGAAGGACTTAGCATCAGAATGTTCTCTTGCTTTTGATTTACGTTTGGATAACCTGGAAAAGTGGAAACCCTACCTCGACACACTACTTGAAAACCTACACTCAAAAATAAGGGAAGAAAATATAGAAAAAGCAAAAAGCTCGGTATACAGAGAATTATACTCTAAGCTCGAATACAACCTCAGAGACGCAAATTATTTCCACGATCAACACAACGCAGATATGATTTCATTGATCTTTCGTGCAAGAGGAGAACTACTGCCGTTAAATTTCATACCCCACCGTAACGATTTACCTATTATATGTTCCCTGTGCAACACTCGCCAAAGAGAAAATATAACCCACTTCATCGCAAAATGTCCAATTTTCGTAGAAATACGTCGGCAAATATGGCAGAAAAATTTCCTTAACCAAGCAGAAGTGATCGACATTCTAAACGGCAATAACTGGTTAAAACTTACCAAATTCCTCAAATTATCGTTAATATATAGAAAACAAATAATTAGAGAAGATTTCTAACTATAAAATATGATTTGAATTTGAATATCATCAGTTTTTTTTTATCTGGCTGACGGCCCATCTGGCCATGCCTTAAAAGTAACAAAAAAATGTTTGAAATATTTGTACAAGAAATCTTTTTGTTGAAGAATAAAGTTATAAGTTATAAAGTTAAGTTATAATGTAACAAAAAAAACAAAAAAAAAAAAAAAAAAAAAAAAAAAAAACTGCAGTATTTTTTAAATGCTTTTAGTCTTTTTAGTCAGTAAAAAGTCTTTGTACTGCGATGATTTAACTTTTAGTCAGCAAGTCTTTTAACTACAGTCAATTAACTGTAAGTCTTTTAACGTTTTCTATAGTCTTTTAACTAAAAGAAACAGGATGGAATAAAAAGAAAAGAAATTTAAAAGAAAAAAAGTTAAAAAAAAAATACAGTTAATTGACTGTAGTTAAAAGACTTGCTGACTAAAAGTAAAATCATCGCAGTACAAAGACTTTTCACTGACTAAAAAGACTAAAAGCAGTTGAAAAGTACTGCAGTTAATTAACTTACAGTTAATAAACTTTTTTTTAACTGCACAGTCGGAATGTTAGTACTGACTGACTGCTTGTTTCGCAGTTAAAGTACTTATTTACAGTATTAACTTACTTTCAATAGGTAAGTTAATTAACTGCGACTTTAATAACTGCATTACCAAAGTACTGCAGTCTTTTACAGCTCTGATAGGCAGGACAACGTCTGCCGGGTCAGCTAGCTTATGATAAAAAAAAGAATACGAAAACGAATACAAATACAAATATAATTTTCGGACTCATATTTGTGTATATCAACTTAGTGAAATGATTTCAAGAATTCAGAGTAAAATAAATCAATAAGTTTTTTATTAATTTTTAATTGCTTCCGAATACAAGAATTTAATTAATTTATTTATCAATATGAGTTACTGTGGCGTATGTGGAACATTTTCGTTGACATATTTTTTCGATAAGATATTTTGATCTGTCATATTGCCAAATCGCCCAAAATCTTAAATATTATACATAGTTATACTAATTTCTCATGCTACTATATTGTTACTGTTGGAAGCGAGGTAATAATGCGCGACCATTGGTCATGGGTTGTGTCAGTGAGTGATGCCGATGGTAGTCATCGTGCCTGTACGTCCGGAATTTTGAACGGTGAACGGTGTGATATCAGGCCAATGAAACTAAGCCAATCGAAGCATATTTTTTTCTTAAAGGTATTCTGAATATTCTCATATAATAAGTTTATCCCTTGAGTATAATATACAATTTTTTTAAAATCGTTTCCAATGAAAAAATTACTTATTTTTCGTCTCGGTACCACAGAAATATCATTTAGTTTCTTTTAAGCAAAAACTCCACCGGAAACTCTTAATTATTACTCTCATCAAAAAGTCATTGAAACTTTTTTGAATGCGTAAAGCATAAGTCTCTGAAGACGCTCGGAATATGGTGAATCTTCAAGGAAAAACAAAAAGTTTTTCAGTTAAAATGAACGTAATAAGACCTACTACCACTAATAAAGTCTGATGATCGGTCTGCCAGCCTAGAAATAGCTATAATTCCAGCCTTCAAAATTGTACAAGCTCACTTCAGTGTTTGCTTTTTCATTCATATAGCTTCAGCACTAGAAAAATCGTTGTACTAAATTTCGTCTAATGAAGTAAAGATAAGAAAAATATTTGTGTTCCTTCCATATTTCAGCTCTAAGTGCATTTGCAAAAGTGCACCAACGTGAATTTAATATATTTAACAGCAAAAAATCTTGCTGTGTATTTTAAATACAATAAAGTATATAGCTACACATAAAAGGGCATTCAGTTCACAAAAGGCCAATTTTGTTTCCCCCATCAACTAACGACACAATAAATTTTTGTCACCTCAAGAAAAGGTTTTAAAATGAACACATTTTCTATTTGCACACATCTTTTCTCAGTCTATTGTTGATACAAAGCACCATCGTCATCGTCTTAAAAAAAAAAAAAAACAACATGTTTTAAAAATATACTGTCAACAGGTAAGGTATTCCACTGTGCCAAAATCAGTATTTTTATCTTAATCACCGCTAAAATGTTGAACCCGCCCAAAAAATTACCATAATGTTTTGCTGCTTTTTTTTTTCTTGTGTGTCATTAACAAACAATTCGAGCGAAGTACTTTGCCCATTAGACAGTTTCACGCTGTAAGCAGGTTTATTTTTTGTCCTTGGTAGAGGAGCACTAAAAAGCCACACAGACTAAAAAAATAACAAAAACGAACGAAAGGTATTTACTTTCAACAAAGAAGTAAGGGCATCGACTGTTTAGGTTGAGCCTGCTTTGACGTCATTATTATCATGGATGTCCTTTAACTGAGTGTAATAGAGTATTTTGTTATATTTTCTAAGGTAAATGTTATTTCCTCTGTGTTCTCTTAGAGAGGTGAATGCTTTTTTTTAGGTACAAAAGACTTTAAAAGCAGTTCGTATTAGGGTTAGAGAACTGAATAATAATTGTAAGTGATGATAGAATATCATCAGAATATCTAGTCACCTTCTAAGAAGTTATAATCAAAACCAATAAGGAATATGATGCAAGACTGAGCCACACATACTATGCTGTTGTAGTTCAAATGGCTTCGAATTTTAGGCCGTGTGCGAATTCGATTAAAATCGCATTGAATTTATTCAGAAAATTAACGTTTGTCACTAATCAGGTGAATCTGTACGGTTGAAACGTCAAAATAAAATCTCGGATAATTTTAAATCGAAATTTTACACTAATTCGTACACGACCTTAAAAGCGTAAAAAAACAGGAAAATCAATTTTTGTTTTTTTTTTTTTTTTTTTTTTCTATAACCAAACTTTAATCTTATTTTCTGTTCAACCAATAATTTTTTTTAATCTGAGATTTTAACCTCGTAAATATCCATTTCAATTAATCCCTATTATACCACTTGCGCACTCATTTCCATCTGAGTAGAACATTTTACCTTCATTTTGAGATGTCAACCTTGAAGATGTTTAAAACAGAAGTTGTTGGTTTCGACTTCGAAAGACAAGTACCATAGTATCCAAATCAACATAGAAAAAGGACCGCATTTTCCCATTTACTATATTTTTTTTTTTATTTTTGTACTTCATTGATGAATATCAACCTATTTATTCGCAGTTTTAATTTTAACATCAGTTCTTTATGAGTTATTCGATTATTTTCAGAGTTTCGTTCGAAATATTGTGAAATACTGAATTTCAAAATAATTAATTTTGGAGAAGATGATGAATTTAAAAATTCAAAATTCTGTTTCTTAAATTTATTAATTATTCCGTGTGTCTAAATTTTTCCAGCAAGTCTCTGCAAAATACTAATTAAAAAATTCTCGGAATTAGATTTTAGAAAACGTGAATTTTAAAATAATTGAAAATTCCGTCTATTTTATCAATCTCTATTTTTCAAAATTCCAAAAAAAAAGATTGATAGTCCATTGCAATTAGGTTTTGGCCTAGTCAAATTTTTTTACAAGCTAAAATATAGTGGATGTTGTTCAGGACAATGCCTTTAAATATAGCTGAACGTTCTTAAATATTCCGAGGTGGCGTTTGGTCATCATCTTGAAAAAACCACAGCTATCTTGAATTTTCGGGTTTTTGCTGTAATTTGGGAAGGAATTGCTCTAGAGAGTTCATTTAAGTGATAGGTTTCTACTGCCAAAACCAAGGAATAATAAATTAATTCATTCCTCCTATAATAGATTAAATTGTTAATGTTCCTTTCGAAAATCAAGCAAGCTCTAATTGTTACCATGACTTTTCTGGCCTAATTTTCCAACTTTTATCTCCGTATTGTATTAATTTGGTTCAATACAAATCCAAAAAAAATGCATACCCAAATCGGATGATGTTTAGCCGAGTTATGCGCCTACGAACACAAAAAGTGATATATTTTTATATATAAATTAAACAATATGTATATCATTCAGGGTCGTCTTCATCGATAAGGAGACATTGCTGTGCAGCTAAGACCATTTTGTAGGCAAGTGCATTTACGCTCGCATCCATATTTGCAGTGAATATGAAACATAAATGACTTTTCTAGGGCAATTGAATACAAAAATACAGCAAATATCAGAAAGATCCAAGATGGCGGCGACTTTTCAAGATGGTGGCCAAACACCACCTCGGAATGCTTGGAAACTTTCAGATATAATTAAAGGCATTGTCCTGAACAACAGCCACTAAATTTTGTCTTGTAAAATTTTTTTGTCTGGGTTAAAGGGTCTTTTTTGTCTAATTGCACTGGACTATGAAGAAAGGTAAAAAAAAATATTAAATGAAAATAAAAATCTTTTTGGAAACAATAGACGACTTTTATTTTTCAATATTACTGCTAAGCACGTCCAAGTTTAAATAGAATTTTTTGCATTAGCTTGCAGTACAGTGGACTTATTCAAGAATGTGTAAAAATGAGAAAAAGGCGTATTTGAAATCAGCGTTGTTTTGATTCTATATTTAAATTTACTATGTGAAAATTCTAGAATTTAACGATGAAACATAGAAATCCTCAGCAATATTGGTTAAAGTCCAAAATGTTTTATTTGTATAATTCATAGTTTTTATTCAAAAAAAATAGATATTTCTGCAAACTTTACCTATAATTGCTCAATAAATTAATTAATAAAATGTGAGGGAATATATTTTATTTAAAGCGCATCTCAGCATTCATACTACCACAAGCATAGTTTGGTGCCTTTTGAAGAATTTTTCGTTTAAAATAAGGTATTTATTTAATTCAGAAAACTTAATTTTATATGTAATTAAAGGTGCTTCGATGAGCTTTAAACTAGTGCTAAAAAAGTATATGTCAACACTGATTTTTTTGGTATATCATTGTGCCAAAGACCACTTAAAAATAGCTGCTTTTTATGAAGATAAAGCTCAATATCTTAAAATGTGTCGATCATAGAAAAAATATTTTTCTACGTCACTTATTTTGTACTTTATGAACAATTTTTTGGAAAAAAAGGTAAAATCTTTATTTTACATTCGACAATTGAAAGGTTTTGAAAATATTTTACTCATGTAACAAGCTTTCACCTTTCGTTTGATACCAAACTCGTTCGTGTACCGTACACTCTTGGCCAGAAATCGGCAATTCCCTTTCAGATTTTAAAAACTTCCTCAAGTAGATACATATTGGCACTTAAATCATTACATATTGGCACTTAAATCATTGAAACTGTGTGTTTATTCCCACCAGGAAAACTAATAAATACGTGTTTAACAAAAAAGAAATGCTCAATTGAAAGTATTTATTTGTAGCATTTTTTTTTCTAGTCGAATGCATCATGTTTCATTGAATTTAATGAACAACAACAACTTAAAGGCGCTACCACCAATTGTTTACGAATCAATTTTAGGTATTCTAATGCGTTTTATGTTTGTTTGACTGGAGATATAAAGCTATTTCAAGGAGTGCCGAGCCCTATCATCAGTCTCCTTTTTAGTGGTGCTATTAAGGCTCCCAATTTTCTTCGAAACGAAAGGAGGACACAATTTTTCTAAATACATATGTACATAAAAATAAAATACGGAAGGCACCTATTTATTTTTTAAATTCGAAAGCTCATTACAAATAAAATCACGGTTGCCACTTGAAAATAAAGTTTGTGTCCAAAATTAAAAATAAAAATGACCAACTGTAGCTAAAAATTACCAAAATAATTTGAGTCCGAAATATTTGAACCTCCAAACACAGAAAACAATGAATTCATCACATTTATTTAAACATATTCTTCATATTACACAGACGACATATTATTTTTGTATGTATGAAGTCTAGTTTATACATCAAAGTGGTTTGAAATTCAAACCAAAATGAAATATCAATAAATCTCGCGTCGAAAGCTGTACAAAGAAAAATTAATTTAGTTTTATATTTAGTTTAGATAAGTCCGTTGAATTATATTTATTTCGAAAGAAATTTCTTCCCCTTTTTTACTTAAATAATTGCATTTAATTTTATTGTATTTTTCACACCTGGAAAAAAAGCTATTTTTTTGTATGAAAACTTCGCTTCGCTTCGATCTATAAACGAGGCTTTAATAAATAAACTAAAAGAATAAAAAACAGATACAAAGAAAGTCACAAAGTAGGTACCTATTAAACTTAATTTAATTAGACTAACATAAATAAATAAAAGTAACGAATCATAAATAAAAAAACATACAAATAATAACTTTTTAGAGCATTTCAAAATGAGATCAAAGTAGAACTTAATAAAAACAAATATATTTTCATAAAATCAATATTTTAAAAAAATGACCAAATGGAATAAAAAAAGACCATGAGACCAAGTGAAAAAATAATGACCAAATTTGGTCACAAATGACCAAAGTGGCAACCGTGAATAAAATCCTTGCCGCCTGAAAAATAAATTTAGTTTTCTTACAAGGCACTAGCAAAGCAGGTACTTTCAAAGTCAACCAGGCCCTCGCCAGTTACAACCATTCCAATTTAAGAGAAAACAAAAATTGGTTTACTCTAGATTCGGTACTAGAACTTTCGACTTACTAGTCTAATACGCTAACCACTGCACTGGCTACTTTGAAATACAAACGTTCAATGATAAAAATGAATAACTTTAAATTAAAAAGGGGTATTTCTGATGCGATAGGAAAACTTGCCTAATAATTTTTCAAAAAAGGGCCTACGAGTATTTGCGAAGTTTAAACTAATGAAAATTTTCAGGGCGTTTGGTAAACTTGGCAAAACTTACCATTTTTCCAAGCGGGTTTTGGCACAATTATCCTAAAAAAAAATAAATAATAAGGAAAATATAAAAACGCAAATTTTATCATCCTTATATTAATAAAAAAAAAATTATAGATAATATCATACAAAATTGGCTTTTTGTTGCCATAATAACAAAAAAAGCAACTAAAATAGTTCAAAAGGAAAGTTACAAGTATTTTGGTTGAACTCTTCTTATTCATTTCAAAACAAAATATTAAAAAAGAAAAGTGATATTTTGTCAGTGTGTGTAGCAAAAAAAATTGCATTCCTTCCATTGGATCCTGAAAAGTAGTATAGTAGTACATTTTCATGAGTGACAAAATGTTATTTGGTAGTTTGTTATCAAGCAGGATTATGACCTGCATTTTAATAAAATGGCAGAAATAATGACATAATGACACAAGTACATACAACAAAATGAACTATTGATCATATCTTTAAGATTTTTGAAAAGGAGGACACTTCAAAGTGAAGCAGGACGGGAGGACAAATTCGTTGAATAGGAGGACTGCCCTCCCAAACGGAGGACAGTTGGGAACACTAGGTGCTGAGCTTTAGTCTAATTTTAATGTGAAAAACTTTCTACATGCACACCATGAGATTCAAACCCACGCATATCAGATTTGCTCAGTCTTCGAGGTCGTATGCACTACGCATTCCACCGCTTATGACCACTGATGTAACAGGTCGAGATGTGCTGTTTGTTTATCAAATGCATTTGGAGCATCAACATTTGTATAAGCTCCTTTAAGTATGCTGTCTTGTTCCGCCTCCATTTTTCTCCGCACTACCACTACCACACTATCGATATCGTGTTTCATTTTCCTGGTTGCTACCACACTCTACAAATGTGGAAATGCCAAACCAAAATCGAACAATCGCGGACTAAAATTTAGTACTTGCACAGCACAGGGCTCAATTTGGTATTAGAACGGACATGTCTGAACCACGTCTAATGTAGTCTAATTTTCTTAAACTTCCATTTGTTAAATTGTTATTCCAATTAAAAAGAACAACTTCCAACTCTTACTACATATCGATCCTTATTTTAATATTTTTTATTTAATTAACTTTGGTTTGGAACTAACGGTAAGGCATGTACTTTTTTGTGTTGTAACATTAAGAACAACAATTTTTTTTAACTAAACAAAAGTCCTTGTTTATATGAAATTCCAACTAAAACTGGAATTAAAAGTGAACAAGACCAAAGTATCCAACTAACTTTTTCAATTATCCAGCAAATAAATCCACATCATCTACCGAAAAATGTCCAGAGCTCTGTTAAAAAAAAAAATAAATATAAAAGTAGCAGAAACATACAAACTCTCATATGTTGTGATGACCATTCGGCCACTGTTCACAGTATATCTCAACTTTTTCTCAAACCCCACCTTGGGACTTAGAGTAATGTTAGAATACCTATATGCAGATACTTTATTAATCGACGATGTTATACATTTTCTCCATGATGATTGTACTTGTTTCGTATCCAACAAGGCAAAGAAAAAAGTTAAAAATAGTTCAAAAAATTTGGTTAAACAGTTTTTTAATCAGATTCAACTGATTGAAAAGTTGAACAACGGTCGTTTCTCCATCATGTTTTAGAGTTCTCGAAAAATATTATCCATATAAGAATTTGTACAATTTGTGATGATGATAACCTCATCCAACTTACTGAGGTTTTAATAGAAAAAAGTTTTGTATTATACCGAATGAGTATGATGCAAAGTGATAATTAAAATTTACCTGGGGGACCATTGCGAATATCAGGGACAGATTTCACCTAAGAGAGTGGTTGATTCATTGTTTAAGTTGGGCATTGGTTAGAGTGAATGTGAATCTGATCTAATTTTAACGTGCTTCACAGCGTGTACAAAAATTTTAAGGCTTTAATTAAAATTAACAAGACGATAATGGCAAAAACAGAAAAATGGGTTTCAGCTTGAACAGCTAAGCCGATTTGCTTCAAATTTTGCATTTTATAAAATTTCCCAGAGGAAAAATTCGAGCGATTACATTTTTTGTTTTTACATTTTCTCGAAAATGGCTTTATCGGTTGTGATTGAACAACAGGATAAATGTAACAAGACCGCGTTTCTGGTTTTTGTCAAAAATGTTGCCTGGTTTTTGCGTTCCCAGTTGTTCAAATTTTAACTTTTGATTTTGATACATTTCTATTTTTTAGTTTTTAATTTTAAGGTAGATACATTATGCAGGTACTATAGACGGAGAGCTATGGGTATATAAATCGAACTTGTCTGTCGAATAGGTAGATTTTCTTTAAACTTGGTACCTAGTGATTTTTGGACACTCCCTGGCCCAATACGTTTTTTCAATTCTATGAGACCAAAAATATTGACACATATCTTTTTTGGCATTTTAAAATAAATCGTAATTTGCTCAAAACTGGATCCATAGATTTTTCAAAAGAAAAAAATGCATTTAATTTTTAGTGATTTTTTTTCGAAGATGCTTAACAATAAAAACCTCTAACAAAATATTTTCTTTAGTTTTCCCTTTTTTAAGAAAACTGTTTTTGATCAATTATTTTATTGAGAATATTTTAAAAAGTTTATGAATATTTTGTACCAAAATTAGAATTTTTTTTTTAAATTTTAAAGCAATGTTATTTTTTTTTAAATCAAAATTCTGCCTTTTATTAAACTTTACACCAAGCTGTTTTTTAGCATTATCTAGCTAATTTCTAACAAAAAAATTAACTTATCTTCCGTAAAATTGTTTATAAATATAGCGTCTCGCAAACGACTCCTACGATTTTTATCTACCAACCAACAAGAATAAATATATGAGGTACAATAAGTCATATTTACAGATACCTAGACAAAGGTATTATTATTTTAATTTAACATTTATCGTTTTAATTTAATAAATTTATTTTAAATACATTTTTTTCAAATAAAGCTAAATAAGTTTTGCATAATTTAAAAAAAAATTAAAAATTATTTTTTTAAATTCCATGTATTTCATGGACATGGTTCAATCTCCAGCTTCGCCACCTAATAGTTTAAAAAATGCGGCTACTTCATTTTTGCGGAGGAATTAACAAAACCTCGAAAAATATCTCTTGTCAAACTTTTCATAGAAAAGTGTCGCTCACATTAGCCGTTCGGATTCGGCAATACACCGTAGGTCCCTTCCATTCCTGCAAACACGCACACATGAATGATTGAGAGTTCTAAGTCACTAGGCCCTAGTTCTTTATGAGCTGTTGTGCCATCAGGTTTATTTATTTTTTTAAAATGTATTTCAAAATTGGGTAAATGAATTTTTTTCCGAATAGAATTTTTAACTCCAGATTATTAAACACTAAAAATTGGCATAACAGCATTTGCCCGCGGGGTAATAGTTAGTGTGTTGGATTGTTAGGCTAGAGGTCCGAAACGATTCCCAGTCCCTTCCACCTAAAAATACAAAAATGTTTTTTAGGTCCTCTTGTGAGAAAATGACAAATTCTCTTAGAGTATCTCTTGTCATGAAAATGTTTCTCCAGCAGCCGTTCGGATTCGGCAAACAATTGTAGGTCCCCTTCAATCCAACCTAACAACACGCACACATCAAATGGTTAAAGAGTTGTAAGTTATTGAACCCTGTTTTTTTACGAGTTGTTGTTTTTGGGAAATGTGTCTCAGTTATATACTTACATACTCCAACACTTTTTTGAATTTTTTTTCTATGCGTGCTGCGCTTGATCTAATAGTTTATGGAAATTTTTACTGCTGTTATCATATTGATCTTTAAAACACACAGACATAATTAGTCCCGCATGTTTCATAAGGATAAGGGGTCCTACAACTTGGTCTAACGATTATAAACAGACAAACGTTTTTTTTTTCTGAGGGGGGGATTTCTCTTTCTTTCAGCCTTTTCTAAACCCAATCTTTACTCTTTACATCAAACTAAGTATACCCAAAGGATGACGTGGTATCCGACAGGATTTTGTTTTTCATTAAATGTTAGCATCAAAGTCAAGGACATTTTATTCCAAAAATAAATGTCCCAAAGCACACATGGGAATGTATTTTCTCATCATCATTGACAATCTATTTATTTGCAATTTGAGCAGGTGTGTAACCACATTTATAGACCATGAGACTAGAAAATAAACAGAACCACCAAGCAACAAGAAGTACATCTAATTTTATATAAAACCCCATTTTACAAAGGTTTCAATACCTTATGTGCTAAGAAGGGATTGCACTTCATTTTAAAACAAATGACAAAAAAAAAATGAAAAAAAAAAAAATACTACTCAGTTCAAGCGAGATTTTAAATGGGCTGTCGTTTTTAAAAATTCAATTTTTAATACTTTTGTACCTGAACGATACATAATATACATACATACACAGTATTTTACTACATTTTGATCTCATCGAAATAAGCACCAACAGTTACCTGTGCCTACGTTCTTTAACTCTCACATCGATAAAATTGGTCGAGAAACGATGAGAACTGAAACAAATTATATGAGTTTTGTTCCATGTGAGAACAGAACGTAGGCACTGTTTTACAAAAAAAAGAAAACATTAGACAGTATTTAAGTCATTTTTAAACTGTTGCTAAGTTAAAAGTGGGTTTAACTTGATTTTAAAATATGTACTGTATTTGTTTCTAGTTAAATATTTCAATATTTGAAATCGAATCATTTAGTTAACTCCTATTTTGATAAATATAAAATAGAATTTGATCATAGATAGGAGATATGACCGAAATTCATTGATCCCACTAGGTCTTAATCTAGAGTTCATTGAGTTCATTCAAATGTTACAAAATTTTGACCGAACCTTGCTGGATCTGTAGGCGGGATCAGTGTGAGTGGTAAAAACGAGTTTTCGGGGTTTAAAGCCCTGTATTTTGTCGCCATTTTGGAAAAGGGGGCATAAAAGATCCATTAACAAAATATTTGTCCTGTATAAAATGCAAGCTAATGTAACATTTCAATGGTTATATAGTATTTCAAAACTTTGAAGGATCTAATTAACTCCTAGTTCTTCTTACATTTTTCAAAACTGTTTTGTGAACTAAATTAGAAAATTTATTAAATTTTGTGTTCATTATCAAAGGTGGAAGGGACCTACCTACAAAATTAAATTGTTTCATTTTTGCCTTCAAACAATTTTTGAACTAAATTCTTTTTTTTTCGTATGTTTTCAAAGGAAGAACACCATAACGTTTTAAGGGGATCGATGTTAGCTGTTAGGTCCGAAATTTCAGCAAATTTTTTCTAGAATGTTGTAATGAAGCATTACATTTCACCACCCTCCCAGCTTACAAACCAGCATACATTTTATTGTTTTTAATACTTACCGTCCGATGGCATGCGCCAATAGCATGCAAACAGGGCAAGAGCCCACCACCGACTAACTAAAACCCAAAGAATCACCTTGATCTACATTGAGCCGTTTTCCCCACACCAAATAAACTAGCGTGGTGAATTTAGAGATCCTAATCAGCATGATCTCCGCTGAGTGACGACGACAACAAAGCAACGACCGAAGAACCTCGATGGTGAAATAACAGGCCGACAATAAACATATTCAACACCAAGACTCCTCCCGTACCCCGCCCATTGATGGCACTCCATAATAAGAGAAATTACTGTCAACAAGTAGCTAACACCCTCCGTGCCGCCTCCTCCCCAACAAGAGGTAAGTAATAATAATAATAGGGTATAAGCGGTGACGTGGCGCTATTGGATTTTTCTGTGAAAAATTAAACTTCGCCGAAATTAAGCTCACACTTACTTATGCCGCCAAGTAGGATAAGTAGTACTCACAGAGACCCATAAAACCACGGAACAACCTGCTGAAGAGTATCGGAAATTAAACTACCGAAGACACCAGATCTGACCGTCAGTTGAAAGAAAGCACTCGACCGAGCAAGACGTGCCCAGTCAACCCAAATAAGAGGCTCCGGAATTAAATAACCAGAGGTAATAGTTCACAGACTGCCCCCCACCAGTGGTAAGGTCATGAAGCCGCAAGTAAAATACCAAAGGTACCACTGTACCAGACCCGATCGTCAGTCGAGAGGAAGCATTCAACCGGACAAGACGTGCCCAGACAGCCTATATAAGAGGCTCCCGAGATAAATATTAATAATAAAAGGTAATTATTCACAGACTGCCCCCCACCAGTGGTAAGGAGTCGTGAAGCCAATATATATAGCTGGTAAGAGCCGTTGATAAGCCAGCGTAAGCTGTTGATAGCCGGCGAAAGCCGTTCAAAGTCCGGTACAAACCGTTGATAAGCCAGTGAAAGCTGTTAATAGCCGGCAAAAGCCGTTGATAAGCCAGCAAAAGCTGTTGATAGCCGGCAAAAGCCCTTGATAGGCGCCAGTTATAGCGATCAGAAAAATGGATCAGGAAAAAATCTTCTTTTGTATAGTTCAATGTTTTATTATAAGATTTGAAATATAAAAAGGATACGAATCGATGATAAACCAATTGAAATATTTTTTTCATTAAAAAAATCTAATTTGGAAGAAACACTTTGTCTAAAACAAGTACTTATTCATTTTCCTGATAGAAATTTCGTACAGAAAACGAGTTTCAGGAAAATTTTGTTAATGGAATAAATATTTTAAATGATTTATCATCGATTTGTATCATTTGAATATTTCAAATCGTATGATATAACATTAAATTATCAAAAAGAAAATTTTTCCTGATGAGTTTTCCTGATCGCTATAACTGGCCCCATACCCGGTGAAAACCGTTAATAAGCTAGCGCAAGCTGTTGATAGCCGGTGAAAACCGGTGATAAGCCAGCGCAAGCTGTTGTTAGCCGGTGAAAACCGTTGATAAGCCAGCGAAAGCTGTTGATAGCCTGCGAAAGCCGTCGATAGCTGGTGAAAACCGTTGATAAGCCGACGAGTGCTGTTGATATTCAGCGAGGACCGTTGATAACCCGTGAAGACCACCGATAGCCAGTAAAGACCGAGTATAAAAAGCGATAGTCATTGATCGAAGCCAGTGCTAGCTATACCAACCGGAACCAGCGACCCAGAAGACAGCATATATCGCATAAGACACCACCCAGACAACAGGGTATGAGAACCAGTGCCTACACCCGACCAAACACAGTCTAGTTAAACCCATTTTATAATATTGTTAAAACAAAACCAAAGAATTAAGAATAATTAATAAAGACCTTTAAACTAAAGCGTATGTACTTACTTTAGTTAGTACCCTGGACACCGACGAGCGAAACCTTAGCCTTTGACAACAAAGTACATCACAATGTCTTGTAAAGTTGGAGCTTTGTAGACCAGTTTGTGATTTTTGAACACAAAATTTTGATTTCGACTAGAATCCATTTTTTTGTGACACTTTCTTGTTTTTGGCGTTTTATTTTTTTTGCTTTTAGTGCATGAGGTTGGGCCATATAATTTAAAATGGTCCAAATTCAAAATATAAAAATATTTTGGGCATAACGACAATTATTATTATTTTCGATTGGGATTTTTTTCTAAAATTTGAAAATAATTTTGGCCACTATATGAGATTCCTTTTAACCCCTGTCGCATTTTTTGATTAAGGTTTGGACAAGAACTATCATGCGAGGAAAGTATCATGCTATAATATGTAGTATCATGCTTGATACTTTTCTAGCATGATATTATTCTAGCATACTTACTTTTCTAGCGTGATATATTTCTAAAATGATACTTTTTTAACATGATCCTTTTCTACCATGATAGTTTTCTATGAAGATAGCTTTCTATTATGATACTTTTCTAGGAAGATGGTTTCTAGCGTGATTTCAAGAATGATGTTTTTATAAATATTTTTATAATATTCATTAAATTGAGCATACCTATATTATTTTCCAAAAATTTAGCAATTCAAAAGTTAAAAGCGAAAAACGAGTATTTTTGACGTTTGACCAATTTGTTAAAATAATTATAAATATTTTCAAAACAATCCATTTTATGAAATTTTTTTTATTGTTTTTAAGTGCTTTGCATACCAGTGCTTTGCGGACCAGTGAACTGCGAATTGCAAATGGTCGCGTGTTTTGGCATTTCATTCACATGAGTACTGACGCTGACAATTGAGAATTGTCACGGAACATAATATATGCAAAAACAAATCAGAGTTTGAGGTTAAGTTCGACCGAATTTTGTAATCGACAGTTTGTGGAATGCGTCCTGCTGTTGTAGATTGCAAATTGACGTTTAACAATTCGCAGAAAATAATTTGTTAGTCAAAACACACATGTTATTCAAAAACACACCGTTCAGGAGTTACGAATGCGAAGAACTCACATTTTCGTAACTTCCACAGATTTCCCCCTTTTTCTGTACATTTTCTCTGAGCTATAATTAGACTGATTTTATATTAATTGGAAGGATAAAGTTTTTTTTTTCAAAGTTTCTATATTTATTAAATTTAATAAGACAACGACAACCTAATATTATTTATGCAGGGGGAGGCCTTCAATCAATTTTTAAACAGCTTTGACTTCAAACCCCCACTGATAATAATTGTCCATACCTGTAAATAAATGTTCCACACTGTCCCATCGACATGTCTTCTTAATACTCAGTCGGATAGTATGGAAGGGCGGTTAATCCCCTGAGTGTTTTCTGATTTGTGATTTGGGGAGTATACTTAGGAGAGTTTACTCAAACTTAGCAAAAATACCTTCATTCCGTCCTAGCAAGACCTTAAAACGAACTATCGCTGAAAAACTACAACGACAGCACTGAGCCTTTTCCGTTGTCAAACTTTTTTGACGCAACATTGTTGTAGAAGGATGACAAGACAAAAAAAAAATACATATTCGTTTCGTTTCATATAAAATGAGAAAATACTCTTTTTTTTATTTGGTTTTATTATGTGTGTGTACAGCTAGAGTATAATACACCTAATTCAAAAGAAGAATTGAAATCACTGAAGTTTTTCGATTTCTCACAAAAAAAAAAAAAAAAAAAAAAAAATACATAGGTACATCCCGCACTCTTTCACCTTTCCCTAAGCCTTATACGCAGTTATCATCATTGATGGTGGGAATCTTTGAATAGATAGTACCTTTCCTATAACAAAAAAGGATTACATCCGATGACATCACCTTTTATGTGTGAATTCGATTTGGTGTTCATTTCATTTTATTACTGCTGTTTTTTGGAATGGGACTTTCTTATTCTGTATATATAGGGGAAAATTTGGTAGGTACACAAGAGACTTCAATTGATTACGGGTACGGGTACCGTCAGCTATATAGCTGACTACACAGCTTTATGGTATTTATCTTTTCATTTTCCCAAACCAGGATATGAAAAAAAAATACATTTGATAAAGATTTGTATTAACAATTTGATAGAAATTTTCCATTTATAAGGACGCATCAGATTATATTCTTGGATATACCTATACCTATCTAACAAATAAACCCCCCACACCAAAAGGATTTTATCCGTAATTATTTTGATGTTTGACTGGTAAAGGAATGAAATTGATGTCGTGTGTTGAAAAATTTATTTCTTATTAGAGATTACCAGAAACTCAACTTTTAAGATCAAAAGGATCAAAAGGTTCAAAAGGAACCCAAAGTTAATTTTTGGTTTCAATAGAGAGAGGTGATTTTAAAAAGTTTAAGAAATGATAGTAGGTATACCTGCTTTTTCTTAAAATAAGGCAGAGTTCAACCTAATGGGCGAGGTGAAATGAGATGAATGTGCTAATGTTTCAAAGTTCTTTGATATTTTCACAAATTTGAAAACTCTAGGAATTTATTGGGTTACCTTTATATAATGGGAGTGATGTATAAACTGTATTTGCGCTCTTTGAAATTACATACCTACTTCTTTTCCTATTTATGTAAGAGAAAATTTAATTTAAAAATGACAAATTGTGTTTTTATCTAGCTTAGGAAAGTAATTGGAAATTTTCTCTAGACACTAATTCTCAAAAATTAACATCCCGAACCCAAGCTATGGAATTATGTGGTTACTCAAAGTCTAAAACATAAAATACAGAATTTCCGTACTCATTAAACTCTCTGCACTTAGTGCCTAATAGATATATAGGGCATCAGCAATTTTCCGAAAGCATTCTTCGATTTCCTGTTCTTTTATTTTGCTTGGCATTTTGTTGGTAGAGTGGTAGTTTATAGTGTCCATGATAAAAAAAAAACTCAAACACATAAATTTTTTTTAACTCGACAAAGACAAGTATCTTGTCAACTTCCAAAAATTGGAAGATAATTAATTTGTATCCTCTGAAAATGGTTATTCTGCTTTACTCTGTCTATTAATAAGCTTAACAGAATAATGAGCTCAAATTCTTTATGTTGCAAGGTGTTTCCGAAGTTAATATGCCCGTTTGCTCCAGCTATCAAATCGAGAGGAAGCCTCAGCAGTCTGTGCTAAATGAATAAACATCCATTTTATTTTTATAACGTAAAACGGTAAAGAAAAAAAGGTTGTTAATGGTTTGGGCCCTGGTCTGTTCCGGATTTTAGCGCCAAGTAAGTAACTAAAATGGTAAATAAAATCCGATTGAAAAGAAATCTCGGGCCAGATAATAAAAATTTAACAACAGGACGATATGCATGGAAACGACCGTTACTTATGCCCTAAGAAACTAGATGGCATCATCAAAATAGTCTTCTGGACGAAGAAAATATCAAAGTCACCCCTTCTTGCCATTAGACGACATTATACACTAGTCAGTTAATTAAAAAATTAACTATATTTTTTTTGTGTTTTTTTGAAGAGCTGTATCTTTGTGGAAAGTGCTCGTATTGAGATGAAACAAAAAACATTCTAAGGCTTTACGTTTTTTGTGTTGATAAATTAAAGCAAATGATTTTTTTAACGTACCTACCGTTATTGTGCGATGATAAGAAACAGCATTAGCCAAAAAATTATTTAAAAAAAATTTTGTCAACTTTTTTCAAAGTTTTGCATTAGTTACAATACGGAATCAATATTTGTGAAGCAGTGAAAGATTTATTAAAATTCTTTAAAAAGTCAAAAAAAACACCTTTTCTTACAATAATCGTCTTAAAATTTTAGAAAAATCTTGTAGAAAATTAGTTCTTATTTTCAAAAATGCCTTTTAATATTCCGTGTCAGCATATTTGCTGAGATATTGGTTACCAAAATCAAAATTCTGTTTTTCATTCAATTCCAGATATTCTTCAGAAAAAGCATTCTAGAACAACGAAAAAATATTATATTAAAGCTAAATAAACAAGTTATTGAATCTATACATTTATTTGGCTCAACAAAAATTTTCAAAGAAAATGACACTCTTCAAAAAAAAAAAATTAAATTTTTGGCTTGTAAACAGTTTCTTATGATTGCGCAATAACGGTATCTTAAAAAAAATCATTTGCTAAAATTTCTCAATATAAAAAAAACATAAAGCTTTCAAATACTTTTTGTTTTATCTCAATACGACCACTTTCCACAGAGATATAGCTCTTCAAATAACAGTACAAAAAAATTGATTTTTTTGTATCCCTTAATTTTTTTAACTAGTGTAGAATAGAATAACTTTCCTAAAAATTACAAAAATTTGCTTGAGGTAGATCAATATCACTTTTTTTTACTATAAAGCTGGGCCTAAGAGTCGACAGCAGCTTTTAGGAGTGTAAGTTCAATGTTCATGTGAGTTCGTGGGCATCTACTACGACATTATTTAAAATACCAGTATTTCCCCTTCAAAAGTGGATGTGCAATAAAACTTTTATATTTCAGAATCTTTATTTTTAATAGAAGACGAAAACTTTTTTTATAACGTCTAAGGAAAAAGTTAAAGTTAACGCAGAACCAAAAGCCACAAAAATAATATCCGTACTAAAGTTTCATTAAAATATCTCGATGTTATTGTTTATTCTTAATGAGCAAATAAATCTCAGGTTTAATTTCGATTTTCCTCTTAAAAGTACATATACTTAGCGTAGGAGTAAGATACATTTGTGTTGGTTTTTCTTCATTCACTGGTTAATTGATTAGGAACAAAACTTGGTTTTGGAATCGTTTATAAAACTCGTATAGGTTAGGTAGGCAATAATAAGAGCACGTGCCAATTCAAAGGCTGGAGATATAATAATTACAACAATGATGATGTTCAGGTGTGGTTCAGCTCTTTAATTACGATTTGTGGTTCAATGTGATGGTATTGTCAAAGTTTCTTCAAGGTGGGTGGACTTGAAAATAAGGAAATAAATAGCTCAGTTGAGTGTTTATTTAATCGGCCTATAGTTAACCATTTACCTTTTCTGTAGAAGCTTGCTTTAAGATTTTTTTTTTGTGTTAATTTATTAGGAAAATTTGAGATTTTATTTAAAATTTTACGTCATGATTTGTTTTTTATTTTTTTTTTGTTCATCAATTTTTTTTTTATATCTGAAAACTTTTACAAAAAACCAACATAATTTGTGTAGCAGCGTATTTTTATTTTGTATTTCAGTATATTTTACAGCGCCAAGACTTTGGTCTGCAATGTCGCATCATCTTTACAATTACATTAAAACTAGCTGACCCGGCGAACTTCGTTTCACCTATAATTGATTAAATTAATAAACTAAAGTTGTTAAATTTTAGTTAATAGTTTTATTTCAAATGAGTTACACTCGGATTAACTGGGTTGGCTTATGTCTATTCGAAATAAAACAATCAATACAAATTTGAAATAATCAAATGGAAAAATACTAACGATAAGATTTTTAAAATAACAACAGAATAAATTATTTGACTATTCTATTTTGAATAGACTTCTGTATCGATGCACTGCCAATTCATATCAATTGGCAATGTAGAAAAAAAATTAACAGTTCAGAAAGTATGCAATTTATTTTTATTACAACTTTTCGACTTTTCCGGCATAATTTTCCAATTTTATCTCAGTAGAGAGTTTACCTGTGTCAATACAAATCCAATAAAATATAAAATTTCCATCCAGCCGAGCCGAGTTATGCGCGTACGAACACAAAAATGGATTCATTTATGTACATGTGTAAATGGAATTTCCAAATTTTGTATATATGTATATAATTTTAAAGAATTTTAAAAATATTGAAATAAAATGCGATAAAAAAAAAGAGGCTGAGTGCGACTCACATTTTGGTAACTTCCAAAATACCCTTTTGCTCTTTGAAGAAAATTGCGATATGAAAAAACTCTGACTTTTAAGCCAAACAAACAAATTTGTTGACTTTTCTTAACTTTTTAACGGTTAATGCTATGCGTAATGCTATGGCTCAACTATACAAAATAGCTGGATAACATTTTTTTCTAAAATAAATCGTTTTTGCAAAAAACCTATTTTCATGACCTTTGACCGTATGTAACTGACGTAGCGGCCATAGGATCGGTGAGGAACTTCTTAAGTTTGTAAAGAATCCCATTTATAATATTCATGTCAAATTTCAGCCATCACTAACTAATTTTTTCCTTTCTTTGGCATTTTTTCGTCTATTCTTACTAGACTAAAATAATTGATTAAATTTCATAACTATGGTCCAGTAAGAATAGACGAAAAAATGTAGATTATTTAACTATTTTGATCGCATAAGTTATTTCAGCTAAATGTTTGGAGAGAACAATTCTTATTTAAAACAGTTTTTGTGATATTTGCAAAAAAAAACTCCAATATTCATGATCTTTGGCCCCTTGAAAAGATGTTTTTATTTTTTGAATTGCTGTAACTTTTCAATACCTGAGGCCACCAATTCTGTGGAAAATTGCCTCAACTATAAGATTCCGAAACAAAATTTTTCCCAAAAAGAAATTGTTTAAACAAAAAAAAACGTATAAGTTTGAAAAATTGAACCGTAAAAATCAAATAAAAAATTATTAAAATTTCCCACACCCACACGGCTTAAGTGAACATAAAATCATCAAATTAAAGGTGTTCTTCAGGGATAAGCTCTTGGTCCTCATTTATTATACATTTTTATATTCATGTTGCAAAAAACAAAGATAAGATTTAATTTAAAAAAAAAAAAATATTGTGAAAACCTAATGGAAATGCAATTTTGTTTAAAGACCAAAATTTATCAAGCACCTAAAACCTTCACATTCACATTAGCCTAGGAACAAACAAATACTCTCTCTTCAATTCACCCATAGAAACTGTTTTTTTTTTTTTTTTTTTATTTTCAAGTTCAAGATTATTTTTTTTGTTTGTTCAAAAGCCACCACATCATTTAGATTGTGCTGTTTCTGTATATACAAAACATACAAGGTTCAGGTTGAGGTATTTTATTGGATTTATTTTTCAAAGGGAATTAATTTACTTTGACGAAAACATGCTCGGCCCACATTTAGCAAAATGTTCGTGCTAGGAATTAAGTATTATCGTGACTTTTTGGCTCTATCCAAGTATATAATTGTACGTAATTTATTTATTTTTTTTTTGTTATTTTCCCTTCAAAATATAAGACAGGGGAATAGAAAAAAAAAATAGAAACACAAAATCCTGATTTAAAACTAGATAAACGTTAATTGCGAAAATGCTTGGAATTTTAATTATTCTTTGCGATTACATTTGAGATTGACTTGTGCTAGAGATTAATTAGTATCTGATATTTAAAAATATGTTATAACCTTTGCGTTTTTTTTAATATTGAACTTATGTAGAAATTTAATTAAAAAAAGAAAATATGTTCAACTTGAGAGTTTATTAAATTTTTGAAGAATGCTTTCGTCAATGGTTATGTCTAGGTAAAGGTACCTTCCTACCAGGGTTACCAATAGGGGTATTTTCGCCTGGAGACTCCGGGAATTTAATCACATCTCCTGGCTCCGGGCCTACACAAAGTTTCTCCGGGCCTACCATTTCATCCCTGAACGGATTCCTTTATTAAAACTGTTCAATTATTAAATATAAAATTCATTCAAATGAAATTTATAATAAGATTGTCTGCAAGTTAATTAACGAAATATTTATTTAAACCTTCAATATTAATAAATGGTGCGAAAGCTTTGCAGCCTACACTGCGCGTGTGTTATCACACAAAAAACTATTTAGAAAACTCTTATCTAATGAAAATCCAATCTTTGGGGTTTTTGAATACAATCAAAATATCTCATATAAGGCGATATAATTAATGTAGTTAAGTTCTTAATTTAATAAATGTAGATTTAGATGAAATTATGTTATGAATAAAACCTTACCAAATTTGCGAAAAAAAATTCAAAAAATATCTATAAATAAAGCCTGGCTTTCGATTTTTAAAAGCTAAGAAGAATCTCAAATTTCTAAAATAGTTTTAAAAGTACAAAGCATTCCCGTTAGGAATACATTTTTTCAAACGAATTTTTTCTATACTAGAATCGGTTTGGATAGCAGACAGAAACATGCTTGTTAATGCTGAACTCAATATACGAATCAATTTCGATATGAAATGTCAGGAATTTTTTGAATTTAGTCAACACTTTCAATCAAAAAAAAAAAAATGCTTTTACCAGCAAAATTCCATGAAAGTATACATTTTTATCTAAAATAATCTTAAATAAACATGACTTTGTTAACATGTAGGTAGGTAGGTAGAAATGGCGGCCAACGAACAACTAGCTCGCTGACCCAATTTGCGCAGAAAAGCGCCGTTTTGATACCATAAACTCGTTGGAACCTATTTATGGAAGAGTTTAGTAGAAGCTGGCGGGAGGCCATCCACAAAAACGCTCCGAGTCAGACATTTTAGTGTCAAACTAGTCACTACGTCCTACAAACTTACGGTTACCCTGCCCGTGTCTCCTCAAGACTCGAAGTCTGCATACTAGCAGTCTAGCGGATCAGAAGGGGGTCGATGCAAAGGCTACCGTCTCATGGTCTCAAAGCCATTTTGTTGCGTTAAGAAAAGAGATCAAGACTTTGATCTTTATTTCGGAAAGTTCATTAAGGTCGTCATAAAAGGCATGTCCAAAGGATTTTACTCTATACCGGGCTAGAGCAGGGCATTTACAGAGGAAGTGAACTATTGTTTCCTTTTCCTGCTGATCCGCACAACTTCGACAGTGAATATTGTAAGGTATGTCCAGTTTTGCCGCATGTTCTCCTATTGGCCAGTGCCCAGTGCAGGTTGCAACGATCCTGGCAATGTCATGCCTTGATCTGCAGATTAGATCTTTTGTTCGGGATTTACTATAAGTGGGCCACATCTTTCTAGATATAAAACAGTTGCTCAGACTGCCCCACCTTCGATTGGATTCTGTTAGGAATGCCCCTCATAACTCCTAGGGGAATATTAACTCGTTCCGCAAGTGAGTTATGAAGGGCTGATCCTTGCCTGGCCAGTTCGTCTGCCCGCTCATTACCCTCAATGCCACAATGACCCGGAACCCAGATGATGGTGACACTAAGGTTAACATTTAGGCTTGCGAGCTCGTCACGGCATTGCTGGACCAGTTTTAATAAAGCCGAAGTCGCAGCTATTGCTTGCACAGCCGGCTGACTATGTGTCAGAATGTCAACATTTTGGTTTTGATTTGGGACTATTTTGAGTATCTTGCATGCCTCCCTTATTGCCAGTATTTCCGCTTGAAATACACTTGCAAAGTTAGGAAGCCGAAAAGATTTAGCGATATTTAAAGACTCGGAGAAGATTTCTGAACCAACATGTTAACATGTAATGCAGTTAAAAATTTTGAGCAACTTGAATTTTCTTGTTATTTATTTCATTTCATTTTTAATCATTAATAAGAATTTTTTAATTCGGAAATTTATATTTAGATATATTTTGAAATAAATTAATTCGTACTGGAAAAAAAATCCAAAAAAGAAAAAAAAGTAGGTGTGTTTCTATTTCAGAAAATAAATGTTTTTTAAATCTTGAAATGATGTGTGGACCCGGACATTTTTTTTGCGTACTAACAAATGTAATCATGTTTTTTTTTTTATATATTTTGCGATAATATTATCGATGAAGGTATGAATAACAAAAAAACCTCTGGTCCTGGGCTTTTTCAGAGTTGGTAACCCTGCTTCCTACATACGTGCACATTATGTTGTTCTTAGTTTATATTGAGAGCTTAATAAGTTTATATTGAAAAACAAATTATTGATTGGAAAACGTGCGACGACTGTTTTTGTAGATGTTATACCGGTATTTTAAAATATATTTTTTTTTTCTATTTGAGTCAATTAATTGGGAAATTGCCTCTCCCTTCTAAACGAGGGGAAATAGACCCCTCCGGTAAGATTTTTTCTCTTTCGGCATCCCAACCTACACGCTCTAGCCATATGTTGCATGTTGCATCTTATGCAAAACATCTTGCGGGCATAATGTTACATGCATATCTACATTATGCAGGTGCACATAAATTATATACATTCATGTAAAGTCAGTTTTAAGACGTGTTGATTTTTGGTGAATTATGAATATATCGAGCCCTTTCCGCCAAATTATCGTAAGCGACAAAAAATAAAAGTATCGTAAGCAACATTTTGTTTGCTAAGCAACGAAACCAATTAGGCCATTGCATTGAAAATTATTAATAATACTGTTGCTATAAAAGCACAAGAAAAAGAGAAATAATTAACTTTATGTGACAATATGAAAATGTCGCTTACGATAATTTGTCGGAAAGGGGTCGATATGTTAAGGTACATATTAATGAACCTAGTTGCGAAGAATTAGTCTTTGACAATTTGGCCGACGCGGCGTTAGCCTTAATTTTTTCGTAAAATTTCTTGACTTTTTGTCCATTTAATTACTCTGAGGGTAACACACCATATTTGTCTCAAATCGACGATAATTCAGTGTTAAAAAATGATAAATTAATTTAAAATATGCTGTTACTATACAACTAAAAAAAATTGAAATTATTTCTACTTACTTTCCTTTTTTTCACTGTTGGCTTACTGTTCAAAACGCGATATACAGCTTTAGTTGTCAATTAAATCATCCCAAGGATTTCAAATTTGGCCTGAACTGACAAATGTCAGATACATCAATTTCAATTAACCATGGCAGTATATACATATATATGTAAGTTTTGGAATCGTAAAAAAATCGCATTTGGGTCGATTTTATTTAATTTTTGGTAGGTATCTTAAGTTTTTTAGACGACACGTTTTTTTTTTTTTTAATTTTTTTTTAGGACCAAAAATAACGGTATCTGCGATATAATTTTTTAAAGCATTATTGGAAATTTTTTCTCAAAAATGGTCCCATAGATTTTTCCAAAAAAAAATTTATAAATTAAGTACCTATAGACCTTTTTCTGAAAATAACAACTACGAAAATAGTTTTAAATGGTACTTCTCATAGAACCGTTTTTTTTTTTTTTTGTGTTTTTCGAAAAGGAATCATGTTATTTTGATACTTTTTTGTGAAGAATTTTTTGAAAAACTCAAATTGCATATAAAAATTTTCAAAAAAAAAAAAAAACGACTCCTACGATTTTGATTAATTAGTCTGATATTAATACGGTCTATTATTTATCAAAACCAAATTATTAAGAGAGTATACTTTTCATAGAACCATAATTTTCTATTTTGGACTATTTCATTAAATGTACGTAGGTACAACCGATATTAATTAAATTTTTCGTACAAAAGCTTCTAAAAAGTTGAAACTACATATTAAAATTTTCTCTTTCCTAGCTGGTGTCAACGCTAATTTCTATTTTTATTTATACTCTCTTTTTGCGTGTTCTCAATAATGAAAACAAAAGAGACATGTTTTTAGTAATTAAGTACATACTTCGGATGGAATAAGTAAATGAAGGTCCTGGTCTGTTGCGTACATTTGAATGGACACAGAAAAAGAGTTATATTATAACTAAGTACCAAAATGTATGTGTTCTTAAACAAAGTATACAATTGGTGCTGCACCTGCCTGAAGGCAAAATAGGCAACTGCCTAGGGCGGCACCTTGCGGCAACAAATCAGTACAATAATTTCAAAGTGAAAAAAGTGCAACATATCTTCAATAACCAGGTATTTGGGTTGAGTTTTTGTGCAAAATAAAATATCCTTTCGAAAATGCTTCAATCAAAATCAATGAATTTTTAAACCTTTGGAACATTAGCATAAATTGAGATTCAGACGGTAATACTTTCAGATGAAACTTTGCGTTTTAAGAAATTTTTATTTGAAATATTAGATATACCATTATTTACAATCTGTACAATAGGGTGCACTTTTTAACTCTTATTTTTTTTTCTCTCGAACTAATGTAGCTATTCTTAGTTGGATGCTCTTTTGAAGAGCATAATTATTTTTTTAAAAATCAAAAAACAAAATTAGAATAGCTTGTTTAGTTTCAGAGAAAAAGGTAAAGAGTGCAAAATCTCCATACAAATTTTGTATGGGAAATGTATGGCCTTAAAGGCACGGGTTAATGACCTCGGAACCTTTTTTTTTTATTATTATTATACATTTTTCGATGCGCATAAGCTTTCGACTTAGTGGGTGGCCGATCAAAAAAATGAGTTTGGGAAATAACGGACACCCTACTGACAGTGTACAATCTCTTGAAACAATCGATCCCAAATGAAGAAGAAGAAGAAATCGGTACAAGATTTGCAAAAATAAAATCGCGGCACTAAGCATTTTTTGTTTCAAAATTTTGATAACATGTTTATGTATATTTTGTCGAAAGCCTTTGATTGTTATTAAATAAAACCCCATATAAATGTTAATGATGTCGTTATATTTTTTTTTTAAATGAGGCGAAAAAATAACAATATTTGCCTAGGGCGGCAATATTTCTAGGTTCGGCACCTTATACAATTGCAATTACATATGTTGAGAGCAAAAGACTCCTTGACAAAAAAAAGAAACAGCATTTGATGCAAAGTTTTCAAAACAAAAATAAATTTCCGGAAATTGAAATAACGGAAATACCTCCCCGCCTTTTCTGAACATGCCAATATAATTAAATCGTTCGTGCTTAAGAGTCTATTTAAGGGATTTCACATGTTAACTTTTTCCCCTGATAATAATCATTCCAGAGCCCGTACTCCTTAAATCTTAAATTTTTCCTTAATTTCGTCTACAAGGCGTTGATTGTGTTTTCTTTTTTTTTTTTTATTTGTAAAACTTTTTACATTTTCATTCTTTGCATGCTCTGCCGTTTCCGTTCCTGAAGTCCTTTTGGAAAAGTTTTTTTCTTTTCCTTCAAGTTAAAGTTTTTATTTTGCTATTTATAGAGAATTTTCTGCACTCTAAGGCTAATGGTGATGGTCAATAGAATGAATGAATCTGAGAGCTAAAATCCAGCACAACAATACACAACTTTTCTTCGGGTAAGGTTAAAGGCAAAGTGGGAGTTTAGGGTGGTATTGTGCAAGAATTGTGTTAGAGTGTGAAGTTTTGTTAAAGTCTCGATTTTGTTCTTTTCACTTCCGTTGCCATCTCAAATCTCAAGGCACTTTATTTCATTGGAAAGTAATTTCATTCCTTTCACCATTGTTTGCAGATCTTGAGTTTCCTTTAACAGCATTTTGCCCTGCGTTATTCTGATATTCTAAAAAAAAAAACACAAGATGTTGGTACATACAATAAGCTTGTTCAATTAAATGATTGACATAGTTATCAGTGCTGAGGTTTCCTAGCCGCATATTTCGATTTGAGTTTTTTCCTATAATATAACATGGACAACCAACTGTGAAAGAATGGCCATAAAGGCCTTGTTATACTTATTTGTAATAAGGAATTTATATAACTGTATAGACATATCTATATGCTCTTAGAATACAAAACAATAAAAAATATGTTGTGTCCTAAATTCATGTATAGTCTGAGGGTTAGTGTTGCTCTCACACGAATAAATTAAATTTGTTTCCAGAGCAAACCTCTGGATGAATGTAACCTCGGTATAGTGATGTGCCCCATCCACAAGAAAGAAGATGCTCTGACCTGTGCCAACTACAGAGGTATAAGTCTCCACAACGTCGCATACAAAATCTTGTCATCTGTACTGTGTGATCGCTTAAAACCGTTTGTCAACGATCTGATCGACCCCTATCAGTGTGGTCTTAGGCCCGACAGATTTTAGAAAAAACCCAGGAGTTTTAAATCGATACACACCACCTCGTTATTGATTTTAAAGTCGCATATGATAGCGTAGACAGAGACGAGCTATACAGAACCATGGCGCATCTCGGCATCCCTGCCAAACTCGTCCGCTTGTGCAGGATGACGATGGAAAAATCTCGCTGCTCCGTCAAAGTCGGCAAGAACACCATCGAACCCTTTGATGTCGAGAAAGGTTTGAGACAAGGCGACGCGTTATCTATAAATAAAATAAATTTGATGGCACAACAGCTCATGGAGAACTAGGGCCTAGTGACTTACAACTCTCAACCATTCCTGTGTGCGTGTCTGCAGGAATGGAGGGGACCTACAGTTTATTGCCGAATCCGAACGGCTAACGATCGGCACTTTTCTGTGACAGGAGATACTCTTGGAGGATTTGTCAATTCCTCGCAAGAGGCAGTAGCCGTTTTTTCTTTTAAATAAATAGGTGGCGAGGCTGGGAATTGAACCTTAGACCTCCGACATGACAGTCCATCGCAGTAACCATCACGCCACGGCTACTACACGACGCGTTATCATGCAACCTTATTAACATCGTACTTGAAGCAATTGTACGCAACTCGCAAGTGCTTATTGAATCGGAGGCGGCGAAAATGGGTTTGGCTGTTAATGAGGACAAGACGAAGTGTATGCTATTATCGAGAAAGCCATCTCAACATCGTCGACTTCACGATGGATAGGTACAACTTCGAAGTCGTCAAAGACTTTGTCTACCTGGGCTCCACTATAACATCGCAAAATGACATCAGCGCAGAGATCAAACGAAGAATTACTCTTGCCAATCGCTGTTTCTTCGGGCCAAGGAGGCATTTGAGTAATAAAGCCCTCTTTAAAAAAACCAAGGAGACCTTATATGGGGCAGAAGCATGGACCCTGACGAAAACGGATGAGAATCTGCTTGGGTGCTTTAAAAGGAAGATACTTCGGGTGATTTTCGGTCCAGTCTGTATCGATGGAGTATGGAGGAGAAGATTTAACAACGAGCTTTACGGGCTTTACAGCGATGTCGACCTGGTCAAAAAGCTGAAAATACAGCGGCTGAGATGGCTGGGACACGTGGAGCGTATGGACATCAACGCACCAGCCCGACGAGTCTTCGAATCTACCCCTGACGGTCAGCGCAGCAGGGGAAGACCCCACCTTAAGTGGCGCACACAAGTGGAGAACGACCTCAACAAACTTGGAGTGCGTAACTGGAGGAAGCTAGCTAGGGACCGAGCTGACTGGAGGGGCTTGTTGGTGCCGTCTAAAGTAGGTAGGTTATTAAGTAAATAAGAGGCAAACTTCGATTCGTTGTTCGTTCGTTTAACATGTAACTTTATTTAGCGAACTATTTTATTGTACTTATTTTTTTTTGCAAAAGGATAATGAAATTAGTATAAGAAATGTTTTTTTTTTTTTATTATTATCTAAAGTTACTCACAAGCTCTAAAGAATATTGTTAACAAAGTTGCTATACTCGTTCATCCACAAAGAGGTTTGAGGAGATAATGTCGTTAAAATGACACCATATTGTTTTATTATAAAGCTGGTATTGAATTGACAGCTTATTTCATCGATAAACCATATGATTGATTGAAAAATAAATAGGCAGTTAATAACAAAGCTTTACCTGCATTATTGTCTTTATATATGACCTTTCTGTGTGAGAATTTATTTTATCTTGTGTCGCAGTCGCAGACATTCTTGTTGATTGATGTGTCTACAAATTTCTTATGAGATGAGTTTAATTTGTATTCCTAGTAATCATAAAGGTGGGATATTCTAAAAATAATTAATATTATGCACCAAAATTATGAACCCGCAGAATATTAATTTTGTTAAAAAATATTTTGAAACACACGCGATGACAATATACATTAATACATTCATCTTATCTGATTTTTTTTTGTTAAATATTTATAAACAGGGTGTCCCCTAATTCATGCACTACATTTTGGGGGATTATTTTTAGGACCAGTCTTAAAAAAATTATAAAATTGTATGGGGGTAAATTCTATCTCCTCCCTGGGGCATTGGTTGCATTTTTACTGAAAAAAAAAATGTTTAGTTCCATTAATAACAGTACAACCGTTTTGATTATGATTAAAAATGTTGGTGAACAAAAATTTACCAAAAACTGTTATTGACCGTACCTGCCATAGTACCTTTTTTTAATTTCGACTTTTTCTTAACGGCTTAATCAATTTTGATCAAGATTTTTTCTCAGGAGATGCTTTTAAGTTTGAAGAATACTGCATACAAAGATTTTTAGTATTTTTTTTTTTTGTTAAAAATATTTTTTTGGAAAATTAATGTGTGTGTATATTGTTTAAAATGGCATGTACGAAATTTTTTTTTTCTAAAATATTTAAGAAATTTTATATAAAGAAATTATTATTTTTTTTTGTAAGAAAACCAACAATTTTTGAATTTTTTTCCTAAGAAGATGAAATATGCATTCGATGATTTTACATAGGTAACTTAGGCCGTGTGCCAATTGGGATAAAATTACGTTAATTTTTATCCGAAGATTGACGTTTGACACTAATGAGGTAAATCTGTATGTGGAAACGTCAAAATTTAATCTCGGATAAAATTAAATCGAAATTTTTTTAACCCAATTCGCACACGGGCTTAAATAAAATTTCAGTGACAGTACGATGCTAAAAATCGTGCTATTTTTAGCACCATTAAATTAGTGACAAAATAAAGTAGGTAGTTCTAAAATCGTAGTAGGTATTTCAACATGAGTTTCGTATTTTAAGTGTTTACCACAATATCTATAAAGCAATAATCTAGAAAAAAAAAAACTCGAAAGTAAAAGTCTAGAAAACAAAAATCTTACTTACTTTACTTTAGATGGCGCTCACAGCCCAGGATTGATTACGGCCTCAACGAACAATCATCTCCACCCACCTCAGCTGCCTCCAATTTCGCACTACAAGTTGGTTGAGGTCGTTCTCCACTTGTGTGTGCCGCCTAAGGTGGATTTTTCTCTGCTGCGCAGACCGTCAGGGGTAGGTTCGAAGACAAAAATTTAGATTTAAAAAAAATCTAGAGAACAATATCTAGAAATACAAAATCTCGAATGCAAAAATGTAGTATTACCTAATACATTATATTAATTCTTAATTTCTTGCTTTTTGCTCTTTCGCAAAACTAGTAGCCCACGCCACGCCACTGTTAAAACAGTAACCTGAATTCAGTGTTGGTTGTGGTAATTTGTTATAAAAGCGTGAGTGGAAATAAAAAAATAATTAAAATGAAAGTAAACGAAATTGTAACAAATAAAGGATTTATTAAAATCGAAATCGATGGATTTATTTACCACTCGAATAAATGTGTGAAAAATATAAGTTTATTGGCTGTGTGAGCTTAATAAATCCCATAATTCTGTCATGTTAGCTGAAAATGATGTATTAATTTTTTTTTATCATTATAAGAGTTTTTTTTTTTGCAAACCAGCCAGCGGACCAAAAGTTCGAAATCATGGCTGTACCTGCGGGGTACGGGGTGTTTTTGCAAACGTAACGAAATTTTTGTTAGATTTTTAACATTATCTTCTGTTTTGTATTATCTTGTGTGTACTTTAAATAAGTACCACGTTTATGCGGTGTTGAAGCTAATTTGTTTTTACGTAATATACTATCTAACTTAAGTCAAGAAATTGGTTAATCACCCAATTTTTTTTTTAATTAATCGTTGGAATATTTAAGATCTATCTCTCTATAGATCTTAAGAAAAACACAAAAAATTATTTATTGCATAAAAAAGCAAATTCCTTCAACTAAACAAAAAGGGGAGGGGGTGAAGTTCAAATTTGTGAAAATCCACAATTGAATGTGCTGATGAGAGACAATTAAAAAAACTTAACTTTTCTCATAATTTTTGTAGTTTTCAAACCATGTTTTATATTTAAAGAAATAGGCCACTAATTTCCTTAGATATACAATTTTAGTTAAAATTTGATGCAAACATTATATGTTTAGCTATTAATTCAATAAAAATTGTATTCTTTTTATAATTCATTTGTTTAAATTTTAGCAAAAATAGAAAAAATCTTCGTTTGGGGTTAATGTACGCAATCATTTTGAGGGCAAGTCTGCGCATGGAATTCGTATGAAACTTCCCCATGCGAACTTGTATGGAAATTTATACGTTGACAGTAAAATTGTATTTTATAGTTAAATTGTTAAATTTAACTGAAATGTTTGACATGTTAAAGTTTCTTTGAAATATTTTTTTTGGTTAATTCGAAATAATATTTATTTATGATTGTAAAAATAGTTAAATATAAAAACTAGGCTTTAAACTTAATTTAATTTTAAAAACGTTGATATAAAGCCCTGTGCGGCCTTAGGCCATAAACTGCTTACACTCACCCAATAAAATTGTCGATTTAAAAAGCTAGTTTTACGGCAAAACTAGTTGTATGGGGATTTTGAAAAATAAAATATTTAAAAAAATATTATATATTTGACCAATCACGTTTCATTAAATCATTATATTTTTTTTTAAATTCAAAATAATTCATGGCAAAATAATATGACTCCATATATTATATGTGTCATATATATTTTGTCATATAAATTTATCTATCACACTTATATGACTATTTTGAGCCATATTTATTTGGCAAACTTGCCATATATATATGACAATGTAATACTGCCAATAGTCTTTGGAGATTTTTGTTCATTTTAGATTTTTGTCCATTCGAGATTTTTTCATTTTTTTTTCAGATTTTTTGCATACGAGACTTTTGTCATTCGAGATTATATCATGATCCCGTATTTTAAAACCTTTTTTTGAGCAAAATAAAATCAATGAGTTCTGAAGCAATAAACTGTCAAGTGGTTTAGGACATCTTCTAAAAATTACAATAAAGTAGCTATTAGATAAGAAATCTAATAGCTACTTTATTGTAATTTTTTTTTTCAATTTCTTGCCAAGGTTTTAGAAAAAGTTTGAATAAAGTACAATATGTTATTAACTTTCCACTAAACGAGTTTCAAGCAGCTAAAGTAGATTTTTAATACCTAAGAACTAATAATTGACTAATAATGATTCAACAAAAGATTGACCCGTTGACTACACTCAACACTTCTTCATGGTCAAAAGCTTTGTTCAAATATTTCCAAAGAGCAAATAGAGCATGAACATTTTCTAACCAATCACCGCAGGCGTAGTTAAATTGACTACACAGGCATAGCTAAATTGACTAAACAGGTGCAATTAAATTAACTACGCCTGCATAGTCAATTTAACTATGCCTGCGTAGTCAATTTAACTATGATTGCGTAGTCAATTTAACTATGCCTGCGCCAATCACCTATATTAAAACATTTATTACTTTTTTTTTTTTTTTTTTTTTTAATCACTTGCTTATAGCAGCAAAAAATAACTCTTCATTGAGTCCACATCTGCCATTCAATATAATTTCATTGTCTGTCCTTGATCCTTGGCCAAAACACCCTCGACTTTTGAGTTTAATTTTTTTGTTTTTGTTGCTATATATCTTGTCCGTATTTTCTGTATATGTATTCTTCTCTGTCTGTTTCTAGATATATTAAAATAGTTGAAATGGATTCATTTTAACGCATAATACTCCACTTTCTATGATGATGACGTTGCTAGCTTCTGATGGTGTAGTATACTGTTGCTTCTTAAGGTAGGGATACTCCAGTTTAGTTTGTTGAATCCCGAAGAATTGACTGATAATCGAAATGAAGCAGCAGAGAGGAATCTATGGACTGTAAGGATGAGGAACGGAAAATCCCAGAAAAACCACACAAGTACCTACTGGAATAATGTTGAAAGAATTTAACTAAAAGAAAAGCATTCAATATAATGCACGTTGACGTGCAAAGAGGATAAAAATGAAGGAGATTGTCGCAGTGGCTGGGCTGGACGTGGAGAGGTATAGAAAATGGAGAAATAATCGATGAACTTACGGTGTTTTTTTTTTTTTTTTTTTTTTTTGTAAATAAGTATTTTTCCATCATAATAAAATTGTGGTAGTCAGTGTTGGGTTGGGTGGTGGGTGTTGAAATAGGGGATGCTGGCTGTTTTTCTGTTGAAATTTCCATTCGAAGGTGAGATATTCAAAAACTCCAATAAGGCACGAGCAAGCAGTTTCTCTGGTGCGGAGGAATCAAATGAAGTGAAAAATGTTCATGAAACCAGATACCAGAGAGAAGAGTAAAGGATCAAATCGGATGGAACAATTTGCTCGTTAAGACTCGGTGAACAACTCAGACACTGAGAGTGTTTATCTGTTTTCCATGATATTTTATTTTTTTTTTTTTTGTTTTTGTTTAAAGAGGAGTTTTGCTTTGGAACGAAAAATTCATGGAAATTTAAACATTCAATTATGTAAGTTGGTTTTTTCTTTGTTTCAGAATTATTTAATAGAATTATTACATAAAATTTATACGATAGAAAAAAGTGCAAATAAAAATAACTGAAAATTTTCGACTGATGAAGAAAAAAATGAAATGTTTAAGAAATTTTAAAAGTGAAGGGTACAAATTAAGAACCGCGAAAAGCACAGCCAATTTTTCCTGCACTGCATGTGTGACAAAAGTCGATGGAACATAATTTTTTTTTGTTAATTTAAACTTCAAATTTGATTTCAAAATGCACAGATTTCACATGAGTTAATATGAGTGTAAGAATTACTTTTTTTGCTAGATAAGAGGCTGGTTATAGCGATCAGGAAAACGCATGCGAAAAAATGTTCTTCTTGATAATTTAATGTTTTATCATACAATTTGAAATACAAAAAGGACACGAATCTACTATTACTTTCGCACTCATTTGCATCGATAACTTAAAATTCTTCATATACCTACATATGTAGATGTACTGAAAATTTGGCCATTATTTTAATATGTCAACCTTGGAGATAAAATAATCAAAAGAAAAGCTATTGGCTTCGAAAGGCAAGCACCATGGAATTTTTTGGTTAAATTTCCTTTTCCTACTTAAATAGGTACATAACATTTTTTTAATAGTTTTTATTCAAAGCTGACGGCGAATGTGTTTTCAATTCATCGAAATCCAACAATTAGAACTAAAGTTATAAGCTTCTTTACTTCGCTCATTTTTTAATTTTTTTTAATTTAAAATTTAAAAATCATAATGTTAAACAACAGCATCATCTGTCACCTGTATGATTTTGAGCTAAGTGAATTTATTCCTTTTAAAAGGTACAGATTAATAACTTCAAAAAAATTGAAAATAATTATTCCTTATATTCGTGGCCTAGTTTTTAAGTTTTTAATTAAAAAAAATAGGACTTCTTGTGGGCTATTGTGTATGTAATCTGTTTTAATTAACAGGATGATTTGCATACGGTGTGCCAAAAAACAAAAATTAGCAAAAAAAAAGAAACGCTAACACATATAATTGCCATATGCTTTATTTTTTTGTTAAGTAAGAAATTTCTTTTTTATTTTCTTTTTAAATAAAGTTGTTTTATAAAACAGTTTTTGAAAAATTAATTTTTAAAATTAAAATTTAGAAAAAGATAAAAAAAAAATTATGTTCCAACTGATTTTGTTCAAAATTTTACGTTATTAAGTAGGTGCTATTTTTGCTTTTAATATTCAATACTTCTTTCAATTTTTAGTCAAAAACTAGAAAGTAAATGCTCAAATATTTTTAAGTTTTTGAGAAAATTAAATTAAATTAATTAGGAGCAATTATCTAAAAAAAAAGACTTAAAACAGAAAAAAATATTAAAAAACAATTATATCTCCTACAACGCCATGTTATACTTTCTTTTTTCTTATTTTCTTTTTGAATAAAGTGTATTAGTGAACATTTTTTCAAAAGTTAATTTTCAAACTCAAAATTTTGAAAAAAAAATTAGAACTAATTTTGTTCATAATTTTTGTTTTTAAATATTCAATGCTCCTATCAATTTTTAGTCAAACATTAAAAACCAGGTATAGTAAAATGTATTCTAGTTTGAGAGAAAATTTGAAAATAGCAAAAGTATGTTTTTCTTAAATTCGTTATGTCGTTGCTCCAAGGAACCTATTTCCACTAATTAAGTTTTAAAGTAGAATTCGTCGTTTTTAATTTTCTCAAAAACTAAAAATCATTTAGGCATCCGGTTTTTAGTGTTTGACTAGAAATTGATATCAGCATTGAATGCTAAGACCAAAAATATTATTTAATGACGTAAAATTTTGAACTCAATTAGTTTGAACACAATTTTTTTCATTATTTTTTCAAAATTTTTATCAAAAACTATTCTGTAAACTAATTTGAATTAAACACAGAAAAAAAAACTGGCTTTAAAAAATTGTATAGCTTGACATTGTAATTGTTGCCGTTGTTTTAAATGATTCTTTTTTCGATTTTTTAGAAAATTGGCCCTCCCGCCTAAACGAGAGGTTGAGGTCGTTCTCCACTTGTGTGCGCCACCTAAGGTGGGGTCTTTCTCTGCTGCGCAGAACGTCAGGGGTAGATTCGAAGACTCGTCGGGCTGTTGCGTGCGTCGGTGTCCATACGCTCCACGTGTACCAGCCATCTCAGCCGCTGTATTTTCAGCTTCTTGACTAGGTCGACGTCGCTGTAAAGTCCATCTCAGGGTTCTATCCACTCTTAAGATTTCTTGCCATTAGGTATTATACGAGTAATCAATATTGTAGGTTTACTGCCTGAACAGAATACAATGCTGGAGCCGGAGCTGTAGACTGAACTGGAAGAGCTATCAAAAAGTGTCATACCTACGTTATTTTTTTTACGTGCTCACATTGCAGCAGCAGCTGTACAGCTTTGAAAGTATTAAAAAAAAAAAAAAACAAAACAAAACAAAGCAATATTTTTGTGTATACAAGCTCAGAACTCACAATTTTTGTTTCCAACACTTTTCCTTTTAATAAATATTTTTTTTTGAGATAAAACTAACCACAATATTTTTTTCCGACCAAAAGTTTTTTTTTTCATACAATTTGAAACGTTGAAATTGGTGAACCCTTTCGTCTGCGGCTACTTGGGGGTTTGAGGTTATGGTGAATTGATTTGATTGGATGCAAGTGTGGAAGCAAAATATCAAAATCGTTTTCTTCACACAAATTTGGCAGTCGTAAGTAATTCTGTCACACTTTTTTTTCGACATGTATTAATACTCGATGGGATAGTGTGGAAGGGCTATTACAGGTTTCTTTTGTAGAACGACTACCGGAAATAAGAGTTAAAGTAAAATTGATTTACCTGACCAAAAAATATATGTAGCTATGTATTGCATATTTTCACAAAAGCATTGATATTTACCGTCAGATATAACAAGAATTTAATTAGAACAAGAAATTATCAATTCCTTTATTGATTTTAGAATTTTTATTTATTAATAATTTTGTAAACGAGTCTATAAATCTCAAACGTAAGTCGTGTACCCAAAGCAGAGCCGATATAACATTTTTGGCTTACTTGTTTATAACGACACGCATCCCTTGGGTAGTATAAAAAGCATCTCTTCCAACCTAAGCAATAAATCAATGAAACATAATATTTTAGCTTGTATGTCTGACTCGAAGTACATGTTTCCACAAACATAAATCTTCAGATCAAACATGACAAACGAATATTTTTAACATAATACCATTCCCCTGAAAACTAAATCTCTAACATCCCTCCTCCCCTTTGACCGTCACCGTAGTCAGACGTATACAACATTTCTGTCGTAAAACACGGAAGAAAGTACGTATACAAATAATTCTCCACATCTTCACACCGACCGACCCGACAAAAAGAATGATAATGACACATCACCCGAACATGAACAAGTCCTTATTTATTGTTTCTTTCCTATTTTTTTTTTTTTTATTTTTTTTTTTAGTGTGCTTTTGAAATATTTGCTTTGGGGTTAAACTAAAACAACAATGTCCTAGGGTATAGAGAACGCATGTTTTTGACCTGACCTAAGGAAACCCCTTTTTACTTTAATTGGAAAATGTTTTTGTGGAAGCAGCAGAGACAACAAAAAAAAATATTTAAAAAGAAATGTCAAACAAGGCCTAAATAAATGCTTGGAAAAAGTATTCTTTCCCAGCATTCCAAATTCCAGGCAATTGGATTTGAGCTTTTTAGTATTTAGACATGCGTATTTAAAAATCCCGGCAAGACTGCAAGAAATTCGAGGGGTTTTTAATTTTAAGACATCCATTGTCCTGGAAAACTCCGAAAAAGCTTAATAAATTCAACTTTGTGTTTTGGAAAAGAGCAAATGCGTTGGATAGAGAATTTGTGAGATGTTTTTTTTTTCGTATTTTATTATTTCTCTACAGTTTTCGAGATACAAATCCCACGTGGAAGAACTTTTGTAGTTTATGACGATTGTGTCAGTAGTTTAAACAAAGTTATTGACACAATAATGTTTGTGGAGTACGGGCAGTCCCGATAGTTTTGAAATTTTATTTCTTTAGTTGAGTTTGGAAAATTTGTTTTCATTTTTATCAAGGAAAATAAAATTTTCTGTATACCTACATATGTATGTAGGTATCTTTGAACTTCTTTCCTTACAAACTTCTTCCTTTCCTTACAACTATGAGAAATTTTACAGTGGAAGATTGTAGTGTTTTTTGTGTTGTACTTTCTATGGTTTCAATGGAAAAAACAAAATAAATTAAATGCACTTTCACCAATATCAGTCCGAACGTGTTAAACGTAAACAAAGAAACTTCATTCGAAAAACAAAATTCATTCTTAATAAAGATGAAATGAAAACAAAATTTGTGTTTCTTTTTATCTTAAGCTTATTGATTAGACGCTGTGCCATTGTAGGGGGTATGGGCTCTAGATCTTTGAAATTTCTTTCTTTACTGGATTTGAGGCTGATTCTGGTCTTCAGTTTGATTTGTTACTTCAATAAGAAAGAGCATAATAAGAAAAGTCGATGGATATTTGTGGTTCATCTTTGTAAAAAATTGTTCTATGTTTCAATTATAAAACCTAACGTTAGGAAAGAAGGAAAAATATAAAAAATGTACATGTAACCTTCTTGACGATGTCCTCAGATATGTCTCTCTGATCCTGATGTTATATGCATCCACTTTCCAAGAGATTTCTTAGGTAAATAGGTACCAAGGGTTCGGGTAAAATAGTCCCGAAATGAGATCATTTTCCTTAACTTTTATTTACTGTAGTGCCAAGTGATTCCTCCCGAAGGTTAAATATGACATTGTAAATTCTGGGCAGTCGGGAAGCATCCAATAGTTTCAGCTTTAGATATACATAAAATGCCGAAAGTCAGAATATGCACCAACATGAAGCTTATAAACACTTCTATTCGAATACTTGGAGACTTTCCACAAACGAAGGATTGTTGTTTCACCATACTGGACTCATGTAATTTAGAAATCGTTTATTCGGATCATTAAAATTTTACCTCTGCTTTCATTGAGGTTGTGAGTACTTAAATCAACACTTATTCTATAAAAACAAAAATAATTCTTTTATTTGTGTTTTCTTTCTTATTAATATTATTCTATAAGACCATTACCCCAATTTTGTCAAGCTCCTCAAAGAACTGATAAGAAAAAAAAAAAACTGTTACTATTTTTTTATTTTTGGAATCAATATTTTTAATCGCGCTCTACGCTCTATCTAATTTCATGATTGATCGTAGAATTATGAAATTATGAAATATTTGAAATAAATATATTATAATATATTTCACATTATATTATATTTCACAGAATTGAATAAAATTATAAAATAAAAATTTAAAAAACTTAAAAAAGTTTAAAAAAATAAATTATATTTATTTATTTATTATTTCACAACATTAATTAATTTAAATATAGCGACGCGTTTCGGTTTCAGAGACCCTTCATGGGGCTTAAATGTATTGGCTCGGGGGAGTTTTTTGCTTCATTATTTTCTGTTTTCAACTATTTTCATTTCCGGTACGTAATGACATTATCATCTTACCTTTTATTTGAATAAACTCTTTTTTTCTTGCGATATATAGATACTGCTGAAGAAGGGTGTAATCACGCCCGAAACGTCACATACATATATAAAATAAAAAAGAATACTGACCTAAAACCCACAAGAGGTTTTAAGATTTAAAGAAAAAGGTCACGAAAACAAGAAAAAATTTTACTACTGAACTCGAGTTTTTTTGATAAAACTTGACATTATGATGATGAGGAAGACGAAAATAGTGGGTCCGTCTGTCCGTCCATTCGCCAACAACCTATACGCATGGGTTTATTTTGGTATCTAGCGTTTTTGGACATTCCCCCGACACGTTTTTTTTTTTTCATTTTTTATAGGACAAAAAACAACGGTACCTTCCTGCCATATAATTTTTTTTAGCATTTTTACACATTTTTATTTTTCTTGAAAATGCCTCCAAAGATTTTTCTAAAAAAAATTCAATAAATTTAATAAGATATGGGCCACGTTTTGGTGAAAACAAAATTTCCGAAAAATGGTATTAAATGGTACCTCCCATAGAACCATTTTTTTTATTTTCGTTTTTCTCGAAAAAGAATAAGCTGATTTTGATATGTTTATTTTGTGGAGAATCTTCTGAAAAATTCAAATAATATTGTATACCGAAGTTATCAAACAAAAATTTTTTGGGTTTTTTTGAAAACCAAATATTTAGCTATTTAGAAGAAGACTTGGTTTATTTTTATGAAACTTGGTCCTGAGCGGTTTTTTAAGGTTTATCTAGAATATTTTAAAAAGACATTTTTCTTATAGGCAATATTAACTGTACCTTACATACACCTAAATGTTAAAAGACCATCATTACAGAAAATCTAAATTTTCTCGAAAACGATTAAAATTCTTCTAAATACTTACCTTAGTACGGTCTATGCGTAACCAAAAACAAAATTTACAACTAGTCATATTAGCAGTACCTCTCATAAATCATTTTTCTTTATTTTGAACTATCTTATTAAAATTAAAAGAAACTTTTACTACAATAGGAAGTTCGTAAGCAATCCAGTCGTGCATTTAATTTTCAATAACCTTTTATGGCTTCATTAATTAACGTTTATTTCCCCATTTTTCGTTTCGCATTTTTTTGTTTAATATTTTCTTATTTTGTTTTGCAAATTACTTTTTTTTTCTAATTAAATGATGAAAAAATCAATTAGCAATTTTCATTTAGTTTTTGGTTTGATTGACTTTTTGAAGTTGCGCAAATTTTTATTTGGCATTAACAAAAAATGCTTAAAAAAAGGGGCTGGATGTGACCCTCACTGATAACTACTTCCCATTGGTTCCCTTTGAAACTCGACACCCGACGTACTTTTTATAAGAAAACAAACCTTACCAATTACTAATAATGGTAATGTATGTGGATTAAAATCATTTTGGAGTTGATATTTTTAAGGTTGTTCTCGAGATACTCGAGCCGAAAAACATGTTTTAAAAATTTGTAGCAGTTTTTTTTAGCCTAGGCCGAATTCGACAGCATTATTTATTCGAGAAATGAGCCATTTTACAACTTATTTTAAATTACTGTAATAAGGAAACCGCTAATTGAATTTTTCTGAAAATTCTTTCTACACGTTATGGCCATATTATTTGTAAGATACAATTTGTTTGAAGTTGATAACTATCATTATGCGTTCTCGAGACATATTGTCGGCGAAAAAAAAGCTTCCGAACGTACGTACAGACATGGTACACAGAGATCTTTCTTAAAACAGAGACCTCGAACGTGAAGAAATAATGCCAAAAATTTCAATTCGACAAGTCAGACCGATTACAATAACTTCCAATCAGAAGTTTAAAAAGTCGAAAGTAAGTACTAAAAATATTATTCTATGATTGATTTTTTTTTTTACGTTAGAAAAAAAAATTATCTTTAAAAATGCTTAAATGAAGCATCAGATTCCACAATATATAAAAAAAACATCGTTCGACCCATTCAGATATGTGTAGATACGCGAGTAACTCGAACATAAGGCATTTTTGTCAAAAAACATCAAGTCCCTATTTCCGCAATGTGAATTTTTTGGAAAAAAACTGAAATGCAGTTTACTTCAAATCACTATTTTTTGCAATTATCTCACAAAAAGTGTGCTTTCTCAATTGACCTCGAGAAACTTTAACAATTTATTGAAAACTTTCAATGGCTAACGATTTTCTAAAATTATTTGACTTTTTTCAACAAATTATTGATAGACTAAGAGCGCACGGCAATTTTTGGGTGTGAATGATAGCAAAAATTCAATGGTGCAATAAAATAAAGGAAGGTCTTAATTTTCTATTCGCAAATACGCAAGTCTTGCAAGCCATGATGATGGGGCGGGCGTTGCTGCATTAAAAATGCATTTCTTTCTGAAAGCCCATATAAAAGTAATACCATTAAAAAAAAACTATATTTAATAAAAGAGCTGAATATACCATAGTCATGAATATGGGGGTCCAATAACGCTTAAGGTGGGCCTTCTGGCATGCAAGCGCCACTATAAAAATTCATTTTGCATATCTACAGGATTCTTATAATGTATTTTGTATGCCAGAAGGCCCACTTAAGAGGTTTAGGACCCTCATATTCATGTCTATGGTATATTCAACTCTTTTATTAAATGTAGTGTTTCCAATGGTACCTATACCTTTTTACCTGGGCTTTAGAAAAAAATGCAATTTCAATGCAGCATTATTTGCAAACGCCACAACTACGACTTGCAAGACTTGAATATTTGCAAATAAAAAGTAAAGACCTATCTTATTGCATCATTACATTTTTGCTATCATTCACACCCAAAAATTGCTGTGGGCTCTCGGTCTATAAATAAAATTCAATTTTGATTTCTTCGCTAAGGAATTAATTTTTAAAATTGTCTATTTTGCTCATCGAGCAGCGTATATATAGCTGAACGAAAAGCAGAAGGAAATTTTAAGTTTATGATTTCGAGATTTCGATGAAACAATTATTTTATTTTTCACTTTTTTGTCTGAAGATCAATAAAAAAATGCTAACAACTCAATCATGATAACTGATTGGCAATTTAAAGGAAATAATACACAGCTCTTAGAATTCAGAAAGGAGATGAAGGCAATAAATTTGAATCACGCCAAAAAGGTTCAATTCATCTCTATACATATGCAGTACGTTGTGTGTGGCGAATGTGTAGGTATGTTTGGTTTTTGTGGAGGAGGCGGGAAGTGATTATTTATACAAACGCATGTTAAAGTTTTATCGGAAACCCAGATCCTATACGAGCTGCGACCCAAAGCCAAAAAGGCAAGGACGAACAAGTGAGAATGTGATAAATGCCAAGCATAACCAATGGATAGATAAATTTGTCCTTTTTCAAAAGAATGATGGTCAAATGATTTATTTAAAAGATATCACAAATCGTTCGTTTGGCGTTGCCGTTGTCGTTGATGCGTCCCTTTGGTCTTCGTTAGTTAGTCCTTGAGGTATTGGTTGGGTTAAAATTTAAAATATTCGAATTGCCAAACTTTAACGTGTAGTCATCTGTCGAAAACAAATCCATAAAATGTCAATTTAATCCTTAAACTGACATTTTATGTTTCATTTTTTGTCTTTTGTAACAAATTATGTAGGTTTTTTTTTTATTCATACACTGCTTGAAAAGAAAAAAAAATACAAACATATTCAGGTTTATTTTTAAACATTAATTTTTGGAAAGATTGTTGGAAGATATTTTGTAGTGATTTTAGGATAATCATGCTGATTATGGAATTCTGGATTCACATTTGCAGTGCTCTCTTTTGTCGTAAAAGAAAAAAAAACCTGAAATGCAAATGTCCCACGAACTTGTCCTTATGTTCGATCACCTGTGGTTATTTGATTTTGAAATAAATTAATCAGTTTGTCAAAAATAAAATTTAGTTTACAAAAAAAAAAAACAATTCTGTTATAATCTGACTCATCATGGTACTGGTACAGCTATAAAAATATGAATAAAATACAATAAAACTCGCCTGGAAAAGCAATCTAGTTTTTAATAAAGCCATAGAAAGTCTTACATTATGTATCTAGATACTAACAAGGAGCTATCAGATTTTCTATCTTTATTTGTAAGATCCCCACTAGTTATGGTACCATTTTGCCTTAAGACAAAAATAGTAATTTTATTTGAAATTCGATTCTGGAAATTTCTGCTTACTAGTCCAATATGCTAAACCACTAATACAATTATACAGTTTCATTACATTATTTACTTATTTAAGGGCCACTTGCACAGAAGTTTTTTTGACAGCAGTAACTGCTGATTTATAAATAATTAAAGCTCTGACTGATTTGAATCAAATCATGTTTTGGTAAAATATTTTTTCTCTATCCAAGTTTAAAAAGTTATCTTCTCCTCGTTCTCTAGATAAATATTTAAACTCTGAATAGCTCTCACGTCAAATTATAGAATTTCTTACGAGAAAGCAAGTCAAAGCGTTAGAGTTTGTTTATTTTTCAATGTGTTTTATGTTTGTTGTATTGATGATTCTGAAAAATTATTATTCTTATCCGCTTGTTATTTATTTCCGTTCGTGCAATTTAAAAACGAGAAGTTTTTATTTATTTATTTAAACTGGGATAGTTATTCTCAGTTTTATATATTTATCCATTCGTTTTGTGCAAGTGGCCCTAAATCTCTTAATATGATATGTACTTACATTTTAATGCATCCGTATTTATAAAAAGTCATACTGTCTGCTCCTTAACACGCATGTTAGCTAGCACACGGATTCACAACTTTTCCGTTGAATAACTTTAATAAAGACAATAAAAAAGGGGTGGATATAATACATTATATACTGTTGTCACTATTTTTCTGTTTGTTTTATTTTCATGATTTGATCTGGATAAGATCTGGAGGATAATAAAACACTGTTTTTGTCATATGTATACAGGGTGAGATGCACCAAACTGCTGGAGCGAGTAGGTTGGGTTAAGACAAGAAAAAAATCGTATGGGATGGGGGGGTCTATTTCCCCCCGTCTGGGCAGGAAATTTTTAATTTAAAATGAAAATCAAAGAAGAGATTTCTGGCTTTCCAAAAAGGTATAGCATGGCATTTTAAATTGTACCGCTGTTTTTAGATATTTTTTTTTCTGTTTTAAGTCAATTTTTTAGAAAATCGCCCCTCCTTCCTAAACGGGGGAAATAGACACCCCCCTCCCATAGGATTTTTTTCTTGTCTTAACCCAACCTACTCGCTCCAGCAGTTTGGTGCACCTTATACCGATCACCCTGTACAATGAAAATAATTAAATAAATTTTAATTTGAGAATGTCGTACAAAAAAAAATAAAAGTTATGAGTGCTAATATAGAACCTTGTGGTACACCAAACAAGTTTCATTTATAATGAGAATTTCCAAAAATAATCCAAAAACTTCAAAAAAAATTCCGCAAAGATGAATTTTAGTGGAAAGCAAGGATTTGCTAGAAGTATAAGCTTAATTTGAACTAGTGTTAAAGTTTTAAAGATGAGGGAGGGGGTTGAAATGGGTTGAAATTCAATTCAGTAAAAATAATCTCCAAAAGTGCCTATCTTTTTTTTAAGTGAAACTTCTTTATTACACTCTTTACTCTTTATTTACACTCTGAAATTTTGTAGGAAATTAGTGGGAATTTTTTTTTTATTTAAAAGAGAACTAATTTTTGTTCAATTACCTTTCAAGACTCTTCTTTTCTGTATAAACTTCGGTTTCCGATCGTCCTACAAGAAGCTTAATTTCAAAAAATAGTTCCAGTCTGTACGCTGTATCACTAAAAGTACGGCAGCCCTTCATCAAATCGTGGAAGTATTCTTATACCCACATGTGTCACACGCATGTACTGATTGATGAAAATTATACTTGTATAGTTGAACCGGTTATTATGAAATGTAAGTAGGGGAACCCGGGGCATAACTGGCCCCTTAAGGATTATTGTTAGTTAAAACTGCAAAAATGTAAACTGAATTTCGGAAGAACTTTTATAAGAAAGAAAATTTATTAAGGAATAAGCAAAACAAAGACAGTTTATTTAGTAGATATATTTTTTTTTGTTTTGAAAAAGTCAGTCATTATGCCCCGGTATCCCCTATGTGTGGATTAGAAAGTTATCCATCCCTTAAACCCCAAATTTAGTGAGTTAAAGTTATACGCTCGGTGATGTTAGTCACAGACCATTACCTATTTATTAATACGAATTGCAAGTTGATAGATGTGTGTGTCGTCAGTTAGTTCTAGTCGTATGTAGTTAGTTGCTTTTCGTTTACTGATACGGGAGATGGATTATTTCTGATCGAAAAGCAAAACTTGTCCAACAAATTTTTATAAGCAGGAGTAAGGGCCTCACGAGTATTTGACAATTTTTACTCGTCTACTTTGCATGGCCTTGACTAAACTTGGCAAAAACTTGCTATTTTTCCTGACGGGGAAAAAACAATGTTTCAATTCATTGTTTAATGTAAAATGCAAAATTAGACAGAAAAAACTATATTCAAAATGTAGGGTGATAACGAGTTGTTTCAATATGTCAATACTATATTTTAAATATAAAAAAGTTTAAATTCTTCGAAAAATTCTATAAATTCTACAAATATTGATTTGAAGAATTGACCGTTTTATAATCGAAAAATATTCAGTTGACATAAATTACCATTAATCAGGCTTACTTAGGCCTTGTTTTTCAGTTCCAGATTAAAGTTAAACCCGAATTAACTCAACAATTTTGATATTTTATCGTATGAGTTTTTAAGGTCGATTCATATACATTTTGTTTTGGAAAATTGTTTCTTGTGTTAACTGTAGATACATTTATTTCCAAATTTAACTGACTCTGGTTAAACTCGCTACTGAAAAACTGTACCTTATTGAGATACATTTTATACAGCTGGAAATTTAATAAAAAAAGGAAAATAACCAATATTTGATTAATTATTGACTGAATATTTTAGGGATCTTACTTTTTGAATCAAACTCAAACAGGTTATTGACTTATAAATGTTTTTAAAATTCCAAAATTTTGACTTACCATTCAGCGTTGATAGTTTGAGTTAAATAAAGCTGTTATTTTATAAATCACCTAAAAACTGTTTAGTGGGTGCATCCATACACCTATTTTTTCTTAATTAGCAAATAAAATATCATTAGATTAAATTGGTATGTCATGCATCACTGCACAAGCACAGTTTTATCTTCCAGAATAGAAAGTTTTCTAAACAGCACCTATTGTAAAACAATGGAACACTCGGGCGTATACGTAATATTTTTTTTTATTTATTAAATTTTATTTAATTATTATTAAAATTTCACTGTTTATACATACATACATGTACTGTACATTAGTTATTTAAAAATCAGAAAAATTCCTGAAAATTTCACATAAAAAGGAATAGTTGTAAGTGGAGAATCTTCGTTTTGTGCAGCAGATATGAGTCGATTTAGAAGCCTATATATTAAAACTGAAATTTCAGGCCATATATAAGCTGTTTTAAAAATGAAAATATATACATATATGCTGTTTTAAATTTTTTTCAATGACACTTGCTTTTTGTTATATGATTTATATTATTCGCGTCATGAAATTCAATTCAAATCATCATACTTTTGAAAAAAAGGTAATCAAAGAATTTTCTGCATGTAATTTTAATAAAAAATTAGTAGAAGAAATAAAAATTGTGCTATGGCGCTAGTTGATTATGCAATGCGCTTGAGTAAGTGTATCAGGGCAGTATTTTTATCTGAGTTTGCTCATCTCTATTTTATACTAATTCAAAATTCAAATGAAAAGAAATCAGCCGCAATCGATACTTTGTCTTTCGGAACTTTGACTTTCGTAACTTTGTCTTTCAAATCTTTGCCTTTCGATACTTTTTCTTTCAATATTCTGTTACTACAGTAGACGCTCGATATAGTGAATCTCGGTAGAGTGAACTACCCAATATAGTGAACACAAAATTTTATACACACTACTCTAAATAGTGAACAAAAAATCACTATATCGAGATTTTTTTTTAGTTTTTTATTTACACCTTTTTTTTCAGTACTCAACAAGAATATTCCAGCTGCAATATGTTTATAATCTTTATATGTATGTTTGACCGAGTTGAAACTTGACGTCGGATAAAATGTTAATTTTGTATCTAATTTTACTCTGCAAAACCTTTATAGCTTCTCTCTGGAAATAGTGAACAATCTCGATATAGTGAACAAGCCCGGTTTTAATTACTTCACTATATCGAGCGTCTACTGTATTTCCAAAAACAGTATTTAGAAATATACAATTTTTAATTTTTTTTTTAAATTATTGAGAATATTGAACCACCCTAAAATGTATTATATACTATCAAAGACAAAATAATACCAAGAAAATTCGCGATCAAATCCCTAGTACTGTGCTGACCCAAGTAGTGACCCCATAGATGTGTGCGTGAATCCATATAAAACCAAAGATACTGCATCTCCTCAACCAACCATCACAAAAAACCAGCTTTAGATGCAGTATTATTTGATATTATCTATGTATTTATATTTAAATTATTCATCATTTTTTTCATATTAAATTGTGTGTTTTTAATTCGATATTTTAAATATAATATCTATTTTCGATAATGATACACAGCTTCCGTTACGCATTATCTCATAGGTTGTGAACGATTTTATAAAACATCATATTCCATATTAAAATTTCAATTAATTAATGTGTTTTACTCATTATGCCGTTTAAAAAAGTTTTTTTTGTTTGTTTGGATTCATTTAATTAAATTCATAAAAATAAAGACAAATTTGTCACACGATACTTGAAACTTGAAAAATGCAAAAAAAAATGAAAGTTTTTATAACATTTTGCGTTAATTAATTTGAATTTGTGGTTTTTGTTTTAACTTGCAGTAATAAAATATTTAAATATTTGTTTAAATTCTCAGTTGTTTATGGATTTTCTTTTACGTAAATTTTCATTATTTAACAGGTCTATATTTTATTATTAAATTTAAAATCAATGAATTTTTCATAGGTGTTACTCTTGTTGAATAAGTGGTAGGTACCTATGTATGTTCAACAGATTCAAGGATTAGTCACTTCCTTAGGTACATAAATCCTTGCTTATTATGTTATTGGCACCGCCCATTTTGTCTAATTTTTCTAAACAATCATCGGAAGATTAGGAAGCCTGAACACATATTTGCATTATTTTCAGTACTCAGTTTTGTGATTCTTTTGAAGCTAGTACTGGATAATAATCTTTCTTTGAACAAGACAAACACGTAATTGAAAAAAAATACATATTATTTGTTGGAAACTTAATCTAACTCAATAAAAACTGGAACTAGATAGCACATAATAAGATATATGTAATAAGAAATATATTTCTACAGAACAACATTATTGACCAAAACGTTTTCAATCTCCAATAAAAATTGTTATATATACCAAACAAATAAGCCAGATATATATCCAAGCACGAAACAAATACCTATGGTATCCGATGGCATTCATCAATCTTCTTAATCACACCACCTTTAGCACCAAAGCAATAAAGCTGTAACAAATAAATCTTCTTTCACCATCACACCTATGATGCTAGCAAAGGATACGAGTACTAATATGTTCTACCTTGTGTAGACGATATAGGATTTAATGCTGGATTTTTTCTTTTTGAAATTGAATTTTTAAAAGTCCTTAGAAATCAAGACATGCATATATTTCAATTATGAATTTATTAAAACAAAACAAAAAATTTTGTATCCGGAATTATATTTATTTTTAAAACAGTCATAACCATAAAACTCGATTGAAGTCGTTATTACACTGGATACGTAGAAAATAAAATACACGACTGGATCGCACGAACTTGATCTGTATAATAAGTTTATTCGAATTTTAAAGATAAAGTGTATCATAGTAAATAATAATAAGCGGCCGAAATTCGGCCAACAAAAACTGACATACCCTAGCAAGGAAAATATAAAAAAATAAATCATAAGAGAAAACTTATTATTTTAGGGGTTTTACTTTTTTTAGTAAAATCGATAAAATAACAGTATACTGACCCCCATTTACATATATCAAAAGTAAACCATATGTTTTTAATCTGCCTTTTCATTATTTGAAATATATATCGAATAGACGAATACAAAACATTCTCTCCCACCCCCCCGTTAGAACACATTTTTTTCGGTGCTTATTCAGTTAAACTCTATTATCTACCTACCTGAAATTTTGAATATTTAAAAATTTTAATGATTTTTTATTAATAAATTCGACGATATAAATTAAAGAAATGCATACAAGTAGTCTCCTTGTCTTAGCGGTTTTATACACACATGATTTGTGCTAGATGTGTAGATTTATAAGATTATCGCAATACTATTTTATAAATTGTTTCTTTATTACATTTTAAAGCAATCAATTGTTTTCTGACCATCAATGACCAACTTTAAAAACCAATTCAAAGTCTGGTGATGGTGGTTAAAATTCGATCATATAAAACATAAAAGTTTACCAATCTTTAGAGCTTTATACATAGGAGATTTTTACTAAATTTTTGGCTGTGTCAGTTTTTTTTGCAATCGCTCAAAAAACAACGCAAATGACATTTTTATGAACCCTGACTTAAAAATATTTTTTCTTTCATGACTTTAGCTCAGATATAACCTGTATCAGTTTCATTGAAATCGCTCAAGGACCTACCAAGGCACTTTATGAAAAAAAAAAGCCGCTTACACTAATTCCAGACTACCTACGGCATTATTTTTGTAATTTATTTTTTAAGCGACGCACGTATACATCCCTCACGACCTATGTATGTATCTCGCTTAGAGCCGTAGACACAATGGGTAACCAAACCAGCCACAAAATTTTCTATAGTTTGTGTGCAATAGCTTACAGAATGAATGCTTTTTCCCTGTACTGACAATCTTTGTTGGGCAGAGTATAGGAGGACAGATGCTCTTACAATCACTTTAATATATATTTCAATTTGTTTGAAAATATTAAAGAGAAAAAACATTTTTTTTTTTAATTTAATTTATTTTTTTAAATGCAGTGTTCGACAGTACAAAAACAAAAATGACCCACAGTGTGTAAGCGTGTCTCAAGTATATTCTGCACATCTCTGCAATTGTGGCTTTCCAACCATATAAAATCTATCGAAATCGGTCAAATACTTTTTGAGAAAATGGTACCACAAAATTTATTTAACGCTATTTATATATGTATAGATTATATATTAAACTTTTCATATAATAAATGAAACACGTCCTTTAAATCGAACACAAGGACCTTCAGTGTTTTAATCTCAGAATGAAAAACGCCATATTAATCTAAAAAAATATGAATTTATGCAGAAAAACTTTCAAAAGTTGTTGGAGTGGATTTCAAAAAAATATTTTACATTTATTCATATAATTTTTTTTTTAAGAAATTTTGCTGCAAAAGTTCAAATTTTATTTCTTGAATTTTTTGTTAGAAAAAAAAAAAACTTGGTATGCCATTTTTAAGAATTGAAGAATATGCAACTGGCCACAGCAGGGCCAGGACCCTCCGTAGCCGGCCAGAGTGTATACATCTGGCACCCATGCTTTTGAGGTCAGTCAAGCTGGGTCCACAACAACGGAAATTCAAAAATCTAACTATGCAGGAATTAGGGGCTAATTTAGTACTCCAATCCCGAAGGAGCCGCAAATTCCCTTCTCCCTTTAGAGGGCAAAAACACAACCTCCCAATACAGTATTTCAAAAATCTAAGGATGCAGGAATTAGGAGCTAATATGGGGCTAATTTAGTACCCCAATTCCGAAGGAGCCCCAAATTCTCTTCACCCTTTAGAGAGGGCAAACTGATTTGATGACGTCATCAAATAAGTTTTGCCTTAGGATAGGTTAGGTTTGTAGGGGTGATAATACGACAAGCCGCATTATCTCACTCGGATCTCAGTGGATCCATTTGTGCTCCCCCAGGACATAGGTAAGGTAGGTTTAAGGAGGGGTATGGAGAATAGTTTTTGCCTTCTAAACGGTGAAGAGAATCCGGGGCTCCTTTAGGGTTGGGGTACTAAATCAGCCCCAAATTAACCCCTAATTTCTGCATCATTAGATTTTAGAATTTCTATTGTGGTGGGACCCAGCTTGACGGACCTATGCTTTTGTCAAGTCAGTGTCACACGAACCAAATTTATTTTTTCTTATTTTTATTTTATAGAAACACTTTGAAGTTTTGAAAAAGTTGAAAGGTTATAGAATATTTCTGGTGGCAATTTTTCTCTTTATTAGCCGTCTAGTTAAACGAAATTAGATGGCACATAACAATTTATTCATTAAGGCGCAATAAAAAGCCCTTTTAGTATGGTTTCAGTGGCCAATTTACAAAAACCTGCCAATTAACACTTTGCTCCTTTTATATTTGTTCTCTTTTCTTCATCAAATAATGTAATGTTCTTATTTTACTCATCTAATCATTTAAACGAACAAAGAATATTCTGGTGCATTACGAACAACTAAACGAGTATCTATGTGGTTTCCTTTTCTAGGAATACATTTGTCACACAATTGGCAGCAGCACCATATTGAGGACTTTAATTGTTCTGTTCTATATTTGTTGGGGAGGCATTGTTTAGCGCATCCTTTTGATGGTAGGCTCGTTTCGTTTTAGAGGAAAATAGAGGGACTTAATTTTTCCCTGAGGGATGACAAGCTAAATGAATGGTGTCTTGTTCTTTTCTCAAAATAAAACTTATACACAAACAACAAAGACAAAAGGATACAAGACTGACTGATGTTCATTTATTGCTGTAACATTGGTTGTTTTTTTTGTTTCTGTTGTGTTCCTAGTATATGTATTAAAGCCATGAAAATGTGTCCTCTCTGGAATACCCAATTATTTTCCTATTGTAAAGGCCACGTTAACAAAATATAAATATTTTAATACTTACGAGTATACAATACCGTTTAGGCTTCCATTTTCCCGAATTCCCACGTAAAGAACCACTGTTATATTGATTAGATTCGTCTATGTTTAGTTAATGTTTTGGCACGACATCAAGGTGTGTATATCTGTGTTTGTGAATAAATTTGTGTCCTTGAATTATTGGGCTCAATGTTAGTGCCCAAGCTTTTCAATTAATCAAAAAAGGGCTTATACCGCTTTTCAATTGTAAATTTATAGAAGTACATAAAGTATAAGTAGGTGGGTGTTTCGATGGATCAATTTATAAAATTTTGAATACAAGTTTTTACGAGGTAAGGTCTCTATATTGATACAGTATTAAAAAGGATGAAGGTACGTTAATGTCTTAATTTGTTTTGTTTACTTTGAAATAAGTAAAAAATAGGCTTTAAATAAGCAAAAAGCTTTTGCAGTGGCATGTGGTAAATGCACACAAAAATATTTCATTTATAGTGATGAAATTATTTTCACAATAGAAGAAGTTTTCAGCAAGTAAAATGACAAATGCGACGTCCTCCAAAAAAGCAAAAAAAGTTATTCCAAGGCTTAAGCGCGGACACCTCCCCGTTTCGGTAATGAATTGGGGGGGTTTCGCATCAAAGCGTCACATTTTTGTGAAAAAGGTGTGAAAATTGGTGTCAAAGTGTATCAGGAGAATGTTCTAGAGGTTGTTAAGAATTTAACAAATATTCTCTTCAAAGGGGAAAGATGGGTCTTCCAATAACACCGCTCCGGCAGACAAAGCCAAAACCACATAAGACACAAGAGTGGCTTGGATCAAATATTTCTGATTTTATTGAAGCCTTCGGGAAGTCCAGATTTGAATCCAGGATAAGGTAGAGTTTGTGGTCCGAACTGGAGCACATGGCCTGGATGGAAGAATCCCCATATGAATTTGAACAGGTAGCCTTTAAAGCTTCTTTAATAACAGCAGCATCATCGATACCCACAGTGTGTGCGTGCTGTCATAGACAAATGGTCATAACGTTTGAAAGCCTGCTTTAAAGCTATTTTGAGTGGAATTTTTTTTTTTTATCATTATGAACTTATGTAAAAAATAAATTTTATGATATAATAAATTTACTAATCTTTTTTAAAGCGCTTTTTAAATGTAACAGAACTTACAGATATACAATTCCTTTAACATAAAAGCACATTTTAAAAATAGAGATAACAACATTTTTGGAATCTTTGTTAAAAAATTTGTAGATTTTGTAGTTAAACATTCAACAACGACCTAACTTCCGTTTACATCGTTTACACGGCCACCACAGATATGAAGTTAATAGTCATAAAATAGGCGCATATATACAAACATGCACGTTGCATATGTTATAATGCTTTGTTGGACAATTTTTTCTGCACTTTTATAATATACACCTACTACTTTCCAAAAATATAATAATGGAAGGTGTAATTTTTGTCTGTATCTGTATCGTAGCTCAGTTATAAGTTATAATTTAGAAATGAAAAATACAAACCGAGTTCCCTTGATGGGAACTGTCCTTCGTTATCACCAAAAGATTTTTTCCGTCCTAAATACAATGAAATGAAACAAAATTTTTAAGTGGAAAAAGAGTTTTAAAAAACCACTTCTTTATTCCTTCCCAATTTCAATTTGGAAAACATATTTCAATTTATTTGTAATACATAAAGGCGTTTGTACATTAAGATTATTATCTTTTATAGTACTTAGAGATAAGGTATATAGATTAAGTATATAATTTTTTATGAATTCAATTATTTATAATAGCTTAAAACTAAAATTTAAAATTTATATTTATAAGAAGAAAACAGAAATATAGTTATTTTAAGGCATAGGGAAAAAAAAAAAAGATAGTAGTGAGTTCTGATTTTGAACTAACTTGTTCATTTTTCGTTATACATTTTATTTTACAATGATTCTTTCGTTAAGTTTTATATAAGTTTATTAGCTTTGTTCAGTGAAGAACAGAACAGGACAGAACAGAACAACAACTGATTTTGACACAATCTCTGTTCTAATCTGTTCTAAGTTGTTCTACCTCAAAAGCAAGTACAGAAAATTCTGCTCTAAACTGTTCCGAACAGACTCACTGAACAGCAAGTCAGAACAGTTTAGAACAGAAAATTTCACCTGTTCTTTTCTGTTCTAAACTATGAAGGCTGATTTCCAATGGCGCGTTCACGTTAGAGACGCTTACGTATACTTTTTCAAGCTTTACGAACGCGTCGACATGACAGACGACTTGAAGAGAACCTGCAAATCAAAATGAACCTACACAACTGTAATTTCGAATTCCTTTTAACAAACTAATCCATTTTTTTTAAACATAATCGATTCTTTTCTTTCAATAAAAGGAATTTGTCCAGAAAAAGCAATTTTTTCTTCTAAATAAATCGATTTTTTTGTTGAAAAGAATTCGAACATTAGTTTAACTGTCAAAACGCACGCTGAAGTTGATTTTTTTCAACTTTAACGTTGGGGTAGCTGGGATAGCCAAATCGTAACATAATACCCAACCCGTCATTGTAAACAATTTGCTTAAATTGCTATGTCTGAGCTTTCGCGTTGAAAGAAAAATCTGTCAAAGCGACGCCCAACGCGGCATTGGAAATCAGCCTTGACTCATGCAGTTCGATACAGAATCCGAGTTTACCATTCTCGTTTACGAAAAATAGAAGTAGATACCAAAAAAACACACTGGTTGACTAGCAGAGTGCTTGGTGGGTGTACTTGATATACTAGCTTTAAATTGTTTGACCTTTGGCTCTGGGTTGTGTATCATTATGTGTGGGTGTAAATTCTTGGTTTGAACCGTAAAACGTAGTATTTTCAAGAAATAATGGCAAAAGTTTTGCCTACCACACACGTACTCACAGTCTCACACACAGCTAGATAAATAGACAGACAGATGGAGACAGACAGATACACCCACGCACACACACACAGCCCACATACAGATCCACCTACACACAGACCCACCCACACACCAACCCACCATACCACACACAGACACACACACGAACACACCAAAAAATACCAACACTCACCTATAAACACACAAACGCGCATACAACTGCACGCAGACAGCCACACACAGACACCCAAACGCAGACACCCATAAACACACACCCACACACACAACATTTATATGACATTATTTTAAATCTCCTTTTCGTATTTGTCATAATAAATAAAAATTAAAACTTTTCATTAAAAATTCGTTTACCTAGTACAAACCAGAAAAAACATTTCTTTCATATTCAAAATTATTCAAAAAATAAAAAAAAAATTAAAATGAAAATTAAACTTTTTATTTCATCACTTCGTTCCCATCAATTCAACCAAATCCATTCACGTCATTCACAAACATTTCAATTTGCAAAACAGCTGATAGTTTCAATTGGCATTTTGTAAGGTATTACCATCGATTGCAGCATTTCATATCCAAAAAGAAAACCTAAATCTAACCAAAGAAAAATCTATAAAATCAAAGTACCTATGGCTAGGTACACAGGAGGCAAAAATACCAAAAATGAAAAAAAAAAATCAACACTTATCCTTATAAAAAAATCAACCATCATTATCCAATCGATTTCCGATCAAAATGAAATTTCTAAAAAAAATCAATAAATTTTATTAAGTATATGCTACCTTTTTCTGAAAATTAAATTTCCAAAAAATGGTTTTAAATGGTACCTCCCATAGAACCATTTTTTTTTTATTTTTGTTTTTCTCGAAAAGTATAATAGACTGATTTTGATAATTTTTTTATGGAAAATCTTCTGAAAAATTTAAATATCTAAAATTGTACCTTATACCAAAATTTTAAAAAAAACTTTTTTTTTGGATTTTTAAAAAAAGTTTAAATTTTGTTTTTTTAAACCAAATATTTCGAAAACGATTTAGTTGATTTTTATGAAACTTGGTACCAAACGGTTTTTTAACATTATCTAAAATATTTTGAACAAACATTTTTCTTTTAGTCAAAATTACCGAAACCTTCCATATAAATTTAAAAAAAAAAACCGTAACAGAAAATATAAATTTTCTCGAAAACCGCTCCTACGATTTTGAATTTTTTTTTTCTCAAAAACAAAGATTAGTTAAAGAAATCAGATGATGTACTTTTTTAGCTCCCTATAAACAATTTAAGAAGATTTTTTTAATAAATTTATTTCGAATTATGTTGATTTTCAATATTTTTTTTTAATTTAAGCTCTAAGTTACATTACTTAAGACTCTCATACAAAAATTACCTATGTAGTTATACTACACTCACTGCCTTATTCATAAACAAAAAATGGTTATTTCAGCTCTCGTGTTCAGGGAAACTACACCATGGAATAACAATTTTCCGGACTCAAATGGAGCAGTAAGCAATTGTCTTTATTTTGAGTCCGGAAAATTCTTATTCCATGATGTAGTTTGCCTGAACACGAGAGCTGAAATAACCAATTTTTGTTTATGAATAAGGCAGTCAATCTTTAAAATTCGAAGAAACTTTTACTGCAAGAGCAAGTTTGTGCGATCCAGTCGTGCGTTTTATTTTCCTTATACATAATATATGCATTACTTTTGAATTTTTATTAAACATCGAAAGTTTTGTAAAGGTACACGAAACTAATACCTACTTTACTGTGTTTTATTTGCATTTTCAAGAAACATTTTAGCTTTTTAAGTCAAAGACAACACTTAACGTTGACCGACGAGAATTTAATTATTTTGCTTTGAAATAAAGTGCAACTCAAAGCTACATAATATGCAAATTATTTTACTGAAAGAAAAAAGAAAATGAATTTCTCCAAATGGAAAATGATGTCTTGATTTTCAAATGAAACCACAATATGTCATCCATTCAATGGATCTCAAGATGCGGCGTTCAATTCAATGCCACAACCAATAAACAAATCAGGGCTTGCAACCTGAATGCTTTGAAGAGAGCCAACATCCAAAACCAATGTTTACGTTCTTTAGACTTGCCAACCTGTCACTATTTAGTAAAATGCCCTTTGATGTTCTCTTCTTGCCAAGATTTCTATAGCTGTGTGTGTATTATATCATAGTATTTGTGTGTATACACACACTTATGGTGAATATCTGTTTTAGATTAACTGTATAGGAAACTAACAGGTGAGCAAATAAATGGGATTGGATTAAGAACGACCATTGTGGGCTTGTGATTTATTTGGACAGGTCTATTCCGATAGCTAAGGTATACAAATACAAATACTATACATAAAGACGTATACTTATTCATCATCGTTTGTGGCTTTTTTTATTGAAAGGACTAAAGTTCGTCCAATTATTCTTGTCAGTACAGGGAAGATAGGACGTTTGCATCTCAGTTTAGTTGCAGCGTATTGCATAAGTCTATCGCATGTAAAAGCTCTAATCGCGATGCCGTAGTATGCATAATAAATCATTTCAAGTTTAATTGAAATTGATCAGCGTTCCCATCTAGTAGGTAAAATTGCACAAATACAATTATGAAAACTAAAAAAAAAATTAAATTAAAATAGGTGCGTTTTTGTAAGGGTATCCCCAGTAGGCCTAATCCATTAAAAAAGAAGAAGAAACAAATAACAAAAAATACCACTTCTTTTATTTATTTATAAATAGTTCATTGAGCAATTAAAAAACAGAATCATTTTAACAATAAAAAATAATATTTGCATTGAGTTATAAATTGACCAAAAAGCCTACCTACCTAAATAATTTAAAATATAAAATAACAAAATATTTAATACATGAATACCTTACATAAAAATGTGCTTACAAATTTTGTGTAGGTACCATGAGCCATTCTCATGACATTGGTTGCGTCCTTTTTTTAAGATAGCCGACGCACAACACCTACAGCCGCGCCATTTTATTTTTATACTAAAAAACAACACACACACTAATTTGAATCATAAAATTTGAACATTATATTTTTGCAAAAAAACTTCTGCCGGCCGACTGGCCTAAACAGTTTAAAACAACGACGAACGACCACACTTAAAGGCTGTTTCACAATGCGACTAGAAAACGAGACGTTAGCGTGATGAGATCTCTTCGCAGTTTCTCTCTCTTAAAAAAGAATTTTAAACAGTGAAATAATACATAATCAAGCATTTCTCGTCGTCTCGTCACGTCGTAAAGTTCGAAAAATTGAAAAAAAGACGCAACGTGACGACGAGAAATACTTTATTATGTATTATTTCGTTGTTTTAAATTCGTTTTAAAGAGAGAACAATTGCGAAGAGATCTCGTCACGCTGACGTCTCGTTTTCTCGTCGCATTGTGAAACAGCCTTTAGTGTTTTTTTGATCCTAAGAGCTTTAAGAAAAGCTTTAATTCTGAAAGCTCTTGCACATAAGCAATAGGAAAAGGAGTCTTTTATGTGAGTTAGCTTACCAATGGTCACACTATATTGTGTGAATACTTTTTATAACACAAACAGCAAGAGATCATGTTTGGTTATTCATTGTGCCTACGGCTGTGGGCGAGATAGGTCGTGAGGGATGTATGTCGCTTGAAAAAGAAATTACAAAAACAATGCCGTGGGAAGTCAGTGGCTATTGTGTATATTTAAGTGGCATTTTGTTTCGTGGAGTGCCTTAGGATATCAGTAGGTCCCACTGATTTGAAAAAAGCTTTCCCGTAAGGCCTGTACTGACAAGAATAGTTGGACGAACTATACTGGATAGAGGCATATCAGAATTATGTGTGTTATTATTTTGTAATCCGAATACAATAATTATTTTATGAATTTATTATTAGATCGTAAGAGAGGCAATTTAATTGTCATGTGTAGTGTAGGCATGGTGTAGGTTTATTTGCTATTTTTGGATGGTTATAGTTCTTTTTGTTTGGTATAATTAATTTTGGAATACAGTTTTAATTAAATGAAATCAAAGAACCTTCTTTTTTTTTTACAATTTTAATGAATTAAGAAATATTCAATACCGGATGGTTTTGGGGCTTGTAAGCAAATAGATAGAAATGAGGAGTCATTCATGGAAAGCGAAAAATATTTGCAAGATAATCCATAATAATATTTATAGACCAGTGCAATTAGACAAAAAAGACCCTTGAATCAGGCAAAATTTTGTACACTCCAAAATTTAGTGGATAGTTAGTTCCTAAGCATTCTGAGCTGGGGTTTCGCCACCATCTTGAAAAAACCGTCGCCATCTTGGATTTTTCGAGTTTTTGCTGTATCTTTGTAACCAATTGCCTTATAAAAGTTATTTATGTTTTACATCCACGGGTTTTTGCTGCCAACATCTAGGAAACACTAACTTAATGAGTGATGGCCATTTTACAGAGATGCAGCCCAAGATTAAATATTCCCCGGGAAAAACACCCCAATCGACGTGTGTTCTCTCGGGAGTAGAATATACTCCTATTCCGAACTCCCCGTTAGAATATTTGCTCCTTCGGAAGCGGAAATGAGAGTTCTGAATTTTCGTAACAGCTTTTTTGTAGTGTTTGGACATATAAAATCAAATTGTGGAAAAAAAAAGTTCATTCAAGTTGAAAAATTTACCCAGGAATATTTATTTAGAATTGGGCTGATTTTAATTACTTGCGTTGCGTAAAAATGGTAAGAACGAATGGCTAACTTTAACTTTATTTCGATGAGCCACCGCAAAGTAAAAGTAAAAAGTTATTTGATTATAGTTAGCTTAAATAAGGATGATGCCGATAGCTTGCTAATTGTGTCTACAGCAGCTGAAACTTATTGTAGTCAGTTCTGTAATTGTGGGTGAAGATACTTATGTGCGCGTTCTTATTGCATCTGTTTCTGAAGGCTGTTTCACAATGCGACGAAAAATCGAGACGTGAGCGTGACGAGATCTCTTCGCAGTTTTTTTCTCTTAAAAGAGAATTTTAAACAGTGAAATAATACATAATTAAGCACTTTTCGTCGTGACGTCACGTCATAAAGTTCGAAAAATTGAAGAAAAAAAAAGACGAAACGTGACGATGAGAAATACTTTATTATTTCGTTATTATTACTCGTTTTAAAGAGAGAAGAACTGTGAAGAGATCTCGTCACGCTGACGTCTCGTTTTCTCGTCGCATTGTGAAACAGCCTTGATGCTAACGGCGATATTTTCATGTTTATGCCAAGAAAAAAGAATGGAACTTGTTAGATATTCAACTGCGCAAAACTAAAGTCTTGCCTTGGACATCTGCTTTCAAACCTTTCAATTCCTCCATGCGGTCACTGGCTTAGACACCACATCAGCTCCCTATCGGAAAGAAAAGGTAGCCCGCGTTTCTACTTTCGTTGTAAGAATGCTGTATTAGCAGCATTTTAGACACTGAGGGCCAGTTGTACAATTGTGGTTCAAATATGTACGTATATCGCAAGAATATTTGTATACATAAAATTAATATGTAGATTCCTTTCCTACCTGTAAATTTCGCCACGAATAATTGGTTAAAGTTGCTTTAATTTAACCTTAAATTCAACATAGAAAAAAAATCGTATCAAGTATTACGTAACGGTTTATCCTTCAATACATATTATTAAATTAATCTCTGACGTGTTCAGAACTTAATTAAAATATGGGTTTTCTCCCGCGGAGATTTGGATAGGTCTACTTAAATTATCATCCATTAAAAACTTCAAAAACATAAAGGTAAAATTATTAATTTGAACTGTATTTTCTCGACCCGACGATGATCCTCTTGTTCAATTACAATGGCAGTGAAAACCTATGGGTACATAGGTACTTATATATATATATATATATATATATATATGTATATAGAATAATAATGTAAGTAGCTATCAGACCCAGACATGCAGTTGGGATGAGTTGGGTGTTGCATGCTGGTCGGGGGTCAGACAGAATCTGAGTTGGTTTATTTTTCGCTTTTCAATGACATACTTTTCAGACAGGCCAGGCGCAGGAGTTTGTAAATATGTATGTAATTATGCTTAATTCAATTTACCATTCGTGTATAAAGAATAAACAGGATACGGCTACGGAACAGGGCGGCGCGGCGGCGGGTACTTTAATAATGGAAGTTTGCTGATATACCTACCTACAATGCAAAATTATTATTATCTGCGCTATCTGGTGTTCTTAAAGCCTAACGAAGGTAAAGGCGATCATAAAATGTTAGTGGAATGCAATAATCGTATAGAAAACTTTCATAGTATAAAATAGAGCTGTAACGAATCGTATGTATTCGTTACACAGTAACGGGTATTGAATTCAGTACCGATTAACGAAACAAAGTCGTTACTCGCACGATTTCGTTACTCGTACTAAACCATACAACCACAGATAATAGAGTTACATAGATATCGCATCCCATACAAACAATAATAATAACTTTTCAATGTTTTTTGCTTGTAATCCCTTTTTCCTTTTTCTATAAAATCGAATCGGTTGGCCAAAATACTTATGTACTATAGCTGGTGTTTTTTTTTATGTGTATATGTGTGTATCTATATTTTATATAATCATATATAGTATATATAGGGCCCACGAATTTGATTAAACTGGGACGTACGCCTACGTCCCGGTGATCATATTGTTTTTCCATTCTAAAGCGCTTAATACACGATACAACACATCGTACCGATTTGAGTTCATCCGATATCGGTAGCAACTTCGCTCCATAGCATTTGACCGTGAATTTCGGTACAGCGGATAACTTCTAGTACACACACGATACAACCATCACATGCGATTACGATAATCGGTACGATAATTGTATCGTGTATTAAGCGCTTAAGGCCGGCCGCACATTGGATGCGTCAACATACGAATTCATATCGTACTTAAACGTGTGAATACTGGCCGCACGAATCGAGTGCGCACACTGAATACATTTTTCTCCGTCAAATACGCAGTGTCCTCGTGACTCATCACTTTCGCGAAGTCGTCTTTCCATACATTTTAATGTTTCAACGTACGAACGTGTATAAAAATCCCAACAAGTTCGGATTAATTTCGTATACGTCGGAAGTAAACATACGTATACGTATGTCTCACTCGCACCCAGTGTGCGCACTCCCATAGTACTTAGAAGGTTAGGATTGTTCGTGCGTGCTTGTGCGTATTCGCACGAGTGAAATCCGTACGATAACGCATCCAATGTGCGGCCGGCGTAAGGGTATCTTATCACCATGCCAATATAACGAAAATAACGAGTAACGATACCAAAGTAACGCGTACTCGAACCGAAAGCAACGTAAATATACGATTATTTATATTGTCGTTACTTTTACAGCCCTAGTATTAAAAAAATTAACGAAATAATTTTAAACAAGTCAATACATAGCAATAAAAAAATAAAAAAAAATTCAAAATATTTAAAGACAATATTGTTTGAATTAGTCAGAAACGGCTCCGTGAAAAAACTCCCCAATGAAATAACCCCCCAAATAATGAAATAACTCCCCAAAAGCGCATGTAATAAGTCCCCAAAGAAGTAACAAAAAAATTATGGCTAACCCCTTGCAACTCACCTACTTATACGCCTTAATGTTGGGTGCTAGCACTGTATTTATTTAGGATTTACCGATAAAGTCTAGAATTTCATTACATTTTTCGGCTTTTTACGGTAAAATTTTTAGATATGAAAATGTAATGCATTAAAAAAAAATTCACATTACCTAGAAACTACTGTACGAATGCAGCAAATATATTTAAGAATGAAATAAGTCCCCAAATTTCATCGTTCAATTTGGGGACTTATTCCATCATGAAATAACACCCAAACTTAATTTTTTAATGTAAAAAATTCCGATTTCCATATACCTAAGTTTTGGGGATTTATTTAATTTTTTTGCAGTTATTTCATTGGGAGTTATTTCAAGGAGCCATCAGAAACATCAGATTGCAAGATTAAAATTAAATTAAAAAGTTGTACGTGAACAACTCGAAAATAAGGCAATTTTCCCAAAAATCATCAAAGCCCTACATTACGAAATCATCGGCAGTATGGCTATCACACGTACAAAGTAAAGTTTAGTCAAAATTGCATTAAGAGCCGTTTTTGAGAAAATTTTAGAATATTTGTTTCAGCTACTAGATCAGCTGTTCTAGATGATTTTGATTAAAAATTCGAATTCCTCCTCTAGCGAATCACATAAAAATGCGCTGTACACAAGTTGAAGCAAATCGGTACACCCGTCTGGCTCTAGCTCAAATTACAGTGAACGCACGGATGTTTAGACCGACGGAAGGTATGCCGAAAACCACATTTTCAGACTTCTACATTATAGTATTGTCAAGATTTATCGTTGAGTACAAGATTTTAATTTTTATTTTTTACTCGAAACCAGTAGGTACTTGCCCTAGAGTAGAGAGCAAGTAGGTACATAAAAAGAGGCTGGGTTTGACCCACACTGATAACTTCCTATTGGTGCCCTTTGAAACTCGATACCCGATATTTACTTTTATAAGAAAATTATAAATTCAAAATCTTCAAAAACCTTATCATATACGTCCCGAAATTCTTTTAGCAGTCTCTTGTAATTTTTAAACATTTTTTAGCAGTTTTTTTTGCAGTTTTTTTTGGCCTAAAAAAAATGGTCAATTGTATTTTTTAAAAAACTTTACCAATGACTAATTATGGTATTGTGTGTAAAATAAACATATTCGGGAGTTTATATCAAAGGTTGTTTTCGAAATATTCGAGCCAAAAACATTTTTTAACAATTTTTAGCAGTTTTTTTTGCAGTTTTTTTGGCCTAGAAAAAAAAACGTCAATTGAATTTCTTTACAAACCTTATCTATATTTAATTATGGTATTAAGTGTAGTAGCCGTGGCGTGATGGTTAGTGCGATGGACTGTCATGCCGGAGGTCTAAGGTTCGATCCCTAGCCTCGCCACCTAGAAAAAACGGCTACTGCCTCTTGCGAGGAATTGACAAATCCTCCAAAAGCATCTCCTGTCACAGAAAAGTGCCGTTCGGATTCGGCAATAAACTGTAGGTCCCCTCCATTCCTGCAGACACGCACACAGGAATGGTTGGGAGTTGTAAGTCACTAGGCCCTAGTTCTTCATGAGCTGTTGTGCCATTAAATTTTTTTTTATTTTTTTATGTGTAGATTAAAATTATTTCTGAGGTAATAAAATCGGTTGTTTTTGAGATATTCGGGCCAAAAACATTTTTTTAACAATTTTTAGCAGTTTTTTTTGCAGTGTTTTTGGCCTAAAAAAAAACCGTTAATTCAATTTTTGTACAAACTTTACCGATTATTGGGTATAACTTTCTGTATTAAAAAAAATTAACCCGAACTTAATATCTTTGCGTATTCTCAAGATAATCGATATTTTTTAAAAATTTTTAATGGTTTTTTTTTTTAATTAAAAAAACAAACTGTGGGTTGATTTTTTTTTAAGTACTACCTATTTTTCACTACTTCAATATTCATAGAATGAAACCAGGTCGAAGTCGATAGCTTTATTTGTTCTAGAGATATTCGAGAAACAAGCCATTTTACAACTTTTTTTAAAATTACTATAATAAAAAATCGCTAATTTAATTTTTCTGAAAATCCTATCAGCACGTAACGGATTTATTATCTGTAAAATAAAATTTACTCGAAATCGATATCTCTATGCGTTCTCGAGATATCGTGAACGAAAAAAAGCTTCCGAACCTACGAACGTACATGGTACACAGACACATATCTAAAAACAATGTAATCCGACTCCAGAGGCCTCGAAACGTCGAGAAATGTCAACATTTTCAATTTCACAAATAGGACCGATTACAATAACTTCCAATAGGAAGTTAAAAAAGTAAGTAGGAATTTTTCGTATTCATAGTCAAAATAAAAATAAAAGAAAGTGTGAACTATACTTAACGCAAACGTGAAAAAAATTGTTTACTAACAATTTTTTGAATAGCACAGGCGATTCGAAACAAAATTAAAAGTTTTACTGCAAACAAATTATATAAACAAAATTAATTTTAAATTGCCAACATTTTACTTGATGTACTGTACAGGGGATTATCAAACCTATCAATTTTCACTATAAAAACGTAGGTAAGAGTTTATAATACCAATAATATTGATAGGACATTTTTTATCACAGACCTCTCTCGATCCACTCTATGTCCTAGTTCCGTAATTTATTGTTTCAATTATTGCACAGCAAATATTTATGCGATAGCTTATCACGGTGAAAAATATCATCACTTGAATTTTTATATTGTTTTCACAAGATTATACGAGTCGTATGTCAGGACTCCAAGAGCACTCAAAGCCACAAGTCATTAATCTGAATAGATTTGGAGGTTTTTCATTTCAACCAACAAAAAGTGAAAAGAAGTTCAAACCTTCTATCTTCCAACAAAAAAGAAAAAAAAAAAAAAAAACGAAGACTGCTCTGGAGAATCATAAAACCTTTACAATTCGGTTCTGCCTCTATAACTGCCGAGCCATTTGCATTCAATTTACTTTGCATGTCTAATCTGTGGCCAATTTCTCGCGATACACGATAAATCGTTTGTAATTTTTCACCAAAACGCGTACCAATAAATAATATTGACATCCAGTCGTATATTCGTTTTACCTTAAGGCCGCCATGCTATAAGCTATAATCCGTCGCTTGTCACCAGTCGTTGACTGCTCCATCCCGGTCCCGGTCCCCGTCCCCGTCCCGTATAGTATGTCCCATCGTAGAAATGTAGATTATTCATTATTTCAGCTGGTGGCAAAATGTGAACGGACCTTCAATTATTTATCAGTGAGTGAAAGAAAATACCCCTTGGGGACCGATCCGAAATTGAATATATTTTATTTTACGCACGCAATTGTGCGCGTCATTGTGAAAACGTTTGATGGAAAAATGTTACACGCGGTAATCGTTAACCGGTGGTCGTGGTAGTATGTACCGGAAGTGTGGACTGTAGAGTTGAAGTTGAATTTGCTTTTTGGATAGGAAGGGTAAGCCATTTTGTTTTGTTTTGCATGGAATGCTTGCTTACAAATTGCCGGAAGTAAGAAAAAGTTATATTGGCCTACGGAGTATATGGTATGGTCGTACGTCCTTCGGTCGTAGCGTAGCATACGTATTGTTTGGGGACTTCTGAATATTTATTGGAATGCCATTTAGGTAAAATTTATGTTAGCACATTCTTTGTTGGTGGCATTAACAAAATGGTTTCACATGAGTGATTGAAGGCATAGTCAGCATTCAGCAAGGATAACATAATGGTCTGTCTATACGAGTGAGGGACGATTAGAGTAAAAATAAAATAAAGAGGTGGATGATTTTAAATAGTTTTTGGATTGTGTACCTAATATAAGATCACTCATTCATTTTGTCTTGTTTTTTTTTGCTTCCAATCTTCCAATATTGAATGCCATGTGTTTTTGTATGGCCATGCTTGTACATGGTCGGCCATTGGGAAATTGGGCTGCGAGACACTTTATCTAAGTAAAAGGTTTTGGTACCTATTTCCTCAGATAGGTAACGGATTTTCCATTCAACTATATAGGAAATCTAGGAACGCTCAAGAGTTGAACGGCCAGTAAAATGATCAAGTGTAAGTAAATACGTTTACTACGCGACTGCTAGTGGCGAAGGAGAACCAGCTATGTACATGGCCAAGATAAGGGCAGTTTATTATAAAAATATTATACTCTTGGAAGATTTAACACATGATCCTTTCGTTTCAAGTGCCCCTCACCAAAAAAAAAGTTGTGTAGTGGCAATGAAATAAGCTCGATTTTCGAACCCTAGACCTCCAGGCTAACCGGTGTGGTAGAAATATTAATTTTGCAGCAGTATGTATGTGTTTAGGATTGTATCCACAGTAATATTGTGTTGTTGTAATCCATTGTGAAAAAAAACAGCTGATGCAATAACATTTTGTAAAGATTGGCCGCGTTCGGTTGGCAATCCGATAGGCTTTCTGAGATAGGTTAGTATCTGATATGTTTTCGAACGAAAAAGCCAGATAGGTCAAAACGGCTGACAGAAAGAAAACTACGCGACGCAAGCAAACGTAATCAACTGTTCCTCACATTGCCCATCGGATAGTTTAGTACCTACTTACTTATACCAAAAATTTTCGGTTAGTTTGAGATTTGTTTTTGACAACAGCTGTTTGGTTCATCAGCTGAATTTTCCTATGGAATTACAACAACAAAAGCCTATCCGGATAGCTTTGGATTGCCAGTCGAACGAACCCATTGACCAAGTCTTGGATAGGTTCCCGAACGTAATTAATGTGTTGTTAACATCGAACTATTTTAATACCTACTATCTTGTCGATATTGTCGATGATTTTTCGAAATAACCTTGAATAGAATAGATATCGATAGAATTTTTGAGAAATAGAAGAAGTTAGAATGCGAATATATGTATGTATGACAATTTTTTTTAACTTCTACTTCTCCAATATAACTATGTACAATAGTAGTAGATTTTCTGTGAAATTTTAAAATTAAAGAAGCAGTCGAAGAACCTTAAATACGATTTTTTACCAGCAATAAATCAAACAAACATATAGGCCAAGTTCATAAATGTAGAAATACAACAGTCCTGCAAGATTTGCGTTCATAAATGAAAAAAGACTGCATTATCTGTGCATGAGAGCAGTTGACTCTTGCGTTCATAAAAGCAACATGACAGCCAAAATGCGATCACGTTTGCAGTGGTTTTTGTTTTGATCTGCATTGCAGGAGAAATAATTTTAATTTCTGCCATAGTTTAGTTTGTTTGTCTTTTTTGCAATGCAGAACTGCCAACTGGCCGCATACTTGCAGCAGTTTTTCTGTTCATAAATGCATTGAATAAATATTTTATGCATTGCATGTGCAAAAATGTTGTAGTAGCCGTGGCGTGATGGTTAGTGCGATGGACTGTCTTGCCGGAGGTCTAAGGTTCGACCCCAGCCTCGCCATCTATTTATTTAAAAAGAAAAAAACGGCTACTGCCTCTTGCGAGGAATTGACAAATCCTCCAAGAGTATCTCCTGTCACAGAAAAGTGCCGCTCGTTAGCCGTTCGGATTCGGCAATAAACTTAAGGTCCCCTCCATTCTTGCAGACACGCACACAGGAATGGTTGAGAGTTGTAAGTCACTAGGCCCTAGGTCTTCATGAGCTGTTGTGCCATCAAATTTAATTTTTATTTTTAATGTGCAAAAATGTTGCAATTATGAACTCAGCCATTAGCATGTACTTATGACAAATTATGCATTCGTAAAAAAAATCGAATTCGAGATTTTGATCATTATACTACCTATTATAAGGAAGACGAAAGTAGCGGGTGTCGCAATTCTGTCTATTTGTCTATTCTTCTGTCTATTTTCGGCTACGACTTAAACGGATAAGTCAATTTTCTAAAAAATTGAAACCTAGCGTTTTTTTTTACTTTCACCGACACGTCTTTTTTTTTATTTCTTTGAATTCAATTCACACTTTGGGGATGATTTTAATCAAGAATTTTTTTGATTCCCTGTAGAAAATATCAGCTATAATAAATACGCAATAAAAATATTGAATTTTGTTGTGTATATGTTGAAATAAATTCATTTTTTACGAAAAAAATTAACTAACGCAAAGAAAAAAAACAAATCACCTCAGCCGATTACACCCCAGGTTTGTTTTAATTATCGACCTATCTTTACTTATGAGATTTGATTAGGCATATCTACCTGGGTATCTTTCTCATGATTTATAATTATGGCATCTGGCATGGATCTTTACAATTTGACGGCAGATTCAAAAGAAGCCAGTTAAAAAAGAAGTAATTCCGACTTTAAGATTTCATTTTATTTACTTTGCTTATTTTGTTTAATTAACCTCAAACACAATCATCCTAAAGCATATTGGTTCCATTATTTCTAATACTTTTCATTCCAACATCCTTCTAAATAAAGAGTGCTTTATTTTCTCATTTCAGTCTCTATACGATTCCATGCATTACGTGTTGGGCATATTTTGTCCACAAAATTAATTAGACCTAGTTACCTAATATATAACTTGCGGCTAGGTGCTTCATATACATATCTTTATATTATTTGTAGCTTTTATAGTATATAGCAGACTTATGCCAATACCACCTCCACGTTCATGATTTATGATAAAAGCTGCGGCATTTGCCCTCTGGTTTTATTAATCTATTATAACAACAGAATTCTAATCGACTATTTCTCTATTCAACACGAGCGACGACGACGGCGGCTGCTCTACCGATCTCAAACCAAAATATCTGCAGTTCACGTGTTGTCAACTTGTAGCTAGCAACAAACCACAAACCACAAGAATTACAAAAAAAAAAAAAAAAAAAAAAAAAACAACAAAGAACATAAACTAAACTACTAACATTGAATACAATTTGCAGTTTAATATCACCAAATGGGCAGGCAAATGGGCAAATGCAGTGTCAGAAAATTAACCTGCAGCAACCATATTAACGTCTGCCTGTTTTAGAGGTATTAATTCAATATTTAATTATACTAGACGGACGGACAAGCCGCACTCAGAACTAAATACAGGAGGCACCGCTAACAGCTATGAAGCTATGCGGAATTTAGCCCAATGCAATGGTCTAAACTGCATGCAAAATAGCGATATGTGTGTCAGCTGACATATCTGCATGCAATGCTCATGAATTATTCATATAATTAGTTCCCGGATAACGGGGTAGTAAATTTAAAATTAATATGTTTCTAACCATCCTCTATACATACAGTGGAGTGAAAAACATTCCGGATTTTTTTGGTAAAATGCATTGATTGTTGGTTTGTGATATAAAAATGAAAAAATTAAATGTTTGCAATTTTTTTCCCGTTTTTATTGAACAATTTTATTATTTAAAACAAAAACCATGGAACTTTATCCACCAAAACAAAAAAAATCAAAAAATTAAAGTTAATTCAAAATTTTAATGTGACAAACTAACCGGATTTTATTTTTTTGCAATTAACTTTTATTATTTATTTAATATTTTGTCCAGTAACCCCTGTTTTTTATCACAGCTCGGCATCGACGAGGCATTGACTGGATTAAATTCTCGAAAACAGAAGCATGAATATTCTACCATTTATTTTTCAAAGCTGCAAAAAGAGAAATTTTTTACGTGTGCTTTTTTTTCCCAAAAATGGCCCAAAAGTTTTCTATTATGGGTTTAAATCGGGTGATTGAGATGGCCATTCTAAGACACGAATATTTTTAGTTGCAAACCACTCTTTTAGCAGCTTTGAAGAATATTTGGGGTCATTATCCTGCTGAAAAACCCAATGCAGAGGCATTTCTTCCTCTGCGTATGGAAGCTTTATTGGCTGAACAGAATGGTGACGCAAACGGAACCGGAGACGGAGCTGGAATAGCTGTCAAAATATTGAATACACGCAAATACAATGTTGCGAACACAACGGAACGTAGACGCATACGGAGCTGCAGACGCAGACGGAAGAGTTAACCAACTTTTAACTTTTCACGTACGGCACTTTTGACGTTTCAATTTGTATGAAGAAAAAAAAAACAACGTTTTGGGTCGGAAAAAAATATTGTAGTTATTTGTATCGCGAAAAAAATTATTTATTAAAAGGAAAATTAGTGGAAACAAAAAATGTGAATTCTGAGCTTGTACACAATAATATTCTTTTATAGCTGTACAGCTCCATTGTGGACATGTAAAAAAAATAACGTACGACACAAAAATGTCCCTATATTGGAAACGATCCATAATTTCTGTGATTTGGTGTATAGGACCGTAGCCTGCTCCTGAAAAAACAGCCCCAAACCATCACCGATGCATCACCGTGCTTTACTGTAAGGAGTACATTTGCAGGCTTTAATCACGTACTTTTTGAGCGTCTCACTGTCCTTGCACCATCGGAGTAAAATAATTTGAATTTGCTTTCATCACTGAAAAGCACACTCCTCCATTTGCTTAAAGACCGTTTAAGATGATTGTTTGCAAATTCAACCCTGGGTTAAATGTTTTGATTAGGAATTTTAAGTCTTCCCCAAATACCTTTTAAGGATTACCTTTTTTTACGAGGTTTAGCAGTAAGAAGAGGTTTTTTAGCTGGTCGAAATGCAAAAAGACCGAAATCTCTGAAACGCTTCCTGACCGTACTTGGCCCTATGGGTAGATTAAGTTCATCACAAATTGTCTATGAAGTCGCAAAAGGGTCTTTAATCACGAAATTCTTTATGCGCCTATCAGTTTTTATTGTTGTTTTGCGAGGGCGTCCACCAAAATGATCTGCTTTTACTGATTTTCCACTTTTAAATTTTTTAATGATGTCGCAAACCGTTGACGTTGGAATTTTTAAGATTTCAGCGATTACTTTTTGTTTTATATCGGCTTGGAACTTTTCTATTATTTCGTATCGAATCGCGTTGCTATAACGTGTTTTAGCCATTTTATGCACTATATAATTTCAACTTACACAGCTCTCAACTTGTAAAAACGTTTTAATCTACGACTTGAGTCAAAAGACTCGAAAAAAACCGGTTCTTTAACATCGAGACTCGCAATCTTCTTGAAATCCGGTTAGTTTTGCACAGGCATGTTACTGAGTAACTTTATAAAATAATTTTTTTTATTATTCTTGTCATCGTAGCATTAAATTTTTAAAGTTATTATTAACTTGTCTTATACTCTTTACAAATTATTAAAAAACTTATGGAAAGTTGTTAGTTTTCTACTTGGTATTAAACAAATCATTACTATGGGAAAAAATCCGGAATGTTTTTGGCAGCACTGTACATATACGTATAGGTACTATACCTAACTATTATGTTGTGTGGGACTCAGATTGGAAAGTACTCCTGCAGCGCTTTATATTTCGAATGGAGCAAGTTTTGCGTTTTAGCTTGGAGCTAGAGTGGTTTTGGTGAATTTATATAGGTAGCTAACGTATATGAGGTGTGAAATAACGTTATTTAATTTTTTGATTGAAAATATGCATTATTTAGAAGTAAATTAAAGTTTGATAAATTTTTTTGTTTTAATGTTATGATAATTTCTATGACATTTTAAAATATGTATATGTATAAATAGCTTGTTATTAATTGGACGGGATGTGCTGGAATTAAATTATTAAAATGTTTTAGAAAAGGAAACAAAGTTTTGAATGAAGAATTAATTAAATTGCAAAATTAATTAAAAGTTGATAATACTTTACTAGAAGTTAGCTAATGTTATGTTTATGTTTACAGCACAAGATGCATCATGCACAAGTACCTACATAATAGTAAGTCATGGTTTACAGATGCTTGTAAAAGGTGTTCTTAAAATAATAATTGATGAATCCGTTAACTATAGTTAAGAGTTAGTGCTCATTGAAAGTGTTGTTATTGTAGAGGTTGTAATCAAAATCGATGCTATACGTTGATGGAGAATTTCGAAAAATTTGTTTTCGTCCAACGCGGCGAGCTATGCATCAGAATCAGGACCATGTCGCATCTCGGCATCCCTGCCAAACTCGTACGCTTGTGCAGGATGACGATGGAGAAATCTCGCTGCTCCGTCAAAAAGTCCGCAAAAACACCACCGAACCCTTTGATGTCGACAGAAAGGTTTGACGCAAGGCGACGCGTTATCATGCAACCTGTTTAACATCGTTCTTGAAGCAATTGTACGCAACTCGCAAGTCAATAACAGAGGTACAATTTTTCAAAAGTCTGTTCAACTACTTGCTTATGCAGATGATATTCACATCATTGGGAGAACGAAGCGAGCTGTAACCGGCGCGTTTGCAAGTATTTGAATCGGAGGCGGCGAAAATGGGTTTGGCTGTTAATGAGGACAACACGAAGTATATGCTATCATCGAGAAAGGAATCTCAACATCGTCGGCTCGGGTAAAACGTCACGATGGATAGATACAACTTTGAAGTCGTCAAGGACTTTGTCTAAGACCCTAATCATCCCGGTCCCGGCAGAAGCATATACCCTGTCAAAAACGAATGAGAATCTGCTTGGGTGCTTTGAAAGGAAAATTCTTCGTATCTTCGGTCCAGTCGGTATCGATGGAGTATATGGAGGAGAAGATTCAGCAACGAGCTTTACAGCGATGTCGACCTGGTCAAGAAGCTGAAAATACAGCGGCTGAAATGGCTGGGACACGTGGAGCGTATGGACACCGACGCACCAGCCCGACGAGTCTTCGAATGTACCCCTGACGGTCTGCGCAGCAGAGGAAGACCCCACCTTAGGTGGTGCACACAAGTGGAGAACGACCTCAACCAAAGCTGGAGGCAGCTAGCTAGGGGCCGAGCTGGCTGGAGGGGCTTGTTGGCTGAGGCCGTAGTCCATCCTGGGTTGTGAGCGCCATCTAAAGTAAAGTAAGTAAGTAATTAAAAAAAAATCGATGTCATTTTTATTCAGATTTACATTACCTACCCTCAGTCATACATCAAGGAGTGAAATTCGTCATTAATACTTTTTAACCTCATTATCTTCTACACTGGTTCTTCCACAGCTGATGTCACACATAGAAATTAAATTGTTCTGGTTAAACACAACTGATGGATCAAACTTCCATTTTATAAAATCCTTTCGCAGCATAAGGTCGGTTATATCGTATAAGGCATATCCAAACCATTCAAATATATATATCATGTTACTCTTGGTGGCATCTGCAATTACAATCTTTTACCTTAAAATATTTTGCAATTAATTTTTGGGATAGAAAACTTCTACACCGCACATTCACCCAACCGCCCTTTTCGAATTTAATCACTGTAAAAGGTTTTGGATTAGCTTTTCACAGCCAAACCTTAAAGTTGTCATCCTCAACCCTAACCTGATATCCTAAATTACAAACATCTTAGCCAAAAGACAGTATATAGGTACTATACTCATTCTAAGCAATCGTCATTTCACAGAGGATAGATACATATTTACATACATACATACATAGATACAAATTCAATCCTCCCCCAATCCATGAAAAAAAGATAAAAACAAAAACAAAACATGGTACCTTCCAACTCTTCCAAGGAACCATGGAGCTCCATTAAATTTTATAACCCATCTTTAAGATGGATTGAAGTGCGATGGTGTGTGGTGATGGTAGTGTGGTAGTCTGAATGAATGAATATGAAAGTTTATATGCTGGGATGAATTCACACAATTGAGTCTTTAAAGCGTTGAAATGACAAACGCTTTAGAATTTCAACTCAGCCCATCTCTTAATTCCTGGGCTTTTCTTCGCTTTGCGATTATACAATATACATACGATTGAAACATAAACGTGCAAGGAACGTGGTAGGTATACGTATAGGAAAATTGTTGACTACTTGGGGAACATCGTTGTACATATTGTTTTTGTATAAAATATAAACATATCCATCCACATATATCTATACGCTATACCCTTTAAGAAGAAGAACCAGCAATTTGATGAGTTCAGGGAGCAAGGAGCTCGCTGTATTATTTTGAACTTAACAAACATTATATCATCGACAAATTCAATTAGCTGAATATGACAGCAAAGGCATGAACTTGATTATTTGTGAGTAAATGGTTAATTTGATATTCGGCAGAAGCGCAGAAGTTGTAAATTCTTCTAGTCGAGCTCGCGATACGGAAAACTTTTAACAGGGCGTTGAGATATTTTCGGACCTTCAAATTTAAAATTTAATTTAGAAATTAATTTAAATGAGATAGCCAATTAGGAAATATAACTTTCGGATTAGAAATCTAATATGAATTGTTATCAACGTATGTACATACCTATACTATATTTCCTTTTGTACTGGTTACATGTTAAAATGTTTACTAACCACATTGATTTATTAGAAATGATGAAACCAATAAATAATTCTATGGACTCATTACAAAAATGTGCTTCAGGTAACTTCAATGAGTTCATGATTATGTATTGAATACTGTTTTATGTGTAATGAGTACATAAATATTTAAAACCCACTAGTCATCCACCTAACAAATTGTATTCATCACACCAAGTTTTGTGCTGCGCAGAAGCAACATGCAATGAGTATAATATCAATGTGTATTGGATAAAAACAATATGTAATGACTACATAAATATAAAATGATTGCATAGAAAGTGTACAGACAAATGTTGTCGGTACAAAAAATGTATTTTGTACATATATATGTATATATGTAATGAGTACAGGAAATGTGATCATCAAAGCTAATTGTACTCGCTACATATTTGCGAGTCACTTCTTTCTTAACCTCTTTGTGAACTTTTAACTTCGTTTACTGTATTTCCTTTTATTGCGAATCGTCTCTGTCTCGCTGCATATCGACTAGCTGGTTTCCCCTTTTTATATTTTACTGTGGGAATAGGTATACTTTTATTTAATTTAAAAAAAAAAAACTTTTACTTACCGAATTGGATTTGAACTGGGATCCTCCCAGGCACTTAGCAAGCCCACATACACTGGTGCAAAAAGTCAACGAGTTGAAACTTAAAATTTTTTCTACTTACATAGGTGCTGGGCTATAACCTGTAATCAGACAACATTTTATGAACCCACACGTTGTTTGTGTTCATGAAATAACTGACTGGAAGAGTAGTCCACATCGATATGGGCCCATCGAACGTTGCTTTTGCTTGTACATACTCAGAACATAATTTGCTGTCATGAACACATTTTTTATGCTGATGGGTAACTTCTTTGAATATTTATGTAGTCATAACATATCATCTTTATCCAATACACGTCGATATTGACTCATCGCACGTTGCTTGTGCCCAGTACATAGCTTACTCTGGTGAACATATTGTTCTTTGCAGATCAGTAACGGCTTTGAAATGTGTATGTAGTCATTACATATTTGACTATATGTAAATGATCCATAGATATGTATGGAGTATATATTTAGTGTATTCAATACATCACAGGTAAAAAATTTCAAAAAGACTTGTGACGGTACATAAGTTGAAATGTTTCAAGTACACATAAACTTAATTCAGTAAACAAAGATTTCATGCTTATCCCATGCAATCTTTAGTAAACAAAACATAGGTATTTTTAACATAAAGGCTTTGTACTCAGCCCATACATTTTCCCTCAGAGTGTCAGTCTGTTCGACTATACAGCTTATGGTTCGATCTTCTTTAAACTTTACATCTAGTAATTTTGGACATTCCCCAGACAATTTTTTTTTTTTTTCATTTTTTTAGTACCAAAAACTATAGATAGCTTAATTTTGAGGAAATATTTTTTTTTTCAAAAATGGTTCCATAGATTTTTCTAATCATTTAATTTTAATAAGCAAAAGTAACTTTTTGGTGGAAAAATTAAAAAAAAATGGTTAGATATTTAAATGGAACCCCCAAAAAAACATTGCTGAATAAAAAAAACCCTATCTACCTAATTATTTGTTTTTATCTGTATCATATGAATGTATATTCCGGCTGCGCTTAAATTAATTGGAAGAAAAAACAAACTCTCGATGCAGCTGCACAAAATCGCATCGAAAAAGATGAAATGTCCAAAGAAGGCTATAAAATGAAATGATTCACATGATTTTTATGGCTTATTATGCGGGTAGTATGTTTTGGATGTGAAATCTAAAATCCCCGATTTCGCCAAATCGAAATTAAAAAAAAAAAACTTCTGGAACACCCTGTAATTGTTAACATTTTTAAAATTCAATCCCCGTTTTAATTTAAAGTGAGAAACTTAAAGGATAACTTTCTGTGCTTATTCCAACTGCTCATCACATCAAACCAGATAACTACATACATATGTATATGACTGATATAAAGGATTCCAAGAAGTTTAATGAAAAACAAAGCCTCCAGCATTTTTACACACACTTAAAACAATACTTCGCAAATACCCGAGTAATATTGTTTCGAACACTTTTTTCCTATGAACTGAATCAAGTAAGTTAAAGTAAAACTCACAGGTAGATACCGGTGCACATGAATAAATAATAAAAAAAAAGAAAATCTTATAGAAACAAACTTTTTTGAAATCCTCCACCATCAGAATTGTTCGTGCTTCATCCATATAATACGAATACACGAATATTTACACCTGAAAACGCCTCGCGATATATTCAAATACTATTTACCTTACAATCCTGATGGTTCCGGTCTCGAACTCAATCCCGCACAGTTTATGCAAATCGGTTTTCTATTTAAAATCCTGTCGCTGCTGTCGCGAAATGCAAAACACTTCGTCGTCATATTGTTTACTTTTTGACACCTTTCAGCTACAACCCGGCCTGAAGCATTTTACGTGTCGCAAAATTTTTGGGCGTTGAACAAAAAGGTGATAACAGTAAAAACAAGAAGAAAAAATGTATAAATTGAAAAAAAAAAAAAATCATTGAAATGCGGAACAGAAAAAGAGGGAGGGGCAGGGGTTGGAAAGGTACTTATTTGAATTTTTTTTAAATGCTCATGAAAAATGCAGGAGCTTCGAAAACTGATGGAATTCTCATGGCTGACACAATTGAAAAAAAGAATACTTAAAGATTTTTGGATCTTCTTCGGATAAGAAACAATATTAAAGGTAGACTGTTAAAAATTCTTTTGGGCAGAAAGTGACTCGAAATATTACTGTTTAACTTGATAAAACTTCATATTTTTCAACTGATTATGGGCACAAAACTCTTAAGAGGTTTTTAATCCACTTTTAAAATTAAATATTTTGTGTGTTTTATATTTACGAACAAAAATTATTCCTAAGGTTTTTTCGAACTTACATATTTTTTTTAATTAAAAAAAAAATTATAAAACCAATTTTGACAAAATATTTTGAAAACGGTTTAAATCTTCAACCCAGCAATATCCAAAAAAGCTCAACACTAACATTAATTGAGGTATAAAATCTGATTTTCCAAGTCAACCGCGCCGCCGCACAGTGGGACGAATGTATGGGGAAATCGGCAAAACTCATATCTTTTGTTTAAGATATTGAAATCACGCAAAGTTGCATTGGGACGTCTTTTTACACCTAAATCTATGAATTAAACATGAAAACCAAATAAATGGAAAAGTTTTAGCAAGGATATTAAAGTTCATTTCATCAAAAGAGTTGAGCAGCGAACTTTTTTTTAGGATTTTCATTTTATTATTAATTTTATTTCTTCTTTTAATAACAAATAATTAAATTTCTTGTATGATTTCTATGTATGACAAATATAACAATAAATAACAATATTATTTGAATACAAAAAAGAAAATAGCAATATAAAGAAAAAAACTTATAATTCGGTGTCGGTTTCGGATGTATAATTTAAGTCTTCCGAGTTCAATTCAACGGGAAAAATAAGATTTGTTTCGTCTGTTAATAAATATGGGCATATATATTGATCATAATTTGACATATGTCAATTTTTTGACCGCAAATGCGAAAGCTGCGGATCAGATGAAATCAGTAAATGATTAATTAAATCACTCATTGTATGATTTCTCGTTGTTTTTGTGGTATGATCCAGTCTAGCTTTTCTTATTTCCTTATGGCTTGCTTCCAAGGCTTCTTCGGAAAGAACACCAATTGGTAATTCGAAAAAGCTTATTATGTCCTTCCCATGAATAAGAAGCTTGTGCACGCTGCTTGGCATGTAATAACAACTGTATTTTGTTAAGTATATGCTTTTTGTTTCTTCCAATAGCTTTACAAAATTGTCCATGTTTATCTGACGACTAGATGCAATTGTTCGAAGGATAATTCCAAAATTAAAAATCAGGTCCTTGTCCACACCATTAATTTCAGAACTGAGCCTTGGGTTTGAGAAAAACCTTCTCGCGGTATTTCCGTCATTGATTGTTCCATAACCGGGCTTTGGAATGTCGACAAGGAGCCCCATTTTTTCCCTGAAATTTTCTTGTATCTGCTTTTTCCTCTTATCAAATATTAATTTATTTTCTTGGCCACGAACTGCCCAAGTTTGAATTGGTAATCTGTATGCGATGTGAGGCAAACATTCAAAAGCATTAAGTCTTCTACAACACTGCTCCCACTTCTGCTTCACCTTGAGACAATAAAATTTAGCAATTTCCGTAATTTGCTTGTCCAACTCTTCCATTCGCTCTTCTAAGCCAAGAAGTTTTTGAATTCTTTCACAAACATTCTTAAATTTCCTGGTTCTATCACTATCCAGCCACGTTTCAAAAATTTCGGCATTTTTAATACAGGGAGTTGAACCTAAAAAACGTGATTTTAAGTACTTGGAGCAAAATTGTAGCAAGATTTTTTTCTTGATTCACTTAAAGGACACTTTACTGAGTATAAAACCATAAAAACCTCAGAGGGCCTTTTAGGCCTAAAAAAGAAAAGCTTACTCAAAGTCAATTTTTTTTTTTTTTTTTTTAACTTCTACCCTCACTTGAAAAAACCACGAATAAAAAACACAATAAAAATTAAAGATGTTTTTATTATTAAATATTAATTTAAATACCTTGAACAGTGTTACTATCCATAATTGAGTTAATTTTTTAGCGCACAAAAAATTTTAGGAGAAAAACAAAATTGAATTTAAAAACACTTGATTTTTTCACCACAAAAAAAAAATAAACTTGACAATGTTTGCCGCTCTATAACTTTTGCACTAATTGGTCAATGGAAAAAATTTTGATGCAGTTAGAACCTATATATATTTGTGATGACTTACCAATCACTCAAAAGTACCGCTATAACATTTGATTTTTTTATTTATTGCTATGGGTCGTCCCACTGCGCGCCGCCGCCCGCCTCACAGTGACCCGTATTGACTTTTTTGGTTGCAAAAATCATATCTCTTAAACGAATAAAGATATCGCCAAATTTTTTTTTTATCTTGAAGGAAATTTACAAGGCTATAAAGTTTGTGAGTTTTAAGAAATAAATATTTACAGGCTGTTTCAGAATCTGCTGCTGAATTAAAAAGTTTAAGCTAAGGTGGTTAACATAATTGGTATTTAATTCTAAAATGTTCAAAAGTCAATTTATGAAGTAATTTGAGTGTAATTTAATTGAAACAAAAAAGAAAATAAACCAATTTGAGTGAAACAGTGGGAAAAAAATCAGTTTTTTTTTTTTTTTATTAATTGATTTTTTATTTTTTTAAATTTTTTTTTTTTTTAAAGAAAAACAAAATAAAAAGCACAAAAATTTACATACAAACATTAAATTTCTTGGAAACTATCATATAAGTCCGGGGTAATGCGTAATAAACTTATCATTTCCGGTGAGTATTGTATTATGCTTTCAGATCTTTTTGGTTTCTTACATGCCTTAAGGAAGAAATAAGTGGATCAGATGAGATTGCTAGCATGCTAAATAGGTCTTCATTCTGCCGAATTATTGAAACTTTGCACGTGTTTTCATATCTGTATTTCTTGTAGTCTTTATTTTTGGACTCCTGGGCTTCTTCTGACAATTCTCCAAGTGGTAGAGATCGGTATTCGATGATATTTTGACTATGAACCAAAATTTTATGAAGAGTAGGTGTGAGTTGTTTTTTCAGGGTACTTTTGTTTCAATAACTCTGCGGTTATTTTGGTGTACTCTCCAAATTTAACTGTATTCACTACTTCCCAGCAATTCAAAGCATTAAGTATTATTTTGTTCCTGGTTATAACCTCTTCATTGCTCCACTTGTTCGAGCGGTTGCCTCAGATTGTTCAAAAAATCTCCTTGAAGTGTTTCTATCATTGCTATTTCCAAATCTTTGCTTTGGTTTATCTACATCAAGTCAAAGCTCATTGTGAAAACACCTTTTGAATCTCTTGTTTTCTTCTCTTTTATGCCTCCTTGATTCCAATAGATTCATCAAATTCCCCTCCCTCTTGTCGGTGTACAAGCCAGTTTCAAAATAAATTCCATGCACTTGATTCTAGCATGCAATGGAGAGATTCCATATTCGTAGTTATGTTCGTCGTTATTCAATTCATCCTGGTTATTGAAGCTTTTTTGGGTCCTTTTACATATCGAACATGACCGCGTAGACTTTGTTTCTGTTAATTCGTTTAAAACTTTTCACTAGGTATCTAGTTTTTTTTAGCATACACAGGGGCCTATTTTATAAAACTATTAGCCTTGTACTTGTAGAATTGTACTTTTTCGTTTCATAAACATTTTCATATACTTGTAGCTAGGCAAATTCAGACTACATGAGAAGCGATTTGACTTCTACAAAACTACAAGTCCATAACTAAGTTACGTAAATAAATAAACAATTGATTTGTTCGTACTAGCTGTGTGCCGAATGTGTTTTTATTTCAATTTCAATATTTTGCTCATTTTTAGAGAGCAAAATATTGAAATTAAAATTAATGTAATGAATCTGCTGTTTGCCTGAGAGAGCATGATTATAACTACTGTCGCAACTTAACAACTCCTCAATAGCTGAAAAATTTTTATTTTCAAACTTTTTATTGAATGTTAGATATGTATGTACATAAGTTATACAAATTGCATTCTTTTATTTTTGTCAATATTATAACTTAAAATATTTTTTTTTTAATAGAAAAAGATAGTCTGTCTTGAGTCCAAAGGCTTCAATTATGACGATCCGATTAATAGTATAAGCTTTTTTATCACATTTAAGATATATAGTATTTTCTTTGAGATTTCTTTTTAATTTTTTTTATTGTATAAAACCGTTAATAGATCAAGATCACAGGGCCGCCATTCAAAAATAGTGTTATTTAATTAAAGCCAAATTAATTCTTACGAACTCTGAAACTGGGGAACAGGGAGGTAAAGGGGCGTAAAATCAGGAACGTATCGTTGCCGAATTGATTTACAACCACTTTCATCATCAAACGTACATAAATGCATCAAACTAGCATCACTTTGTGGGTAACGAGTTCATCATGGCAAACTTGCAACAAATTTTGAGCAAACTGCAAGCAAACGAGAATCAAAAAAATAATCCTGATGCGTTGTTGCTGATGCAGTTGCATAAGCATCAGCTGTGTTGCACAATGTTGTATAAGGGTTGGTATCATCAACTTATTTTGACACTGCCAGAAATATACAGTGGGGTTTAACAGAGGATTATTCCCTATTTTTAAAAATCCCATACCTTTGTGTTTGATATCCACATCACCCTCATATTTGCTGTTAGCTCTTGGACTATTAGTATATATTTCTTTTATTCGCCTTTGCTTCACTCCATTTTTCGAGACCATTATTTAAATTTTTTAGAAACACGTTAATGAAGCAATAAATTTCAACTGCAAATCAGCCGAGATTTCTAAAAATTATTTAACTTATTAGTCTCTTTACTCTAATAATAAATTCACTTGTAATTACAAGTCCGTTACTAATAATTTTGTACGCAAATAGTTTTATGAAACAGAAAAGTTCGCCACACTTGTAAATTTACTTGTAGCTACAAATTTGAGATACTTGTAGATATTAGTCTATTTAAATTTTTAATAAAACAGGAATTCTCTAATAAATTACACACTACAAGTGATTTCACAAATAATTATTAGTGTTGTAGTTTTATGAAATAGGGCCCAGTTAGAAACTCTTATCCATCAAATTACCCGACATTCATACTTAAAAGATTTATTAGGGGTCACAAGCGATATAAGCTATAAAACCGTTTTAAAAATCTTAGGTCGGTTTTTTCTTCTAAATTAAAAAACCATTATATTTTAAACCAACACTCATACCTGCAAAACAAAGAAAAAATATTTTCAATGATTTTTTTTGCACCTGACAAAAAAAACTCAGAAAAAATTATTGGCTTCATCAAATCAAACCGCTCTAGCTCAGCTCTATGCAATTTTATGCAGCTGAGTTTTTGGTTTTATATGGAGAGATATATAAAGATTTACTACCCGTCGAGCTTGGTTTGATTATGTTTGAACCTTTTTTTTTCTACTCAATGTAAAATCGAAAAAGCGTGCAAAAATGGGTGTTTCAAAAAACATTAAATTTAGCAATTTAAAAAAATTTATCATTTTTTTTCATTTCTGATTATAGCAATGAACACATATATTAAGTAAAAATAACAAAAAAAAAGTTTTGTTTACACCTTTTTCCTAGTTTTTACACTCAAAATTAAAAAAAATTAAAAATAATTGTTTTTTTCTCACCATAAAAATTTTTCAACTTTCATACAAATGAAATAATTTTTTCGATTGCTAGAGCTCCAAATATTTTTTAATTCAAAAAATGTAAAAGTTTTCCATTATAAACTCACCCGAAAAATGAATTTCGCAAGCACTTTTGCCTAAACGGGCCACTGTGCGCCGCTGATTTTCCATTCTAAAGCCCTACATTGGTCACTTTTTGTAAAACTACAAAAGTTTTCACTTTTTTGGCCAATGTACTAAAGGCTTAAAGCTATTAAGAACAAACATTTTTGCTTCAACGAAAAATAGGAACTAAGTTTTTTAACTTTTAAACTACCAACATATTCGGATTAAGCTTTGCAACTTGAATAAGTTATTGTTGCAAATGTATTTATTTTATTTTGTAGAAAGCTATAATAACTTCTTTGATATTCCAATTTCTCTCAAAGCACGCTTGAAAAACCATCCAAAATGGTATTAAACGGGACTATAAAACTATAAATATTGTCTGTATATGTACCAAAAAGAGAGCCATAGAAAATGGCAAAGGGCAAATACACCTTCTTACCTCACCAGTCACCATCATGGCATGGAACCATATCGCAGGTATACTTTATAGTTTCCACTTGCATGCCTCGAACACGGTTTAATTTTCAGGTGTAAAAGGGATAAAGGGAAGATGAACTAAAACCAGGACATCAAATGTAATAACTTAATGAGCACCTACAGAGTACCTAGGTAATCTTAAAGTTTGTAATTAAAATCATAAATAATTGACAATATGCGTTGGCGGAAGTAATTACATATATTTCTGCATCGTTAGGCGCACAAAAGTAAAAACCTCTTTGACTGGAACGCTCCGATGTGCCATCCGCACAAAATGTGATAAGTTGGATATTTGTATGAGTTTTCAAATAGATAATTATCCAAGCCCCTGTGATATAAGGTTACCTACTTGGTATAAATGGTAAGTGAGCAAAGCATATCAGTACCAAGGAAACGGAATTATGTACATACACATTATGATAATTTTATGAAGAAATGGTAAAACGAAACTGCGTCTAAAAATCTTCCCTTTTCATTAAATTTTTGAATTCTTTAAGCTCAAATATCAAAGCCATTTGTTTTGTTTGTTTTGATAAAAAAAAGTAGATAGATCCATCGAACCAAAATGGATTTCAACGCTTTTGTATAATGTGTGTACTTTTTATCTTTTAAAGTTTTGTTTTTTCCATTTTTAAAAATGTTTTGCGTTAATGACAGATTTTTAATAATTTCTTTGGTTGTGCTTTTAACTGGTGGAAGGCAATTTTTTCATTTTCTATTGTTAAAAAGCATTAAATAATAGCAAAATGGCTTGGCGAAAATATTGTGACTAACCACATTTTTAATGAAGAAGAAACACCACTGTAGGCAGTGCTTAAAAGTCTATAGTGGTTAAAGAACGGCTTCGAACTTCCCAGTGGCGAAACCTCTGTAACGAAGAACTTAAAAGGCTGATGGTCAGAAGCTGGTGTTGAGGATTTCCACAGGTTAAACTGCTAAAATTGAAATTGAAAAATTCACTACTGAAAGGTCCTCCTTCGATTTTCACTGATTAAAAATATATAATTCTTTTGTTTAAACTGCTCCAAAAATTTAAAATGTAAGTTCCAGTTAATAATGTGTATGATGCGCAAACGGTTCTTTATTGTTTATTTTTTTTCAATCGGGCGAACACGGTGGCCAGTTAACATCAGAAAAACGCGATATTATCCGATCTTGTGGATTATTTGCTTTCAACTGGTCAACCAATTGAATCTTATATATGGAAAAGGGTGTAACTGCGGTAAAAATTTTTTGAAAAGACCGCCTTAGACATCACCATAACTGCTGAGAACGTCACCGTGTCGTCGCCTGGTGGAAAGTTTCGGGGTTTTCTTCAATACTTTCTTTCACCCAAGAGATGTTCACATCATTTCGAACTGCACACGAGGTATTTCAGCACGCGGAACATCACAGACCGCCCTTTGTTGCTAAAAAAAAGCTGGACCAATGTAGGTAAAAACCGTTTTCGAGTGATCTCACGTACTGAACGATTTTTGGCTCGTCCGTATTTTGTCCGATTTATAGTTTATTTAAGGTTTTAGAAAGAAGAGTAATTGCCCTTTCCATAACGGTATATAAATATTTATGCAGAATGGACAATAATATGTGTAGATTTCTTAAAGGTTATCTGAAACACAAATTGTTCATGTTTTTCAAAATTTGAAGACCGTTTTCGGCAAAAATTTGCATTACTTTTATTTTGTTGATACTTTTATTTCAAGTGCTGAAACAAGCTTTCGGCCATCAAAATCGGTAAAAAATTGTTGAAGTTATGAGTTTTACAAGATTACATTGATCATACTAATAAGTACGGATTATTTAAATTTCATTGTTGACAAGTTAAAAACCGTTGAGTGCGTGAGATCACTCGAAAGAAGTTTTTTTTAGCAATTAATTGAGATTTTGAGGGTATATGAAAGTTATTAATGGATCCGGCTTAGTTCAAATTACATATGCGATAATTTGAACTAAGCCGGATCCGCACATGTCGCGTGTGGTGTGTTGTGCACTTAATTTAATTTTATTTAATTTTTTATTATTCTGTTTTCATAAGCATTGTTTTCTCTTTCCCGCACAGTAATAAAAAATGTATTCCCCATAGCGTGGTATGGGGCATGGCGCAATCGTTATAAAAATAGATTTCGACTCGATACAACACAAAGCTCCAAAACACATCACACGAGACAAATATGGATCTACGAATATGAAATACATTGGAGCGATAGCGGTACATGACTCCACAACACACCACACGAGACATCCGGCTTTATTCTAGCCTCAGGAAATTGAAACAATTTACCGTACAGTATATAATTTTCCTTGAAGCTTAATACAATTATTAAAGTATTTTCTGAGTTATTTTTAGTAAAAGTTTTCTGTAAAACGCATATTGTTACTGACTAAAAAGTAATTAACAAAAACCTGGTATTTAACAAGATTTTTTAAAAGGAAGGATAACATTTTAATTATTTTTGTAAAAAATTAATAAATTTGCTACAAATTCTATCTTGAATTTTTTGCAGTGAAGTTCTCCAGATGATAGCAAAATTTAATGCAAAATGCATTGTGAAGACCTTTTAACAAAAATATTTTAGGACCTTTTTCAGTTTGTGCTTCCTTAAAGTGCATTCCGATGAAAAATTCCGTTTTCCAACGAAATTACCTTTACCTTCTTTATTTTTAAATAACTGCAGCTTAACGATAATTCCTGAAAAATTTTAAAATCTTTCCTTCCATTTTATCACAGATTTATATAATTCTAATAATATAACAAGACACAGACATGAAATTTGAAATTGAACAACACAACTTTTGGTGTAGGTAGATATTCTATTGAATTATATATAACATGAAAAAGTTTATTTCAATTAAAACTGAAAACGAACAAGTTCTGCAAATTGTACAAGACTATACCTGGCTCAGTTCCCCGTATATAATACATATTTTTCAGAAACCAAAAAACTCAAAATAGCACTAGGGATCCAATCAAATTTTATAATCTCACTTTGTGTAAAATTATGTGCAAGGCAGCAAGGATGTACATACCTACCTATAAGTTGGTATATGTGCCTACAATATTGTTGCAATATTCAAAGTTCTCACTTTTAACCAAATCAACTAACCTAATTAGGATAGCCTCCAAGGAATTCTGGGATTAATATTATTTATTGTTGTGAGTAGAGTTGTGGGTTGAGAAAAAACAAATGCTATTTAGAGGAATGCTAATGAAGTGTGTATACTGTGTAGGTATAGATTCGTGTTAAATAAGTCTCAAGAGACGAAGCCAAAATTAAGTGGAACAAGGTTGCAGCTGGCTTCTTCTACAATATTTTAGGTTTTAATCTATAAATTGAAATTTTCTACTTGAAAAACCATTCATCTTATTTCTTATTCATGCAATTCTGAAAAAAATTCTGTAAGCAATTTTACCCATAAAATAGTAATGATATACATCGTTATTTATAATCTCAAATTAAACATGAATTATTTTTAATTAGCGAAGTACATGCGATAGCTTATCAAAAATAAACAAAAAGTTAATTCCTGGATGTTAATTAGATAATTTACCCAAGGAGGCGAATTGACGAATAAATAAGTTATAAATACATTAAATATGTTTGTCGTCGACTGGACCTAAATAAAAAAAAAAAAACTACATGTACAGACCAGAGTTGTAAAAGAATGAAGAATTTTGTATTTCATTCGTTTAAATCCCAATCATTTAACTGTGCCTTACAAATGCAATGAAATACTTTTTTTGTAAGTATTTTAACTCCGAACATTTAATTCCCAGTCAATCTTGAAGACTTTTATAATGCAATAATTTAAATCAGTTAAAAGACTTAAAGTTAAAAAAATGCTTCAGACAGCTTGAAGTGTTTAAAAAATCTTTAACATTAACTGCATTCAGGGAGTCTTTTGCATGAAATCTTTTTTACTTCAAGCTGTCTTTTAACTGCTTGCAGTCTTTTAACTGCTTTAAGTCTCAAAGTATTTTAACAGCTTGAAATAGTATTTGTATATACTTTTTGAAGTCATTTTTACGATTTAAAAATTCAAGTGAAACGGGGAGAAAATAGTCCAAGAAGTCGCACTAACTTGCTCTTGTTTACTATCACATGTGGCTTAAAAGTCTGAATTAATAAACAAACCTATTCATCCGATTTAAAAGAAATAATTTTTGTATGGGGGGCTGGGGTCAAATCCCGAAAATCCAAAATCCTGAAAATCCAAAATCCATATCAGAAAGGTTCCGTGAAATAACTTACCAAAAAAAATGAAATAAATCCTCAAAATGTATGTGGAAATCGGAGGATTTTTCATATGATTTTTGGGGACTTTTTTCATTTTTAAATTCAACTATGAAATATGTAAGTCCCTAAATTGAAATTTTTTTGAAGAGATTACAAATTACGGCGTATAAAAAGTGAGGTCTGTATTGGGGCATGCTGCCCCTGCAACCCCCTGCTTGGCCCACTATAGGATTTTGGGTAGATGCGAGGTTGGGAGTTTCGTTGGCATTTAAAGAATCTGGATTTAAAGAAACTTTAAATGTATCCTATGTTTAAACAGTGAGGAAGGATTTACTGGTAAATTCTAGAATTTCATTATTTCGGCTTTTTTACGGTAAGATAATATGTGTATTTAGAATACAGCTATTGACATTGGATACATAGGATAAATTCATAGTTTCTTTAAATCCAGATTCTTTAAATGCAAAAGAAACTTTGGCATACACCCGATCTCGCACCTATACCTCTAATCATATAGTGGGCCAAGCGGAGAGGTTGCAGGGAGGCAGCATGCCCCCCCATACATACCACACTGTTTATACACAGTACTTTTGTTCTTTGGGGACTTATTTCATTTTTTGTTTGGGGACTTATTTCATGCGCTTTTGGGGATTTATTTCATCTTTGAATTTGGGGACTTCAAAAAAAAAATTTGGGGAGTTATTTCAGAAAACCCACGATTTCGAAAACCCAAAATCTCGAAATCCAAAAATCGAAATTGGTATTTGGTAGAGCTAACTAAAATTATAAGGTAAAGACATTTTAATACAAAATTTGGTATTGACCTCTAGGAAATGACATAAATAAGAACACCTACATATGTTTATCAAATTTAAAGCAAATTGGATCAGTTGGTTAGACTATAGTTCACATTGCAGTGTACGCAGAGATGCACTGCACATCTCGACGAACGCTATGAGTAAAATCACCTAAACTTTGACTAAAACCTTAAATTTGTAGATATTTTTTTTTTTTCACGAGGCCAATAATTGCCCTTTAAAGTAAGAAATAATGACGTATCGAGATTTGTCAGTACAAAACGGTTGTTTTACATTTTTCAAAATGCAATCATTTTTACGGCATAACTGCCTCAGGAAGAATTCCATTACGACTATACTATATTACAGTACCATCAACCACAAACATAAAATGTAGTTGTTATAAAACTGCATTCAATGCAAATATATTTTAAGTTCTGGAAACTAAACAAATAGAAAGTTCAATTGCAAAATTCCATCAAATGAATAATGCATGTCATGCTAAAATGTAAATTCCACCTCCGAAGCTACCCTAGTTGTTGTTTTCATCATCGTCACATCTCCTTTAGTTGAAATCAGATTCAATCAGCCATTTTGCAGATCTTCATACCTCTACCACCACCTGCAGGTGCAAGAATATTTTGAAATCCTCTTACAATAGAATCAACACGCTAGCTGCTGCCAAAGGCGCAGACTGCAATTTACTTTATTTTTCAGTTCTTGTACCAAACGATTTCATGCCAAGGTGACGATACCTGAATTTCTAAAAAAAAGATTATGTGGGTGAAACCACAAGCAATATGCAATACAAAACCGTTCAAGCTTAAAAATAGACAGATATAAGAAGAATCCGAGGGAGAAAAATTCCATAAAATTTTGCACAATTCTACTTCAAAAATAAAATAATAAAGTCTATGAATGTGACGCACGATTTTGTTTTTATGAACAACATATATAAAATAAGACTAGTTTTATAATTTAAAATTTGTCTCCCATGTTTGCATTGAAACTGTATGAACGGTTCTATGTTTTGAGGTATTGAAGTACACTTGTCAAAAAAATTAAGGGAACAAACAAAATTTCACTATTTTTTGTGTTTTTTGAAGAGCTGCATCTCTTTGGAAAGTGGTCGTATTGAGATGAAGCAAAAAGCATTCTACAGTTTTATGTTTTTTGCGTTGAAAATTTTAGCAAATGAGAAAATATGAGAACAAAATTTTAATTTTTTAATTTTTTTTTTTTTGAAGAGTGTCATTTTCCATGAAAAATTTTTTTTGAGCCAGATAAATGTGTTGATTCGATAACTTCTTTATTTAAATTTAATGTCGTTTTTTTTCGGCGCTCTAATTTTTTTCTTCAGAAGAATATCTGGCTTTGAATGAAAAAAGAGACTTTTGACGTTAGTTACCAATATCTCAGGAAGGAATACCGACAAGGAAAATTTAAGGGCAGTTTTGAAAATTAGATCTAATTCTCCACAAGATTCTTTTAAAATTTTATTACAAACATTTTAGCTAGCCCCTCACCATAAGATTAAGAAAAGTTAAAAAAAAACTACTTTTTAAAGACTTTTAGTAAATCTTTCACTGTTTTACAAATATTGATTGCAGACCTAAACATTGTAAAATAGTTAAATAAATTTATACCAGCAGTATATATGTTAGGTTTCAAATCGATCCATATTAGACCGTTTTCTCGTACCGAATGATCAAATTTCTACGAACCAATTAAAGGAACAAATTTTGTGAAATCGTCATCAAAATGGGAAAGAAAAGAACAATTTCGTTCTACTTTTTCCTCAGTTTTGCATTAGTTACGATACTGATAAGATTTAAGAAGGAAACAAACAATCTTTTCAACAAAAAAAAATTTTACAACTATATAATACTGTAATACTGTGGAAAAAGTAGACGAAATTGTTCTTGACGATTTCACAATGTTTATAAACCCTACAATTTGTTCCTTTAATTGGTTTGTACAACGTTGATCATTAGGTACGGGAAAACGGTTCACTCGATCGATTTGAAACTTAACAGATATACTGCTGGTCTAAATTTCTTTAAGCTTTATGAAACCATCCTCTTAAATGATATAAATTAATTACTACAAAAAATTGACCAAAAAAATGTGTATATATAAAAAATAAATAACGACACGAAAAAAATCCAATCAAAATAATGCTGAAACATGGGTAATTTTTATTTGTATTATCTTTCCGGCAGTATTAAATGTAATAAATAAAATAAATAAATTATAACCCAGATTAATGGTGAGTTATTATTCAACAATCTATTTTTTGATTTTTGATTTGGTTGTACTTCGATTTGGAGATTTTTTAGAATTTTTTTAATAAATCTGAAGCTTTTTTAGATTTTTGATACCTACTGATTAAAGAAACAAATTAACCTCCGTCACTTCCCATTTAGAATTTGTGTTAGTTTCTTTATTTTAATCATTTTGGTTATTCCTTTTTTTACACCAACCATGAATTCTATGAAGCACCCCACGCTGGATTTCGTTTTTTATTTCTCGAAGTCGTATGTTCATTTAATCATATAAGTAATACCATAACGTATTTTTTAAACGACCCTTTAAAAATGTTCGATGTTAAAAAAAAAAACACAAGACACACGACGAAGCGGTATACTCTGAGAGGCCGCAAAAACACTATGTTTTTTAGCAAATCAATAAAAAAAATTGCCATTTCTTTTATAACTTCCAGTTTCTTTATAGATTGGTTTCATAAAAACAAGAAAATATTAAAATTATAAAAAAGTAGACATACGCCACAGTGTACCAATGTTCCGGTTGTTATCGTAATGACAAAACTTGTTAAAAGGCTTAGTTTAATTTGATCCTATAGGATACTGAGGCTCAAGTAGGTTGAAATATCAAAAACATTAACGGCTTCTGAAAAGCTGTATAAACAGTACATTAAGGTCCTACTCGAATTACAAACACAACATCCACAGTTAAATTACTGCGAATACTATGGATGTTGTACTTTTAATTCGTAAAATATGAAATATAAAAATCAGGCAACTACAAACTGTTTTTTTATTGTAATTTTTTTTTACTATACAATTTACATAATGTACTGTACATACATATATACAATTTTTTTTAAAAAACGGCTATTGTTTCAAATTAACCAAAAAATTTGCGTTTGCAAAAATATGGTCTTGTCGTTTTCTGAGAAAGTTTCCTTGTTTTGAGTTATTTACGTTATAGCTTCTTAAATGGTCGACTGAGTTTCTTGTTCGTTCACGTCTTGATTTTTTTTTTCATTTCAAACAATATGGCGTTTAAAAACCATTCTAAATTAATTAAAAACAAAAAAATTAGATTATCGACTTTTTTAAAGTATCTTCCTACTTTTGACCGTATTAACAATTTTTCGTTAACATCGTGTAATACATTCGTGCAATTTATTTTTTCTTATGAACGATAGAGTTAATCCATAATACTTTTAAATGAATAGACTCAAACTTACCTTTAATTTTTATGACAGGATTTGTTGCGTATTTCTTGGGGGCAATTGAAAAAAAAAATCACATTCTTTTGAGTTTAAGCAAAATTATAAAACTATCTATAGTTTAGATACTCCTTTAAGGGTTCTTTATTTATTTCATGTATTCACATAACCCACCTTTATTGTATTTATCTACCTAGGTACACAAACTTTTATCCCAAGCTAACTTAAGCGTCTTACATTCAATCCCAGCTTAGGAAATTGGATTTTTTTAACTCTTTATATTCATTCCTATCCTTTTGAATTGAAAAAAAAAACAATCTTAAATCCGATTCGGAGAAAATTTGTATTTGAGAGAGAAATTTTTTATTTAGGTATTTGCATTACTGGATGTTTTGCTGTACTCCTTCGTTATTGTATTTAAAGTTAACAACATGGAAATGAAAAGCAACTATAATGTAAAATAAAAAAAAAAAAAATAGTAAATGCCTTGAGGTTATCTGAGAACCCACAAGTTGTAGGACAAAAATTCATTCCAGCTTTGTAAAATATTTTCCTTTGAGAAAAACTCGACATTTAACATCAATAAGCTGGCTTTGAAAAAAAGCTCGAAATCCTTTTTTAAAGTTAATTTACCAAAGGGAATAATCTAGTAATTATTCATTTAGCGCACAGAGTCAATGCCAGCGAGTTATGACACAATACATCCTTTAACCGGAAATCTGACAGTTTTACAAATTACCATATAACATTGCTTGAGCTTAGGGCTCTAAGGCTTTGCTAAATGTTCTGATCGAGGCATCTTTACGGAGAATTTTAACAGCAGTATATAGTTGTTGTTAAATATAAAACTTCTTATTCTTATGCAAGAAATCTCGAAAACGTATACTAATAAAAATATATTAGTTCTTGCATAAGTTTTTTATTTAATAACAATTTAAAAAACTCATATGCAATAGTTCCAACGTACTTTTTTACGTGTATACAAGCAGTATAGTTTTTTCTCTCCTGAAAGTTGTTTGCCTGATTCTTTCGGAATAAAAGAAATTAAGATTAACATTAAATCAATATCACAGAAATATAAAGTGTGTAAGAGAAGATAAGAATATAAACATTAATTTTTGTTCTTCAATAAAGATAAGAGGTAGGTTTAGGTATATACTATGTAATATTAAAATTTATTATTTTTAAAATAAATTGATTTTGCATGGTACCTAAATACATAGACTTTTTTTTAATTTGTTTTCTTCTAAAAGAACTCGATTAAAAAATATTTATATTTAACATTATTTTAATATAATTTTAATAAGGGCGAATTCCACATTTTGTATTCAATTTAATACTGAATTATTTTGAATCATGTAACTTAAAAACATAGTGTAAACATGGCACAATCTGTGTGGATAAGAAGGGAACATTAAATATAAACAGATATTGTTGAGATGTTAAGAGCCTTGTCATGCAGTAAATGGAATTCAAAAATATCGGTGAACGAAATATCAGAAATTTTTCTTCGTTGTTTTTTGCGTATTTAAGTTGATTGGTAAAGAACTTCCTTGATAGGCATAGGGAGATCTGGAATAAGTTTTATAAATATCGACTTCAAAATGTCAATTTTTAAGAACTCGACAAAAAAAAAAAATAATCGACTGGTTAAAAGACATACTGATCAAAAATTGTATCATTTTTTAAAAATTTTGATTTTCCAAAAAATCTATTTTCAAAATACATTCGACTAAAATCTCTGCCTCTATTAAATTCATCAATACCTATATGTGTTACCATTATAAATTCGTTGGCAGAACTTGACATCAGACAGAGAACAGATTCAAAAGATGTTCGATTTTTGTGTGAACAAAACGTTAGCTGCGAACATGACAATGCAATCTCAAAGATGATTCAAGAAAGCAGTTGAATATGATTTGTCTCAAAAGTTTGTCAAGTGCTTTATTTACTTTAGTTTGGATTTTATTCCAAGTTTTCGAAAAAATTACTTTAATTTTTTTTCGAAAACTATAAACAGAAATAAGTTGATTTAAAAGTAGGTAGTACTATAGGGCAAGTTTTGGATTCGTATAAAAAATCGAACTCGAGATAACAATCAAACATGACATTAGGATAGAGAACACGAAAAAAGTGGGTCCCGCAATTCCATCTGTCTGTCTATGTGTATGTCTGTCTGTATCTCGGCCTACAGCCTAAACCACTGAAGCGATTTTTTTCAAACTTGGAGCATAATATTTGTGGGTGATTCTCTAGAGAGGAAATTTTGGTACTTGCCATAGGACCATTTTAAAAAAAGTTATTTATCTCAAAAACGGCTCCTAACTATTTCTTTTTAATTTTATCTGTGTAGGTACTAGTATAGTGGTATGGTTTACATTTTGGTGAAAAAGAAATCTACCAAAAACTGTTATTGACGGTACCTGCCATAGAACCTTTTTTTTTTTTTATTTTCGACTTTCTCGTAAACCAGTTAACCGATTTTGATCAAATTTTTTACTAAGAAGGTCCTTTTCAAGTGTGAATAATACTACGTACAAATATTTTGAAAAAAAATTTTTGGATTTTAAAATAAAATTAAAATTTTTTTTTTGAAAAATCAAAAAAATTTTAGTTGTATATTATTATATCCTTAAAAATGGTGTACCTACCAATTTTTTTTTAAGTTCAAAAAATTTTATATATAAAAAATTAGTTTTTAAGAAAACCACTCGAACGATTTTTAAAATTTTTTCTGCATAAATTCACATTTTTTCAGGAATTGAGATTCATTCCTTCATTCCTTTTTTCCATATTCAAATTTCCATTCTTAGGTAAATACATATACATACATATAATTTAATTATTTGCTTTATATTACACTCAATCTTTAAAATTCGTAAAATTCGAAGAAACTTTTAATACAAGAGCAAGTTCGTGCGACCAAACCGTGCATTTTTTTATATTTTTATTTTGAAAATAGACCCCCCTTGTACTGTGAGAATCTAAATTGTTTAAATATGTTATTATGTCACTAAACTTATGTAAGTGTCATATGATACCATATTAAGATATGCCCTAAGTCGCAAAAAAATATGAAACCATATGGCGCTTCATGTTTGTGACAAAAAGCCATGTGTTGGAATATGGCCTTATATATTTGACGGCGGGCGTAGCAAATAAATTATTCATTTTGAAAGTTTTTATGTTTTGTTTAGTATTTTTACGAAACCAGAATGATTCCCGTGAATGAATAATGTAATTGCGGTTTTCGAGGTACATAATGTAAAGAAATTTTCTTAAAAATGTGGGTGGACCTGGACAATCTTAGAATTATAAATTTGTGGACATTTTTCTCTTAAATTTTACAAAAAACATCGACTTTTTTAGTTGAGATACAACAGCTTTGAAAGAACTTTATAAAAATATAATGTTCTCGGACTTAAAGGAAGAACAGTCCTGAAGAAATTCCTTTTCCAAAAATGTTATTGCCTAAAATTGTTCATGATTCTGTGCACTCTCAGTCAATTAAAATATTTGTATGGGAGGGAGAGTTTGTTAATTGAGTATGCATTATTAACATTCCAATGCTGATGGTGTTTCCATACAGAATAACGCCTCAAGCCTTATTGTCAATGAGAGCAACGGACACTTCGTTATACAAATGTATCTATAGGTGCTAGGTGGATACTGACGTGATATTGGTTTATGAAATAATAAAGAAAGATTGCAATATCAACCAAAGCTTCAATTTCCCTTTCAAGTGTTTGCAACTCTTTGAAAAAGCAGTAAAAACGCATCTACAGTGACTTAGTGGATGACTTGGTATTTTATTTAAATGTCAATCCCATTTCCCAAGCCCGCACAGGTTTATAACATTTTTGGAAAAGAGTTCTAACGAAGATAATTTATTTGACAATTAGTTGCAAAAAGGGTTCTTTGAGGTTTTAAATACCAAAATACTTGAAAACCGATTTTATGCTGCATAAAGAATTTTTTATGAATTGCTTTTATTTTTTTTTTGTTTAAAACTCTTTTAGGATACATGCTATGTTGATCTTTTAGAAAAATGATTGTTACATCCCAGCTATTAAGACATCTCGAATAAACCTTAAATATTTTATTGCAAACTACATTTTGAAAGACTTGCTTTCGAAGTCGGTTATCAGCACTCAGCAGCTCATCAAAAACTTGTTTTTCCTTTTTTCCCTGGCAAAAATATTATTTTCTTTGATCAACCTAAGCCCTTACCATCTTTTTGACACATTTGAACCTACCTATCTAACGTTCTTCTTTAACTACCTTAATCTAAAATTCATCAATAATCTCTTTGAGTTATTAAATTCAAATTTGACACCATCAGTTTTTATTCCAAAATTTTGTTGATGGTTTATAAAATCTATGTACATTGGTATTCTTTTTAAATGTATATGTAAATGTATATGTTGTCCTATTCACCGGTGTGTCGCATTGAGGGTTGTATACAAATACAATTTAGGAGCCTGTCGCACCATAATGACTCTGCCACCAACGCCAAATCACTTTATCAAAAAAGCACAAAACTCAAAGTTGGTGCTTGAAACACCAAACGCTGGCTAGCATGGCACACGGACCAAGAGCATCATCAGAAAATGACCAAGCTATAACACCGTGGAGTAGCATTAATCGGAAGGCAAATGGTTTTGCCATTTATGACGTCTGCCTATACGATAGAAACGAGTTTGCAATGGAGAAAAATAACACCACGATTGTTATGGTGTTGTGGATAGTAGATTTTAGCCTTGATGCTACACTTAGAAAAATTTAACGTCTAAATTAAAAAAAAAAAAAATTCCAGAATTGCTCAAGGTTTGGTGAATTTTGGACAACCACTCTTTTTATGTCTGTAACGGATTTTAAATCTATAATTGGATTTATTCATTCCAAAACTTTACATCCATGTCCATATTATTCACTCTAATCGATTTTTTTATTTGTCTAAGTGCCAGTTGTACAATCGTGGGTTGATACGTGGTTCAGAGGATTTTTAATTCACCGATTTCGGCGGCGGTTTAACTGATATATAGCAATGGTTCACGCATGTACTTAGCTATTATCACATACTTGAACCTTGAACCATCGTTGGACCTCAGTTAATTCACCAAAAAGCCGCTTCCAAATGGTCTTGGACCAACTGTTCCGTGATCAAGGGAGCAGTATCTAGATATTGGTGAAAGCGAATTTCGGTTCATACAATTATCCCCAAAGTTATTTTTTTTGGGGTTTTAAAACGGTCTGGGGAGCGTTATCTAGGGGTGGGTTAAAACGAATTTTGTTTCATACAATTATCCCAAGAGTTGATTTTTTTGGGTTTTTACCGTACTATTGCTCACTAAAGCCGTGACCAGAGACTGCAAGACTTTCATTTTTGTTATCAGCTTGACCACTGCTTTCGACTCATATACCTTTTTTTGGGTTCACTTTCACACCCCAAAATTAGCTGTGGGCTCTTGGTCTAAATCACCCATCCAAGTGAGTCAAAAACCATTATGGACTTTTGGCCTGTGGTCTTATGAACATGTGCCATTTGATTCTATTGCAATAAGTGAATTTGTTACTAAAAAAAAACTTTCACCATGGATGGATATAGAACGTGAAAATGATAAAATAGTTTTATCAAAATGGGTTATCTGTTCGGGTCAGGCAACGTTCCATGCGCTTCGCCCATTTGACGGTCGCTAGATTCGTCCTGCTGAGAGGAGTTTTCGCAGTGAGGTTGATAAATTTGAGTTTACTTGTTCAGTAAACGATCAACCAATAAACATACGTCGACGAAACGCAAGATCAGCCGAAAATACGCAGCTGGGGCCTCTTCTGGAAGAATTAGTATGTCAACAAACAAAATTTATTTCAACAGGAAGGCATGGCACTACGTGACACACAGCTCACGCCACATTGGAAATTCTACACGAGCGATTCGAGGGCGTGGTCATCCATCTTACGAAGAGGTGATGTGAACTGGCCATCGAGATCGTGCGATTTGACCCATTAGACTTTTTCTTGTGTGGTTATCAACTCAATGCAAATGTTTTTCATCATAAATCTACGAAATGGTAAGGGAAACTGGATAGTTTGTGTGAAAGTCTAGACGTCACCGGTGTACCACTTAGAGATATGAAAGATTCATCGCAATGACTTCTCTCCAAAATCGTCATTTGACTGCCTTAAGCGGCCCATACACACAACACAAGTGTGTGCACCGGTGTCATGACACCAGTGTGGCCTTCCGCCATACACGCAACACATTTAGTAACACCGACACAAAAAATCAAAAGATTTTGATTTTCTTGACACCGAGTTCGACACCGAAATCGGTGTAGACACTTGCCCATACACACACCACATTTGAGTACACCGACACCAGTGTCGACACAAGTGTTGTGTGTATGGGCCGCTTAACTACACCTCGGTATATCTCTGATATTCTGCTGCATCACTTCGTTACTTATGCCAAAGATTTCGTAACTAATGCATGATAACCCTTGATGCAACACTGCGCGGGGAACAGTCGGATTGTAGGGAAGTTGGTATTGCCACAATAGACTGGCTGGCGCTAAGCCCAGACTTAAACCCTATCGAGCATTTGTGAGACGAGCTTAAACGAAGGGTTAGAGCCAGAAATCCAATTCCTAAAACCATTAAAAACTGAAAGTGGCACTGCACTGCTAGACGAATGGGAAAGAATACCGCAAGAGACAGTGAAGAAACCCATCAGGTCAATGAAAAATCATTTCGAAGCTGTAACTAGAGCTTGGACGGGGTAATACAAGATACTGAAACTATAAATTTTGCTTAATTTTGTCGTTAGTGTTTAATTTTCGAGCTACTACCTGTTTTTTTATCTCTGGCAGTCCCGAAGTGTTTGTTATATTTTTAACCTTGATTTAAAGCTTGTGGTTGCAGCGTTTTAACGATATCATAAACATTTGGGCATGTCAATTACATCGAGAGTAATTATGGTTTTTACGTGAAGCAAGAGGGTGATTCCAAAATTCACGGATAACTTAGACTTTCAGAAATCAAGTAATTAAAAAGAGAAATGAGTAAATTAGATATTGATCCTTGAATCCTTATATCGCAATCATAAAATTAAATGTTTTTGAAATGGTAGTAAAATTAAATTTCAATACGTGAGACGTATTAATATTTTAATTAAGTCGCTGAAGTTTTTAACGGTGCACCATTGCCTTGAAACGAAAGCTTCAATCCTTTTATCTTCATGCCTATGCAATTCCTGCTATCCTACCGCTAATACCATTGCCGATGCCAGATTGAATTGAGGGGTTTTTTGGTTTTTTTTTTTGGAGGGAGGGGGGCGAATTGGAGTTCGAGTTTAACAACCGAATTCCCGCCATCTGTGAGCTCTAGGGGCTTGTATTTTCCCAACCAAAATCGATTGAAATGTGATTTTTCTTGGCTTCGTGAGGATAACGTTTTTTTTTTTTTTTTCAACCCAGTCGTCGTTAATCGGGAATCATGAACCAACACAAAATACATTATTATATCTATATACTTTTTCCCTGGTGGAGCTTCCTTTCCAGATCAGGCAAATATGGAGGATAATCAACATGGCTGAAATACTATACGGGTTGGTATATGGGTATTGTAAAAATATTTCCTTAGTCCCAACAACCAGGTATAGCGACGAACTGGCATTATTACATCTGACATTTACAAATTTGGCAGCAGTCAATTTCCTGTCTGCTGAAGATATGCGTTAGGAAGGATGAATTTTTGAGCCGGAATTGTGTTTGGATGTGCGTTGTGTTGAATATAAATTGATTGGATAGGGCAATCAAAATTACCTAAACTTTTTGCTACAAATATATTTACATTGACTTTCCTGTCTCCTACGGGTATATCTCAATTTAATACTTTAATTTAGTTGAGACACAAAGGAATTCCCTTAAAGACCTATTTGTACATATAAAACAAACACAAACATCAAAGGTCGATTAAAAATTTGAAAATCTAGTGACAATTGTGTTAAGTTGATTTCTTGATTCAGTTATCAGTTGAACAACAATACGGTCCCAATGGATACATCCGATTGAGGCAATCAATTTACATAACATTGACAGCTGACAAAAAAGTGACAAGGGTTTATAACTTGGACCTGCACCCAAAAGTTTTGTCAATCAAAGAATTTGTAAATATGTATAGGGGCCACATCCAATGAACAAAACAAACAAAATTTGTTTGGTAAGTCGTAGAAAGAAAACTTGGAAAAGATAAAACATAATTCCATCGTTCGGTTGTCTTCGATGGAAAAAGGTGAAGAATGTATGTGTGCTTAGGTGTGATGTAGAAGGATGTTACATATTTGCTTTTATAAGGTTAAAAGCTTTTTTTTGAACTTCATAATTACGTATTGTAGGTTTTAATAGATTGATTTCTTTTGCGACTTACCAAAAAAAAAAACATTATCTAAGTGGATGGTAAGAATAGACTCTGAGGTCTCATCAAATGTTTTGTGGTACCTAGTGTTTTTTTTTTTGTGTTGTATATTATACTACATTATATTAATATATTATACTATACGGATCTGCAACTGGAATATCCGGACCCTATACAGGCCACGTACAGCCGAACAATTAGTGGAGAACCTGGATAGGCTAAAGGCTGATGTAACAGCCATCCAGGAAGTGCGATGGGATGGAGAGGGCATACGAAGGATGCAATCGTGTGACATTTACTTCGGCGAGTGCTGCAAGGAGCAGGGTCAGCGGCTTTTTGGTTGTGGTTTTGTGGTAAGGGGAAGACTTAGGCAAGAAGTCTTGGGCTTCAGAAATGTAAGCGAGCGCCTGGTCACAATCCGCATCAAAGCAAAGTTCAAAAACACCACGTTGATCTGTGGCCATGCCCCAACGAAAGAAAAGGATGACTTAATCAAAGAAGAATTCTACGATCTTCTCGAAAATGCGTATGATAGTTGCCCCAAGTACGACGTCAAGATTATTCTTGGCGACTTCAACGCCAAGAGGGCATCTTTGGTTCGATAGTCGGAGGACACAGCCTGCATGACATCACTTCCGGTAAGGGACTCAGGCTGATTGATTTCGTGGCGGGCGAAATGTCATCATAGCAAGCTCTCGATTCCCACACCTCAATATACACAAAGGTCATGGCGGTCTCCGGTTCAGCGAACCGTCAACCAGATTGATCATGTTGCGATAGACGCCAGACATGCTTCCAGTATCCTGGAAGTCCGAACGTTCCGAGGTGCTAACATAGACTCGGATCACTACTTGGTGGTAGCTTAAGTACGTATGCAGATATCCATGACGCCACAACGACGAGCGGATGATGTAAAACGATTTAACGTCGCGAAGCTAAAATCGCAAGAGATAGCCAGGACTTTTGCAGACCACGTCTCTCTTAAACTCTCAGCAAGCCCCCTATAAGCATCATCTGTAGAGGACTAGAACCGGGAGCTCTACCGGCAAAAACGAAGGGAGGAACGCTGACTTCTCAGGAGGAAAAAGACAGAGTATGCGAAGCAGGCCGCCGAGTCTACTAAGGACTGTGTAGCGGTAGGGGGATGTTCGAAAGTTCTACCGAAGGGTGAGGCAATCTACGCAGGGCTAAAAGGCCAGAACGGAAGCCTGCCGAGATGAGAATGGGAATATGGTGGTGAGGATCTGGAAACAACAATTTTCTAGACTACTGAACGGCGAAAACGGCCAAAATTCCGCTGTTAGACAGAACACTCCATTCAACCGTCCACCCCACCTAAAAGAAGTGCGGTTAGCGATAGCCAAGCTGTCATCTGTTCTTTGTGATCGCTTAAAACCGTTTGTCAACGATCTGATCGGCCCCTATCAGTGTGGTTTTAGGCCCGGCAAATCAACCGTCAATCAAATGTTCACACTCCGACAGATTTTGGAAAAAACCCAGGAGTTTCAAATCGATACACACCACCTCTTTATCGATTTTAAAGTCGCATATGATAGCGTAGACAGAGACGAGCTATACAGAGCCATGGCGCATCTCGGCATCCCTGCTAAACTCGTCCGCTTGTGCAGGATGACGATGGAGAAATCTTGCTGTTCCATCAAAGTCTGCAAGAACACCACCGTTTGAGGCAAGGCGTTATCATGCAATCTGTTTGACATTGTTCTCGAAGCAATTATACGCAACTCGCAAGTCAACAACAGAGGTACAATTTTTCAAAAGTCTGTTCAACTACTTGTTTATGCAGATGATATTGAAATCATTGGGAGAACGAATCGAGCTGTTACTGGCGCGTTTGCAAGTATTGAATCGGAGGCGGCGAAAATGGGTTTGGCTGTTAATGAGAACAAGACGAAGTATATCATCGAGAAAGGAATCTCAACATCGTCGGATCGGGCAAAACGCCACGATGGATAGATATAACTTCGAAGTCGTCAAGGACTTTGTCTACCTGGGCTCCACTATAACATCGCAAGATGACATCAGCGCAGAGGTCAAACGAAGAATTACTCTTGCCAATCGCTGTTTCTTCGGGCAAAGAAGGCATTTGAGTATTAAAGCCCCTCTCTTAGAGAACCAAGGAGACCTTATATAAGTCCCTAAACATCCCAGTCCTGCTATATAAGGCAGAGGCATGGACCCTGTCAAAAACGGTTGAGAACCAGCTTGGGTGCTTTGAAAGGAAGATTCTTCGGGTGATTTCTGGTCCAGTCTGTATCGATGGAGTATGGAAGAGAAGATTTAACAACGAGCTTTACGGGCTTTACAGCGACATCCCCCTGGTCAAGAAGCTGATAATACAGCGGCTGAGATGGCTGGAACACGTGAAGCGTATGGAAACCGACACACCAGCCCGACGAGTCATCGAATCTACCCCTGACGGTTTGCGCAGCAGAGGAAGACCCCACCTTAGGTGGCGCACACAAGTGGAGAACGACCTCAACCAACTTGGAGTGCCTAACTGGAGGCAGCTAGCTAGGGACCGAGCTGGCTGGAGGGGCTTGTTGGCTAAGGCCGTAGTCCTTCCTGGGCTGTGAGCGCCATCTAAAGTAAAGTAAGTAAGTAATATTATACTTAATCTTTTAACAAATTTCGTTTGAGATATTAGTCAGATTTTTGTTGGCCTGTTGGGAATATAATATTACATCGTGATGTACACACTACTGCCACATTCACATTCAATTCAAAGAAATTTAGACTCTGAAAAAATGGTACATCATTGAAATCATCGTCCTTCTTTAAGGCAACTTTTATTTTCAGGTAATAAGTTGTCTTAGCTCTAGGTAGAGTAGCATCTTTTAACAAACTTACACATTTTTCGTGACGACATAAAACCGTCATTCCAGTTTCCACCACAAACTTGCGTTCAACGAAGACCTCTTTAGATACTTTTAAGTTGAAAATTCAAACAATAACATCTCCAATCAACGAACTTATAAGATTCGTCATAAGCCAGAAACCTAAATACAAAAAGTATGACATAGATACTGGGTGAGTTTTTATGCATTTTCCCAATTAACATCGTTGCTCTGCTAAGCTATACCATATTAGTCTCAAGGACCCAATTGTCTCTTTCTTTCTTAAATGGACTTTTTTTTTTCTAAAATGACAAATTTCATTTTGCTCAATCGGGCCTTTAAAGTCAATTTGATATACCTTCTGAATCTGTTGAAACTTAACATTTAACTTAAATTTGCCAAAATTAAAAAAAATCTCAGACATAAACAAATGTCGTATTATAATAATCCTGACATCAAATCAAGCTAACAATAACTTTTGTCAATGGAATGGCTGTGTCATCGCATGGACTGAAAGAGACATTTTGATTTAAGTTCCCTCCCCAGGGGCATATCTCAGATGAACTTCATTGTCCTGCTGCTGCTATAAAAGTTTTTTCAGGTCTTAATTATGAAAGAGAGCTGAACATCATTAATTTTTAATCGCAACAATTATAACGCGACTGTCAACATTCTCAAGCTGTTGCTGAAGGGTTATAAGAGTTCACTATCCTTAGACAGATAGAAAAATACAAAGAAAAAAAATAAATAAACACAATATTTCCGTCTGCATTATTTTAATCTTGTATCTCCAAGGAGCAAACATGTTACAAAACTATATTCTTCAAAGAGGATCAGAGATGAGTCAGAGGGTATTGAATGCTATACATACATTTATGGGTGACTAGATGACAGCAGATATGCTGTAGAAAGAAGGAAAACAAAGGCATATTTCCGCCAGGAGTCCAGAGTAAGAAAAAACTGAAGTGATGGTGCTATGCTATGAACCCATCATTTATATCAATTCTTAGCTTAGTTGCTTTTGCTCTCTATTCGGAAACTGATAAGCACTGATTTGTTGGTGATAAATTGATTCCTTATTTATTTGACTACAACCAAATTCTTTTTTAGTAAAGAGGTAATTTTAAAAAGCCAGTTTTCCATGGAAAATATTTAGAAAGTGGCTGTGGGATCTTAGCACCTCATATATGGGATATTCGCAAAAAAAGGATTTCATCTAAAAGGTCACTCATCAAATAGTATTATATTTTATTATGTTATAATATAAAGGTCACCTATTTTCAGAAATTGGTCAGGCTTAGAAAATTTTTAACCCAAGGTTAAAGTTTTCCAAGGTACCCAGCGCATTTGTTCAAATTCGAAAAATAAAAAGGCGGAACTAGTATGGCGGCCTGATAACAAAAAAATTAAATTTTTCAGACCGCCATATTAGCTTCCCCATTTTATTTTTCTTAATTGAAAGAAAAATTTTTTAAAAAATTGTCTGTGTTATTTCCATCTGCGTCAAAAAAAAAATTAAAACTTTGAGAAAAATTCATGTAATTTATTTGGAAAAAAAGTGGTGAAGGGAATTCATTCCACGGGAATATGCTCCACCTGGGAATTTAATCAACACTTAGTGAGAATCTGTGTCACTTCTCAAAGTGGAGCTGAATCCCCCCAAGAGTCAGAATTCATTACACTTTTTAGTGAGAAAAAACTTCACTTTTAAAAGTAGAGTATTTTCCCACTAAGTGTAGGAAAATATTTCACTTCGTGTTCGCAACTTTAAGTGCATTTTGCACTATGCTAAAAAATCAACTTTTTAATCGTGATTTGGTAAACTGATGTGCCCATGAAGCTCTGCAAATAATTAAATATTGCGCGATTTTTTTGATTATTTGCAGAACTTTCTAAGCCAAATTTATTATTATATTATTATTATATTTTAAAGATTTTCTGCACAAATTTTGAATTCTTTAAATCAATTTATTAAAATTTCGTTTGAAAAAAAATTTGCTTTATGCAAATAATCATAAAATCCTATTCTTAAATCAGTATTAAACTGAATAGAAAAAAGTTTTCAGAAACAAATTGGCCAAATCACAATCACGCGTTCGGTCGGTCGGGCTTTGATGGGCTTTTGATCGACTTTACGATACTAGTGTCATTAAGCGCGACCTTTAAAATTGCAAAACGAAATGTGGCTTCAAACCTCGGGCGTTGAGAAATGACAAATAAAAGTTCTGTTTCCGTACTGTATTGCATGCTATATGAAAATTGCTCATGGAGGCTATTTATAAAATTCTATAAAAAAAATTTCATGCCATATATTGCTTTGCTCATAGAAAGCTATGAATAGTATTCTATGAAGAAGCAATTTACCTTTTGACATTTGTGGGTTTGTTTCAATTTTATTTTTGTTTTGTGTTTTTTTTCGAATGTTATTAATTAGTTGTAGGTGCCAAAAGGAATTTTTGGTCTTTTTCTTGTGGATTTAAGCAAAATTAATAATAAATCAATTCTTTTAATTGTTTTAACTCCATAACTTTGCTCTGTGAAATTTTTAAAAAAGATGAAATAGTAAGCTATTAAAATGCCCAACCAAAATTTGATGGTATACTATCGCTCTTTCTTTCTGTTGAAAGTGCCTACTTATATAATCATTTTACTAAAGCCTTTTTTCATTCATAGCCATGATCCACGTGCTCACATTATACAGAAAAACCCTTTCACTTCAATCTACCCTTCCCTATCTCACATGCTTTTAAAATCCATCTACCTCTCACTCACACATTAAAAAGTCCCTCATACTGAATCCGAGAATATTAATTTATTAAAATTAGCGTATCAGCATATTTTGAATACAATCTACCCTTCTCTTTTTCACGCAAATAAAATCTATCCGCCTGTCTGCATGTGCCATTCAGTAAAAAGCCCAAGTAAACGGGCACGTACGTAAGAAATAACTGATGATATAAATCCCGTCAGACGAAATAATCTTAAGCTGTGGGAATTATTTTACTGCAAAATAGGCTTGCAAACAGATTTTCTCATTTAAATGTGGCGATGTTATGCCGCCGACTTAGTACATACACACTTGTCAAGTTTGATGTGTTGCAAACTGTCATCTTTTTTTTCCCTATTCAACTCTTTTCTTTTCATGAGTAATATTTTCTCTTTCCCACATACAAGACACAATTCCACAAAAAAAAAAAAACAAGAGACAAATCGTAATTGATATTACAAAAAGGAAGACACACATTTCTTGTGTCAGGATTTTCTGTACTTGTAATCTATGTATGTGAACATTGATTTTTCAATAAGAATATTCACATAAAAATAAAATACATATTAAAAAGAAGCAGCGCCACAAGACACATCACTCATTAACAAAAAACAGAAAACAAGTGTAAATTCGACTTAGAAGTATAGCCACTGGAGTAAATACACTCTTCGGAACCAAACAAAAATTGCCTAAATCGAACACGTCTAAAAAGAGGTGAGGTAGAGAGATACTTCAAAAACAGAGCAACAAAACAATTTTATTTTAGGTATTTTCAAATGAAATAAATAAAACACAAACAATAAATTTCACAGAAAACAATATTTCATTTTATTATATACAATTGATTAAAGTATAAACATATCCTGGAATTATAAAAACATCCAAATTATTTTTCCAATTTTATCCCAAAGTGGAACCACAACACACAAACCAAACGTACATACATTAATATAATAACATTTATAAAATAGAAATTATTTACATGTTATATCATTAATATATGTACATATTATTGTCACTCAAACAAATTTTCTCATGTTTTTATAAACTAAATGTTTTATTTATAATGAACATTGTTAAACGCACAAGAACTTTTCCACCTGAAAGAAAAGGGAAACAAAAAAAAAGGAAATTACCTACCGTGAGCTGTCAAAGCGCGACAAAATAGAAAATAGATCTATTCGGGCGTTGAGCTCGAGCTTACGATATTTACGATCTAAAGCGAGCATGAAGCTTGAGGTAACATTTCAGATTGCCTCATAAGAATCCATTGTTTCTATTCAATATGTCAAAGTCGGCACGACCGAACGCGTGATTGTGATTTAGCTATTAGACCAGACGTGACGGCCTTATTTTGCAGTAATAATAATTGAAGTACGGCCACATGCCTCACGCGGCCTTATTTCCATTTTTTTCAGGTGGGAAAAGATTTAACAAAATTTCAGGTGTAATAAATTCTCACTTTCGGTGGGAATCAAACTGACTTTAAAATTGGAACAGATTTCCACTAAGAGTGGAATTTATTTCCTACCTAAAAAAGTACAAGCCCAGCAGTACCTAAGTTTTAAAATTAAGATAGGGGCAGGATATCGCGACGATTTGTTTTTATATTTATTCATAGAGACCTTTTGGAGGGTGCACTCATTAATATTTGGAAATTACCTCTTTAACGACCACTCTAGTGTTCATGTGCAGAAGCAAACGGGACCTTTGGATATCTGTAGATTGTAGTAAAGGTATACTGCTGATGCGAAACAAAAAACCCATACAAAACTGACACAACGAAATAAAAAACGAAAAATGTCGTTCTGCTTTTCGTTCTGCGGTACGCTGTTCGATGAGCGAAATTAATAATACGAAGATTTTTTTTTTAATAATACAAATTCTATATACTATACTGAAATAAATCAACCAAGTAGAAGACTTAGCACTATTTTATTGGACTTGTTGAATTATTGGTTCAATATAGCTTTTAACGGCCTTTAGTCCATGAAAATTTTTGGCGTTTCGTCCCGGCGATCTCACTTGGACTCATCGGTTGACTAGTTAGGGCCTTGTCAATACGCAATTTCCATTAAGTTCAGTTCATCTAACATAGATTTCATGGTGAATACCTAGTGTGAACTATATCTAACCAGATTAGAATTCCTAATCATTAAAGCTAGAAGTTTTTTGTGCCCGTGGCCTGGCAATGTTTATATACGAAGATTATTAAGAAATTAATAATTGTAGCAGATCATTTGGAGAGATCTCCCCTCTTTTTTTTCGTACAGAGTTAATTACCTGTAGGTACCATTAATAGTGTGCGGAGAGTGACATTTGGTCTCTATTCGGTTTGTATTTGTTGTTTCTTTCATCACAGCATGGCTTTCTGTGATTTTTATGCGCGTTTGTTTGTTTTTTATTTTTGCAAACAGTGACACTTTCAAGTGTTAATTTTTCGTTGTGGTTTTCGTTAGCATTTCGTTGTCATGTTGGAGACCAACGAAAAATTTCGTTTCACATCAGCAGCGTACAAGGTGTGGCAGTGGGCGGGTTTTATTGAGAAGATTTGTGAAATAGTCTTCCATATTTAATACCTTACAAATTCTAATACAAGTCGGTACAGTGGTTCCTAAGACTATGGGTCCAGTTTTAGCTATCTTTAAAACTAAAACTCATCATTGAAAATTTTAATGATTTTTATTTTAAGACGTTTAGAAGGTAAAGTATTTGATTATTTTGATGTAAAATTATATCTTACGTCAATTTCATTATTTCCAGCCAAACAAAAATTTTATTTTTGCCCAAGAGCCCACACACAAAAGATTATTATTTCAATAATCATTGGTAAAGTAGTGCAATCATTGAAATAATAAAAGTCAATTTAAGTGGAAAGTTGGGCTAAAACAAATTTTAATTTTTTTGGCAATACTACATATTAACTATTAACTGAGTCGTATAGGCTTCATTTTGCCATTAATCACTGATCTTGCTTTTAAAATGCCTCAAAACTAAGATTAAATGTTTAAGCACAAGTTTCCTAATTGATAACGTTTTGCTTAATCTCAAAAATTACCAACAAAAAAAAAAAACTTTTTATTCCTCGAAAAAATAATTCTTTTATTTGTGTTTTAGCTCTTCTTTTATTCGCATAGTTCAGCAAAAAAAAATGTTTGGCAACACCACTGATATATACATGAATACCAGGTAAGAGATAATAGAATTTGGTCCTCCTATCAATGGACCTTTTGAATTGCATTTTTTCCATTGAAATAAAACAAAGAAGAATTCCCTATTTTTTTTTCGTATTAGAAAAATCATGATTTCTACGTCAATTTTTGTATAATGGCGCTCAGTTATCCAGAGCCAAAATTTTTTTTTCATTATCATTCCTATTTTTTAACTTTCCTGTCCTGCAAAAACCATCAACACAAAAGACTTCAAAGAATAATAAACAAGGGCGTCATGAAACATAAATAGTTCAAGAATGTTTTGATAGTGTCATGGCATATGAACCTGGGCATAGGAAGGCTTATCAAAACGTATAGTCTTCCTCCCCCCTGTGTCATCAATAGGAAGAAAAAGTTTTTTAAATTTCATTAAACATCAGCCAAAGGCTTCGTCGTGGAGGGGGGTCAATAATGGCAAAGTTGTTGGACGTGCAGGCACTTTCATTTGGTTTTTCTTTTTCTAAGAATCCTTTAGATTTCATAAGGTGTTCCAGAGGAAAATAAAAAAGTTGAAGTTCAGTATTATGCTCGTTCTAAAATATTTTAGGCATTAGTGACGAAGTTATAAAAAAAAGAAACTACAGAGAAGTTAAAATAAAATCAAAACTAGCAGGATGAGAGAGGCAAAAATGACTTTCAACATTGTTTACTGTTATCACTGTGTCAACATAAATTTCATTGAATTATGTTTTTGTATTCATGACTGTGTTTTGAAAGAAAAAAGAATGTTCCTTTCGATTGAAAGAGCAAACTGGGTTGCATTTTAAAATTGTATGCATACTTTTTTCATTATTTTTGATCATAAATATTTTCATATGAAACCACCAAAGGGACAAGCAAAGGGTCGTAGGCCAGTCAGCAGAGGATTTTTTCCTTGAAAAGAAATCGAATCGTTGAAATTGGTATATGTATAATATATATGATCCGACGGCGATTTTTCAAATAAGGCGTGGTTGTTGGGGTTGCGCTTAAACATTAATTTTGAAAAACAATGTATTGTTAAAATATATCGAAAAAGACTCAAGATATGCAAACGAAATTATTGTTAGAATCATTTCTATAGAAAATTTATTATTATTTTTTTTTTTCAGTTTGAAAGTGGTTTTTTTTATGATAACACACTCACAGTGAAGACGGCAAACATTGAAGGCATTTCATGAGTTATGTGTTGTTCCTTTATTTTCCTTGTAAATAAATTGCAAAAGAGTTTAATTCTTTCAATAGAGAGGCTCGACTTTCAGAAGGGACATTAATAATTTAATCAATCTTAGGTGGAACAAAGTTCGCCAGATCAGGCTGTTTTAAATAAAATAATAATTTAATATGCACAAATTGGCATATTAAGTTGTCGTCAAAAATGGCACATTTTGTTAGTTTAGCCATAGACCTAGATTTTCATTTTCTTTATAACTACAAACCGAAATCGGCAGTGTTAGACATTTCACACATACCCGGAGGCCGGCATCGGCACCGATTAGCCGGCATTTCAACAAAAAAGTATATGTGGTTGGCGGCATTATAAGATCATTGGTTTTCAGTTGAGCATTTTCTGCTAAAATGGTATAAATGCAACACAAATGTCACTTAACCCTTTCTTCATCTGAACGCTTCAATTAAAAAAAACATGTCTTTGTTAAAAAAATAGTTATTTTCAAAATTTTTAAACGCAATTTTATTTCGCATTAAGAAAATATACACGTTACTTTAACTTGAAAATAAGGAAATTTTCTAAAAAAAAAAAAACATCAAAAATCTGTTTTTGCAATCTGATTTTTTTCGGTAAAAACATGAAACGTAATTTTATGAAAATCAATTTGGTGATTTAAAGTATAAATTTTTATCAAAATACAAAATAAATACAAAAATTTGTTAATCGATTTTCAAGATGTTAATTCAAATAAAACGCACGACTGGATCGCACAAACTTGCTCTTGTAGTAAAAGTTTCTTCGAATTTTAAAGATTGAGTGTATTAAAAGTAAATAATTTTTTTTATGGGAGCCTTAAGTTTAAACTAGTATTATACATTATAGAGCGTAAATTGAAAAATTGTTAAAAATCAACATAATTCGAAATAAATTTATTAAAAAAGTCTTCTTAAATTGTTTTGAGAGATAAAAAAAATTCACCATCTGATTTCTTTAACTTATCTTAGTTTTGGAGAAAAAAAATTTAACTCGTAGGAGCGGTTATTTTTTAAATTGGTTTTTTATATATAAAATTTTGTTAAAAAATTGGTACACAATTTTCTTAGTATTAATTTATGTCGACTTAAAAATTAAATTTCGAAAAAAATTATCTTATCTACCCGTTTTGGAAATATCGAATTTTCAAGAAACAATTTAGATTTTTTTTTTTTTAATCAAAAATTTGTTTTTTTTTTTGAAAGTTTTGATATGCAGTATGATTTCAACTTTTGAGTAGCTTTTGTATAACAAATTTAATTTAAAGCGGTTAGACACATAATGAGATAGTCCAAAATAAAGAAAATGGTTCTATGAGAGGTACCGTTAATAATGGCTAACTGCAAATTTTGTTTCTGGCAGATCGTAGACCATACTAATATTAGTACTCACAATAATTTTAATCAAAATCGTATGAGTCGTTCTCGAGAAAATTTATATTTTCGAAAGGGTTTTTTGTGTGATAACACACGAGCAGTGTAGGCTGCAAAGCTTTCGCACCATCATATTAATATTGAAGGTTTGAATGAAAGAACAACAACTTGAGTGAGCTACCACCAAGTTTTTATAGGCTGGAGTTATAGCTATTTCACAATACAAAAACAAACTTCTGGAAAATTTTGGTATACAAAACTATTAAAATTTTTCAGAAGATTCTCCATAAATAAAATTATCAAAATCAGAGTATTCCTTTATTAGAAAAACGAAAATAAAAAATAGGTTTTATGGGAGGTACCATTTAAAACCATTTTTTAGAAATTTAATTTTTACAAGAAGGTAGCATATACCTAATAAAATTTATTGATTTTTTTTTAGAAAAATCTGTCGAGCTATTTTTGAGAAAAATAAGATTTTCCAAAAATGCTAAAAAACGGCAGGTACCGTTATTTTTGGTCCCAAAATTAAAAGAAAAAAACGCGTCGGGGTACTGTCCCGAAAACACTTTATACCAAGTTTAATTAAAATCGGTCCATGGGTTTAGGCTGTAGCCGAGTCCACAGACAGACAGACAGACAGACAGATAGACAGAATTAGGAGACCCACGTTTTTCGTCTTCCCTATCATCGTAATGTCAAGTTTGATTGTTATCTCGAGTTCAATTTTTTTTACGAATCTTAAACTTGCCATATAGTACCTCTATATATATTGCAAGTAAAAATTATTACACATGTATTTAAAATTATATGCAATAATATGCAAGTTTAAAAAGACTTCCTGATTAAAATTTTTGATAAAAATAAGTTGAAGTTGAAAAAAAAACTATTAACTACAATTTTTGGTAAATTTTTATTCACCAAAATTTAGACCATATACCAACCTAGAAATAATTTTTGTTAGCTATTAGGGGGGCTTGAGGGGCTGAAGCCCCTCCTGAAAGGATTTTAATATAAGGAAATCCTTATTTTTCTTAATAATCATCATCATCATCATCATCATCATCATCATCATCATCATCATCATCATCATCATCATCATCATCATCATCATCATCATCATCATCATCATCATCATCATCATCATCATCATCATCATCATCATCATCATCATCATCATCATCATCATCATCATCATCATCATCATCATCATCATCATCATCATCATCATCATCATCATCATCATCATCATCATCATCATCATCATCATCATCATCATATTATAAAACGGCAAACACGAATTTTGTGGTACAATTTACGCGGTCAAAAAAAGCCGAAGGCATATAAATTATATACCGTTGGAAAGTTTTTGTGCCACAGAAGTGCACAAAATTAAAATTAATTAAATTATTAAACCGCAAATAAGTTTAATTAACTAAAGAAAATATCGTATTAAGAGGGAGTGAGAAGCGAACGAGAGAATATTTTTAAAAAACACAATGAGGTGGTTGTTCATCGTCCACAGATGAGCTTCAGCGGAGAATCACCAAATACACCTACAAAAAAAAAAAAAAAAAAAAAAAAAAAAACAACACAATTATTGTGCATGTGTTTGGTTTGGGTAGATAGGTAGAAGTGGGAGCGAGATCGAATACAAAGTCATAATGGGGTTGGCAGCTTGCACCGTCGCATTGGTATAAAAATCGTCGTGTAAGTATAACAAAAACAAAAATACATTTGGTTGGATATTGTTGATTCGGTCATGGTTTTTTATAGGTTTTAAAAGGCGTAAGCGTAAATTAAAATTATGTAAATTTATACAAGGTAGGTACTTTGAAAGGTTTTTTTAGCTTCAGTCAAAGTTTTTGTTGATTAGAAGATAATGTAATTGGCACTCGGATTTCGAGGGCTGGACTTACTAGTAATAATAATAAGATGTTTTCAGAAATGTTTTTTAATCCACATCGCAACTTGACTTATTTTAAATTTAATTTCGTTAAACAAACAATACGTTATAACCTGGAAACGTAATTTACTGAGACCTTTTTCATATTAGAAAAAGATACTCAGCAATTTTCCTAAAGCCAACAGATTAATGTAACACAAGATATTAGGATTTTAAAGGAACATTATCAGAATTTTTTTTGGTTTATTTTGTATCCAAAAAATTCCAATAAGGTTCACTTAAGAAGCTTAGGTGTAGATTTTTTTGGTTCTATTTATCTGATTCTAAATTTTTATTCTATGTTTGCTACTTAAAATGTTTGCTAGCCAAATGTAAATGGCCTTGTTTAATAATTGATTCAAAATAACTTTTAATGGTCTTTAATCCATAAAATTCAGGATGAAAAGCAAAGTTTTGGTTAAAGCTATGAAGCAAGCCCTCTCCGAAACAAAATGCTGGCTACGGGCCTGAACGCAGAGATCCAAGTATGGATTTTATTAATATAAATATTTTCAGAACAGTTAGTTTCTTTATTAAAGTAGACTATATACCAATAAACACACAATATGCAATTAAGCAACCATCAACCTAATTCTGTTTTATCAAAAACTTCGTTAAAACTAATTTCTTAACTCTTATTACGGTCTTACAAATGTTTATAAGTACTTTTCTATTTCTAAAAAAAAACTAACTGGAAAACGAAGATAATTTCACCCTCAAAATGACAGTATCTTCTATACACAAAAGTTAGTGTTTTTGACATGAAAGATAGAATCAGTCTGTCATTAACCCCATTTTTGGCTCGACACACTCATTCAAAAAATAAAAACTCTCATATTACGAATAGATATATTTATGTAGGTGAAAACATCTTCTTTTGTAAGAAATATTGCGAAACAGATTTGCTTTCCAGAATTTTCGTCCTAATTCCTGCTTGCACTCCTTCAGGGGCTTTGTTCATTTTCATACTAGTTTCTATAGGAAAAAAATAAAAAAAAAAACAGAATATCCTTTGCTTTACAAATTCTCACACCTCTCTGCCAAATGCATCAGCATCATTGCTGGGAAAAATAGAAAAATAAAAATTGTATATATTTTTCAACTTCCGTCTCAAGGACTCTCAAACCAGTCATTAGTCATACGACGACTAAAGGATATACTGCAAAACAAATCTTTTCATCAGCTCTTCCTGGTTTACAGCTCAAAGTCCGTGGGCGCAATTCGCTATGATGACTGCGCGGAACAACATAGGACGACGAAGACGAAAAAGATATCTAGATGAAATGAAATGAATAGCGCACTTGAATGTGTTACAAGCCAGCGAAGTGCTAAAGCCAAAAAGATCAAAAACGAGCACATATCCTTGCTCATGCCTCTGCATTCATAGAAGTTCAGTGTTTTTCTTTTTTTTTACAGAGACTTTCTCTTTTTCTTGTGAGGAAATTTAGTTTTGGAAACTTTGGTGCGGAGAGAGCAATAGCATTCGCGTCATTTGAAACGAGCTTGTGTCGTCACCATATCCTTTCAACAGAAAATGTAATGGGATATTTCAATAGTTTTTTTTTCTGCTCTAAGTTTTTTCTTAGCCGCTTACCTCTTCCATTTCTCCGCAAAGCACAATGTCGCCGACATCTTTATCCCTGGCTTTACTCAGGGTGAATTTTCAAGTTTCTTTGCTTAAAGATTTATTTCCATTTTTCGTTTCCTTGTTTTTGAAAGGATTTATTTTTCCGAATATAGGTACCTACTTCTTGCATGTATTCATTCACCATAATCCCAGGTCTAGCTTATGTGTGTCCTTTTTTTCTTTTAGTGCGGTGATGGTCTTTTTTTTTTCATTTGGTTTTAAAGAAGAAAAAAATAGTTTCCCATCAGTCGTGTTTCCTTTTGCAATTTTTTTGTATGTCACCCTCATCGTTTAGTGTCACTTAAGGACATTAACGGAACCAAATCCTTGCGAAATCCGTTTTCCATTTAATACTTGATATTTTGGATTTATATGTTGAGTGAAATCTGATCCCGTAGCCCGTCTTCATCGTCTTATCCGAGGAAAGCATGTAGGATTAACTTATTCGAATAGAATATGATTATGAAAATTTATGCAAACAGGATGTCGAGAGGTGATATGACATTTGTATACTTATAGTGCAGTAGTGAAAAAAAATTGTTTATAGTAGGTAGGTGTACTTAATTCTACACTCGTACATAATTCAGGAGGTATGACTTTTTAGTATGATAAAATTTGAATAAATTATGGTACGGCTATCTTTGTGTATTGAAACCGTACTCATGGGTTTAATGAACATGACTATTAAAATTATAAAATAAAATAAACGGCTCATGAAGAACCAGGCCCTAGCGACTTACAACTCTCAATCATTCCTGTGTGCGTGTCTGCAGGAATGGAGGGGACCTACAGTTTATTGCCGAATCCAAACGGCTAAGCTGAGCGGCACTGTTCTGTGACAGGAGATACTCTTGTAGGATTTGTCACTTCCTCGCAAGAGTCAGTAGCCCTGAAAAAAAACTTAAGGTGAAAGCGGCTGGTATATTGAACCCAGACTTATCTGGCATGACAGTCCAATGCACTAACCATTACACTACTTCATTAACTTCAAAATGCCGATTTTCATAATCTCAATAAAAAAATAATGGACTGGTTTAAAGACTGACTGACCAAAAAATCGAAAAAAAAATATCGATTATTTTAAATTTCGATTTAAAAAAAAAAAAAAGTTTTTCAAAATGTTGACAGCAATCGACAATTTAAGAATCGAGGTTTCAGCAGTCAAAATTTTAAATGTCAACATTTTAAAAGTTGACATTTTGATCGGACAATGCGGTTTAAGGAGAGCTGCTTATAAGTGCGCGCTTGTAAACATCACTCCCTAAATCCCTGATCAAAATGTCAACCTTAAAAATGTACTGTCAGCGAAAGATAATGTATGTATGTATGCATCTGAAATAATTCTTCATAGAATACTTATTCACGACGCGCTGTAATACTCCGCTTTAAGTTGAGAAATAATAAAATAAAATTAAAACTGACGCTATTAAAAATAGTACGTATACGCCTAAGTGTACCATATTATTGTTTGACAGAGTTCATTTGTTGACAATTGCAGATGATTATGTTCAGAGTTATTTTCGTTAATTTTCCGACATACATATGTATGTACATTTTACGATTTGAACATTGAAAATGTTTATAGGATCGTTTTGATTAAATTATGGTGTACCAAAATGATTAAATGAACAAACGAACACAAGCAATGAATTTCAGCAAGCGGGGGGAATGAATATTTGGTTTTGGTTTTAGAACATTAACGAATTGAATGCCATTGACAAAGTAAACGTATCAAATGACCCATTTATTTCCGTTGAATTTTAATTTAAATTAGGTAAAGTTTTTCGATCGGCCTGGCGACCGTGAAATAGCTATAACTCCAGGCTATAAAACTTGATCGCCAGGCCGATCAGCAGACTGTCTGATATAAACAATAATTTTAACTAAACATAAAATCTATGTGATGTGTTTGAATTCTAGCCTAATTTATTTTGAAATTAATAACAACAGATCACTTTAAGTTATGATTTTTCTTCCAGCCTCATGAATATCTGACAAAAAAAAGACATAAAAAAGACTTTCCTGCGATGGGAAAATGCCAAACCAATACCTGGAATTTTGAATTTTCTAAACATTGAAGCTGAGAAAAAACGGAAAAATTCGGTACGCATCTGTACGATACCAGCGACATTAAATACATACATACCTACATGAACCTACTTCAGTACTTAGAATGGTTATTAAGTTTTAATGCAAAAATAGGAGAGATAAATAAAATTATAAAGATTATTAATTTTTTGTATTTATCCACAAGTCATTTTCGATGATCCCTATGAGTGAAATCTGTAAATTTTTAAAATATTTAATTTAATATGCTGCTGCAGATGCGAAAGAAAAAATCCCATACGAAAATGACCCAACGAAATCACAAAAGAAAAAAAAAAGCAATCGGTAACACTTTCAAGGGGTACTTTTTCGCTGTGGTTTCCGCAAGCATTTCGCTTTCGTGTTGGAGAAAAATTTCGTTTCGCATCAGCAGTGTATTAGGCTTTAAATTTTAGGAAACGATTTGGGTATACGCGATATGTCGATTTTATCAAAAAATCCAAAAAAAATTATCGATTTTTTTTAAATTTCAATTTTCAAAATGTCGACCTGCAACTGAGATTTTAGCAGTTGAAATTTAGAATTTGACATTTTGATCAGATCTTATGGTTTACGGAACGATATTTGTATTAATCAGTATGATAACGTGCAATTAGGCTACAAAATGTTATTGTTTGGTATAAATTTTCTTGGGAAAAAACTTTTGATAAGTCTTTTACTTGTTCGAGTCAAAATTTCTAATTTACGACATTTTATTAGTCGGTCAAAAATATTTCGGTGCTTTCAAAAAATCGATATTTATATTGAAATTTGTATCGATATTTTCAATATTGTCACATTCTCGTACGATGCAGTTGTTACACCAAAGGGTACTTTTAAAAGGGGAATAAGGAAATATACAAATAGAATAAAATATACTTGTTTTGATGGCCGACATACACATACACCCGCATATACTGATTTACTGGGACCTTTTTATCGTTTATACATCTACATGTTTGCTTCAAGATGAACTTTTATAGATATAGACTTAAGATACTTAATCGGTTAACACTTATACATATCGAAGACCTTTCCGTCAAATTATCGTAAGCGACATTTTCATACTGTCACATAATACTACGTTTTCACCGACCACTAAACCGAGATTTAGGCAGATTTACCACAAATCTCTTCACAAATACCGTGATTTACAATACAAATTTTAATCTCCTCAAATCAAGATTTAAAATAAATCTCATTTAAATCTTCATAGGTAAAATTCGAACAGACCTATTCCCCTATTCAGCGCAATACAAGCTGCGGGAAACCATTTTTTTTTTATCGTTTGACATAAAGCAAACTGGCCATCTCACTTCCACTTCATAAGAAAAATGACCCACCATCTGCATTTTGAAAGGTTCTGTCAAAATTAATCTATTTTTTAATCTTTTTTTCTGGTGAAAACACTATTTGGAATTTATGAAATCTAAACGAGATTAACTAACGTAGTATAAAGTTAATTATATCATTTTGACCTGTGCATTAAAAGCAATCGGACCTTTTGTTATCTGTCAATAACAGTATTGTTAATAATGTTCAATGCTGAAATTATTTGGCGGAAAGTGCTCGATGCTTGTCTGGCTTATAATTAAAAATTGTTAACATTAGAAATAATGAAAGAAAATTGCTTAAATATAAGTCAAAGTCAAATTTTCTGTTTATTTGTATCTTAAATGAATATATTTTAAATGTAATTATCACTCCAAAAGGGCTGATTTTGAATTTTGTGAAGAGAAATTACTAACTAATCGTTAAATTTTTTCATCTCAAGTTTTTTTTTTTTGTCCAGGTCTATAATATCATTTATCATTTTGCAAAATATTTGTCCAGTATGCATTTTTATAATCCACCTGCAACAGCAGAATGAAGGTAAGGTAATTTAAAACGCATATAATAATTATTATTTCGCAAGAAAATGGCTCATCGTAGGTTTAAGTAAACGTTACCCCAGTGGCACACGTACAAATTATAAAATAAAAGAAAAAAATTATTATAAAAGAAAAAATCCACAGAAAACTCGTAAATTCGCATTTTTATTCTCTCCCGGGAATCGGAACAGGACACAATTTTGCAGAGGCAATGGTTTTTCTGGATAACCACTTCCGATTTTGAGGTGAATGGTAATTTATGTCCTTATATGTAACTCATGGTATTTTAATTTTTTCTTTGTTTGCAAAAAGATGCTTGGTGAGTTTGACCTGAGTGCAAATTAATGTGGTCGTTATGTTAAAATGTACTTTCAGTGTGGTCACATGCAATCACAACCACTGTCAAGGCTTAAAAATGGTATATATAAAAATATATACATGACTGATGGGCCACATGTACTTGTTTTTATAATTTAAAGCCATAGGGTGGTTAGGCATAGCAGGTGAATGTAAAATATTGAATATTAATTAAGTTGAAAACAAAATTTGAACAAAATAAAATTAAAATAACCCTTTATTTTTTTTAGGTTAACGGGCCATAAGTCCATAATTGACTTATTTCCCACCAAAGTGAGACATACATAAGTCCATCACTTTGACTATGAACGTATGTCCCACCCGAAAAGGACATAAATCCATACAAAGAATGCATGCATCTATGTATGTCCCACCTAACATGTTTTGTTTTAAAAGAAATGCTAGGTCCATCAAGCTGGGTCCACCACAACGGAAATTCAAAAATCTAACTACGCAGGAAATAGAGGCTAATTTGAGGCTAATTTAGTACTCCAATCCCGAAAGAGCCCCAAATTCATAGATTTTTGAATTGCCGTTGTGGTGGACTCAGCTTGACATGATGACATGATGACGTCATGAAAGGAAACTCGGCCAACAAAAACTGACAAAGACACACTCCCGGAAGGAGAAAACCTTTTATATATGCACAGTGTTCGACAGTACAAAAAGAAAAATGAACCACAGTGTTTAAATGCGTGTCTCAAGTATATTCTGCACATCTCCGCAATTGTGGCTTTCTAACCATATAAAATTTATCAAAATTATGGACTTATAGTCTGTGGAGTTATGTCCATGCGCCGTATTTTATAGTTTAAAGCTTTTCATGTAAATATTTCTGTCAAGCTTGTTGTATTCAGTTGTAAATAAATAAATAAATTTGATGGCACAACAGCTCATGAAGAACTAGGGCCTAGTGACTTACAACTCTCAACCATTCCTGTGTGCGTGTCTGCAGGAATGGAGGGGACCTACAGTTTATTGCCGAATCCGAACGGCTGATAAAACGGATCTACGACTACTCCTCTATATATAAATAAAATCGTTGAGCAATATTTAGATTCATTGAGAGCAATATACATCGCTGTATCTTAAAACCTTAAGATTTTTAGTTGCAACCTCAATAAGATTCGATCCTCTTCACAATTTGTATAGGAAGCTAATTAGGGTGCAGTTTTACAGTTTAATTGATTCAAGACGTAAAATGCAGCCTTTTTTATCTTTAAACTTAACTAAAAAAAATTGAATAAATTCATTAATATCTGCTTTAATTTGCCTTATAAAAAAATTGCATTGAATAAAATAAGCTTGAATTGAATTTCAATAGAAATCATATTGTACTGCATACTTGCTTTTTATATCTCTTACAAGATATTTAAAAAAGTAAACCATTTAAGAAAGAATTTTTTACGGCCTCTACACCGTTGAATTTATTATTAATACAATCTAAGGATTCCTTATGTACCAACATTTTTAAGTATCTACGAGCAGTGTTACCAAAGTGTTGAAAATACCTATTATATTTTTTTTAACTTCCCGTTGGAAATTATTGTAATCGGTCTGATTTGTAAAATTGAAAATTTTGACATTTCTCGACGTTTCGAGGTCTCTGGAGTTCACACAAGGGGTATCTCAGTACCCTTAATATGTCAGAGACACAGTGCGAGCATTAGGTATGGAGGAGGGGAATTAAGTGGAGATGTCGGTGTACATTGATCTTGAATTTCTGAATATCACAATTAGAGGAAAAAACAGAGCTTGGAAGAGCATTCCACATTCGCGTAGTACGGCTAAAGAACAAATCTCTGTATTTGACAGTACGCCCGAAATTGGGCTCAAGCGTAAACTGATGGGCATTCCTCGAAGCGAGTATTACGGTTGAATTGTTTAAGGGAGGGGAACGCAACTGGCTATTTCACTAGAGCACTGCCCATATAAACAACGATAAAAGAGAGAGAGAGACAGGAAATGTTACGACGGTGTTCGAGGGACGTAAATGAATCTATAATGTTCCTATCACCAATCAATTTGAAGGCTCTTTTTTGAATACTTCCAAAAGGCTTAAATAAGTTGCTGGAACACCAGCCCATAGATGGGAGTTATACTCAAGCTTTGGACGTATATAACTTTTATAGATAATAGCCAGATCAGAAGGGGAAAAAAATTTCTTGCATCTCCGAAGGAAACCTAGACATCTTGCGGAATTTTTGCCCACTTCGAGTATGTGTTTGTTCCACAAAAGGTGGTTTGTGATGCGCAACCCAAGGATCGCAAGCTGTTTGGTTTCTTCGATGCAAGTGCAAGGGGGGTAAGTCTCGCTTTAACATTGTTTTTAGAGAGATGTATGTGTACGTACGTTCGTTCGTTTGGAAGCTTTTTTTCGCCGACGATATCTCGAGAACGTATAGAGATATTGACAACAAATAAATTTTATTTTACAGAAAATAGGGTGATAACGTGTAGAAAGGATTTTCAGAAAAATTTAATTAGCGGTTTTTTTTTTATTACAGTAATTTTAAAAAAAGTTGTAAAATTACTATATCTATAGTAAATAATTCTATCGAATTCGTCCTTGTTTCATTCTAATGACGTAGTGAAAAATTGGTAGTACTTAAAAAAAAAATCAGCCCGCAGTTTTTTTTTTTTAATTAAAAAAAAAAACATTAAAAATTGTTAAAAAAATATCGAATATCTTGAGAAAAAGCAAAGATATTAACTTCGGGTTAATTTTATTTCATACACAAAGTTATTGTTGATAATCGGTAGTTTTAAAAAAAAATCAATTAATGGTTTTTTTTTTAGACCAAAAGAAACTGCAAACAAAATGCTAAAAATAGTTGAAAAATGTTTTTCGGCTTGAATGTCTCAAGAACGATCAATGATATCAACTCTGGGATAGTTTTAGTGTATGCACAATGCCATTATTAGTAATTGATTATAAAATTTGATGCACAACTGATAAGATTTTCAGTTGGTAATTTTCATATTAAATATATCATCGGGTGTCGAGTTTCAAAGGGAACCAATGGGAAGTTATCAGTGTATGGGTCAAACCCAGCCTCTTTTTTTTTTTAAACAAAATCACTGCAAACTTAATTTTGTTCGCTCTTTACTCTCACTAAAGAGTAAAATATTGGTTACGTGTAGAAACTAATTTCGTCAAGTTTTCAGTCAAACCTTACACTTATATTAAAAATAACGGTTAAGGTTTTTAAAATTTCTGTATTCAACTTTGCTATTTGTATACCTACAATATTAATACAGAGAACATGAAGAAAAGGGACCTACAATTTCGTTTCTCTGTCTGTATTTCGACTTTAATCTACCAGAACCATATTTACAAGTTTGAGAGGCAAAATATTTAGCTGGCAACTCTGAGAACTAATCAATTGCGTAGGCCCACAGCTGCCCTTTTTCAGAAATCAGGAATTTCGAGATTTCAAAAGTTGTAGTATATATAGCTCCCCGATCTCGATATAGAGTTCTCCATTTTATCCGTGTGCCTCCAAAGCGAATTGTAAATAATGTCTACCTTTTCCTGGTCATTAAATCTTTTTATATTCGTTCAAAATGAATTGGATAATATCCTTAACCACAGTTAGTTATGCATATAATATACCCCACCTACCTACTGAATTTATAACAGGATAATTATGAGGAAGTATCCATCACTCTGAATCGCATCGTTTTGTGCATATCATTTCGTTTTGATGCTTCTCCCTGGGGTTCTTCATGCAAATTTTTTGTGTGCGCTGGCCTTCCGTCAAGGAGGGCTCTTTCTGATGATGAAGTTAACGAACAAGTCCGAGGAGATAGGAGAATGCGGTTCCTATAGCCTGGCATAGACCATCATGTCGTCCTTAGTTCGTCGTTTTTTGTGTATTATAGTTTGGTCGACCCGGGGTTTTGGGCCTTTTGAGGTTTTGGTTTCATTACACATTCTTTGAATTTTGACCTCATTTCCATCTGTTGACTAAATATTGAAGCATAAAGAACGATTGCTATGATGCTCCTGCTTCTGCTTTGCCCAAGGACATTGCGGATTATGGCAGATAATTCTGATTTTGTGGGAGAATGTGTTTTTTTTTTTTTTTTTTAATACTTTCTGATGATTGCCTTTGTTTGCTTTTTGTTAAGGCAGATTTTTTAGTTTATTCTCCTTTCATTATAGCGTGAGCTGAATGCAGCCACTTGAAATCAAGAATAATGTTTTTTTTTTTTTGTATTTTTCCTTTTGATTTTTGAGAAAATGTTTAACCAAAAGTTGATTTAAAATGACTTTGGCAAAGGCAGTGGTCAAATAAATTAAAAAGAGCTTCACTGAAAAGACGATTTAGTATTGCATTCACTTGGATTTTAGCATTTGATGTTTTTTTTTTTTTTAAATTCTGATTTTTTTTAAATTATGGTGATTATTTTGGTAAGTGCTTCTTTTGAAAATTAACCTGCAGTGAACTTGAGAAACGTACATATTTTATGTGGTTTATTAAAAGCTTTTCTTTGGAATAACGGTCAGATTCCCAAATTACTGAATGCAGTTAGTAAAGAAAATTTAAAAGTCAAACCTTATATTGACCCCAAAGCATTTCAATAAGTGAAAATATCTGAGCTTCTTGAATAGCATTTTGCTTAGGCTGAACCCACACCAAATTAAGCAAAAACCAATAACTTAAAAACACTTGTTCTAAAACCACACCAAATAAAGTAAAACAAAAATATTTTTGTGTTCGCTCTTTTTAATCTGGTTAATAAAAAAATAGTCATGCTTTATTTTGTTTGATGATTATATACTCTGTCTGTTGCACTTCACAGAAAATAAATGAATGAATGGTGTTCTGAGTGATCATCTTTTTGACACAATTTTCAATATTTCTGGCTTATTTTCCAAAAAATAGTAGGTACTTCTTTTTTTTTTTAATTTTAAGCGTAGAAAATTTCTTCTCCAAAAATAAATTCTAGCGTAATTTCATCTGGCGTAGAATTTCAATATGTCTGAGTTAGGCTTCATTCATTTTTCCCAGACACGATAGTTGGACACATAATTAAGATGCAGTCGTATACCTTTTTAGGACGCAATATTTTTGTCTTCGAAAGGTACGACAGCATCTAACTGTCATGCCTGGAAGAAACGCATTGGACTAAAGGTCACAACAAATCTTTCAATAGTTCTTGGAACAATTAAAAATGAGCCAGAACCAAAATAGACACCACTAATAAGGAGTCTGATGATCGAGGTGGCACTCGTGAAATATCTATAACTCCTGCTCAAGCCTAACTTGGTGGTAGCACACATACATAGGTTGTTGTTGTTCATTCAAAAAATGTTCAATATAATTATCATTTGGTAAGAACAAGTTACTAAATTCTGAAAGGTCATGACCTGACCTATCACATATTCAGTTTGGACCATTGTCACCCGGACACCCTGTATATGTATTGGTATGAAATACTATTTATACTTATTAGAAGCTATTGTTTAAAAAAATTCAATGTAAATCAGTTACACAGATAATTTCCAAAATTAAAAAAAAAAAATGGTTCTATGAGAGGTATGTGAGGTACTGTTAAATAATGGCTATCTGTAAATTTTGTTTTTGTTGGTAGGCCGTACTAATATAAGTATACATTTTGTTCGTAGTTGAGCGGTTAAGTTAAAAAAAAAAAAAAACAAAATATTGTTTTCTTTTAATTATTGTATTTATTAGATAACTCATCTTAATTTTAGTTTACAAATTTGGTAAGTTTCAACTTATTTATTCATTATTTCATTTTAATTTACACTTTGTTGAGTTTTAAAGCTGTCTTAGAGGCCGCTGTCCAGAGGAAAAGGCTAAACCTCTTAAGTCAGATGGTAGATCAAGACTGACTTAAAAATATATTTATTAAAAACTCCACAGGTATATCTAAAAGGTATCGCACAAGGTGTTTCCCGTGGGAAAGGAATGAACCTGATTATGAAATATGTATTCATATTTCATTTAAATAAAATGAAATATGAGTATTAAGTTGGTGGGCGGCAGGGGAAAAGGGGTGTATCCGTTTGGGATTGGTTTTGCTGTGTAAGCAAAAATGGTGGGAACCTGTTATATTTCAATAATGTGCCGGCTGTTAGGCAAGGGGGCGTGTGGGGAATAATGGGTGTACGGTTATGCTTATGAGTGAAGGCTCGGACGTGACTATACAAATCAATTTTAATCAAAGTAGTAATGATGTGTTTTTAAGAAAATTTAGATTTTCTTTAACGGTTTTTAAACATTTGTATGGAAGGTACCATTAATTTTGACTACCTATAAGAAAAATTTTTGTTTAAACTATTCTAGATAATTCTTTAAAAAAAGAATTGCTTTATGCCAAGTTTCGTAACCATAGGTTTTCATAAAAAAATCTTTGAAATTTTTTTTAAAAAATCCAAAACACAAAATTTTGAAAATTTTAGTAAAAAATACTATTTAAACTTTTCAGAAAATTCTCCATAAAAAAAATGATCAAAATCAACTGTTCAGTTTTCAGAAAAAACGAAAATAAAAAAAAAATGGTTCTATGATGGGAACTACCATTTAAAACCATTTTTCAAAAGTTTTATTTCAACCAAAAGCAGGCCTATATCCACTCAAATTAACTATAGAAAAGTAATATTTTCAAAAAATGCTAACAAAAATTTTTTGGCAGGTCTTAAAAAAATAAAAACGTGTCTTAAAAAAATAAAAACGTATCACTTTAACGTCAAAAAAAAATCTTAATACGGATAGTGCCAAAATCCATAGGTATACATGAGACTGAAGTATTAGGAGATTTTTAATTTGATACCAATTTGAGATGAAAATGTTTGCCTTATTCTCCAATGCTACCTTTAGAAAAATCTGTTTTTCAAGTTTTATTTTAAAGTTCAATAATTTTTTCATTATAGTAGAAGAACCTACTACATATGTATAAAAACAGCTGATCAATGCCCACTTTCATTATATTTAAATTCAAAGTTAATTAGAAGCCATACGTTCGCCGTCGTTGATTTCGTTACATTATGTATATATACATACAAACCAACGTTACCAGAGATTCTAAGACTGAGTAAGTTGATGATTAGAAAACATTGTTACCTTCCATCATTAATGCATTATTAGTATAGTGACTAGTGAAATGCATTATGAATGTTAAGCCCAATCAGGCTGCTTCCGTGAAATCTTACAAGACAATAATTTAAAGGCAACGAAGCGCATAAGTATAGTTCCAATATTTCTAGAACCAAACCGCTTTTTCAACTTCTAAAAAGTTTATGAGTCAAATTACCATTTAAATATCGTATTTCGGTTGGATGAAATTTTTGAAAATATTTAGATATGTACCAGAAGTTGACTTCAAAGGAAATTCCTAGATTTCAATATAAATTATTTGTGTTGTAAGGAATAGATGGTATGGAATAGGAACCTTCGTATTCAAATAAATTTTTCCGAAAGCAGAGAACTATTATAATCATGACAAAAAAAAAACTGGTAAAGAACCAAACGCGGCGAATTAAATCTTAACTGGTTGAATTGTTTTATATTTTCCATAGCTAATAAGACAATAGTTAAAAAAAAACTTTTTCAAGTTGGAACTTAGCCAAAAATTAAAGAACTTCAAAACTATATTTGTGAGAAATAATTATAACAATGTCTTTACAAAACTCCAAAATAAAGGACAATTACCAAGAAATTAAATTTCATTTGGAAATTCTTTAGACAATATTACTTATTATAAAATACAAAATCTTTAAAAAAAAACCCTTTTTGTATTAAGAAATTCAAAAAAGACTTCTTGCGGAAATCTTAATATGACAGTTAACTCATTTAAAAAAAAAACAATTCATACAAATTTTGGCATGGTTCTAGCTCCCACGAAGTTGATGAAATGAGACCAACACTACTCCGGAAATACTTTATACAACGCTGATGAGTTACGAAGTTTTACAAAAGAAACGAGAAATCCAAAATAAAATACCTAGCTTAATCGGGAACTAGACATTATACAGGGCCCTGAAATTAAAAATACAGAAATTTCAACATTCAGTAAATCCATTATCCTGAAAGCCTAACACAGAGAAGCAGCAAGGAATACAGCACTCGAATTTATTCAATCCGAATGGGGTAGGGGGCGGGGAAGGAATTTGCGCTTATTTCGTTGACATAATCAAAATAAACCAAATCGATAGAAAAATTACGCACATAAAGAAATCATAAAAATCATTTTGTTAAATTTTTCAATAAAAAAATTGATAATAAACAAATTGTGGGCACTTATTTATTTTTTCCCATCAACTCAACTCCAATTATTTCAGATCTAAAGATCCCCTTAATTATAGGCAAGCTTCATTCCTAATCAAAGTTATAATTAGGTAATATAATACTGGCACTTCACCATCAAAGTCACTGAACTGATATGGAAAATAATATCCCTATATCACACACACGCACCATAACGCTCATTTACGATATTATCTCAAATAAAGTTTTCCCTTTCTCTTCGACTACAATATAATTCATTGTCAAAGTTGAGCGTGAGCTTGAGCGTTAGCGTGCTAAGCAAAGCACGATTATGTTACAAAAATCCCAAGAGTTTTTGCATCATGCTTCAACACTCCACAAGTTCTGCATTGTGTTAGTTAATTCATTTAAGTCGACTTGAATCCTTTTGCCTTTGGTGTCAACAACTTAAAGGAATAATTTTATATACTCATAGTCAACCCTATTTCTTAGATGAAAACAATAAAATTCCTCTAATTGTTGAAAGGCAAAAGTATTCCCTCACGACTTAAGTTGGTAAGGTATATGGGTAGTTATAAGTTTTTGTTGGCGTATTATTTGTAAGACATAATAAGGTACAACAAAATAAGGTGTAAATTGGCATAATTTTATGATTTTAATTGGCCTTGCTTGAATTTGTGATCCATCAGTTTCTATTGTAATATCGTCGTTGCTGAAGACCTAAAAGGCGTTAAGGGGTTTCAACAGCTCCTTGTCTGTTTAAATTTAAACCTTACCCAGGAGTCCATTCAACGCAACAACACAAAAGAATGAATAAATCAAATCATTACTATGCATCACAAAAATAGCAAAAGAATTCAACAGACCTTTGTGTCTCTAGGGTTTAATTTGCAAATCTCTCAGCTGATTTAACTTTAAGTTATTAGATATACATTCTTTATCCTTTGAAAAGTATCTTATTTATTTTTTTTCTTTTGACTTAGGTATACAAAAAGTTGAAAATATCCTCTCAAGACCAATATCCCCTTAGAAAATACATAATCAAAAGGGGAAGACCTCTCTATAAGAGATATTATTTATTCTTTTATGAGACCTTTGATTCTATTTTCTATACATATGTATATATAATACTTTTCGAACTACTTGAGAATGAGCACCAGCATGCATCATTATTCAAATATAATATGCTAATCGAAATTTGAAAGAATTTATTCTGGCAAAAAATCCTTATTGAAAGCTAAGAATTTGGAGGAGGTTTTTGCCTAGGGACATGGGAAATAGAATTGATTATTCGGCATGAATTTGTACAGAAGGATGGATGGAGCTTTTTGTCACTCGAACAAGGGGTATCATTTTTTTTTAATTTTAAGTATTTAGACAATAAAAGCCCCGACATAAAAAATTAAATGAAGATGTACATAATAATTACAGATGTCAGCTTCAATAAATTAATGATTTCTTCAACGAAAAAAAGTTATTAAATTCTATTTTTTGTTTGCTTTGTTTTTGTTAAAAAAAATTATTTTCAAACATTTTAAATTCAATATTGTATGAAAAATTTACAGATTTCATCTATGACTGAACTAATGGGGACATTGAAAATGACTTTATTTTGCTAGATAAACAAAAAACATGACAAATCTTTACAATTTTTATTAATTAAAACGTAATAAGGCACCATTCTAGGTTCTGAAGTGGGTAGGTATATGTATGTATGTATTTAATGTCACTTTCCATTTGTCAAAAATAAATTTTGTTAATTTTCATGTTCAACTAAAAAAATCTTTTTTTTTTTATCTGAGGTCAAAAAACTAGGAACGGTATTTTTTTTAATATTTTGATTTAATATTTTCTAAATTTTCAAAAGTACTATTATTTAAAATATTTAGAAGCACAAAATATTTAGAAATACAAAATTGAAATAAAATCGTTCGAGCCGATTTAAGCAATTAAAAAAAAAAAATTCCTTAACGCGAATTTTTTGGTTCTACAACAACAACAACATACGAACACTACAACATCACATCAACAGAAGCAATAATCGAGGCTGCACACAAGAAGACAATGAAATGAGTTGTTCTGCATGTATACAGCTCACACTCAGTTGTCACCGCGGAGTTCATAAGGGCCGTAAGAATTACCCATTAAATCAGAATATTCGAGGATATTCCCCTCTGGTGCTTCTAGGTCAATTATCTTGACACATAGTAGGGACCGTGAAGCAAAGCTGCTGGGTGCCGTAAAATTCCCGCTCCTCTCCCCTGTTTTGCCTTGAATTGTATTTAAAGCGAGGGACTTAATCCCAAACAACTATATTCGCACCCTGCTAGTACTAAGGCCCAGTGTTGCCCCCCTAACAGGTTGAGAATGTAGTGTGGCAAATTTTAAATGTAGTAAAATTTAAAACGCGCAAAAACACAACATACTAAATTGTAAATTTTTTCGGAACGACAATATTATTTGAATAAATAATAAAAGGTTTAAATTTGGATATTATTTTATGCATATTTACATAGCAAAAATATCTGGCTTACAAAAACATTTTTGCAAATTTCCTACTAAAATTTCAAAATCAAGGTGAACACACAACATTATTAGAGCATTATAATTTTTTTTTATGTCAATTAAAATGGTTTATTTATATTTTATTTTTAAAATTGATTTTTTTGTGTCGAATATGATTTCATTGATGTTTTTTTTGGAATTATAATATTTTCCGAGTGATTACTTAAAAAAAAAGTAAATCACATTATCCACTTTCAGAAACGAAAAATTGATGACTTCTAAAAAAAATTGGTCGAAAAAAAACGGCATCGTGGATTACCGACGCCCGCCATCACAGGAAAACATGGAATTTCCATACACACTATCCAAAACGTGTATGTATGTATGTAAATATTGCCGGTAAAACAGTTTTTCGACGTACTTAAGTTAAGAACCGAGAATTCTCCCTACTGTGCCTAGCTAAACCCGAAGCGAATTAGTTGTTGGATTTAACACGTAAGCTGTTTAGCCCGAACATCTTTTTCTTCATCCAATTCCTTTCGGGATTGCAAAAAAAAAATTCAGCTATTGATAAATAAAAAAAAATATTTTGTTAAATGGAAAGTAAGATCAAAATTGTCCTTCTAAATTAGAATTTTATGTTTTGAAATTGTAGTGTTTTTGGAATATTTTACGATTGTACGGAGTGAATTTTTCTTGGAAAAAAATGTAGCAAAAACGCTACATTTGTAGTAGGGGGGCAACGCTGCTAAGGCCCATTACTGGTTTGGTCTTAGAGTCAACAGGGTCCAGTGAACAATCCTACCTTCCGTACCCAGACTTGACTTCGGTCAGCCAAGGAAGTCAGTCCCACTGACCTTATATGAACTACTCTGTTATGTATTTTTAAGTAAAATATTAAAATTATTGTAAAACTTATTATAATGTATTGTTAGAATTAGTTGTAAGAAAGATTTAATAAGAACTATTTTTTGTAAACGGAGTTCCAAACACACCGAGTTTTAGGGCCCTATTATCGTTTGCGAAGCGAACCAAAAAGCTGACGAATGATTTAAATCCATATTACCATTAGCGAATACTTATTCGTCAGGTGACTCGCCTCAGACTTCAAAACTAGGCAAATTAGAATTGGTAAAAACATTCTAATTTCAGACAAAATGAGTATAATAATATATCTAATATGCACAAAGGCAAAAATTATCATTATCAATTGAAAATCACTGTTTTTAAATAACATATCGATACACGAAATTTACAAGCTGACAGATCGCACTTTCGGGTGTTGATTTTTTTGTATATTTTTTGATTTTTTGAAAACAATTTGGTTGATTTATTATCATTAAGTTGTTGTGCCATGAAATATTTAATTGCACTTATTGCAAAACGTATAAAACTGGAGTAAAGCTACAAAAATTCCGCACACCAAATTAAATTTAAAGAAATAATTTTTTTTTATTTTGACATCTAAAACAAATAATTGACAAAAAATGAATTTTGCAATGAATTTTTGGCGAATGAGTTCATTCGCCAACCCTAATATGAAATTGTAGAACGTTCGCCACAAAACGTTAGACTCGAAGCAAACGTTCGATTCGCGAACCGTAATAAGGCCCTTCCTTATTTTGCTTTTTACGGTACTAACCTTTAAGCTTGGATCCGCTGACGCTACCTCAGCTAAGAATAAAAAAGCATCACACCGTGTACCAACGCCTGCTGAAATTCATCGCTTCTGATCGTTTGTTTATTTTTATCATTCTAGTAATTTTTTGGTAACACCAACCAAAACTTTGATAGTTGTCTCCTTATGCGCTGGAGTTCATTTTCATATTCTAAATTCATATGTTCATTTCAATCACTTCGGTCATTTGTTTAGTAACAACAACCAACCAAATATTTTGTATGTAGTTATCCTCTTTACGCTGGACTTCATTTCATTCCCAATAATCATTTTGGAAACACCATACTAACTCTCTCAAAAGGATCCTATAAACATTTTCAATGTTAAAAAACTTAGAAGAATGTTTAAAATTATAACAAAATCGATGGATCCATTCAGAAGAAACAAGGAAATAACTTAAAAAGAAGGTCATTTTCTATAAAAACATCAAAACCCTATTTTCGCAGGCGAATTTTGTTGGCTAAGAACCTGAAACGCAATTTTCTTACAACCGCTTTGGCAGCTATCTGTTCTAGATGATTTAAATCAAAATTTTGAATTTCACGTAAATCGGTTCATTCGTTTAAGCCTAGCTCAACTCCCCCATCTTCGAAGTGTTAATTTATTTTGATTAAAACATTATTGAATTATTTTCTTTTACACGAAACCAATACTTGCCTTGTTTATAGAAAGTAAAAAATATGCAAAAAACTAATTTTAATGTAGTAACTCCCATATTAATAATCATTTTTCGTAGATATTTGTTAAGCAAAAGTTAGCCTTAAACTCAATAAAAAATTGCCTTAGCTTTGCTTAATATAAATCTATGGATTCATTTTAAAAGAAAATAAGATTTTCTTTAACAGTTAAAAGAAATTTATCGCAGGTAGTCTCAGCTATTGTAAAAAATATTGAACTAAAATTTTTATTATTAAAATTGTCGGTCCAATTACCAAATCAATAATTGTAGTTGCTTTCTTTTGTGGCTTCACTCATCAGAATCAGGATACCTATTTCTAACTTTGAAAATTTCTTCGTTTTAGTGTTTTGTAAATAAAAATAAACTTACAAGGATATTTATTAAAATCACATGACGTTGATTTCATAAAAATAAAAATACTTTGAATTGGATCCCAAGGTTGTTTTTGTTGCTCGTGTCCTTAATCTTAATCTTTAATTTTTATTTGGTCTTGTGATGTCGTCAGCCGTCTACTTCCGTCAGTGAGATGTGTATGTATATTCTCTTAGTTGACAGTTTTTTTTTTGTATTATTAAAATATTATATGTACCTAGTGTATGTACAGGCAAAGACAATGGCACACAAACATTAATATTGTAATGAGTTCCTTGAGATATTGTGTTAGCTCCTACGTGCCTCCTTGAAATTTATGTTTATACATATATTCTTCTTGTTGTCTTTTTTTTGTATTCATAAAGGATGACATGGATGGAGGGGGGAGTAATGATGACGAAGACGACAACGTCGACGTTGGTTGTCTGCAGACTGCCTGTCTTGAAGATTCATGGCTCATTTTATCTTTTGCATATTGAAATTAAAAAGATGAGAATCCTTAAGTCGGTAAGTGTGTTAAGTACTTGGCTAAAGTAACTATGTTAATGAGACAAACTAGGACATTAAGGGATACTTTTTTATTCGTCTCATTGTAATTTTAAAGGCTCTCTTCGAAGGAATAGTATATAGTTGATGTTGGTATGGACTTGGGAATCATTAACTCTTTATGTTTGTGGAACATAAAATTTATAGTAAATCCTCTTAACACTAAAAGAAGGAAAATTATGGGTGGCAATAATTCTTATCTTTTGATCTTACACTTCTTACATTTAAGAAAAGTTTTTCTAACTATAAAGAAAATAAATAAAATCCATGATATGGGTCGTTTGTAGTTGCTTCTAAATGATAGGATTCTGTACCACATTAAATAGAGATACAAATCTTTATTTTAACTAAATTCTCATAATGACAAGGTCCTCAACAATAAATTAATGAGTCCAAGTGAGATCGCCACTTTTTGTGGACTGAAGGCGGTTAAAAACTATTTTGAATTCTCAAAGTATAGTATTTTGTATGATGCGTAACTGTGACTTAAACTACGAAATGTGAAAATTCTAGAATTTATCGGTAAAACTTTTGAGCTACATTTCTAAAATTCTAAAATGCTTTCAATAAGCGGACCAACTTTAAATCGAATAACAATATTTAAACTACCAAAGATGTAGTTTAAAACCTTATTGGAGCCCACGAAACGTGCCTATCAAGCTATGGTAGTTGTCAAAGAAAACTATTTGCAAAAGTCCGGCACTAATTATGAAATCAAAACTTTTCGTACTTTATAAAATTTGCTGAAAAAATCTAAATTTTACCGATAATTTCTAAAATTTCCAATTTTTTATTCAATTATCATTTTCTGCTTTTTAGTTGTGTGTGTATAAGACTTAATAAAATTTGTTGGCGTGACAGCCCGTGCTTAGGGATGAAGGGACATACAGCTTTCTGTTGAATTCAAACCGGCTAAGGTGAGAGACACTTCAATTTTATTTTAAATCTGTTGAATATTTTTTTTGTTGTATATCTGCTTTATATTTGAACTTTGTTGGTACATAACTACATAACAGAGATTTTTATTGACATGACTTCTTAAAATCGTAATTTTTACGAGTCCAACCTTTAGCTCGATTTTTTGATGCTTCTCTTCTCCGTGACTATCATGGACATGGATGTCAACCTAAAAAAAAAAAGAGATGAAATACCTGTCAATTATATTTGAATTTTTTTTTGGATAATAATTATAGATTTCAATGGAAAAAGTAGTTATTAATGAAAGTGGACAAGCAAGTGACATTTTGACTGCTGGGATTTATTATTGACTCATTCTGCCAAAGGATAACGACAAAATGATGCGGTGCTGTCGATTGATTCTTCGTTCGATTTTTAACCAGAAATTAATATATTTTCCAAGAATTATTTGTGTCTTGTATTTCAGATATTTAATCTGAATAAAGATGCTTGGAATGAGCGAGAAAATTAAAATAACGAATTTATAAATCATTTAGAGAGGAAAACTAACAGGGAGTAGGAGTAAATACTATAGCAAAAGAAACTTTGATAATTGGTGTATTTCAATATCTTTTGTGTAACTGAAATGAATTTTGAACAAATAGCTTATCATTGTCACAATAAATGTGAAATTAATAGACACAGAATCATTACAAGTCATTTCCGTCAAATTATCGTAATTGATAAAAAAAAAATATCGTAAGCTACAAATTCTTTTTTGATTGCTCAGCAACGAAATTAATTAGGACAAATTTCAACATAAGGCCTTTTTAACAATACTCAAAGCTGACAAAAGACTCGATTGCTTTTAATATGCACCAGATAAAAAAATAAACATAAATAAAAATTAAATTTGGTGGCACAACGGCTCGTGAAGAACCAGGGCCTAGTGACTTAAAAAGTCTCAACCATGCCTGTGTGCGTGTCTGCAGGAATGGAGGGGACCTGCAGTTTATTGCCGAATCCGAACGGCTGGTAAGCGGCACTTTTCTATGACAAGAGATATACTCTTGGAGCATTTGTCACTTCCTCGCAAGAGGTAATAGCCCGGAAAAAAAACTTAAGGAGGAAGCGGCTGGTATTGAACCCAGACCTCTGGCATGACAGTCCATCGCACTAACCATTACGCCACGGGCTATTACAAAAAAATAAACAAAATAATAAATTAATTTTATGTATAAGGTACCTATATGTAAAATTTGCATTTTGGCGCTTACTATATTTGGCGGAAATGGGTCGATAAGTTTCCAAAATTAGTAATGAACTTTTGATCCATACATAGGTTATAAGTACACAAATCAATTGTGAACTGTTAACCCTGGTCTATATGGATTATGGATTTCCAACTCACTCAAGTTTATCAGAAGCACATTAATAATAACTAGTATCGCCCAGAGGCTAAAATTCGGCCAACAAAAACTAAACACAGTCTAGCAAGGAATATAAAAAATTAAATTGTAAGAAAAACTAAATCTTGGGTTTTTACTTTTACTTATAAAATTCATCTCAAACACACCCTGATTGTTGGTGAATTAATTCTTAAATTTTTGATTTTCCGCAATTTTTTAATTTGCAGATATACATACAAATAAACTTAGGGGAAAGTGGGGCTAAAAGTAACACTTTTTACTAAAATTGATGTTCTTCCTTAGATTTTTAAAATAAGTCAGCCAATCCTACTTTAGTTGAAAGTGCAACATTTCAGCTAAAAAATCCAACAAAAAAAGGCAAAAAAAATATTGGTCATAATTTGTAAACATATAACATTTAGACAAAAAACAATGTTGTTATGACTTACCCCATATGCGGGGAAAGTTGTACAATCGACCGGGGTAAATTGTAAGAAAAACTGTATTACATTTGTTTTAAGAAAACTTTAAATTTATAAACAAGAATAAACAACAAAAAATATAGCACATACACCAGTAAAACATATGAAATCAATATTCAAGTTTAAAAATTATTTTATGTATATACCAATTAAATTAATTAAATAATTTTTAATGCACTTAAAAATAAAAAAAAAAAAATCACCATTAATTTTTTTGAAGAAAAAAATTGAATTTAGTCACATAATGATTAGAAATGTAAGTTAATATTCCAAAACAAATATTAGATATAAATGCATACAAAATTAATTAACTACCAAGTCAAAAAAACATATTAGCGACCCTTTTTCTCACCAATCTTTTGTTGACGATGATAACCATCATTTATGAACTTCTTTCTTTATATCATAAAAATAAAGAAAAAAACTAACCAAATCAAAATATACAAACATCAAAAACCATTTTACATTGTCTTGCTTCCCAAAAATGTGCTTGAAAATATAAACAAAGTGTGTTTTTGTGTGTTATAACTTACCCCTCAAAAATGTTACAATTAGCCTAACGATGAAATTTAAGCAAAATGGCTCAATTCAAAAAAAAAAAACGAAAACTATGCATAGCTCAGATATATACATAAACTTAACCAAGACATAAATACAAATTTAAAAAAACAACTAGCACTGTATCTCTTCCTTCCGAGTGAAGAGGAATACCAAAAATACAAAGAAAAAATAAAGTAACAAACGTATCAATTTTGGGGACTACCCTCATAACTTTTCTTTTTGATATCCAATTCACAGCTAAAGTTCAAATGGGTAGATATGTGTCCTCTATAACCTCTGTCTATCAACTCCTACTCTCGACCTCCCCGTGGTGAACGTCGGGTGCCTAGTACCTTAACTGAAGATGGGGTTCCAATCCCTGTGGACGGTTTAGGTGGCAGCAAATGAGAGAGGGGGGGAGGAGTGTTCCCACTAAGGCACTTCTCCTTTATCCAGGCGGCAGCGGAAGAATTCCCCAGATGGAATCAACGGTGGCGTCTACAGTTCCAGTCAGGTTGAACTACTTAGTGAACACCTTATATGGGCTACTACGACGTATTCGTAGCTCAGGCCTATAAGGAGCGGTTTATCCGGCTCCCCGTCCTTGGAGTTATAATAAGGATCTGGTCCTCCAGGCTAGGGGGTTGTGCGTCGGGGTGACTTCCCTACCACGGAAAAAATGTCGGTTCCGAAACGACAACAAGCCTCGGATATGGATGATTTTAATGTTGACGACCCCAGCAAACGAAACAAGGACAACGAATTTCGGATCTGCACGTGGAATGTCCGGACCTTAAACAGGCCACGTGCAGCCGAACAATTAGTGGAAAACCTGGATAGGCTAAAGGCTGATGTAACAGCCATCCAGGAAGTGCGATGGGATGGAGAGGGCATACGAAGGATGCAATCGTGTGACATCTACTTCGGCGAGTGCTGCAAGGAGCAGGGTCAGCGGCTCTTTGGTTGTGGTTTTGTGGTAAGGGGAAGACTTAGGCAAGAAGTCTTGGGCTTCAGAAATGTAAGCGAGCGCCTGGTCACAATCCGCATCAAAGCAAAGTTCAAAAACATCACGTTGATCTGTGCCCATGCCCCAACGGAAGAAAAGGATGACTCAACCAAAGAAGAATTCTACGATCTCCTCGAGGATACGTATGATAGGTGCCCCAAGTACGACGTCAAGATTATTCTTGGCGACTTCAACGCCAAGATCGGAAAGGAGGGCATCTTTGGTTCGATAGTCGGAGGACACAGCCTGCACGACAACACTTCCGGTAACGGACTCAGGCTCATTGATTTCGCGGCGGGGCGAAATGTCATCATAGCAAGCACTCAATTCCCACACCTCAATATACACAAAGGGACCTGGCGGTCTCCGGATCAACGAACCGTCAACCAGATTGATCATGTTGCGATAGACGCCAGACATGCTTCCAGTATCCTGGATGTCCGAACGTTCCGAGGTGCCAACATAGACTCGGATCACTACCTAGTGGTAGCGCAAGTACGTATGCGGATATCCATGACGCCACAACGGCGAATGCTGTAAAACGATTTAACGTCGCGAAGCTAAAATCGCAAGAGATAGCCAGGACTTTTGCAGACCACGTCTCTCTTAAACTCTCAACAAGCCCGCCACAAGCATCATCTGTAGAGGACCAGTGGAAGCACTGTCAAAATGCCATCAAAAGTGCCGCTACTGATGTACTGGGTTTCACTAGGCCACCACAACGAAACCCCTGGTTCGATGAAGAATGCAGACTGGCGCATGAAGCAAAGAACGAGGCCTACCAAGCCATGCTGCAGGCTAGAACCAGAGCTGCTGAGAGAGCAGCCCGGGAGCTCTACGGGCAAAAGCGAAGGGAGGAACGCCGACTTCTCAGGAGGAAAAAGAGAGAGCATGCGAAGCGGGCGGTCGAGTCTATTGAGGACTGTAGCGGCAGGGGGGATGTTCGAAAGTTCTACCGAAGGGTGAGGCAAACTACCCAGGGTTACAAGGCCAGAACGGAAGCCTGCCGAGACGAGAGTGGGAATATGGTGGTAGACACACAGTCGGTGCTGAGGATCTGGAAACAACACTTTTCTAGACTGCTAAACGGCGAAGATGGCCAAAATTCCGCTGTAAGACAGAACACTCCATTCAACCTGGACGATGATGGTCAAAATTTCCGTCCACCCGACCCAAATGAAGTGCGGTTAGCGATAGCCAAGCTTAAAACGTACAAGGCTGCTGGTGCGGATGGCCTGCCAGCCGAGCTATTCAAAGCAGGGGGAGATGACTTGGTAGGGAGTATACACCAGCTTATCTCCAAAATTTGGTCGGAGGAAAGTATGCCCGATGAATGGAACCTCGGTATAGTGTGCCCTATCCACAAGAAAGGAGATGCTCTGACCTGTTCCAACTACAGAGGTATAAGTCTCCTCAACGTCGCATACAAAATCTTGTCATCTGTACTGTGTGATCGCTTAAAACCGTTTGTCAACGATCTGATCGGCCCCTATCAGTGTGGTTTTAGGCCCGGCAAATCAACCGTCGATCAAATGTTCACACTCCGACAGATTTTGGAAAAAACCCAGGAGTTTCAAATCGATACACACCACCTCTTTATCGATTTTAAAGTCGCATATGATAGCGTAGACAGAGACGAGCTATTCAGAGCCATGGCGCATCTCGGCATCCCTGCCAAACTCGTCCGCTTGTGCAGGATGACGATGGAGAAATCTCGCTGCTCCGTCAAAGTCGGCAAGAACACCACCGAACCCTTTGATGTCGAGAAAGGTTTGAGGCAAGGCGACGCGTTATCATGCAACCTCTTTAACATCGTACTTGAAGCAATTGTACGCAACTCGCAAGTCAACAACAGAGGTACAATTTTTCAAAAGTCCGTTCAACTACTTGCTTATGCAGATGATATTGACATCATTGGAAGAACGAAGCGAGCTGTCACTGGTGCGTTTGCAAGTATTGAATCGGAGGCGGCGAAAATGGGTTTGGCTGTTAATGAGGACAAGACGAAGTATATGCTATCATCGAGAAAGGAATCTCAACATCGTCGACTCGGGCAAAACGTCACGATGGATAGGTACAACTTCGAAGTTGTCAAAGACTTTGTCTACCTGGGCTCCACTATAACATCGCAAAATGACATCAGTGCAGAGATCAAACGAAGAATTACTCTTGCCAATCGCTGTTTCTTCGGGCTAAGAAGGCATTTGAGTAATAAAGCCCTCTCTCAAAGAACCAAGGAGACCTTATATAAGACCCTTATCATCCCGGTCCTGCTGTATGGGGCAGAAGCATGGACCCTGACAAAAACGGATGAGAATCTACTTGGGTGCTTTGAAAGGAAGATTCTTCGGGTTATCTTCGGTCCAGTATGTATCGATGGAGTATGGAGGAGAAGATTCAACAACGAGCTTTACGGGCTTTACAGCGACGTCGATCTGGTCAAAAAGCTTAAAATACAGCGGCTAAGATGGCTGGGACACGTGGAGCGTATGGACACCAACGCGCCAGCCCGACGAGTCTTCGAATCTACCCCTGACGGTCTGCGCAGCAGAGGAAGACCCCACCTTAGGTGGCGCACACAAGTGGAGAACGACCTCAACCAACTTGGAGTGCGTAACTGGAGGCAGCTAGCTAGGGACCGAGCTGGCTGGAGGGGCTTGTTGGTTGAGGCCGTAGTCCATCCTGGGCTGTGAGCGCCATCTAAAGTAAAGTAAAGTAAGTAAGCTAAAGTATACTTGACGTTAGCTTTGAAGAAGACGAACATTTTTCTCCTTCACACTTTTCTTAAATTTTTAGCTGTTACTTTTTACCCCTGTTACTTCTAGCCCCGCTCTCCCCTATATGGTAATATTTCTCATATGAGTGATTTTTGCGATAAAATATATGTTACTGTAACTTTCTTCGCTCTACGGTAAGTTTGCAATTTCATTTTTTACCAAAAATCCAAGTCTATAATAGTCATCATTCCCCCGAATCTCAGAAATCTTAAAACCCCCCGTAAAAAGATAAAAATCAATAATCTCAAAAAACTCAAATAAACCTTCCCTGCCTCTAACGGCTTCATCATATGCATGTAATTTTTGATTTCTGCACCTTTCTAACGATATATCGCTCAATCATTTCCGTTGGCTATAAATGGAGGAAAGTGTACAGTAAGTTTTTCCCAAGCGTATTAATATAGATAAAAGCAATAATAACAATAAAAAAAAATTAATTATTTAGCATATCTAGTTTAAGTTATAGACCCACTTTAGAGTAAATTTTTAGTGCATCAGAGTGGCCTAGAAGTCCAAATTTTATTTGTAGAATTGCAACTCATCCTAGTGAATCAAAAGCCTTTGGGGACTTTTGGCTCGTGAACCAAATATTTGGCAATTTTTTATTGGAAGACTTCTTTTACAAGTTCAAATAAATATTAATTTCGGGTATGGTATGTTACGCCAGAATTGTTTGGCAAATTAACGTTTGGCGGTGGTACATTTCGCCGTTTCTCGTTTCGCATTTTTTTATTTAGCATTTTGTTATTTCGCAATTTTCGTTTTGCAAATTACGTTTGGTTTTTTTCTAAGATATGACAAACTATCATTTCGCAATTTTCACTTGATATTTTGTTTGATTGGCATTGACAATTTTTTGGTTTGACAATTTTTTATTTGGCATTTTGTTATTTGGCTTTTTCTTATTTGGAATTTTATTATTCTGCTATTTTTCATTCAGCATTTTGTTATTTTGCTTTTTTTTATTTGGCAATGTGTTGTTCAGCTTTTTCGCGTGAAATTTTAAGGCATATAATTTAATGGAAGCCAAAACATTGCCAAACAATTGAATGCCAAATAAAAAAAAGCTGAACAACAAATTGCCAAATAAAAAAAGCGAAAAAACACTGAATAGAGAATATAAAAAATATAATGCATCTACGAAAATAACTGTCCAATTGCTTAAAACCGTTTTTTCCTTGGAGTAAAATGTGAAAATCCGCTTTCTGTTATGTACTTACCTAAATACTTTGAACGACAAAAGGGATGTTAAAAATTTTAAACAAAAGATTTTACTTAATTTCATTTTTATTTCAAAATAAAATAAAAAAAAATTATATACACTTCTCAAAAAAAAACATAATTAATCTTGAAAAGAGACGATGGTAATGATTGGTCAAACGATCAAAATAACTAAACGGCGAAATGATCTTTTAGCGAAATAATAAAACGGCTTGACGATATTTCTCGAAATGATTAAACGGCGAAGCTTTATTTCGCAAAATAATGAAACGGCGAAACAAAAAAATTTTGCGAAATGATTGAAAATATTTTTAACAAAAAGCGAAATATAAAACCGCCGAATGCTAATTGCAGAATGAAATAAAAAAACAAAATGTAAATTGCCAATTAAGAATTGCGAATTAAAAAAAATATTTAACGACTAAGGCGAAACAAGAAATGCCAAATGAATTTTGCCAAACAATGGTGACCCATTAATTTCAATTTATTTAGACCCAGTTTTTCAGTGACGAGTTAAAACAGAGTATGGTATTTTTGATAGACATACATTTATTTTGCATTTAAATCAAGAAACAGTTTTTCAAAAAAAAAATATGCAAATTGACCTTAAAAACCCGGAGCATAAAATATCAAAAGCATCTGTCCAGTAAAGCACCAAATATGGTGAGTTAACACGAGTTTAACTTTAATCTCGCACTGAAAAACTATATATAGACCTTAAACTTTTTAGAATAAATTAAATAATGGATATTTATATATGTATGACTGACATATAAACACAAAATCTCAAGCTCATTGCTCATATTCAAACAAAAATTTAACATTTTTTTTCTTCGTAGTGAAAATACCTATGCATACATATATCATGACATAACAACCGGCTTTGATTTTGGCATTATAAATTAATTTTTGTATTATTAAATTCCAACAAATCCGGTATTAAATTTGATAATGATAATATCAGAGGCAATGCGATTTGTTAAGTAAATCCTTTGAAAGTGCACACTTTGTCATCTACCCTATTACCCACTAAGCTTTGGCTAATAGATGTTTATTTCAGTTAGAAATATTTCAGCATAAAATATCTGTACTCGCTGGCTAGATTCTAAAACGATTAAGCAGCGTGGCTCATGGCTGTTCCAACAGGGATAAAATTTAATTTTGCAATGATAAATGATACCAAAATATGTACTACTTTTGAGCTCAGCCACTTTTCGTCAATGCCCTTATGCTGCAATAAAATATAAATGCGACTCACCAGACACAGTTGTGTACAGGAATAATGGTAGAATTATTTCATTTTTTATTTTATTATGAAAAATGTTAGTTTCATTTATTTTTAACTAGGTGACCCGGCAAACTTCGTATCGCCTAAGAGTCAATGGCGCAAAATTTTAAACAGCCTGATGTTAAGGTATTAGCATGATACTACTTAACAATTTTCTTACTTTAAAAATCCTTACTAAAATATTGTTAGTTTTAAACATTTTCTAACTAGTAGCATACTAAACCTATTTTTCTAGTTGAACACGCCTAAAACAGTGATAGTTCAACCCATTTTTGCAATTGCAGCTGCCAAAGTGACACTTGGATTAAGCATGATCCTAAAAAGATAAAATAGGCATTTGACGATTTTAACTTTAGTAAAGTGTTAAAAAGATAGTATGATCCTAACTCGCTTAAAATTTGGAAAAGCTTGTTTTTAACCAAGCATCATACTAAAAGTTCTTTAACATCATACTAATTGTAAGTCGTCTAAAATTTTGCGCCAATGAATTTAGTGTTACATTTTAGCAAAACTTAATTTATAATTTTATTTAAAGTAATAAAACGAATACTCAAAATATTCATTAAGTTCAACAGTTCATTAGGATAAGTGAATCACCTTGTGATATACGACATTTTTCGTTTTTCTATAGTTGTGGTGCAAGAACAAATAAAACGGATGGTTTGCCGATACGTAAACATGCCACGTACAATTGACCATCAGCAAAACATTTAAAAAAAATTTGATGAAGGGGATCTACAAACAGTTTACTGCCGAATCCGAACGGCTAATGCGAGCGGCACTTTTCTATGACAAAAAATACTCTTGGAGGTTTTGTCAGTTCCTCGCAAGAGGCAGTAGCCGTTTTCTTTTTTTTTTATTATCATTAGCAAAGCTGGAGATCGAGCCTACATATCCGACATGACAGTCCATCACAGTATCCTTCACGTCACGGCTGCTACCATGACAAAAACATGCATTTTCTAAATTCAGACCACAAACACTCAAGGATTGACCTTGTGATTTGTTAATATCGTCATGGTGAATGCAATACAAACCGCAAATTGAATTTTGTGGTTAGCAATGATGTTCGGGAATACTATTGTTGATGAGCTCGTCTTTTGATGAAAAAAAATTGCAAAAATTCGAAGGACATGAAATCAATCCGCTCGATTCGTCGACAGGAACACGGTCATTACCGATAGTCAGGAATGCTTGAAGAAATCTTGCGCAGTTAAATCGTTCAATAATGCAATTCTCATGTTTGCTGCCAGCTGAAGTTTCTTCACATAGCGCCATAGATTTGATGATTTGAGGCAAGCGTTTATTACTCATCGGCAGCAATCGATCTTCGAATGACTGACAGAAAAATCATTGCGCCTCCAAAACATTTTGAATCATTGCGCAGATCTTTCAAATTTCTGTCAAGTGCTTTCAATGCGCGTTTGTGTGCCATTGCGCATCTATCCCATATGATGATTTTAGACGCTACTTAAACTTTGGCCCTTGCGGAGTGTTTTACAATGTTACATGTCGGTTGTCGAATAGTTGTTAACGGCAATTTTAAAAATGTGGCCGATATTCCAGAAGAAGCAACTGCTACCGCAATGCCTGATCTCGCACCAACAGTGGCTAAAATCAGTGACATGACCAATGCCATCCCAGTTCCACCGGGGGGCATCCAGGGAAAATAAGCCACCATTTCCATCATCAACTGCCTTCACTAATATGTATATCATAGACTTCCTTCTGTTAGGGGTTCAACAGGGGTACATTCGTTTGAATTGATTGGTCTAATTCATGTCAATCATATCCACGTTCACGCTCCAATTCTCGATTAAATGCGTCATTCAATCCACGATCTGGCGCCGGCATTTCTAGCACATATGTCTTCGATCAAGACCTCTTTATGCATCATCTTTCCGAAACGAAAAAAATTCTGTGAATTATAATCGAGAATAGAAATATGTATGTATACAATATATATGTTTGATCGTCGTCAGCAACCCAAAATTTTAATTTTTTTTAAACATGTCAATATGAAAGATGTCAAAATGACAGATGTCAAAGTGACAGATAAATCAAAAAATTATTTAAAAAAGTGTTTTAATGCTTTTCACTTTTTTCACAATTCGCTTATCCTTTGTCTTCAGTAGAACAACTCTAAATAATTTCTAAGTTAATTATACTTTCCCATAATAAAGTTGGAATTGATATATTACTCATTGTCATTATGTTACCAGTAGCAGATACGTTTCGAAAAAATAGCGACTTTCAATGTCAACACATTTTTTTTTTTTTTTTTGTAAACAAGTGTTCACAATTGAGGAAATATGTTTCTGTTGAATTTTGTTCACAGACTACCGACGCAAAAACCGCAGCTATACATGAGAGCTTTTGATTTTATAGAAAACAGATTCTAATTTATGATTACACAAAAATTATTAAAATTCAATCATTTTCCGGAAGCCCTTGCATCGTTTTGTTGGATACACTATCCTATTTTTAATGATGCAGGATTTCAGGTACCTATCCTTTGTAAGGCAGGTGTAATAATGCACGGTCACTAAATTATAGTTTTGGGTAAAGTTTGTTTAGGTTTAGTTAACTTGTGTATGTTAAGTATAACATACCTACCTTTATGTATGTATATGTATAAAAGTAGATTAATTAAAAGTGTGTATTATGAAATAAATAAAATATAAACAAGTTGTTTGTGCATAACTTACTAACTCTATTTTTAATTGATGGAATTCCGTTAAAAAGTAGATACCAATGGGTAGGTATACCATTATACTACACTACACATATTTTGCAGATACTCGGTTTCAGTGAAGGATGGTTTGATATTTATTTGTTTTAAAAGTTGTAATGTTTACAAGTGCATACCAACCGCAAAGCAACATTTGATTTTTCAAGGGATTAAGGACGTACATAATTTCCAGACTTAAACCCATACATAATCATAATGTAGATTGTGAGTTTTGAAAGTTGCTGATATTACACTAAACCTCTATTTCATGTATTGTAGTCTTATGCCCGATTTCATAAAGGACTTTTAAAAATTTTAAAGCCCATTTAGCATCAAAAGGGGTTTTTTTTATTTCTTCCAGCTTTTAAATCTAAAATGCTTTTAAAAACCCTTATAAAATAAAAACTTATTTCAGTTTCAGTGAACTTTAAAGGCGTATTTTAATGCCTATCAAGGCAAGTATAGTTGGTTGGCGCAAGTACCCGCAAATTATGTGTTTGGAAATCTCATGTTTTTTTTATAAATACCTACAAAATATGAATACCTGAAACCTGCAAAATTCGACTTGTTTGATTAAATAATTTGAAGATGTAAATATTTGGTACGAGTACCTAGCTTCGTTCAAAAATATGTCATATGCGAACTGATTCTATGAAATAACTCGAATTCTGTTAAAGAAATGCCTTACCTACCATTTTCTTTTTTATACATACCTCTACATTGTACGACACATTATGTTTTAAATGCAAAATTCTTCGTACACTTCGTCTAGAGCGAAAGAACATATTTTTTGTATCCAGGGATGTGAGGCAAACTTCATCTTAACTAAAATTTCCCTAATATTTCCCTTTTAACATTGGCGAGACTAAAATATTTTAGATAAAAGTGATTTTAGTGTTTATTTATGAAACTGGTCTTTAGAGAAGAATTTCACTTATCTGTTCTTCACCAATTCTCACAAAAATAAGTTTATTTAATAAACTAAACTCAAAAATAAAATTTATCCACTTAAAGAATAACAATATTTATACAGAAATTAATTGATAATCCTGAATGCTTCGCGATATGCACTAAATCAATTCCCTAAACAAGAATAAAATATCCTTACTTAAGCTACCACACCTTCCGTAATGATGTATAATTTATAAAAGTTGGACTAAAACTTTCACATCAAACAATAAACTCCTATAACCATCAGCTACACCTGGAAAATAATGTAATGTGGCCAACAGAGTTTTGCAACGAACATAAAACACAGGGTGAGGATAATCTTTATCTCTATACCCAAACCCAACCCATAGTTAGGTAGGTATTCCTTGGTCTGACAAGGAACAACTCTTTAATGAATCAAACAGAATCTTCTTCAAAACTTTTCATTAAATAGTTTTGCCCCGATATCTCAAGGAGTTTTTGGGTTTGACTTGACGTGTTGGCTCTGAAGTTAGTCTTGTTGTGCGATGTAACGTAAGGTAATTTGAAAGACTTCAGGCGTATTTGCTATTGCATTGAGCATTTCGGAAATTAAAATAAAGTGACTTACTGATTTTATGGTTGCTCTTTCTTGTTAAACAAGAATCGTTATTCATGGTGAATCTACACGAGGTGAAATTTGTTCTGTAACCAGTTAGATGAATTTTTCTTTTTAAAGGCTCTTTAAGTTACCTGAGTCTTTTTTGTATAAAGTTGCACAATACAAGGTAAAATTTCTTTTTACATAATATATGTAGATATTAATAATAACTATAAATGTGCAGTGTAGGATACAAAAGTTATAGAACTTCTCATCTTTAATTTAATTTATGTGAAATAAACGTTAACTGTATACTGCTTTTGAATTCTTAACGTATTAGTTAGCCGCTTTTGCTAGAAATTGTTAAAGGTTTTTTCACATAGGCTGATCATGCCATTGGTGCACATATAGATCAAATAATTATTTGGGCTGGTAACTGGGTAAGCAGGGTGTTGTCTGATGTCTTAAACAAATCTTAGTTTTTAAGAAAAAAATTCAAAATCGCAGGGGCGATACAGTGGAACTTCCATAAGTCGAAATCTCGAAATGAAAAAAAAAATCCATAGGTATAGAAACTTCGATTTGACAGAAATTTTAAATTTATTGTTTTATTTAATTATAAGGATATTCAAAGAGAGACAATAAATTTTAATCAGCACAACACAAGAAAGTCAGTGATCATTTTTGTATTGCATTTTGATTTGTAAAATGTTTCAATTTCAGGAATTGCATTGAACAAACTATTTCACAGGCTTCAAAAACTTGCCTCAACTGCCTGGATGAGTAAACCTTCATCTGGATCTGACTCAGCATCATCGTCACCGTCGCTCATGGTTTCCACTTCAGAAGCTACCGAAAGCAAAATCTCTTCATCAGACTTCATATGACAAAGAATATTTTACTATCCTATTTAATGTATTCTCCAAGGCTTGACCTCTTGTGTATTAGTGTTAATTTCTTACATTTCACTGAACTCAGGTATGGGCAGGGCACGCCAAATACTTCGTTAATTTACTCTCAAATTCACTTATGACCTTCAGTTTTGGATCAAAAATTAGATGCTTTAATTTTCTTCCTGACTTTTTTTTTCAATAAAAAAATTTAAACACAACATCTACGCATAAAAACTTAACATAAAAACCGAAGTTTGACATAAAAATCATACTTACATTACATACCTACTCAAACAACTTTCAACATATGAAATCACAGTAAACTAAACTTAAAAATAAAACATGAAACAAAAGGGGGTTCCCGAGTCAGAGAAAACTTTGATTTAATTTAGGAATTAAATACATTCCTAAATAAACTTCCAAAAAAATCACATTAGACTATACTGAAAATTTGAAAAAAAAAAAAAAAAAAAAAAAAAAAGAACAAAAGTTCGAGTTAGAGAGACTTTTTGCCATCAAATACGGTCTAGAAACTTCAAAATAGAGAGAAATTTGAGTTACAGAAGTTCGAATTACGGAGGGCAAAATTCATGAAAATAAAGTTGAACTTTGAGGGCCAGTTGTACAAATATTTGATCCGTGGTTCAGGAATTTGAACTCACCATTTTCGGTGATTTAACTGTGGTTCAACGATGGTTCAGGCATGTATATGGCTTTTAGTGCATATTAGAACCTTGAACCATCGTTGAACCTCAGTTAACCCGCCGAAATCGGCGAGTTAAAATTCCTGAACCACGGATCAACATTGAAACCACGATTGCACAACTAGCACTGAGTTATAGCTGCAATTGCAAAAATGGGTTGAACTGTCACTGTTTTAGGCGTGCTCAGCTAGAAAAGTAGGTTTAGTATGATACTAGTTAGAAAGTGTTTAAAATTAAGAATATTTTAGTAAAGAGTTTTAAAGTTAGAAAATTGTTAAGTAGTATCGTGCTAATACCTTAACATCAGGCTATTTAAAATTTTTCGCCACTATATATACCAAGTTTAAATTAAATTGACCCATGCGTCTAGGTTTTAGGCGAATAGAACAGACAGACAGATAGACGGAATTGCGAGACCCACTTTTTTAGTCTTCCCTGACATCGTATTGTCAAGTTTGATCAAAATCTCGAGCTTGATTTTTTTAAATAATCCAAAACTTGCCATATATGTAGTGCTTATATATCGCAAGTAAAAACAATGGAAAATCTCGGATAAATAAATTTAGATAAAAACTGGTTTTATATGTTTTTAATTTTGCTGTCGAAAGAAGCAGCAAATCCAAGCAGTTTAAAAATCCTTAAACCTATCATCCATTATTATTTACATTTTTAATTAAATCTGTAGCTAACCTTAAATTAAATTACTTATCTGATAAAAAAAATTAAGAAATCTATTTTGCCTGTATTCTTTTTCTAAATTACCCTCTTCAGTGACTTAAGTTATTATGGTTTGTTAATGAAATTTTGTAGTTAATTCACTGCTTAAAGATAACTCGCAGCTAAAAGAGACAATAAGTGTTATAGATTAAGCACATATAACATTTAAATGGCTTGAACAATTTCATTATAATTTTGATACTCCTGAACGATATTTTAAATAATACTTTAAAAAAATAATTATTTTTAAACAAACAAATCAAAAAAAAAAAAAAAAATACTTTTTTTTCGGACATTATTGACGCTTGAGCCATTAACATACATCTTAATATGAAGCTACATTTTGGTAGATTTTTTATTTAAGAATTTCGAACTTTACCTACCAGAATTTTGCCATCAAACGCAAAAATCTCGCAAATGCAGGAAGTTTTCGTATACTAAAATTTTCGTATTACACATTGCCTTTCCATTTGAATTTGAGTTTGTAACTCATAATAAACAAAAATAAACATAAATTTATAACACATTTATGTACATTTATATTTTATTGAAATGTTAAATGTTAAATTTTTTAGCTTAGCTAGCTTTTGCGAGAACTTTAAATCCGTAGAACCAGATATGCTACGATAACTATTGATTGAATTCTCATCTTTTGTGACACATTCTGATGTCTGTGCTATAAGTTACCCCGAAATTTCCTCCTTTTAAAATCTTTAGGTGAAGAAAATGGGTTTGAAAACGCACATAAGCAGTCTCGAGCAGAGAATGATTTGTGTGAGTTGTTGTATCCCCGGAAATTTTCCATAATTCTAGTTCTTCTTCAGTCAGTTCTTTTAATAAAGGAAAACAGAAAATGTTGAAATATTGAGACATTGAAGGCCCACTATGCTTGATGGCATAATCGTCAAATACCTATAGATGTTTTTGATATATGTATATAACGCACACGACAACCCTTAAATTATAACTTCCGTCCAAAACAATAGTGAAAACATAATTAGACCAATTGAATTTCTCTACCCTGCATCTATGATCTATCTTCTTCATTTGGACCATTTTATATCGAATTTGGCTTATATCATTTTGGTCCATTAGGGTACATAAATTTAAATAAGTAAAATTAAAATTTCAGTCTGTAATACGCACGCATGCCTTTGAAACTTTTCATATGGCCGTCAGTCAGTTTTATATTTCTGGAATTTCCATTTGTAAAATTTTCCCGAGTGCCGTGGTAATCATATTCCTATTTGTTTTGCTAAAACAGGTTCTCTAAGTCTTTTATCTCCATCACGACAGATGCTCACGGACAAAATTGTATTAAAAATAGCAATTTGATAGCCCTCTTTCATTATTTAATAGGTAGGTAGGTACATACATACCTACCTGCCTATATATTCTCAAATTATTATTAAATAACTTTTACGCCTCGGCGGCGTAGAGTTGCCTGGTTCCACAACTCCCACCCTCCCAAAATAATCTCATAAATAATTTCAATTAAAATTTCATCTAAAAGCATAGCTAATTAGCTACATCTTGCCAAGTAGGTACCTCTAGGTATAGTCACAAACGCTCGTGTAATATTTTATCAGGATCTCCCTAAATGCCGAATAAATAACAATCGTGCAACTAAGCAAAACCCAAAAATAATCACCATTTTAAAAATAACACATTAAAATTCTGAATTAACAACAACGAAAAAAAAATTAAATTAAAAATCCCACATCTCTCTCCATGATACCATCTGCTAAGCTGTGAAAGCGAGTATTAATTAGATTTACGTGAATAGCCTTAAGCCATCTCGTCTCGGGCTTTAAAAACACAGGTAGGTTGGGGCTGGGCATGCTGCCCGACTGGGATATAGTAGGTACCCACATAGGAACGAATTAAATACACCGATTCGAGGACAAGGACGAGGACGGAGAATGTTTCAAGTTCCGAATAACACAACCACACAACACAACACAACATGACGGGACGACGACGACGCGCGGACAGACGGCCATAAGCAGAAACAGGAAACAAAAACAGCAAAACCATAAACAGAACTCATTATCCCTCTTCAACTAATTGATATTAATGAGGAGAACGATTTCCTGGTTCAATTATTGCGGTTTGATTTGTCGCTCAGATCGGGTTTGAGATACAAAGGCAAAAAGTAAAAACCAAATGGAAACTTAATACTCTCTCAATGGTTCTAATGAGGTTTTTACAAATCAGTTTATACTCGCTCTGTCAAAACACCCATTTAGTTGTTCGGTACGGAGGAGGTGGGAAGCCATTTATGCTGACTTCAAAACAATTAATCTTCTTTCAACATAAGCATACCTACCGGCTACAGGATACAGCTTGAACGATATTAAGTAGGTAGGTACCTAACCTATACACCACCGAATATATGGAGCTCCCTGTTTGGTTCCCCGGTGTTGAATTTCGGTTGTACTGAATTCTGTTATCGAGTTATTTTTGTGTGCCACGTTTTGTATTTGGATTTGGAATTCGAGTACAAAAGTAGGTACTACCCGTATAATAATAATTACAAATTGTGATATGGTGTTAAAAGCCGGTACGTGTGTCGTGAATCTATCATCAGGGGGATGATGGTTGGATTTAAATCTATATTATGTCTATGAAGAGTTCATTTCAATAAATTGTTTTTAGAGGTGATTTAAGAGTTTAATTTTTAAAATTAATCGTAATTTTTATCCCACTTAAACACCGGAAGAAATTGATAGAACATGTTGATTCTAAGCGAGCAATAAATGAGAATATGCCTCGAAACAAGGCTTTGTGTTGTTCAAAAATAGACCACTTTAAAGATAAAAGAATTCAGAAAATTTTTCGATTTTGTTTAATCGTTAATTTGTAACCAGTATAAAAGTTATGATTAAAACCTTACATTATAGAAATTTCAAGTACTGGATGTGGGAGTTATTTGTATTTTTAGCTTCTTTACATAAAGACCACATAAATGTGATCAATTTTTAACTAGCCCATTTAAATAAAGGTAAAAAAGCTTGATAATTTTCATTAAAAACCAATTGTGCAAAAATAAAATGCACAATTGGGTCGCACGAACTTGCTCTTGTAGAAAAAATTTTTAAAAATCGTTGGAGAGGTTTTCTTAAAAAATAATTTTTTATATAAAATTTCTTGAAATTTTTTAGAAACAAAATTTGGTATGCCAAACACTTTTAAGAATATAATAATATACAGCTAAAACCATAATTTAAAAAAAAATTCATCAACCCGTTTTCAAAAAAATGATTTTTCAAAAAAAAAAATTAAATTTTTTTTTAAAAATCAAAAAAATATTTTTTTGAAAATATTTGTATGCAGTATTATATACACTTGAGCTCCTAAATAAATAATAATTTTTGATTAAGATCGGTTAAGCGGTTAACGAGTAAATAAAAAATAACGGTTCTATGGCAGGTACCGTTAATAACGGTTTTTGATATTTTTTTTTACCAAAAAATTGAAAAAAAATTCAATAGAGCCGTTTTCGAGATAAATAACTTGTTCAAAATCGGTTACGGCCGTGTGTGAATTGGCTTAAAATCGCGTTAAATTTTATCCGAAGATTAATTTTTGACACTAGTGAGGTGAATCTGTACGTAGAAATGTCAAAATTTAATCTAGGATAAAATTTAATCGAAATTTTAAACGAATTCGCACACGGCCTAAGTCGTAAAAAAGAAAAACGGTAAAATGGTAGAACATGAATTACAAATAAATTTGGTGACAAAACAGCTCATGAAGAAAGAACAACTAGTACCTAGTGACTTACAACTCTCAACTGTGTGTGTGTCTGCAGGAATGGGTAGGGGAGAGGGGGGCCTAAAGTTTATTGCTGAATCGAAACGGCTTCTCGCTGTCACTTCTCGCAAGAGGCAGTGGCCCTGAAGAAAAACATTTTTTTTTAGATGGAAGAGTCAAGGAAAATTATATGGAAATCGGAAGTTTTTTTCCCAAAATTGGGGATTTATTTCATCGATTTTTGGGGACTTTTTAACTTCCCATTGAAAGTTATTCTGCCGTGTTAACTGAAAATGACGTATCTGCATTTTTGGAGTTTTTGAGTTAAAACCACTTTTGATATTTCTGATACAGTTATTATTTTATTCTATTATAATATTAACAATATCTTACTTAATTTCGGCTTAAAACGCTTAAGAAAAATGACGTTTGTGCAAAGAACCATCCTATTTTTAAGAGAAATTGACGTATCTGCACATTTTTAAAACAAAACGACGTAACTATCATATCATTTGTAAATACGGCAAATAATCTTAATACATGAATGTCACATACGTCGTTTTCTCTTAGAAATCGAATTAAATTTTGGAAGGATTTACCAGTAAATAACGCAACTGAACAGCTCGCTGACGATTTTGGAGATGACGACGAATAAATTTGTTACTTTATTACTTATAATATGCTGTGAAAAACTTTAAAGCTGAAGAAAATCGGCATTTTAATTTCCCCCAATCATTTTTCTCTTGTTATTATAATATTTTGAAACGTTTAATTTTTTATTTATTTTTATTATTTGAATTTATGAATATATTATTTTTATTAAAAAAAAAACTTTTAAAAGCAACTGGGATAAAAGTGTTTCTCTTTTTAATATTATTATTGTACTATTCATACTAGAATGTCAGTTTATTAGACTTGACCATTCTTTATTCCGTCAATTTCATTGAATTTGTGTTTCTCTTTTATTATTATAGACAATAATTAAACTTAAATGCCGTAACTACACGAAAAGCTTAAGACAAAATGACGTAACTACCAAAAACCTACGTTTGTATTCAATACAAGCAAATACATTTTTGGTCATAAAATAATAACTTCTCTACTTATTATTTTGTCAAAATATGAAAGATATTCATCCAAAAACAAAAAAGTTACAGATAATAACAGAAAAGCGCATTTATCTCAAAATGCCAAAAATGTAGATACGTCATTTTCAGTTAACACGGCAGTATTGTAATCGGTCCGATTTGTGAAATTGAAAATTTTGACATTTCTCGACGTTTCGAGGTCTCAGGAGTCGGTTTACATTGTTTTTAGAGAGACGTCTGTGTACCATGTACGCTCGTACGTTCGTACGTTCGGAAGCTTTATTTAGCTGACGATATCTCGAGAACGCATAGAGATATTGACTTCAAATAAATTTTATTTTACAGATAATAAGGCCACAGCGTGCACAAAGGATTTTCAGAAAAATTCAATTGGAGCGGTTTTCTTGCTAAAGTAATACTAAAAAAAAGTTGGAAAATGTTTGCTTGTTTCTCGAATATCTCTAGAACAAATAATGCTATCGACTTCGGCCTGGTTTTATTCTATGCATAATGACGTAGTGAAAAATTGTTATACTCAAAAAAAAATGAACCCACAGTTTTATTTTAAGGCCAACAAAACTGCAAAAGAAATTGCTAGTAACTATTGAAATTTTTCGCGTCGCATATATTTAGAGCAAACAGGCTTCCCTTGATTGCACAACTGATAAGTTTTTCGAAGATTTTTAATTGGTAATTTTCTTATAAAAAATAACATCGGGTATCGAGTTTCAAAGGGAACCAATGGGAAGTTATCAGTGTGGGTCAAACCCAGCATCTTTTTTCATGTTTAAATTGGTGCCGTGAACTAAGTCCCCAGTAACTAAGACCACTCTGAAGGAGTTAGTTCCCAGTTCCCACTGGGCGTTTTTAAAAGTGGTTTTTATTCCCATAAGTATAAGGTGGGAAAAAAAGCTTTGTATACACCCAACCTTGCACCTCCCCAAATCCTATAGTGGTCCAAGCAGGGGGGTTTCAGGGGGGCAGCATGTCCCCCATACACACCGCACTGTTTATACGCCGGTATTTTGTTATTTCTTAGGGGACTTATTTCAATTTTTGTTTGGGGACTTATTTCATGCGCATTTGGGGATTTATTTCACTTGTGCGTGGGGAGTTGTTTAATTTTTGGATTGGGGGGGGGGGGATATATCATTGGGAAGTTATTTCACGGAGCCCGTATACTACTATGTATTGGTAAAGGAAAATATTAATTTAATTTCACTTTTGAAAAAGAAAATGCACCAACTATTTATTCAGTTCGCCTACCCTTTCGTTGATAAATTAATTTTAATTTTTTTGGTTAATATTTTAAAGATCAATTAAGCAGGTTTTTCAATAAATCTGCGCGTAATTTAAATATTATAAATTTATTATACAAATATAATTTTATAATTTTTAAAGAAAAATTCAAGTCCACTTTGTATATTCAATTAAGCAGGAAAACTATAATTAAACAAAAGTGACAACTTAGCGAGCACTTGCAGAGATAAGCTATCTAAATTTTAAGTTGTAAATATAAATCTTCCTTGATTCGAGGTATCATAATGAACCATCACTATTATTTTTGTCTCTGTGTGACAGCACCAAAATACGCCACAAATCTGCTTACAAAAAAATGAAGTAAGGTACATACATTCAAACCAACACCCATTGATGAAAATGGGGTCATTCTTAAAAAAAGATGACGCTGAACGATGCAAAAGTTAAGTACATCGGTTGAAAAAATCGCTGAGCTTTATAATGCATTCATTTGCATTAGAATTAATATCTCCTTGAAGTCGTCCTCTTTTGCTTTGCACTGACTCCAACAACTATCGGCTTCCAGGACTTGACATCCTTTATTTTTTTTTTTCTTTTAACTATGCAATATCTCTTGTATATATTGCAACAGTGCCACTTTTGAACTGCAGTACCAAATCTGTTTTTTTTTTCGTTCTGGATAAAATGATGTCGTTCGTGTGTTCTTGAGGATGGTTCCCCTATAACTTAACTATACCAGATCTTGAAGCTGCTAATGGCTCTTGTTTGGTTTTCGGTCAAATAGCTTCAAGTGATGAATCAATATAATGAGCTACGTTAGTGTTTCTTGAAAAGTTTTTTTTTTTTTTTTTTAAATAGTAGGTACATATAATATAGCATCTAAGTCAAGCTCTGTGATGATGGTGGCCTCAAGTAGCCTATAAGAAAGTCGGAAATCTGTGTGACTGGTCTAATTTTCATAAAATGTCCTTCGTCACTTACATACTTTTTAGAGGTTAATGAGCTTGCGCAAAAATTTAAAAAAAAAAAAGCATAAATAGTACCAAAGCTAACTTTTTTCTTTAACCCAGAACACAACACAGGCTATACGGGGACTTAGTATGTGGTTATGGTGTTAAGAGGTTTATTTATAAGGCAAATCGGGTAACGAAAGGATATAATGTTGATGAATGAATGAATACAAGAAGTGAAGGGTGGGTGGTTAGGTTGGTTGATGGCAAGGATCTAGGAAAGACAAATATGCCTCATATCTGGGCAAAGAGTTTTATTTTTATCCATCTTCTCGTGAAGCTTGTCGAGGAAGAATAATGTTCGTCACCTCTTTTGTATATGATCCTATAGAATTAGGCTTTTGTTCTTACAGTATGCTATTGTTGTTGACGACAGGGGTTAGACGGTGTAATCAGCTTTTGACAAATCACGAGGTTTTAACCGGAATTTTTGTATAGAATTGAGAACATAAGAATCAGCTAAGGAAGAAGTCTTTAGTCACACACTTTAAAGTGTTTGTTTGTTGTGCAGTTTGTATGATGTTAAGAGCAGATTTAAATATATGTACACAACCACATTCACCATACATTACATAGGTAGGCACCTACGCATTTAGATCCTTTCAATGAATCTTTGATGGCACTTTGTTTTATTTTCAGTTATATACAAAAGTTATGTGATGTGAATAAAAGAGACCAAGAGATTTAGTTCAAGTGCTCCTCTAAGTGGAATGATCTCAGGCAATCTAATTCGATTATTGAGACAAGACTTTAATTGGAGAATTTGAAGCAATACTGTTTTATAATTGAATCAATATTTTTTGACAGATATGTATATATGTAAATATATTTATATCGTAATAATATTAAAAAAAAAAAAAAGTCATGATTTGTATGAACATTAAGCATGTTTTTGAAGACATACAGCATATTACCTTATGTATTTATAAGATAGATATATCCTAAAATGCAAGTATGCAAATAAATGAATAAATTAAAAATTAATTAAATTTATCTTAATTTTTAGGTTAGAAGTGATCATTGAACGAAATAATGACAGATGAGAACAGAAAGAAAATCGAAGAGATAGCATTGGAACGATTGTTTTCCACTTTGCTAAAACGAAAATCAGCAGTTCATTGGAAACCATTTCGATCATTGAAATAATAAAATTGATTTTAAAAGAAAGTTTTAAAATAATATTAAATATTTTTTGACATAAAAAAATTCATTGAATAATTCTTTTCGTTTTGGTACCAAAATGCGATCTATAAGTGCCTCAAAATGGTAAGACATACAATTTTTAATGATGGTTTTCAGTGGGTACATGGTTTGCTTCGTTTTCTTTTGATCTCGTTTTTTTTATTATTCCGTTTTAGTCGTTTCGCATTTTAATGTTTCAGAATTTTAATCAATATATTTTTCAATTAGTCTACTATTACACGTACTATACTCTAGAGTCATGACTCTTTTCAAAAGTAATGAGTGCGAAAGAGAAAAAAAAATGAGATGGAAAACCTGTGAACCGGAGGGTCGTGGGCCAAATTTTCGGCGACTTTTTTTCACGTTTTCCTTTTCTATTCGTGTCTTGTCGAGAGCACATGTACATATACTTGTGTGGTGCGTAGACAAGGAGCATTAACACGGATAACAAGACAAACGATGCGATGACGAAAAAGTTACTGAAAAAGTCGAATGTTTTTTTATTCTACATATTGTTAAGCTTTTGAAAAAACTTTTTTGAAAATTAATATACAAACCTTATCCACGTTACCCATAATAATAAAAAAGAAAAAGAATTTCATAAAAAAAAATTAATTTTACTAAACATTAGGCGTGTTTTTTTCTTAATCTAGGTAAAAATTAGTTCAATAGTAATTTTCCATTTTGAATTTGAAGCCAAATAAATAAAAAAAATCATAGCAACTAAGCTATACACTTTATCCATTATGCCTGAATGTTTGTCAAGATTTATTTTCTTTACATTTCTTTAACCTGGATAGAAAATGTATTCAAGTTAAGAACATTAACCTTGACAAAAAATATCGATTTTTATACAACTCAACGATTGTGTCTTGTTTTGTGAATTATATTTTTTTCTAGGCCAATGTAAATTAGAAAAAAAAAAACATAAACAAAAAAATATTAACATAAAGGCTCTTCAAAACCAACGCGACAAAAGAAAACAACAATAACAACACGTGGTTGTCAAACAAAACAACACGTTATTATTATTATTATTATTGTACTATTCATACTAGAGTATCAGTTTATTAGACTTGACCATTCTTTATTCCGTCAATTTCATTGAATTTTGTGAACAGCAACACGTTGGTGTTATTGTTTTCTATTGTCGCGGCGATTAATCGCGTTGGTTTGGGAGAGCCTTAAATTCTTAACAAATTAAGGTTTATATTTGAAGCTAATGCTTTTAATAGGACAATATTTTTAGTAAAACTGAAATGCGAAACAAACCGTTAACAAAATAACCTTTATCTAAATTAACCCCATTGCACTTTAAAAAAAATAGTAAAAAGGGAGCGAAACAAATGCGAAGCGATTGAAAAACAAAGTCAAACAAAAACAAAATTCAACTAATCGGCCGCGTTCGGGGGTTACTCAGATAGGCTATCTGAGATACTTTAGTATCTGATATGTTTTCGAACGAACCGGATAGGTAACCTATCAAAAATCAACACAGCTGACAAAAGTTTAAGTACGTCGTACCAGAAATTATTTTTTCCCAGATCTTAGCTGTGTCTTCAAAAACGTATGTTGTGTCCTTCCAATTGACAGATATCTTCATTTTGTTTATTTTTGCAACAATTTGTACAGGTATTTTTATGTTTAAAAGCCAAAAACAAACAACACAAAATAAAAACAAACAACTACTCAAGCGACACCCGAAAACCGAAAGTCAGCTGTAATCAGCTGTTCCTCAAATTACGCATCGAATAGTTTAGTATCCCAAACATTTTAGGATAGCTTTAGATTTGTTTTTGACAACAGCTGTTTGGTTCATCAGCTGAATTTTCCTATGGTATATTACAACAACACAAACCTATCGGGATAGGTTTGGCTTGCCCCCCCCAACGCAGCCATCGAAGCTATAACTAGGAATTTTGGAAAATTCGCTTTATATCATGTTTGTTTGGCGACTTCACTGCTACACAGAGAGTGGACAAAAACTTCAGAATTAAAAGTTTAACGATATTTTCTTATTTTTTCCCGTAATCAAAATAAATTGGCATTTAAAGTGGATGCAATGTGGTGAAGCACAACTTGAGACGGAAAAGTCTTAAAAAAGCACTTAAAAAATGCATATTTTTTTTATTGTTCTTATTATTTATAAGAATTTGTTACACAATAGATATACAGTGCTGCCAAAAACATTCTGGATTTTTTCCCATAGTAATGATTTCCTTAATACCAAGTAAAAAACTAACAACTTTCCATAAGTTTTTTAATAATTTGTAAAGAGTATGAGACAAGTTAATAATAACCTTAAAAATTTAATGCAACGATGACAAGAACAATAAAAAAAAATTATTTTACAAAGTTACTCAGTAACATGCCTGTGCAAAACTAACCGGATTTCAAGAAGATTGCTAGTCTCGATGTTAAAGTAACGTTTTTTTCGAGTCTTTTGACTCAAGCCGTAGATTAAAACATTTTTACAAGTTGAGAACTGTGTAAGTTGAAATTATACAGTGCATAAAATGACTAAAACACGTTATATCAACGCGTTTCGATACGAAATAATAGAAAAGTTCCAGGCCGGTATAAAACAAAAAGTAATCGCTGAAATCTTAAAAATTCCAACGTCAACGGTTTGCGACATCATTAAAAAATTTAAAAGTGGAAAATCAGTAGAAGCAGATCATTTTGGTGGACGCCCTCGCAAAACAACAAATAAAACTGATAGGCGCATAAAGAATTTCGTGCTTAAAGACCCTTTTGCGACTTCAAAGACAATTTGTGATGAACTAATCTACCCATAGGGCCAAGTACGGTCAGGAAGTGTTTAAGAGATTTCGGTCTTTTTGCATTTCGACCAGCTAAAAAACCTCTTCTTACTGCTAAACATCGCAAAAAAAAGTAATCCGTAAAAGGTATTTGGGAAAGACTTAAAATTCCTAATCAAAACATTTAACCCAGGGTTGAATGGAGGAGTGTGCTTTTCAGTGATGAAAGCAAATTCAACTTATTTTACTCCGATGGTGCAAGGACAGTGAGGCGCTCAAAAGGTACGCGATTAAAGCCTGCAAATGTACTCCCTACAGCAAAGTACGGTGGAGGCTCGGTGATGGTTTGGGGCTGTTTTTCAGGAGCAGGCTGCGGTCCTATACACCAAATCACAGGAATTATGGATCGTTTCCAATATAGGGACATTTTGGAGTCAGTAATGCTTCTATACGCAGTGGAAGAAATGCCTCTGCGTTGGGTTTTTCAGCAGGATAATGACCCCAAACATTCTTCAAAGCTGCTAAAAGAGTGGTTTGCAACTAAAAATATTCGTGTCTTAGAATGGCCATCTCAATCACCCGATTTAAACCCAATAGAAAACTTGTGGGCCATTTTAAAAAGGCGGGTTGGGAAAAAAAAAGCACACGTCAACAACTTCTCTTTTTGCAGCTTTGAAAAATTAATGGGAGAATATTCCTGCTTCTGTTTTCGAGAATTTAATCCAGTCAATGCCGAGTTGTGATAAAAACAGGGATTACTGGACGAAATATTAAATAAATAATAAAAGTTAATTGCAAAAAAATAAAATCCGGTTAGTTTGTCACATTAAAATTTTGAATTAACTTAAATTTTTTGAATTTTTTGTTTGTTTTGATGGATAAAGTTCCATGGTTTTTGTTTCAAATAATAAAATTGTTCAATAAAAATGGGAAAAAATTGCAAACATTTGATTTTTTCATTTTTATATCACAAACCAACAATCAATGCAGTTTACCAAAAAAATCCGGAATGTTTTTCGCACCACTGTACATACATATGTATAGGCACCTTAAATCAAAAATGTTCAAAAAAAAAAAACATCAACTATTTCGGTTCTATAAATTTTTCGCTGCAAACCTCATATGCGGTTTTCTTACAATTACCCAATAATTTAATAAACCAAATAATTAAGTTTTCATCCAAATAATTTGAGTCGTTCACGAGAAAATTTGAAAAAGAATAAAATCATGCATGCTCCGTTATTTTTACATAAGTTTAGTTAAAATATCGATTTTTTTTTACGAAACCAATAGGAACTTTCCCCACAAAGTAGGTTACTGAGAAAGTGAGAAACAGTCATTTCAATCACATCAATTTACTTCTTACATCAACTTAACTTATCTCTTTCCAAAAGGTATTTTCATAGAAAAGAATAAAAACTTCAATATTGCTTTGCATTGTTCTTAAATTTTTGTCCTTGGTTATTTATGGAGGTTTAGCAAAGAAAGAAAAACTCACCGACTTTGACTAATTAAATTTTAAATAAAGTAATTATTTGGACTAGTTAAACGATTAAAATCTTAATTGAGTGCAGAAATATTTTGCCTACCGCTTATCTCGGAGCACGCAATCAGCTCCTTAGCACAATTAATTGACAACAAGATGTTCTTTAAATTAATTGGTTGTACCTCAATGGGCTCGGGCTGGTTTAGTTAATAGGTTTATAGAACCTCATCAAATACGAATAAAAGTCTGTCCCTCGCGAAAACCCCATAAAACATGCAACAAAAAGCTATTTGATTAATCATTGCGGTGGTGACTGATTTATTCTATTTTTTCTTTTTTGTTGCTTTCCCGGATTGTTTAAATTGTAGCTAATTAAACTTGCTCTGGTGATATCGCATAAAATAATGATGGCGGACGGCGCGGCAACGGTAGACCGAAAGTTAAGCCAAAACCACTCGCATTTCTCTAAAAACCAACCATAAATAACCCAGAGGTTATTGTTTCTTCTTTCCTTGGTCCTTATACATTCTTATACAAGGGTCCTGCTGCTTTATGACAATTATCCTTTCAATAAGTTTGTTCGGCTCCTTTTAGGTTTACTACATACCACTTCCAACAAGTCAAAGCCTCGTAATGTGGTATAAATGTTAAACTAGAAACTTACTTTGTTTGTGTGTGTGTGGTGTGTTGTTATAGATATGAGGTTGGCTCCATGGCAATTTTAGTGAAGGAACTTTTGAGGTATAGATTTTATTCTCTTATTCACGGATAATTGATTAACGGTAATTTATGGGTTTTCCTTAGAAATCGAATGAAAGTTTAAGCAACGCGTCCAACAAAATTACGGCTTTCTTAACCCCTTTATCGTTTCCATTTTAGGACTATATGGCGGGACGCGGAGTGTATAAGTATGTTGTATAAGGTAGGTTATGTACTTGAGGCTTTACTTTAGTTTGATGTATGAAGTTACGCATTCATTGGAAGAGGTACGCTGATGTCGTTGGTGATTAATTTTCTCGTAAATAAAAAAAAAAATTGTGGAACAAATCGTTATGAGTAGTTTCCAAACGGAAGGATTTGTAATAAATGGTTTGTTCATGTTATTATGTCAAATATCAATGGGAATAAGGTATTGTATTCATTTATTAGCAAATAAATTTTATTAAGTTAAGACCATACATTTATAACGATTAAATTTTTTAATAATCATGATCTGCAAGGCTTACGAGTATAAGAATACATAATGAATTTCGGTACCTACTTATACCTACTTTTATCTGTTTTGTTTAGGTTTAATTTTTACTTGCGATATAGGTGCTGTAGGGCAAGTTATGGATTCATGCAAAAGATGGAACTCGAGATAACAACAAACTTGACATTACGATGATAGAGAACATGAAAAAAGTGGGTGCCGCAATTCCGTCTGTCTGTATGTCTGCCTGTACCTCGGCCTACAGCCTAAACCACTGAAGCGATTTTCTTCAAACTTGGAGTATAAAAGATTTTTTGGCGATTCCCTAGAGGAGAAATCCAGATTTTTTTTTTAGCTCAAAAAATAACGGTACTTGCCACAGGACCATTTAAAAAAAAAAGTTATTTATCTCAAAAACGGCTTTTTAATTTTTTGTGTGTACTAGTAGTGGTGTGGTCTATATTTTTGTGAAAAAAAATTACCAAAAACCGTTATTAACGGTACCTGCCATAGAACTGTTTTTTTTTATTTTCGATTTTCTCGTTAACCGCTTAACCGATTTTAATCAAAATTTTTACTTAGGAGGTCCTATCAAGTGTGAATATTACTGCATACAAATATTTTCAAAAAAATATTTTTTGGATTTTAAAAAAAAAAGTTCAAATTTTTTTTTTGAAAATCATGTTTTTGAAAACGGGTTAATGAATATTTTTGAAATTATGGTTTTGGCTGTATATAATTTATATTCTTAAAAATGAAATACCAAATTTTTTTCTAAAAAATATCAAGAGATTTCGTATATAAATAATTATTTTTTAAGAAAGCCGTCACAACGATTTTAAAAATTTTTTATGCAAAAATTCACATTGTTTCAAAAATTTAGATGGCGTTCTTCTTTCTGAGATTAAAACATTTTAAGTACTTATTTTATCAATTTAAAGAACGTATTTCATGCTTTTTTTCCATTCAAATTTCTATTCTTTAATATATTACACTCAATCTTTAAAATTCGAAGAAACTTTTACTACAAGAGCAACTTCGTGCGACTTAGTCGTGCATTTTATTTTTAGTTGATTTGTCATAGAAGATGTTTTTTTTTTGTATTTGAATGTTAAATATTGTGGTATCTACATTGATAGGCACCTGCATGGGGGGGGGGGGGGGAAGGATATAGGGGGCAGTCACACCGCCTGGCTTTGGGACATAGCAACTTATCAATATATATGTTTAATTTTCTTACTAGGGACTTATGACAAACGACTGTTTTCTTGTAGTTTTCAGTCGGAGCCCGCGTTTCCAGATTTTGTTTTTTTTTTCTGTTTTTGTATTCTAAGCTTTCTTTGGTTGGGTTTTCAAAGTAGTATCTATGTTTTCGAGATTTTGGGTGTTCTGGATTTCTTTTTTTTTGGATTCTGATAGTTTTTCTGGATTTCAGTTTCCTGGATTTTGTCTGCGTCGAAGAAATTTGCGCATAAAAATAATTTTAAATGTACATAAATGATTGCAAATAAGAAGAAATTAATGTGTTTTGGTCTTTAGTGATTTTAGATTTTTTTTCTAGGCTTTATAGAATTTTCTGGACTTCGGTCGTCATGTTTCTGTTTAACTCTCAAAACAAAAACCCAAAATGATTATTCGGAATAATACATTTTTAAATTAAAGAAAAACTTGTTGTAAAATAAATAAATAAATTTTGTGGCACAAACGGCTCATGAAGAACCAGGGCCTAGTGACTTACAACTCTCAACCATTCCTGTGTGCGTGTCTCCAGGAATGGAGGGGACCTACTGTTTATTGCCGAATCCGAACGGCTAAGATGAGCGGCACTTTTCTCTGACAAGAGATACTCTTGGAGGATTTGTCACTTCCTCGCAAGAGGTAATAGCTCCGAAAAAAACTTAAGGTGGAAGCGGTTGGTATTGAACCCCAGACCTCTGGCATGACAGTCCAACGCACTAACCATTACGCCACGGGCTACTTCGAAAAACTTGTTGTGCTTGATTAAAAAAAAAAAACTTAACCCGTCAAATAAATGAATCTAAGTGCCTGTTTTCATTGGATTTTTAAAGAAACATGTTTTTGCCTCACTGGATTCGACATTCATTAAAAATCAAATGTAAACTGGAACTAAGCTTAACAAGCTTAGAACTATACCGTTTTGAACTAGAGCAGAAGTTAAACAGCAATAGTTGGGTGTGGTTAAATTAATTTATTACCTAAAGGAAATTTTTACTTTTTTTAGCAGAATCATAGTTCCTTCCATGCCAACAAGCGTCGTCATGTCATTTTTAATCAGCACAGAATTTTTTACTTTTCCCCAAAATAAAGTTTATTTTATCTGATTTTCTGTGTAAGCATTGTTTTTCTTTTGTGGTAAAAATTGTCCGCTTCATTTAAACTGTTCATAAACATGAGAGCAAGGACATCGTTATACGAAAAAAAAAAAAAAAAAAAAAACACAAACCCCACGCTCTTGTTGTTTTTCTCTTCAGGTGTTTTTCCTTCTGCAATAAAAACGAAAAATAAAAACGCAAAACTGTTCTCTACACTTTATCTTTTTGTACTTAACGCGACCGTGTACCTATTCCCTTTGAAAACGCACTCAATATTACACTTAACCCCCAGCCCATAACCGTCCATTTGGTGTATATGTTTTTATACATGAATAACACCCCTCCCCTATATACGCCGCCATACCATTTGGCTACCCCTCGACATGAAAATTGTCCCCCAAAAGCAACAGCATCCTTCACCTCATCAACTAGGTGAGATGATGTGCGCTGAAGTGGATTTTTCCGCACACTTATCCAGGGAATAATAATGAACTTGATACTATCCCTATAGGTATACCGCACACCAAAATAGCACATTAAAATACAAATAAAAACAAAAACTTCAAGTTGTTGTCTGCCTCGAGACTGGGGATGGGTAGGTATAGAAATATTTTTTGGAGGATAGAAAAAAAAATATAAAAAAAAATTCATATACAAGGCCGCCTACAAAACAATTTGATAAAAACTTTTGTCACAAATTCTTCAACACCAGCAATAGCAGCAGCAGCAGGGTGGAAGGAGCAGATTCAGCATCAGCATCAGCATAAGGAAAACAAAGGTCCTTAGCCTTTATAATCTGCGATGCGATGAAGTGTTTTGGCGCGCTTCAATGACCCTTAAACACTGTACATGGTATGTACCACTCTCTGGGGTGTATCTGGCTGGTATAGGCCTATATAAGCCTTAAGAGACGAAAAACTTTCGGGTGTGTACATTTCCACTCTGTAGGCCTGTAGCAAAAAATATCCCGGGGGAACAGAGATTTAATATATAATTCAAGACTTTAGGGGGACAAACAATACACTCTGAGGGTTTACACTTACACCGAAAACTGAAATTCATTTCGCTGCGAATTCAATTGAATTGCAAATGTTTTGAGCTATCCATCGTTTTTTCGTTTTCGTTTTTATGTTCTTTTTTTTGTGGTTCCGGCTTGGGTTTTTGTCGTCGGCGGAGTGGGGGTCCCTATGCGTGCTAAAAGAATTTTCAATCTCTACCTATACTATATAGATATTTTGGCTAATGTATTGGAACAAAGAGGATTGCATGAAGAGTGTATTATTATGTCTCCTGAAACTTTTATTTTTGTGGTAATTTTTTTTTTTTTTTGTGGTTTTGGAGATCTCAGCGGAAATTGTATTTGTCATGGTGATCTAAGTAACAAGGCTAACAAGGAGCATGACGGATATTTTACATTAATTTAGTTGTGATTTCTCTTAAAGATTTATCTTTTTTAGGCAGAGATTTGTTTAGTCTCTAATAATTTCGATTTTCTTCTAAATCGATTTTGAACTTTGAGGGCAAAAGTTGAATATTAGATTTTTTTTGTATGAATTAAATGTACTTATCTACTTAAAATTCTTAAAAAAAAAAACAAATCAAATTGCGACTAAGAAATTGAAAAATCTTATCGAAAAATAGGTATTAGTCACCAGATACACACATTATTCTGCAAATTGGGAAATAGGTAAGTATAAACTCAACGAAAACACGTATAGATGTGTAATCAAACAAGAAATGAAAGAAAATTTTCGTTTGCAGTTTTTGATTTTTATCTTCTTAAGGGTTAACTTCAGAAACTTCAAATTCATAGATAATTTTAGTGTTCATTTTTGAAAAAAAAAAAAATATTTTGAAATTTTTTTTTTTGGTTTTTTATTAATTTAAAAAAAAAATTTTTTTAGGTCAATTTTGCGTGTTAATTTTGATAATTTTCAATTATCTTTACATTAACAAGTGTATCTAGGTATATTTAATTATTTTTTCATAAAAGTATTCATATAAAGTAAGAAGAAAATTTTATTTCAATAATTGTATACTGCTTTAGGCGAGCGTTGCGAAAATGCACGACAAATTTTCTGGGAAACCAACAGCTTTTCCAATTTTTTTTTTTTTAATATTTCCTCTAATTACAGAAAAAAAAATATCCAGTATGTGAAATTTCAGATTTCTAAGTCAACTCGAATTAGTAGCCGCCGGAAATTGGTTAAGATCGAATATATTAAAAAGCTGAACTAAACAAGGCTTGAAGTTCAAGAGATTTTTTGAAGCAGATAAAAAGATCTATGATGGCAATACCGTGGCGTAAACTGAAAGGGTTGAAGGTTTTAAAGTTTAAGCTGGTCGATCCTTATAAGGAGGATGGTTATAATAAGGACAAATTGAGGCCAAAGCTACCAAAGGTATATGTTTCAAATACCTGATACGTATTTTTATCGTGCCTGGGCGAAACGCATTGGCCTTAAGGTAGCACAAAATTTCCATTTGAATTAAATTGAGTTGTATTCACAACAATAAGAAAATATTTAAAAATTTGTGTACCATTTTTTTTTAAATTATATATATTTTTATAATTCGAACATATTTTAATTTAATTCCTGAGATAATTTTCAGAAAAAAAATTGTATGGGCAATTTCTGAAAAATTAGGCGCCAGTTATAGCTATAATTGAACATTTTAATTGTGCCGTTTAGGGCCGTTTTGAAAGCTTAATTTGTGTTTTTTTTTTGTAAGCCAGAATAAAGGTTAAGACCCAGTTATTATTTCTATAGCCAAAAAAAATTTAATTTTGGCTAAACCTTCCACATAAAATGACATTTATTATTTCAATGAATGAACTACTTTACTAATAATCATTGAAAAATTCAAAGTGATTTTATGTTGAGGTTTGGGCTGGAATTTAATTTTTTTGTTGACAAAAATAATAATATAAGTCATGGCCTATATCTTGGCATCAAAATTTTTATCGATATGACTTTCTAAATGTCCCAAAATTAACAATTATAATTTTCAATGATGGTTTTCAATGATAGCTATAACTGGCCGCTTAAAATGGAAAACAAAAGTTTGATATTATTTTACTGGTTTTACTTGTTTTTAAATCAAGTTGTTTAATTGAATATAGTTTTTGAGAAAAATTTGTTTTTTTTTTTCACACCTTGCATAATTAAATACCACTTTCATTCTAATATTCAATGCTTTTATCAATTCTTAGTCATATACTGAAAAATGAAAAAATATTCCTTAATCTTTGCAAAATTAAAAAAAAAAAACCAAACGAAACGAAACGAAACATACTTCATCAAAAAAAGGGTTTAATTATAAATGGTAATTTTTGTTTTTTTCAACAAATACAAAGTTGTTCCTTCACAAAACGCTTTTTTTATGAATTATTATTATATTATTTTTTTTGATATAAGTAAACGTTTCTATCTTCTATATAGCGACTGTTTAAGCATCTCGTGATAACATCTTTATTTAAGCCGTAACTTTTATTTTAGTTTTGACATAACCACAAGACACTTGCAATAGGGAAAAATATGTACTAAAGGTTAGGTTTACATAAACATTTTTCATAAATCATGTGCGCAAATATTAACTTCCCGCACGAGATATAAACTAGAGCTCAACATTTTTTTTGGCCCTACACTTAACAAAATTCCTCCCCACAGTGCGAGTATCAGAAAAAATATAGATATGTTTTTGTATATTGTATATTTTATATAGTTTAGGTATAGGAAAAAGCCAACAGCGACGGAAAATAGCCTATTAACTTTCTCATCGCAAAGTTACCTATAACAAAGCCTTCCTGTAAGCAATTAAGCACGGGTTGTTTAAGGTGCGTGTAAATTGTATAGTGTAACTTCCCATAGATGCCTATACATTCACCCAAAAATTTTGACACTACCATCTTTATTTTTTGTTAAGATTAACTGGCTGAACAGAATGATGACGGAGACGGAACTGGAGCCGGAGCTGGAATAGCTGTCAAAATATTGAATACACGCAAATTCAATGTTGCGAACACAATGGAATGTAGCCGCATACGAAGCTGCAGCCGCAGACGGAAGAGTTCACTAACTTTTAACTTTTCACGTACGACACTTTTGACGTTTTAATTTGTATGAAGAAAAAAAACAACTTTTTGGGTCGGAAAAAATATTGTGGTTACTTTTTTCGCCAAAAAAATTATTTATTAAAAGGAAACAAAAATATTCTTTTGTTTTTCTTCAAAATACATTCAAAGCTGTACAGCTGCATTATGGGCAGGTAAAAAAAATAACGTACGACACTTTTTGACAGCTCTTCCAGTTCCGTCTGCGGCTCCAGTTCCAGCATTCTATTCTGTTCAGGCAGTAAGACACAGGAGTTGAGTTAAACATTTTATGTCTGCGTCATAACAACTTGAAATATTTTTGAAAATTGGTTTTTGAAACATGTCATAAGCAATTTTCAAAAATATCATCTGCGTCAAAAATAGAAACTGCAAATACAAACTTTAATGCATTATCATACTGTGTTCAATAGTGCAGTTTACTAAAGTCAACTGTGGTGTGGCTGTGCCGTAAAAAATCAAGGTGACAGACTTAAAAGTTTCTTTGTCAGTTCCAAATGCAACACAATTTTCTTTGATAAAAAATATTAGTACCAGTATAGTTGCAGAAAGATTGTCAATTAGAATTTTCATGATAATTATTTTTACCAGCTCAATTTTGTTTTAGTTTACATAACTTTTGTTCGAAAACGTCAAATTCTACATATGTCAAAGTAAGGTTGTAAAATCACAATGTGGTCCCATGAAATTAAATCCAATACAATTAGCATATATCCCAAATCAAAACTTTGGACTTATGGACTTTTTTGCAATTTAAGAGTCACCAGCAGCTATGCCAACAGTTTTCTTGGACAACAGTTTAGGTACCTTGGGTGGCATGCTTCGCATTTTTTGTGTCCTCTGTCCCACTCAAAGAACTCCGTTGCTCCGCTTAGGGTATGTTCTGTTTTCTGTTCAGTTGCCCGGCAGGTGCCTTACAGCAAAACATTGATATGCGAGGTATCGGTTGATTTTGGAGCGATATGCAAATACGAGATTGTTAAAAGCAGGATTTTTTAATTACGAGATTATGAACAGCCGGGCGTGTATTCATTTAAGAGATTTAATTTTTCAAAATTTATGTAGGATATCATAGTGCTCTCTGTTTCAAGTTGGAATAAAACTGGAATGCATTAATTTAGAACATTTTTTTTTTTTTTATTTTAAGTGAAATTTTGTATATGTTCTAAAGGTTAAAGAAAAAATTACCGACAACTGTTTTTTTTTTATAATCGAGTTTCTCGTTAACGGCTTTTCGATTTCGATAAAAAAAAATGTTCAGGAGGTTTCTTTAAGTTAATAAATATTGTAAATAAAAGAAACTGTTTTTTTGAAAAATCTTTTTTTTTTTTTTTTAAATAACGGTCTTAGGTGTGTACGAGTTATATACACATTATTAAATTCTTAAATGTAACATATAATGATTTTTACTAAGAAAATGTGAAAAATTTAGAAAAAAATGCAATTTTTTTTTAAGGGAAAGTGATCTCTTGTGAGAAATTGATAAATCCCCAAGAGTATGTCTTGTCATGAAGAAGTGCCTCTCTCACCTTACCCGTTCGAATTTTACGAGTATACTTCAATAACTATAGCTTCAATTTTGAAAGGGTTTTTTGTGTTGCTGATAACACACGCGCAATGTAGGCTGCAAAGCTTTCGCGCCATCATATTAATATTGAAGGTGAATGCTAGTTGATTCAAATGCAAGTTGTCAAAACCTACACTAGATCGACATAAGCACGTGACCTTCAGTAGGACAGTGCGTAGTGCATATGGCCTTGAGACGCGCTTGATCTATGGTTCGAGCCCCATTTAAGGCAAAAAGTTTTTTTTTTTTTTTCCAAATAAAATTGAACATATACATAGACTAAGTACCACTAAAAGGAGCCTGGTGACCGTGAAATACAACTCCAGCTTTAAAACTTAATATGGTAGCTCCGCTCAAGAGTTGTTGTCAATTCATTCAAACCTTCAATAGCTTTGTTTTTTTTTTATGGCAATGTACAATACTAGCCAGCTTAATGGATGCCTTAAACTGTATACATAAATGTATGTTATGCACAGCACATATGTATGCAAAATTTGGTGTTGTCGTATGCATAAAAAATTCTCAAGATCAATGTCAAACAAAATGTGACAAAAAATGTAAGTTCTAATGTCAAAATAAAGGCAAACACGTGCAACAAAGTTATTTGAAAGTTGTTAAAGTTAGATAAATTCAATGTGACTTTGATGATTATTAGGCCTCCAATGAAACGTAAAATTCCTTAAATTTGCCAAAAAAGAATGTCAGTCCTATCAGGTAGCTATGTATATGATGATGTATTTTTATATGTCACGTCATAAACTACAAATGCCGTAAAATAAAATAAAGCAGTTTGTAAAAATATTTTTTATGTCTTACTTCAAAATAATATCAAAATTATAGCAAAACATTTCTTGGAAATAATTATTATATGTAATGCTATATCTAAACAAACAACTTTCCTTAATGAAACTACATATTTAGCAACATTTTTTTTTTTTTTAACCCAGCTTAAATTACATAAAATAGCTACAAACTAGAAGGCCCATGCTCACCTTGCTTCGCATGTTTAAATAACTTTATGATTGTAAAATACTTTTTTATTTGTTTTTTGGTATTTTAATATTTGAATATCTGACACTTCAAACAATTTATCACTTTTTTTTTATATTTTTTGCTAAACTGTAGTAGATTTTGAAAACAAAAGTATAGTCTATGTCCATCCTAACATTCCAAGCTCTCGTTCTACAAATTTTCATTACAATTAGTTAGGTATTTAAGAAGATTAAGAGGAACAAACAGACAGACAAACAAACTTTCAGATTTATAATATTAATAATAGCATATATGTACATATCTACATTAATTTTAATAAAAGCTCAGTAAATATTATGTTTTTATAAAATAATGGATTATTTAATTGAAAACAGAATCACCACAGTTATAAGTACAGTACATGTTTGATGTATACATAGGTATATATTTACCCATTTAATTTGAATTTTAATTTGTTGTGTATTTATGGTTATTAAGGTTGTAAAATAAATAAAACCCTGAGGCTAATTCAATTAAATGCCTCGAAGTACAAAAAACAGTAAACCACAAAATTGTTACCACTGAAGAGTTTATTAATAATATGTCAGAGATAGACACCAGATGGCTTGAAAATTCAGCACAGAAAATATAATAGCATACCTACCACATACCTATTTAAAAATTTTAGCAGAGGTTTATTATCTCATCTCCATCCACTATTTTGAATCAATAACTTACTTTGGATCGAATCCCAATAGTTTTCCTAAAGGGTAGATTTTGTCCTATCACCATTTTGTATATTTTCTATCGATATATTGAGATATGGGAACAACCGCTTGATATAGTATTTCCTGTACTTTTCATGAGCGAATGCAACAGCTCTTTGTTGTTGGCTCTGACAACAACAACACTGTTAATTGCTTTGACTTTACAGTAATGGTCTCTTCTCTTATTAGAGTAAAGTGATGTAGACCGAGAGCTAACAGCAATTTTTGGGTGTGAAGAATAGCAAAAATTCAATGACGCAATAAGATAGGTCTTTACTTTTTATTTGCAAATATGCAAGTCTTGCAAGCCGTAGTTGGGGCGTTTGCAAATAATGCTGCATTGAAAATGCATTTTTTTCTGAAAGCCCAAATAAAATATATAGCACTTAAAAAATTATATTTAATAAAAGAGCTGAATACCATAGACATGAATATGAGGGTCCAAGACTTCTTGGATGGGGCCTTCTGTATGCAAGACGCACTAGAAAAATGAATTTTAAAGTGCGCCTTGCATACAGAAGGCCCAGCAAAGAGGTCTTAGACCACCATATTTATGTCTATGGTATTCAGCTCTTTTATTAAATATATTTTTTTTAATGGTTTACCTTTTATCTTGACTTTCAGAAAGAAATGCATTTTTATTGCAGCAACGCCCCAACCACAGCTTGCAAGACTGGCTTATTTGCAAATAAAAAGTAAAGACCTATCTTGAAAATCATTGAAAATTTGCTATACTTCACACCCAAAAATTGTTGTGGGCTCTTAGTCTAATGTGTTAGAGAAGTAATTACTTCAGACCAATTTTAATTTTTGGAAGTAGGATGAACATTATGCCATAAGTAGATACATTCCTTTCATCTAGCAATAGCCTCTCATTCAAAATTGTACCGAAAATACATATGGATCTTTAACGAAGTTCAATCAAAATCGGTTGAGTCGTTTTTGAAAAAAATTGAAACAACCGAAATATTTGATGGACACAAACTGTCTTAGATGAGCTAAATCAAAAATTCGAATTTTTCCTCTGGGGAATCAGATAAAAATGCTCTGTATAAAATTTGGAGAAATTCTCTCCAATTAATTGTTTAGGCTCTAGATCAAATAAAAGTGGTCGAAAGGAGGCACAGACGAACAAATAAAAGTGGTCGAAAGGAGGCACAGACGAACAAACGCAGGGACGCACAGAATCACAGACCGACGGACGGTATGGCGAAACCCATTTTTTCGGACTCCTCTATCCTCGTAGTATCAATTTTGATTCAAACCCCAAAACCAATATTGCCCTATGGAGCAAATAAAAAATGTAACAAACCTTACTGCAAGCAACCCTTCAAAAATTATAGAACGAAAACTATAAAAATAATCAATTTAGTTACTAAAAAGCAATTTAAAAAAAAATAAATATAGTTAAATCTAAAACCTGGGTGCACTGGGGGCGTATACGTATTTTTTTTTATTTTAAAATTCTATGTGTTTGGTCTGTGCAAATCTAATGCCTGGGTTCAAATCTCGCATGATGTAGAAAGTTTTTCATAATAATATTGGATTAAAGCTCAGCACTACTAAAAAGAGACTGATGATAGGGCTTGACACCCCTTAAAATAGATATATCTCCAACCAAAAAAAAAAAAAAAAACCAATTAAAAATACTTTTAAAAAAAATTAATTCGTAAACAATTGGTGGTAGCGCTTTTAAGTTATTGTTGACAAATTCAATGGAACAGACTTATTGACGACATCAATATTCTACAATATTGTGTATAATCTCTATTTGGGAGACTCGTACAACTGCTTTAATGTAATTTACATACAATTATATACAAATATACTCTCAGCCGCACTTCAAATTCCAAGTTTGTTCCAATTATACCTCCGTTTGTTAACGTAAAATTTTCACCAAGGTTCCCACACTTGGGTTTTTTTAGCTATGGATTTTGGCAGTAAATTAGCAAATTTCAAATTAGGTACCCAAATGTCAGGGATGTCATTATCAGGGCAGTAAATTAAAAAAAAAAAATGTTATTTACCTACATGTTGGAACTCAAAAATTATTCCAACTTTAAAGTCGCTAGAAAATAATCTAGCGACATCGAAATTTATTTTGTCTCGGACAAAGTGAAAATGTCACTAGATCTAGCGACAAGTCTCTAGAACGGCAACCGTGGCTGCCATACAAATGTTTCGGTTTTTTCAATATTTTTTAAGTACCTTTAATATCCATAGTGGTTGTAGGAAAACTGCATTTCAGATTTTTGCCAAAAATTTGCATCGCGACAATTGGGATTCGAAGTTTCTGGAGAAAATTACCTTTAGTTCGAGTTATTCACGTAAAGCTTCTTCAAGGGTCGACCGATTTTCTTATAATTTTTGCAATCTAAAGATTCTGAGTAGTTAAAATATTATATATGCATTTAAAAGTTTTGAAAACATACCGAATTAACTAATTTTTAAAAGAAAAGCTAAGATCATACGATTTGTGTATTACACAAATTTCATTTGTGAAAAGGATACATAAATTCTACACAAATTCGTACACAAACTCGATTTAATTATATTTCAAATATTTGTGGTTCAGACGATTATATGACATACGCAAATCAATTTGTGTATAGAAAATTGTGGCTCAGACGATTTGTGTATTTCTATACACAAATGGCGAATTTGTGAACATTTGTGTTTATGTTTGTGTTTATAAATTAAATAATAAAAAAATATTTCCTCGACGAGGATGAAGTGGAGTGGCAATCGGTGTCTTTTAAAAGTGGATTATGGTAGTGTGGTATCGCTGCCAGACCAATGGAATTCTATTTGGACAGATTAAAATTATATTCGAACAAAATTTGTGGCTGTTTCAAAAACCTTTAAATTTTTTTGAATTTTGAAAGTGCAGTATTGAGGTGTTAAGGCCGAGGTATTATCTCCAAATTGATTCGAGTAACCAAGTATCTGTTTGCGAGTGGTAGGTATAATATGATTTTTGTTTTTTTTTTTGGTTGCATTTTGAAGTACATTATGGAGATTTCAGGGCCGCGTTATCTCTGCCAGCACGCTGGAATTTAGTTTGGACACATATAAATACATATTATGCACACAAAATTTGGAGCGGTATAAAACACTTAAGCTTGTTTGCATTTAGAAAGTGCATTGGAGATGTTAGGCCTACGGTATCGCTGCCAGAGTGAAAAAATTTAGTTTGGACACATACAAGTATTATGTAAACAACATTAGGAACGATTTAAAATTCCTTTTTTTTGCATTTTGAAAGTGCATTATAGTTGTGTTAGGGATAAGGTAAAATTGTCAAATAGATGAAATTGAGTTTTGACAGTAACCAGGTACTAGTTAACGAAATTTGGAGTTGTATACAGCTATTTTTGATTATTTTGGTAGTATTTTGAAAGTGCAATATGGAGGTGTTAGAGCCACTGTATCGCTGCTAGATCGATGGCATTTAATTTGGTCATATATAGACATTATGCTCATAAAATGTTGAGTGGTGTACAACACTGCAGCTTTGTTAATTTTGTTTGCATTTTAAAAGAGCATTATAGTGGTCTTAGGGCCGATTTCTCGCTGAAAGGTTGATGCCATGTACAGTTTGCACTGATACAAATGCCATGCCCATACAATTTGAAGCGGTACAAACACTTTGTGCAAGTCGTTCACCAGCTCTCGCTCTACACGTGTCCACCATTAATATTTGTGTATACACAAATCGTGTGATCTTAGCTTTACATTATAATTTTTAACGATGAGAGCTATGCAGTCCATATTTTAATTTGGCAGATGGCTTGGGCTATGCTTTGCTTATTGCTTATTATGAATTGTTACAAAAATAATATAGCATTTAAGAAATTTTATGAAAAATAATCTAATCTAAAAATCATATGCATTTTTATGTTTCTTCAATATCGTTATTTTTATTCGTAGGCATAAAGTCATTCGCGTATTATGATTAGCTATACTCAAATAGTAACAAATTAGTGCTAGTGGGTGAACAAATAAAGCAAGAATGTTTTAACTTTAAGGCATATCACTGAAAGTTAAAACGTCAAATAATAACAGACTATAAAAACTCAGCTGATCAGGGAGATCAGCCACATTGTATCCTTTTATTTAATTAGAACGTGGCAGTTAAGTATACCTACTGTTGTTACAAGTAGATTAAAAACTTAAAAAATCATGATCGTCCGCTGTATAGAATTCAACTAAGCCATATATCTAAATTATATTATAGACTCTATCAATATCAGCCACAAACAGAATAATTTGTTGAAAACATTATTTTTTGTATCTTATCGTCCACAATGTCATATCTCTTTACTTCATAGTGCAAACAGAACTGACGAGCAAAATAAGAAGTGGCAGCTCCCCAGACACATAGGAACAATAAATTATACTCTACGCATCACTTAAAATAGTATGAGCATAATTTAAAATGATTGAATGAAGTCGAAAAACCACTTAACAAAATTAAGAAGTAACCACTCAAACGGTCTTTTTCGATTTAGTATTTTATTTGATATATATGTACTTCGAAAGCCTTAATCCCCAGTGTCTTTATAAGATTTATTATATGAAGCTACCAACCGCATGATAACTTAAGTAGGTCCATAACCTAAGCTGACCAACTGTCAAAACTATATTAGCTCAATGTCATTTATACAAGAATAATATTGACACAATCTTCATCAAAATTTCAAATCTTCGAAAAAAACGGATGAAAAGGCATACATACGTATATCTATATGTAGGTACACTTAAAGTATATATATATATATGTGAAAGTCGATGATAAATTATGTTCCAAAGAAAAAACCTTCCAAAGACATACAAACGGTGCTAAAGAATCTCATGACATAAAAAAAAAAACATTAAAAAAAAAAACCTTTAATAGCATTTTCAAAAAAAAAAAAAACATGACAGAAAGCCCTGAGATGGAAAAGTAACCTAGGAACCTATTTCTCTATGTGGATAAAAATATTCGTATATAGGTAGGTATACAAACATAAATGATGTTTTTCCAAAAAACCAATTATTCATAATTTACAGGCGACGATTTTTCATAAAGGGTAATAACTTCACTCATGCCCAGGCACTGGCACACACGCTGCTGCTGCTTCTTTACTCTCCAGACAACTAAATCCTCGAAAAGCCATACATAGAGATGAATGTGCCATTTTAGTTTGTATTTTTTTTTTTCTGCCAAAAAGGGATCCCATACCAAAATACTGAAATAGCAAACGAAAGGAAAACATAATTTTCCACACACTGCTTCCACAGAAAATGTTGCCCTGCCCGTCTTGACGATGGTGCTTTATGCTATACAAAAAGAGACTTTTTCGTTACTTAACCATTTAGGTATGTGCCATGGAAATTGCTTTCTATTGAGAAAATTTACCAACAAGAAATAAGCATGCAGATGTATCTACAGTTCCCAAAACCAACAAGGATACATATCTTTTTACCAGAAATGTCTTTCAAAACTACGTAGCCCTGGCCACAACATTAAAAAAAAAAAAAAAAAAAAAAAAAAAACAATCCTATCTAGTGGTACACTACGTATCTGCCCAGACACACATGGCTTGTCTTGTACCAAACACACACATATCTGTGAAATACAAAAATGCCGAAAATAATAATTCATCGGGAACACACGCTGAACATGTGGGATGTCTACGTGCATAGGGACCAAACTAGAACACAGCACAAAACAGCAATAACATCCCAAAGGAAATAGAGCGCCTATGGTTTTGACCTAACCTAAGGATGTTTTTTTTTTCTGCCCCCCAAAACATTAATTTCAACTTCAACTACTGGAATTCTCTGTTTTGGAAGAATTTATTGGAAAATGCATCGTCTAAGACTTAAAGCTCTCCAAAAGTACTCATGCGTACTAAAATATTCCAAGTCCCAAGTTCATCACATGTAATATTACTCCGAAACACCCGTTTGTCAGTTGGAGAAATATGGAAACTTTCTAAATCACTCCGAACTGCTGGTACTGAACTTTCGTTCACATCCCATTCATATGCAGAATTTGGCCCCATCATAAATGTTAGGGCGAGGATAAAATGTGAAGACGAGAGAAAAAAAAAAAAAAACAGAATTTATCTCACAAAAAGCTGCGTCAACATGGAACCGTGTTACTTAATGTCAGAAGTCCAGTTATAATCAAACTGTTGCGAGAGTAGCACAATGTCGGTTCGCGTAAGGTAAAACAAAAAATTTTAATATCGAAACCCCTTTCCGCACCAAGTAACAAAAAAAAAAATAAAAAAGCTCCTTCCTTTCTGCCCAAAAAGGATATTGTTTGTTTGAGATACAATCATGAATTGAAATTTTATCAAGGATTAATTAGGGTTATCGAATTTAGAAAAAGGATATCACGTAACCCTCTCCCGTTCCCCCAAATCTAATCTGAAATTCTAGTGCAAACATTTAAACAAAGCTACGTGTTTTGCAGAATAAGGTGTGAACGTTATTTGGGGAAATAAAATTATATCCTTACGAGGATTTGTTTTGGGTTCAAAGAAGTAGGACACGTCGTGCCGGAAGAAAAAAAAAATAAATAAATAAAAAAAATAAAACGGATATAAAATTTACCACCCCGTAAAGTTTGATTGCTTTTTTTTGATCTTGTAATTTTATTTTCCTTCTGTCGTGTATTTTATTTATTTTTCTTACAAATCGTTGGTTTTCGAGCTAATGGGTGCGTGAAAAGCGTGTGCGTTTGTTTGCATATACAGGACACGACAGTGACAACAGCAAAAAAAGAAAAAACCAAAGGTCCTTGGGAACGACACAAAAAAAAAAAATATAATTTCCCACGGGAGTGGCACTCAAATATTAACTCCTCGCACAGGAAGGCAAAGTAATGAAATATAAACATCAAAATACAGTATGTCCGTTATGAGGCCCTATAACAGCCCTTTAATATCCTTATTTTATCGCAAAGTCAGATTCGAGGCTTCGATAACATTATTATGTCCTTAAAACGAGTAATTTCGCATCAATAAAGTGTCTCAAGAGTGCGTAAGTTATAAATTTTATTTTCATTGAGAATATCCTTACAACAAAAAAATTTAATTCTCGGAAATAAAGAAGTAAGTGAAAGGGAAGAATCTGAGGATATGTGTAAGAAATTAATTTACAAAAAAAAAACCAATACATTTTAGAGAGTTCTTTGTTTGTGTGTCCCTTTGAAAGTTTTATATAACAACAACAACCAACAACAAGAAAAAAAAAAACCTATGTACCCTTGCAAAGAGTCAGTCATTTCCTAGGAATTTTAATAAAAGATTCGTAAGTTTTCTCTTATACTCAGCCAGAGGCGGCCCAAACCGGAAAAAGGTCGCTGCAAAATAATAATGTGAGTTCAGTGAATCATGAGGGTCTTTTAAGTGCACAATCACAGCAAGTGGCTGATGTTTAGTGGAATTACATATATGCAAGGAGATTATATCAATCTCAGCTAGTGAATATACAATAATAAAATAATAAAAAAAAATCCTTCATCTTAACAGATTAAAAGTGAAAAAAAAAAATATATTAAAAAATAGAAAATAGATTGAAAATAAAGGCTTCTCTAATCTCATTGTTTCTAAAAAAAAAAAAAAATAACCTAAAAACAGCAAAACCGGGAACGGATTCGATTCGCTCAACAACAACAAAGCCAAACAATAGAAAGAAAGAAGAAGGAAAACCAATGTAAGTTTGTATTTATTTCAGCAAAAGCATCCACTGTATTTATATTATTATAATACACTTGTCTTTTCTTTGTTCTTTTGGGCTTGGGGTATTTTTATGAAATGAGGATTCCTTCAATCCTTGTCAAAAATAATAATCGAGATGGTATTTTGTTGTTTTTTTTTTCTTTAATTTTCCGCATTTATCGGTGGTACTTACAAGCTTGCAACAAACAATGTGGGTGTATGAATATGAGTAACATGGAAATGCTGTTACCCCATCACTTACACTCTCTCATCCGGGATCTTAATTCTTTTTTGTGCAAATTACGAGAGATTTTATGGATGCGAATACACTATTATCCTTTGAGCGTTTGAATTGCTTTTCTTTTCTTTTATTTTTTGTTTTTTTTTTTTAATTTTGATCCAGTTTTTGGGATGTCTTCATTTTGTTTTTCTTGTTTTTTTTGTTTTTGTTTTCTTAAAGAGATGAGATGAAGATGGAAATGTATTCAAGTCATATTTAAAGTAAGAGAAAATAAAAATAAAGGAACGAACAAAAATATTGTGTTAGTGAAATACTTTTGTCCTACTTTGCCATATACCTCCTTTAAATACAATTTTTTTTTTGTTTGGGGAGCGAAAATGATTATTTATGTAGATCCTTTTGACTTTTATGGTAGAATGGTAATGGTACTCGGCGGAGTATGGTTCGGGTAAAGCTAAAAGGGTTTGCTCTTTCGTATGATTTCTTGCTTCCTTAAAGTAGGTATATAATAAGGATGTGTTTTCTTGTCTGCTGTGGAGCCATGGGTTAATGCCTTGTGATGTGATATTATTTTTTTATTTTTTTTTTGTTTTGCTATCATTACTCTCGTTTTAGTAGCTTTTTTTCTTTTGTTGAAAAAATTTTTAGTTTTATTTGGAGGACTAATGGAATCTGTATTTCATATGGAAAAAAACAATTGTGTTTCTACATACATTCTTCATTTTTTTTGAGGATAGTTAATGGGGCATTAGATTAGGTATATAGATTAATCTTAAGATTTTCATATTTTATGGGATTTGCTTCGAGATTTTTAGAAAAAGAATTTTTATAAGTATCTATAGGATTTGATGATAATTTTAAACTTTTAAATTTATTTAAATACAATTTTAGATGTAATTTATTTTTGTTGAGATTTGATACGGATTTGATTTTATAATAAAAATAAATGTTTAACAAAAAGCACACAAGATCCAACTTAACTTTTGGATTTTTTAAAAATAAATAAAGACAATACATAAGGGATGGATATAATACATACTGTTGTCACTATTTTTCTGTTTGTTTTATTTTCATGATTTGATCTGGATAAGATCTGGAGGATAATAAAACACAGTTTTTGTCATATGTATATAATGAAAATAAATTAATAAATTTTAATTTGTGAATGTCGTAAAAAGAACATTAAAAGTTACGAGTGCTAATATAGAACCTTGTGGTACACCAAACGAATTTCATTTATAATGAGGATTTCCAAAAATAACCCAAAAACTTGAAAAAAATTTCCACAAAAATTAATTTTAGTGGAAAGCAAGGATTTGCTAAAAAGTATAAGCTAAATTTGAACTAGTGCTAAAGTTTTTAAAATAAGGGAGGGGTTGAAAATGGGAGGAAATCAGTAAAAATAATCTTCAAAACTGCCTATCTTTATTTAAATGAAACTTTGAAATTTTGTAACAGAAATTAGTGCGAATTTTGTTTTTATTTAAAAGGGAACTAATTTTTCTTCAATTACCCTTCAAGACCCTTTTTTTTTGTGTAAACTTCGGTTTCCGATCGTCCTACAAGAAGCTTAACTTCAAAAAAAGCAAGATTGGATCGCACGAACTTGGTCACCAGGTTTAAGGTGCTTAGAATTAGAAAGATTTTATAACTATTAAAATAAAGAATACGGTAAGGATGTATGGACTTTTTAAAATAATTGTTAAAATAACTCCTTTACAAGTTTTAAACTTAAAAAAAAAGAATGAAAACCAATAAAAAAAAAAAAATAGTAAATCAGTTTCAAGTGTTTAATAACATACAAAAAAAAACAATTTTTTTTAAATTCACTGAACCGTTCTCCAAATATTGATTTTTCAAAAAAATAATAATAATATTTATTCATTAAAATTTTTATGTCAAAATTATTTTGATGGCTTTAATTAAAGTATCAAAAATATTAACACACATGAATAGTACTTTTGAACATACACGTCTAGGGAAAACAAATTAAGGGAAAAAACAAAATTTCACTTTTTATTAGTGTTTTTTGAAGAGCTGTATCTCTGTAGAAAGTGGCCGTATTGAGATGAAAATAGAAAGATTTGAAAGCTTTATGTTTTTTGTGTTGAAAATTTTTTTAAATTATCAGAATCTAATTTTTTTTGTTTACAATACATGAATGAAGCAAATGTATATTCTCTTAATTTTTGTTGTTGTACTAATAACCCCTTAATTACACTGGATTATATTTTTTTTTTTAACAGAAAAGATATTAAATTGTTTTTTTGTTGTCTTATTTCAGAAAATGTGTCAGGGTAAAGCTGTCTTCTACTACGTTTTTTGAAAAAAAAAAAACAGTACTTTTTTTGGGTTATTACCGTGTATTTCTTTAAAGGCTTACCAATCTGCCACAAGTAAAATTATATAAATAGAAAATGAACAGTTCTGCATTCCCAAATGTTATAAATTTTTTATTTTCATAAACAAAGAAAACAAAAACAAGAAGAAATAAATAATGTATCCAAGTACTTTTGGCTTTTAAATACTTTTCACAGTGATTGTAATGAAATTGTATTTCTTTATATCTTTAAATACTTTTACGGCTATATTATTGACTTTCTTTAAAGCTAGTTTTACTGAAAAACTAGTTCTATAGGGTTTTCGAGTTTTAAGTTTCTCAAAAAAAAATATTGATTTGATTTAGATGTCAAACTATGTATGAATAATTTGATTTAGATGTCAAAGTAATACAAATTTGTGAAAAACATAAAACTCGAAACCGCTATAGATCTAGTTTTTCGGTTAAACTAGTTCTGAAGAAAGTCAAGAATATGGCCGTTAATCATTTAAAACCGTAAACTAAAAGAGTAATTATGTGTGACCCAGGTACACATCCTTAAGGCATGTTTCACTACCATTTTTTGTATAGGTTTCCTCGTTTGTACATATTCTATGTAAGTAAAACAACTCATGGATATCCTGTGGGTATTATTTTGCCTCCCCCCCCCAGAGTCATATTTATGATACAATTCAAAGTGATTAACGTATTGACATTTAAAAAATTGAATAACTGACATGATAGCTGGTAGCTGACCCGTATGGGTATGGGAGTTGGGTATAGTAACTCCCACCCATACTGATGTATTATAAATACACATCAAGAATACATAGTTAGGTATTGATTTTAATTGTAATTAATGAAATTAAACTGACAAAAGCCAATGTCTGAACACCTGTCATTTGTTCGTTATTCATAAGTAATTTTAAATATTAATTATTTTTTACAATAACAAAACTGAAAAAAATCTTTTTATTGATGGATTTGTAGGTATTCATGTTAATACTTGGGAAAATAAAAAAGTCTCTTTTTTTTTTAGTTGAATGCTGAAGTTCGGACTTATCCATTTGCTTCCATATTCTTTCCATTCGACATTTTTTGTTTTTCTTTTTTTTGTATATCTACCTTCATAAATATTTTAAATGTTAGGACGATCAGAAATGAAACTAAAAGTATAATTCGGTCGCACATATTTGCTCCTTATTTGAGCTACTGAACATATGTTTTTAAAAAATTTGAACAAATGAACAAAACGTTTCGGAACATTTTTAGTGAGAAATAAAAATGATGACCTCATAATTATACTTTCGGTACTTACTAACATACATATTAATCAGCCTTATTGTGAGTTTCGCCCGAACAACATTTCTCCCGAAAAATTTGTTCGCCTATTGTGAGTTTCACTCGTAAAATATTTCATGTTCCGAAAATTTCCCTCATTGCGTACATTAATTTCAGGCAGAATGTAATAGCATCGACAGCTTAAATTTTCACTCTATTTTACGTAGGCGAACGAGGCAGCAATTAGGCGGAAAACGTACATCTTGTACGGGCGAAACTCACAATAGCTCTTAAAATTCCGGGCGAACAGAAAATTTTAAGGTAAAATTTTGTTCGGGTGAAACTCATAATAAGCCTGATTTAATCTGAAACGGAATTTATTTTTCATACACATTTAGACAATCATTGTGTCTTTGTCCGCTTACAAAAAAAAAAAAAAAAAAAAATCCATGTAAACTTTTTTAATACGAATCCAATACCTGCCCTTAAGAGAAAGAAAAATTGTGGCACTTCGATTCATTTTTATTTATTTATTTTTTTTTTTATTTTTAGTACGGTTGAATTGATTTGTTGATTTCTTTGTGTCACACCGGTTGTCTACATCAATAGGTAGCGATTTCGGGCCAGTGCTTTAAAGGAAATGAAATTGTACATGCGAATCGATTAAAGTATGAGTGAAAAGTAAAATTAATAATTTAAAATTATAGAACGTCTGTTTCAGTTCTTCTTCAAAATTATCCTGCAAGAGTTTTAATAAGCAAGTCAATAAGGGAACTAAATATTAACCGTTTTCCTTACAAAGTGATTATAGTGATTAATTTGTGCATTTCGTCATGTTTAACGACTGATTTAAAGTGCCAGACTATTCCGCTGATAGATAAAGATAAGATAAAGAGCACAAAACTTGGACAAAAGCACACATATAGTAAAAAAGGGTAAGATGACGTGTACATTTAATATATCGTGCAGCGCAGGGTTGTCACTTTGCTGCAATTGCAGTAGATCTTCTGCATTTTTTTTTCTCAAAATAAATCTACTACCTTTAAATCAAATCTACTGCATTTTTGGTTTACAAAAATTTTTTCAATTCTGTCATTGATTGCAATCATTCTAATTTTTCAGAAAACTGATACTCACATCTCACTTATACTTATTAATACGGCTTTCGACTATATCTGCTCTGTTTTAATGAATATTGAAATCTGACGGAAATCTTGGTTTTGTTAATTTGCGTTTATTTAATAAAGTCTGCACAAAAAGGTTTAAATTCTTATTAAGTAAATCCAATTGTAGTTTATATGCATTTCTTAAGTAGTAATGCACAGTGATGGTAAAGGCCAAAGTCATGAAAGTACTTAGTATAGCGACAAGGAATTTAAAATTAAAAAATAAATACCTATACCTATGCAAAAAAGTTCAATCTACTGCAGTTTTTTTTGTAAATCTACTGCGGAAAGTTTGCCGAAAAGTGGGAACTCTGGTGCAGCGTATTAATTTTTTTAAAAGAAAAATATTTGCTTAAAGTTTGTATGAAATATTAATACTTCAAACATTAGAACAATATTTAGTGCCATAACCAAACTAAAAAAAAAAAAAAACATTGGACATTTTATAAATAGATAGATACTATCAAAGAATATAAAGTTACCAAGAATGCGCATCTCATACAAATTTTTACTGCACATTTTTATATGACGGGTTCCAATATTGCGACTTGTTCCCGAGCTTTTGCCTTTTTTATGGGCTTTTCAAGGACAAAAAAGCAGACTGTTTCAATGTATGTGGTATCTAATTTTAAAAGCGCTGAGAGAATTATTGAAAAGCCTATAAAGAAGCCAAAGTGCGGGTTCCAACATTGGAATCCGCCATTTTCAGTAGAAAATTTGTATGAGATTCGTCTTCTTGGTAACTTTATATTCTTTGATACTACATATATAAGTTAATGAAAGGAAAGTTTTTTTCTTAATGTCATCGGATGGGATCATTAAAACTCACTTCCTAAGAAATATATTGTGCTAGTTTCAGTCAGAGTGTTATTTTTTGGATTTTTTTGGATTTTTATTTTTGAGTTAAGCGCTATTTACTTCTCTATTCATAGCAAATATAACTGTGACAAATTCAGCACAATAGAATCGTGGGTTTTTTTTTTTCTTTTTGAGCGCCAGCTATCGAAAAACTTCACTTCCCTTCCCTTAAAGCCTATTATACAGTTCTTTTGAATAAAAAAAAAAACTATTGTGGTGAAAAAAAAAATATATATGTGGCGAAACAAATTTATTTTTTTTAGTTCAACTATTACACGGTGCCTCAAAAGTCATGACTCTCCGATGTTTTGTCTTTTTCATACTAATTAAGGTTCATAAAGAGTCATTACTCTTAAGGCACCGTGTAAGCAGGCTTGCCAGATTGGGCTATTTATCGGAAATTGGGCTATCTTTTTCCAAAATTGCCGACAAAATTTCAGTACGACAGCCCAATCATAATTGGGCTATAAATAGTCCAATCATAATTGGGCTATAAATAGCCCAAATTTAATCTTGGGCTATATTTTATCATACAAATAAATCATGTACATAAAACACTTTTCTCCCTCTAAACATACCCTTAATGATAATTGCCTTGGAGATAATTCCAAATAGCAAGAAAACCCTGAAAAATATTCCAAATTTGTAGGAACAATGGAATAAGCTCCCTCAATTTGATTGGAGTTCATTTTTTCCCTCCAAATTTGCAAAACAAATTTGGAAGAATTTCGAACTGAATTGGCTGGCTCTTAACGTCAAAAATATTTCGGATAAATTAGTTTTCGGGTATTTGGCGTATTTCGTAATACAATTGTTAACTTTGCTTAACCAAGAAATCGATTAACTATACAGCATCGCTCGATACAATTATTCGTTTTACGTATTGGTGCTATACGGTTTAAAAAAAATTCTGTACAAATTTTTCACCCTTAAAAGAAATGATAAGTAAATTGAACTAAACAATTTACCATTGTTATAACAATGACCACGAGGATGACCATGACACTAATTTTGATGAGGATATCACATTTATAGACTGATTTTCAGCAGTTAATCTGATAATATTGTTAACCCTTCTTTTTCTTCTGAACTAATTTATTTTATTTTTCGTTTATAAAAATTTATTTTATTATTCGTTGTTTTTTTAAAATAAAAACAAATTGTGATTGAGGTTATCATAAATGTTTTTTTTTATTAGTATTGGGCTACTATTTGGGCTACTTTTTCGGCTCCGATTTTGGGCTACAAAAATTTTTAAATTGGGCTATGGACCTAGTTCAAAACATGGCAACCCTGCGTGTAAGTGTAAACTAGATTTTTTTTTTTGCAGAATTTTTTTTTTCTGGGTAAAAATCACTCCCGTAAGAATTACATGTAAATTTTTTTTCGTTGAAGAACTTAAAGAAAAACAATGTTATTTTTTAATTTGATATTATGTATTCGGAAAGGTGTAAGGGTAATTCTGATGAACGTATACCTACCTATATTTTCTGATTTACATGTTAACAAGTTAAAAGGAATTGCAATTGTTTTCCATGTACCAATTTGTTTACTATCGTTAGCCTCTGCCTTGTTGATGTTATTTATCTCGCGATGATTTTATTTCATTATTTTTATACAATTTCATAATGATGAAAGTTTAAATTTAATTTGCAATAAATAAATTTAAATTTAAATTAAAAAATTGAAAAAAGAAACATGATAACATGCGTAGGTATGTCAATTTTGTTGACGTACCTGAAATTGGTTTACATTGAGTTATTTTTTATTTAATCAGTATATGTACATAGGTTAGGTGTAGATAGGTATTATAAATAACATTCAGAAATAATGTTTTCCTTGTAAAAGTTTTTTTTTCGTCACACTGTCTATCGGTCTGTGCGTCCGTGTGTCCGTCAGTTCAGGAGTCTAAACGGGTGGACAGATTTTTTCTTCAAAATTGTTTGTTCTTAATTTTTATATGGCAAATTCAAATTTTTATTTTAGCTTATCCAAGTAGCTGTGCTTTTAATGATTGCATTTTATTTTTAATTTTCTCGGAAATGGCTTTAAGGATTTTTTATTTTTTTTATTTGAATAATATCTGAAGTAGAACATTCATATGTTCATTAATAGCCAAAAATTCAGATTTTTAAGAGCACGAAAAAAGTGAAGGATCCACTGTAAGTTTGTACATACATATGTACATATAGGTATATCTGATCGTGATACCCTAGTAGAGCTAGACTCTTGAGCTTAAAATTAAATTTTTTTAAACTCCGAAAAAAACGTTACCAGTGCCATAAACCGTTACGAAAAAGATTATTCATCCTAAAAATGGCTCAAACGATTTAAATAAAAGTACATCCTATAGAACACTATTTAAGGCGCCAGTTATAGCAATCATTGAAACTTTTATTCGCAATAAATATTAACTGAGTCGTCAGCTTCACATTGGCATCAAAATAATAACAAGTGCCCTAAATGTTAAATTAAAAATTTTCAATTATGAACTTCAATGATAGCAATAACTGGCCCCTAAGTCAAAATTTTCAAAACAAAATAATGTATAGATTTTTAACTAAATTTAAAAATTAAATTTTGAAAATTCGATATTTCAAAAGCGGATCAATTTAATAAATACTTTTAAATTAGAGTTTTCCTTTCAAAAATTTTCTCTACAAAATTAGTTTTTTCTTATACATTTTGGCTGGTTAAATAACTCATATCATGTACTATTCATCACGTTGATCTCAAAGTAATAATAACAGCAATAGTAAATTTTTTGTGTACTATATACTTACTGTATGTTTGTCTTTAACAATATATCTTCGAGTTTTAGGTTATAGTTCTACGTATGGAAATGTGCATCACGGTGCTTATGTTTTGTACTAACATAGTAGGTACCACCTTAAGTTTAATTTTAGCAGGTGGCATAAAATATAAACATTCTCTATCTACTAATTAATTTCTTTTAATATAATTTTTATATTCAGACCAAATTTGATCAATTATGTATCTGCGAAAAAATTACTAATAAATTTACCAATAAATTTATTAACAATGAAACGGTCAAATCTGAAAAAGATTTTATTATTCATGAACTGTATATATAATTAAATAAGAAGGTACCTATTTATTCTTTTGCATTTTTCCCTCGATAAAATTAACAAAAAAACAAGACTCTTAGGATTCATACAGTACCTTTCCCCATTGAAATAAAATGTGCTTTAACTTAAAAAAACCAAGAAAAATTTATTCAATTTCATCCATTCTAAATACAGACATTCTTAAACAGGAGAAAATCTACTATTTAAATTGCATATTTCAAAGGGTCGAACAAATAAATATCAATATTTACTCATCCAACGACCGACCGGACTAAAAGGTCACTTTCATTTACAATCCTTATACACACAACAACAACACCAACAAGAAATCAAAAAAGAAGACAAAACAGCATCTCAATTGAGTAGTCGACCTTTTTATAAGATCATAAATTGATTTGAAAGTCCTAACCAAACAGGCAAAACAATTATCATAGCATTTAACATAATAAGTTGAAATTTATTGCAAACATTCTCAGCTTCATATAAACTTATATAGATAAAAAGGCAAATCTGAAAACAACAAAAGAAAATACATTCTATCCTTAGAACAAAAAGAAATCCTTCTCAAAAAAGAGAAACAATCACAAAAATTGGAAACTAATTTAAAACTTTATCTTTATAGATTTTTTTCAGGAAAAGTTTCTCTACTCTTCTGTCTGTCGATCGGCTAACCCGTATCTATAGTATCTTTCTACTGTCCTTCGACCCCAAATGTTTTAGTTTTGTATCAGGAAGGACAAGAGCCCTAAAAGCTAACCAGAAGTCATGTTCTTGCACTGTTCGAATAAACAAAAGTATTCGACCAGAAGCCATGGAAAAACATCAAATAACTTTAACTAACCTCTTTTTGACAGGACTCCCCACGGTACCTATCCTTATAATATTCGATTTCAAAATAAATTCATATATATCTAAAAATGTGTGTATAGAATGTGGGTATATGTATACATAACATATATAGTACAAAGTACATTAATTGAAATATTTGAGGTTAAAAACTTTTGTTTTCAAATAAAGTGGTGAGAGTTTTGAGTGTGAATAGAAGTGTTGATATATTTAAATAAAAAAATAATAACAAAATAATAAAAAAATAGTTTTCAATTATTGGAAGTGGTATATTAATGGGTAATTTAAGCATAGTTCCCATGATTTTTTTCAAAGATTTGGAACCAGGATCCATGTTCTGTAACTCTCACATCGAAAAAATCAGTCAAGAAACGCTGAAAAATTGAACAAAACTCATGTATTTTGTGTTAGTTTCTCGACCGAGAGGTTACAGAACTGGGCTACTGCAGTCAATATTTGTAAAGCAGTAAAAGATTTACAAAAAGTCTTTAAAAAGTCGATTTTTGTTTACCTTTTCTGAATGTAACGGTAAGGAGCCAAACAAAAATAATCGTAATAAAGTTTTGAAAAATCTTGTAGAATATTAATTCCGGTTTTTAAAACTACCCTTAACTTTTTGGTGTCGTCATTCCTTGCGAAGATATTGGTCGTCAAAGTCAAAAGTCTGTTTTTTAATTCAAAGCCAGATATTCTTCTGAAAAAAATTGTAAAATGTAAAATGACAAAAAAAGGCGACCTTAAAGCATAAAAAAACAAGTTATCGAAACAAAACATTAAATTGGCTCAAAAAAAAATTTTCAAATGAAATGACAATGTTCAAAAAAAAAAAAGAAAACAAATTAAAATTTTTGGGTCGTGCTGCTTCTTATGATTGCGCAATAACGGCACCTAAAAAAAATCATTTGCTAAAATCTCTTAATACAAAAAATATAAAGCTTTAAAATGTTTTTTATTTCATCTCAATACGACCACTTTTCACAGAGATACAGCTCTTCAAAAAACACTAAAAATAGCGATTTTTTCTGTTCCCTTAATTGTTTTGACAAGTCTAGGATTTTACTATTTTGTGTCTTCTTTTAAAATTTATGAAGATGGTTAGTAAAACGGGTATTTTATGTGCATTTTTTTAACGTTCATATCTTAATCAAAAAGTAGGACTTAGCGTTTTCCAACCTTGTTTGTACTATGCCCCACCACAACAGGCCCTCACATTATAATGTTGAAGTTGATATCATTTTGTCATATCAAAAAGATTTTTTTTCTATATCAGCAAGCCATTTATGGCACTAAATTCGCATTCAGTTAAATATAAAGATGGAAAAGGTAACAACAGCTCTCTTGCATCTTTGGTTGCATTAAGGTATCTGATTTTAGTTCCTCACAAAGCCTACCATTGCTTCTCTTATATCAAATAAAGTTTTAATTCACTCATCATTTTGTATTTCCGAGAGTTCAACTTGATACTGTATATTTTAAATATCAGTCACTCATTGGTTGCATTATCCAGGATTGGGAAATAAATTTTTTCAATTTAGGAAATCTTTCTTTTAAATCAGTTTCAAAATGTAAATATTATGTATGTCTGACAAATTCAATAAAGGTATAACGAAAACAAATATTTTCTTCTTCTTCATGCCTTAAGATGAACGAATACTGGCGAATTTTTCTCTTGCCTGAACAATCACTCAATCCACTCATTAGAAATATATCTACAAAGGTGGAAACACAAGAAGCATAGATTTTTAGAAGGGATGTGTAATGGAGCATAATTTTATATTGTCCCCCTATAAAATGAAATTGCCCACCTGTGGGGCGTGGGCCACACGATGGGAAACACTGCAGTAGGTAATTTTTTCGAAATTTCTTTATGAACGAATTTTTTTTATTCAGCTACAGCCCAACGGACACCGAAATTCAAAATTTTTAAGCAATAAATGACAAATTTTAAGAGTTTTGTATTTTTTAAAATAATTTTAACATTTTTCTTTTGAAACCACAAAATTTCGAATACAACTTTGTCGATTTTTATTTAACTTTGTATCAAGTGGTTGTTTTAAACACTATCTATAGTCAGTATTTATAAAAGAAATCATAAAAAATAAAATCTTATTTTTCTCGAAAATAATTCATACGATTTTGAATATTAGTACTTACGATCTACCATTTAAAAGGAACATATTTTTATAGTATAGTGACTCTTATAGAACAGTTTTTTTTTTTATTCAATAACATAGATATTTCATTATTATCTGTTTAATAGATTTAAATTCATTTAATTTATTAGCTCAAATATTTTCAATTTTTTTTATTTCAAAATTAATTTTTTGACTCTGTATTAATAAGTATAAAAATATGACGTATAAATTCATTTTTCTTAAAAATAGCTATGACCCGGCAAACTTCGTTCCAACTTAAATTGATTAAACTATTATTATTAATGTCCTCAAAAGTGAAGCCTCTCTATTGAAAAAATGAAATCCTTTTGAAATTACATAAATTGATTAAAATGCACTTTATTTAAACGGAAAATGAATTTCACACATTTAAGGTAACTGGTAATGCTTTGTAATAAACAACGTTGTTTGTTTAACTGTTCGGTGCGTAAACAAACAATGCAAACGACTTTCTAAGGAACCGTGATGTAACTTATGAATTATATTATTTCAATTGTAATAATCTAACTCGTACTGCAAGAACAAAAATGGAGATTTTTTTTTTTAAACAATAAAAAAAAAAATGCGTATACGCCTGAGTGTACCGCACTGGTTTATTTATTTTCAAGAAAATGGGACTACGACATAATGTACCGCTGATCATAGATTTAAACAAAAATTGTGGTTAAATCTCGACGGCTTTCCGACACGCGAAAAAACAGCAATAATTTGCAAAATATTAGCCTTATTACAAGACCGAATATATACCTACTTCTCATCTATCAAACGTGAGTCTAAGAGCGTTAAGCCATCTGTTATGTGCTATCCCATTTTTGTAAGGGACAAAATTAGCAGATTTTCAATTCTGTATTATTTGTCATACATCAATAATTACTCCTTCCCATACAAAATGGAATTAACAAATATCGTAACACTGCAAAAAGAATGCAATTTATGATTTTTACCATCAAAATTGCAATTTAGAAAATTCCACAAGACGTCAGATGATGTACAATCCTGGGCCCTATTGCATTAACATTGACAATTGCGACAGGTGACAGGTGACAATTTTGTAATTTACAATTTGACATTTGTAAAAATCCGTTCCGTAAACATTTTGACAATTTTGTAGAATTGTCGCAAAATACCCGACAATTTTCATCTTTTCGGTTCATTCAAAAATTGTCATGACAATGAATTGTCAAGTATTTTTCTGCAATTTTTAGGAATTTTCTGACAAATTTGTAGTGAAAATTCTTTATGAAACAAAAAAAATATACATTTGCGTATATATTTGTCGGTATTTAACTGACAATTGTGACAGGAAACTAGGTTACCGTTAAGTGTTGACAATGGAAAGACAGAAGTTGAGCTAAAATGTTTAATATAATTTTTCAAGTAAAAGTGATGCCGATTCTCAGTTTTTTTTCCATTTTTTCATCGTTTGGTTATGTATGTAGCTATGTAGGCCATGAGAAACTTCAAGATCATACAATGCCAAAATTATCACGACAAATGTTTCAAAATATGACAATGACAAAATTATCATGCTATGACAAATTTGTCATTGAATTTTTCTAACAAATTTGTCACCTGTCAATATTTTATGAAATACAAGTTTTTTTCAGACAAGTGTGACCAATTTTTAGAACTGTCACCTGCCAATTTTAATGAAATAGGGCCCTGTTAGCATCAAGACCATTTCAGAAGCAGTTAAATAGATTTATTTCTATAATTATATTGACTTAAAGAACTTTGCGATAGAAGTTTTTGAATAAATCCACATTTTTTTCTTAACAAATAAGTCAAATAACACTGTCATCTAATAGGACCTTGCGCTAGGTCTGCTGGTTCTGCTTTTTTGCTTAGTTTTTTATGAAGTTGGTCCAAGAAATTTTCCAAATTTTCAAACTCGAGTGCCGAACGCAACATTATCAAAAATTCAAAAAAAAAAAAAAAACCCGAAAATTTCACGCTTACGCCAATGCCAACATTTTTCGCCTTTGAACTGTATACAATATAATTTTTTATTTTTTTTTGCATGGAAACTACTGTAAACTAGACTTTAAGGGAAAAAATTTTAGAATGTGGCGAAGATAAAAAGCATTTTCCCGATACATCAGTGTTTTTCAGGAGATGATTTTTAATTAAAATTCTCATCTTTAAAATTAACGTTGAATTTGAAAGGAATGTTATATAGGAATACCTTAGCTTGGTATATTGGTATTGGCATTATAGTATGAATCAATTGTCATGTGTGTTTGATTTAAGTACAACTGAAAGTTTTTCTCCGGTTCGATATATGATCTTTAATTACACACCTGCTGTCAGCTTGATTTTAACCCATTTGAATCAAAACAAATTAGCCTTAATTCATGTGACCCCGATTTCATTTTTTTTATTTTATAAGGAAAAAAGGTTAAAATTCTCAAAGCTGATTAAAAAAAAAAAAAAAAAAAACTAAATGCAACGCACTCACATTCGATTCCCTTTTCGTTTCAATGTATCTAAGCTGATTAAATTTTAAAAGCTTTTGTTCGCGTAATAGTTGTTGGCAGTTCACTTACCTATAATTCTAGCAAGATTCACATATAGGTATAAGAAAAAAAAAAAAAACTAAAGCACTTATGTAATGTACGTTCACCCTTTTCAGATTGAACTGCTTTTCCAAGTAAAAATCAAATAGACTATGGTTAAATAAATCAATAGAGATAGTTCACTTCAGATTTTTATTTTTCACTGTGATTTGTTTGAAAGTTGAGTCAATATAAGCGTGCATCATGAAGCTTGACTTTATTACATCAACGTGGCAAGGAAATAAGCATGAAGGTAACTACTTCAAGAAAAGTTTATTAAATAAATGATCAATTCCTATAAAAGTTTCCATGTTTGTTCACTTTCATTATATTTTTATATAGGGTGATTAGCACACGGTGTTAAAAAAGCTAGAGAGTGAAGGTTGAGCTGAGACAGGAAAAAAATCGTGTGGGCAGTTTTCTAAAAAAAAAAAATGACTTGAAATAGAAAAAATATCATTAAAAAATAACGGACAATTTTACAATGTAATGTTACATTTCTGAAGTCCTTTCCTTCATTTTATTTTAAATTCATAGGTACTATTTGAGAGGATTGCTTTTGAAAATTTAATTTTCAAACTAAAAATTTGGAAAAAATGTTGAAAAAAAATTGTTTTCAAACTAATTTTGTTCAAAATTTTACGTAATTAAGTAGTATTTTTGTTATTAACATTCGACGCTCTTATTAATTTCTATAGTCGAATACTAATTTTTTTCTTCTATTAAAACTCGATTGTTTAGAAAATTGCCCCTCCCGTGAAAACGGGGCGAAATACACCCCATTCCCATACGCCCTAGCCCTTTTTTTGCATCTTATGCAAAACACCTTGTATATGTATTTTGAAAACACATGTTATTTTACACTAGTTCAAATTTAAGATACAGATATTTTCGTCCTTTTGGTGATTCTGTGTGTGTGTGTTAATTTTTTTTTTTTTTCGTCAAAGAATTTCGATGAGCCTTTTCGATATACTTTCCTCTTGTTTTGTAACTTTGATAGCATTATCTGATAGATGTCGGATTTAAAACTTTTACCCTCGTCAAAGAAAATATAATTTTAATTTGAAATAATGTGCCAGGAATTAGGATGATTCCACAAGTTTTCCATGAACACATTTTCCCTCTTATCTCCGATTTGATTTTATCACAAAATCATCACCTTGCGTCACCTTTTTGCCGACCAAAATTCCTCCTGCGTCACATAGTGACAGAAGTCCATATCCCCAAGAACAATATGGCATGAGGACAATTTCACTTCCTTTCCTCTAAGTATATATAAAAATATCGCAGGTGTTTGAGCAGGCATCAAGATAATATGTCCTTATCAACTCAATATGGAAAGTCGCTTCTTCTTATTCATCATCAATCTATTAAATTAACTTCCCCCCCAATATATATGTAATATAGCCTTGATAAATATTTGTCAATGAAAGAGCGACTCCCATCAGCTAAGCGATGCGATGTCACTGTCCAAACAAAGACATCCATTAGGGATTAGGCTATTATGTTTGCAAAATAAACACAAAAGAATCAGCAGCTACATTATATACATAGCTACCTACATTTTATAGAAGAAGGTACACAAGGATCTAATAGAAAAGAGTGGAGAAAGAAAATTATAGTTTGTCAATATGATAAGTAAGCAAATCCTCCTTTGGAGTAATATAAGTGTGGGGTGGATTATAGATAGAAGACCACCATTAAAACCAGTTTTGTGTAGAAACACTAAATAGATTGTTTTGGTCTCAATGAACAAAAAAAAAAAACACAAAACAAAACAAAACATGAACAAAAATAGCTATCTTACACAAAAGCTCGAATCTTAAAGGCGTTTTAGTAAATCCCTTGGGAGAGTTGTGTTCCTTAATCCTGGTATTAAGGATTTTTGCCACGCCATAGGTCTTTGTTTAAAAGTTTAAGTTTTCGTTTCCCTTCACAGAGTAACAAATTCTGAAAACTGATTAAACAATCAAGTTATAAACCTTTTTTGAATTTTCATATGGTTAACTGAAGGACTATTTAAGACGGTTTTAGCTATTTTGAATTTTTAATAATTTACTATATTTTGCCTTTTGAAATTTAAGTATATCTTATGGATGAGTACAATTTCGGCGGAGGACACCGGCCCAGTGGGGCAGCATAAATAGTATCTTTATACAAAATAAAACCCACGACTGGATCGGACAAACTTGCTATTGTAGTAAAAGTTTGTTCGAATTATAAAGATTGAGTGTATTATAAGTAATTTTTTTTTTATGGGAGCCTTAAGTTTAAACTAGTATTATACATGTAACTTAGAGCTTAAATTGAAAAATTATTAAAAATCAACATAATTCGAAATAAATTTATTAAAAAAATCTTCCTAAACTGTTTTGAGAGCTAAAAAAATTACATCATCTAATTTCTTTAACTAATCTTAGTTTTAAAGAAAAAAAATTAAAATCGTAGGAGCGGGTTTTTTTTTTTTAAATAAATTTTGTATGTATAAAATTTTGTAAAAATTTTAAAGAAAAAAAAATTGATACACAGTTATTTAGTATTTATTTATGTTGAATTAAAAATTAAATTTCGAGAAAAAAATTATCTACCCGTTTTTTAATTATCGAATTTTCAAAAAAAAAAAATTGAATTTTTTTTAAAAATCCACAATTTGTGTTTTTAAAAATTTTGATATGCAATATGATTTTAATTTTTGAGAAGCTGTAAATTTTGTTTTTGGCAGATCGTAGACCACACTAATATTATTATTTAGAACAGTTTTAATCAAAATCCTTGGTGTCGTTTTCTATAAAATTTATAATTTACGGTTTTTTAACATTTATATGGAAGGTACCGTTAATTTCGACTAATTAAAATTAAAATTGAAACTTTTTTTTTTAAATCCAAAAAAAAAATATTTAAAATTTTGGTATACAATACTATTTAAATTTTACAGAGGATTTTCCATAAAAATAAGTATAAAAATCAGTCTATTCCTTTTCGAGAAAAACTAAGATAAAATAAATGGTTCTATGGGAGGTACCATTTAAAACCACTTTTTGGAAATTTAATTTTCACAAAAAGGTAGCATATACCTAACAAAATTTATTGATTTTAAAAAAAAAAATCTGCGAAGCCATTTTAAAGAAAAATAAGATTTTCCAAAAATGCTAAAAAAATTATATGGCAGGTACCGTTATTTTTTGGTATTAAAATGAAAATGAAAAAAACGTGTCGGGGGAATATTCCAAAAACATTTTATACCAAGTTTAATTAAAATCGGCCCATGGGCTTAGGCTGTAGGCGAGTCCACAGACAGACAGACGGACGGAATTGCGCGACCCACTTTTTCGTCTTCTCTATCATCGTAATGTCAAGTTTGATCAAAGTCTCGAGTCCAATTTTTTTTAAGAATCCAAAACTTGCAATATAGTATCTATATATCGCAAGTAAAAATGTCAAAGTTTGCATATTTGCTTGTTTTATGTATTTATAGGGGACTTAAATATTTCAGTGGAGGGCTTGATGTTCGTAAAATAAGCTAGATTTTTAAAGCGAGATCTGATTTATCTTAATGGAAGTAGTTATGCGGCAGTCAATCTTCGTTATGTATAGCCTTTGTAATATGAGGGAAGTAAAAAAAAAACAAAGGAAATGTAAATTTATCTTATTTGATAAGTGAGTTGAAATAAAAACAAATTACAATACAAATATACCTATAGGGCAAGTTTTGGTTTCGTGTAATACAAATTGACACTGCGATTGTGGATAAGTCAGAATAAATGGTTTTTGCCATACCATCCGTCGTCGGTCTGTGCGTATGATGTGTGTCCGTGCATCCACAATATGTAATTTGATTTAAGTATAGAGCCTAAACGGTTGGACAAATTTGCTTAAAATTTGGTACCTACCATTTTTATGTGATTTCCTATAAGTAAGTGAAATTTGAACAACTAACTTCAAGAGCAAGTTCATGCGATCCTTCAGTCGTGCATATTTTTTTAGTTAAGTTCATTTGTTATGCATTAATTTATTATTTAAACACTGAAGGAATTCAGTATATTTACAAATGTGTAAAAAACAGTAAAAATAAATAATATTATTTTCTAAGCAGACATAGTCATGGTAATTTTTAATAAAGTTGTATTAAAGCATAGGTAATATGATTATTTAAGCCTTTTCATAATTTAAATTTATCTTTATGAAAATTTTTTAAAAATGAAACCATGATAATGACAGCAGAGCTTAAGTATTTTTATTTTATAAACCTATATAATATGTAATATGAATGGCATAGGAATTATACAAAGACAATGTTCTGCTTTTCATTTAATGACTTATTTTTTAATTCTAAAAATGCTACCGCTATTGTTAGGTTTGTTTTTTTTTTTTTTAATTTTAATTAAGCTGATGATCAGCTTTTGTGATTTGCATAAACAAATAATTATTCGGGAAAGGCAAATGTCCGGAGATTGCAATTAAATAAAAGACCTTTAACTATGTATAATGAAAACCAAATTCACATAAGCAAATTTGTATTGAAATAAATATTTATGAAACAAAACTAAAATTGGTATTTTATGATTTTTTTTTATAATAGCCTTTGGCAGTAGGTACATTGAACATTGAACATTCGTAATTTCAGACAAATTATTTATTAGATAGCAAGTGAAATTTAGTTTTAAAGCATTATGGCAGTTGTATTTTTTAATCATTTATAATCGTCTATTATTTTTGTTGGTAACAGTGCGCATATTATTCCAGCCATGCATGAATAGAGAGCATTCATTCCATTTACTCCATTTATATGATGTGCATCAACTTATAAGGTCACTTTTTTGATTGCAGATTAAAAAGTATACAGTAATTAGCTGGTACTTAATTGCTAATTAGGTACGCACACAAAAAATTAATCGCTGTTTTAGTTTGCGAGAAAATGGGTGTCCTAATATGATGACGTCATCCCTATTTATTCGAAAACAAAAAAAAAAGGGATTCAAAATTTTTTTGCGTAACTAATTAGCAAGTACCTGGGAGACCGAGCTTCGCTCGGCATTCTTGGGTATCCCTTGACAAATGTTATAGCTTATATACACTACAGAGTTATTCTATACAGATTTAAACAGGATCCTAAAGAAACTTTTGAGAGTGGATGTATATCTATTAAAAGTGACCACGAGAGCCATTCCGCATAAAACCACTTATATTTTGTAGATAAGGGTTTCGGGCAGTGACATTATAGAATATTATTTTTAGGAACACTTTAACCGTCTCCTTACGTTTTCAACGGGGCGGGTTTCAACAAAGCCATTTTAAAAAATTTGTGTCGCTCATATGATTAATCCTGAAAATCATATCCAAATCATTACAGCCGTTACCAAGAAACCGAAAAATAATACACAACTGGTGTTGTACTGGTCACATCTTACAAAACTTCCGAAAATATATAGATTATTTCCTCAAAAATCAATCAATACGAAAACTGGGCGGGGCAGTGGGCGGATTACTTTTTAATTTTTTTTTTACTTCTAGGACCAAACACTGAAAAAATCATCCAAATCGTTAGAGCCCTTTCCGAGAAACAAATAGATAAAAGTGTTTTTATTTTTTCCCCAAAAGAAAAAATCCTGAACATTTCAATCAAATCGATTTATTCGTTTCCGAAAAATTGAGGAAATTGAGCAGTTTTTGAAAAAGAAAGAAATGAGAAAACTGGGCGTGGCAGTGGGCGGATATTAGTCAGGAAAATTTTTAAAAAATTTTCACACTTAGAACAAATCCTGAAAATTTCATCCAAATCGTTAAAGCCGTTTCCGAGAAACCAAGTTTATATATGTATATACGAATTGCTCGTTTAAAGTAATACGATTATGTAAGTAGTAGGACCGTTTATATATATTTTTGAGAAAGTTGACCTGCTAAGTTGACGTCAACTTAACAAGACACTTATTTTTTTACAAACCAACAAACCAATTAATTTTTTTTTGCCTAACTTATTAGCAATTTAGTAGCAGCTAATTACTATATACTTTTTAATCTGCAACGGAAAAAGTTACCTACAAAGTTGATACACATATTTATATGGTTTTAATAGTAACTAACCATTAACCATCAGCTACGTGTTGAATAGCCACAAATTAATTAACGATTACCCAAAATTTTAACTGTATGGCCACGTCCACAATAAAAAATAGAGCAAGTTTTTGCTATCCACTTGTGCATTTTATTTCTTTTTTTTTTATAGAAAAAGTGAAAGTCCTTCAAAGAAACCGAGAAAAGAAAGAATTCGAGGGAATGGTAAAAGTGTGGATAAGTACATAGATCCACATAGATAATATGTATCTATGTGGATTTTCAAATTCCAAAATAAATTTTTGTACCAAGATATAGGTATGTGCAAGAATATAAAGGTAAATTATCATCAATTGCATTAAGGTACATCTTAATGGACTAAAATCATCAAATCCTGTTATTAAAACTGGCCATGAAAATTTTTGAAAATTACTGTAAATTAATTTATGTTTTTTTCCCGTCTCTTAGCCAATATCATTATCAAGAATGATCGCTGTTGAAAATGATGTTTATTTCCATAGAAATGTATGTAGCATATAATAATTCTTAATAATTACTCTCTGTTTTAGAACACGAACATGTTAGGAGCGCAGAAAATTATCTCTAATTCGTTCCTGTACACCAAATTGGAGCGAGCAAGTGAATGTCATGTCCTTGTTCATTTTGTCCTTCCCCACACTAACACTACTCATAGTCGTGAAACATAATATTATGTATATACAATATTATGCCAGAGCCTAATTGCATTTTAATGTTGTAATTCGGGTATTCGGGAGATACATAAAATAAATGAACGTTGGTATGTGGCGTGTTAGCTGTAGCTGATGGTAGTATTATGTCCTTTATATATAATGGCATCTAATGACATACGTAGGTACATAGATTTACATTGCAAGTACAAATACACCATCATCAGGACGACAAGGATGACGACAATGACGATAGATCTGTCTGGTAAGAGGAAATGTCACCTATATGAGGCAATAATGCAATTCTGTTCAACTTCATGGGAAAATAAAAAAAAAAATCTTAAGTTTACAATTTTTAATAAACTTTACTTTAATTAATATTTGTAATAGAGAAAATATTTTTAATATCAAAAATATATGAATAAAATCAATAAAAATGCGACAGGTCGTGTAGAGGCTAAGGTGAGAGTGAGAGGCACTTATTCATGATAAGAGTAAGTCTTGAAGGATTATTATCACTTCCTCGCACGCAAGAGCCAGTATTGGAAGTTATTGTAATCGTTCCGATTTGTAAAATTGAAAATTTTGACATTTCTCGACGTTTCGAGGTCTCTGGAGTCGGATTACATTGTTTTTAGAGAGATGTCTGTGTACCATGTACGCTCGTACGTTTGGAAGCTTTATTTCGCCGACGATACCTGGAGAATGCATAGAGATATTGACTTCAAATAAATTTTATTCTACAGATAATAAGGTCATAACGTGCACAAAGGATTTTCAGAAAAATTCAATTGGCGGTTTTCTTGCTAAAGTAATATTAAAAAAAAGTTGGAAAATGTTTGCTTGTTTCTCGAATATCTCTAGAACAAATAATGCTATCGACTTTGGCCTTATTTCATTCTATGTATAATGACGTAGTGAAATATTGCTAATACTTTTTTTTTTATTTAAATAGAAAAACCATTAAAAATTGTGAACAACAATCGATTATGTACACAAAGATATTACATTCGGGTTTATTTTATTAAATACACAAAGTTTTAGTTAATAATCGGTAGAGTTTGTAAAAAAATTCAACTAACGATTTTTTTCACGCCAAAAAAACTGCTAAAAATTGTTGAAAAATGTTTTTCGGCTCGAATATCTCGAGAACAACCAACGATATTAACTCCGGGATAATTTTAGTCTACCATAATTAGTAATTGATAAGGTTTTTTTTTTAAAAAATCAAGTGACGGTTTTTTTTCTAGGTCAAAAAACTGCAAAAGAAGCTGCTAATAATTGTTGAATTTTTTCGTGTCGCATTTAGAGCAAACAGCCTTCCCTTGATACAACTCATAAGTTTTTCGAAGATTTTTAATTGGTAGTTTTCTTATAAAAAATAACATAGGGTGTCAAGTTTCAAAGGGAACCAATAGTAAGTTATCAGTGTGGGTCACCCCAGCCTCATTTTTTTTTGTATTTTAGGTGGACACGGTTGGAAGCACATCCAGATCTCTGGCTTGACAATCCTCTGCACTAACCATCAGACCATGGCTACTACCTTGGCACATATTAAAACAGAAAAAGCTAAACCTTAGTTAAGGAATGTCATGTTGCAGAGATATCTTTTTAATAATTTATCCGAACTTAAGGAACTAAAATGTGAGTGAATTTTGTAACAAAATATTTGTCTTAAGTTGAAATAGTGTTAGAAATAGAAGGAACAAAATTGCGAAAGTTGGATAACTTCATAAATTAATTTGAAAAGCTGACTTTTGACCCCACTGCACAGTAGTACTAAAGTTTTCTTAAATTTTTGTTAGCGTCAATCAATAAAATTAAAAATTTTTAATAAAAAATCGACATTAACTGAAGAGTTTAAAAATTATTAATAGCAATTAATTCATAATGTAAATACAAAAATCTTAAGAACTCTCACTAGCTGTATTGGTACGTTGGTTCTGGTGGGTCCGTTTTTACCACGGCGCAAAAGTCTGCACACTGATATACCAGTGACAGTTGGAAGTGTCTCCCTCTGTCCATTGATACGATGGAGCTTATTTGAGCAAAGAATACCAATAAACAGAAATAAAATAAAATCGGAGGAGCCTTTCACGAGAACCGCGGAAATAAGGACAAAAATGTTGACAATTTAAAAGACTTTGTAAACAAAATTTTTCTACACAAATGAAATTCAAAAAAATTGTTGAAGCTATTTTGGAGCCAATTAATCTTCAATCACTTAAGCAATTTATTTTGATTCACTAAAAAACACCTTTTTCGTTTTGAAATTCAAAAATAAAACAAACTTGTTTCCAATCAATTTGACTGTAGGTACCTAATTGTGTTAAAATAAACTTTTTAATTACCAAATTATAAATTTCCAATAACAAAGTTTAGTCACGCGCAGCCACAACACCAACTGCCAATCAAAAAATATCAATTTATGTGTCTTTAACATTTTCCTAAAACTTAATCTTAACCCTTTGGCGTTTTAAAAACTCTCTTGAGAAATCATCTATGTAGGAATAAGAACCTTTTCAATTTCCGGTACTTTAAATTTAGTAAATTACTACAGAAAGTTGGTGATACATACCTATCCCCTCTTGTTCTGGTCTTTATTTTTTTTTTTTATAAAATAAACAAAGACGATGTTGTAGGTCCCATCCTAAGTAAAATTGAATAGGCTTTTAGCATTTTCTCCAAAAGAACAGTAATTAAGCGTCCCAATCAATGTTAATTGCCAATTAGCATGCGATAAATTTAAATTAACTTTAGGGTAAAGAAGAAACAACCACTTAACCAAAGTCTCTTATCAAACTTCGAGGAGAATTTTCTAGGTACGTATATCAACAGCTCTATAATAAATAGACATTAGCTAACTAATCGAGAAGGATTCTCATCGAAGAGTTGAGTTTTTATCGTCGGATGAAGAAAAAAAAAACGCATACGTTTTCTTAATCATCAATGAAATCCAAAGTCTTATCAACTGTTAACTGAGACAAATAATAATTAAGAATAGAGTTCAAATAGATTCTAGAAAATTCAATAAAAACATCGTCGAACTCTTATTTATATGCAATCTTTTTTTTTTTTTTTGGCGGATACATAATTGATAAAATGTCAAATTAAACGGCCAAGTTGTAAATCCTTTAGAAAAATTTATTTTAAATCGGATGTTACTCTGACTTTACTCAGACAGACTTGGTACTTGTTGGTATACAAAGAGCGAGATGCATTTACGGATGAATTTTGTGAGGTCAATCCGATGTTGGTATTTAATTAACATTCATTTCGGAAAAATAATAAAATATCGATACTCATCCTGCACTCTCAATTCTCGCACTCATACTAAATTAATATTTGTCGATTGTTGTATTTTTATTAAAATTACAGTTAAATCAACACGAAATGTTTATTCTGATGTATTTTAAAATACATTATGTAACTACCTACTATCCAAGCTTTTTGTTTTTCAAGTTGCGAGTTCAGTCAACTTTATACTCGGGTCCATTGTATTGGAGTACCTGCATTTATAATATGAAACTGTGTGTGTCTGATTGACGAATGAAAAGGGATTTATATAAAGGCCGTGAATACGTAAACCCAAGTATATAGGTATGTTGCAAATATAAAAGTTTTACGTATGAAACGGCTTTTCAAAAGTAACATATTGTTATAAAACCGTTTTTACAATCTATTTTGTGTGCAGAAATTAAATAAAGGAGAATGTGCGCTTTTGGGCGTTTGCAGCCATTGATGAAATTGAAATGAAATTTTAATAGGAATAGCTTTCACTATGGGCTTTACGTTGCATTTCATTAAAAAAAAAATTACATATTTAGATATAGCGCCTAGGATTTATATTAGAAGGCTGGAAGAATACTTCACAAATTACAGTTCACATAGCCTACCTTCCTTTTTAGTTTGGCTTTGGGCATAAGGAAGAATACATAGAAAAACTATAGTAAAGTGTTAAAAAAAAAATTCATTTTAGGCATTTTTGAAGTACACCAGAGTAAAAAAAATGGCTGCACCGTAATATTGCAGGACTAAACGACATCCAAAAAAAAAGAGGCTGGGTTTGACCCACACTGATAACTTCACATTAATTCCCTTTGAAACTCGACACCCGATGTTGTTTTTCATAACAAATATACCAATTAAAAATCTTCGAAAAACTTATCAGTTCTGCAATCAAGAGAAGGCTGTTTGCTCTTAATATATGCGACACGAAAAATTTCCACAATTATTAGCAGTTTCTTTTGCATTTTTTTTTGTTGGCCTATAAAAAAACCGTCATTTAATTTTTTTACAAACTTATCAATTACTAATTATGGCATTGTGTGTAGACTAAAATTATGCCGAATTTGATATCAAATGTTGTTCTCGAGCTATTTGAACCGGAAAACATTTTTTTTTTTACAATTTTTAGCAGTTTTTTACCGGTTTTTTAGCAGTTTTTTTGGCCTAGAAAAATAACCATTAATTGAATTTTTTTCCAAACTCTACCGATTATCAAATAAAAACTTTTGTATTAATCCGAAGTTAATATTTTTGCGTGTTTTCAAGATATTCGATATTTTTTAACAATTTTTAATGATTTTTATTTAAAAAAAAAAAAAACTGAGGGTTGAGTTCTTTTTTTAAGGTATGACCAATTTTTCACTACGTCATTATGCATAGAATGAAACTAGGCCGAAGTCGAAAGCATTATTTGTTCTAGAGATATTCGAGAAACAAGCCATTTTATAACTTTTTTTTAAATTACTGTAATAAAAAACCGCCAATTGAATTTTTCTGAAAATCTTTTCTGCAAATTATAGCCTTATTATCTGTAAAATAAATTTAATTTGAAGTCGATATCTCTACGCTTTCTCGAGACATCGTCGGCTAAAAAAAAGCTTCCGAACGTACGAACGAATGAACGTATGAAACGAACGAATGAACGTACAAACGTACGAACGTACGTACACAGACATCTCTCTAAAAACAATGACTCTAGAGACCTCGAAACGTCGAGAAATGTCAAAATTTCCAATTAACAAATCGGATCGATTAATATAACTTCCAAATGGGAAGTTAATAATAAAACCATTTTTGGCCGCTCGCGCCCAGTTTTCATACAAATTTACCAGTTCTCCTTTTATTTTATTCAGAATATATTTTTTCTTGAAAATAAAATTTTTTATTAAAGTTAAGAAAGCATGACAAGAAACATCAGATGATTTTATGGTTGGCCATGACAATCTAAATGTTGCTGTTGAATCAACACCCCAATTATGCTCTTCAAAAATTACCACCATGCATAATAATATATAAATAATACTTTCAATTTGAAATTCATTAGTACTCTTTCGTACAAGTTTTAGAATAATTTGAACACTCACCCTTTATTTTGTATTAGCACTTCAAAAAATTAATTACCTACAGTTTAGTTTTAAAAATCTGTGAATGTCACCCGATAAATCAATTTCTAACATATTTTTTAGAATAAATATTTTCCTTTGTACAAACGATTGCATTTTTTTCAAAATCTCAGGACACATTAAAAAAAAAAATAATAAAAAAAAAAATTTGGAAGATGTACAAACGAATATATTTTTTGTAAAAACGTTTACAAAAAATTATCCATCAAATTGCATTTCCAAAGTTTTAAAAACATTAAAAAAAAAAATTTCGGCTAACTACCGTCCGTTTTTTTTAAATTGCCTAAAAAAAAAAAACGGTGCGTGTAAAATTATTCTAAAAGTTGTACAAACGATGTACAAACAATTGCAATTAAAAGCTTTGCCCAACTTGAGAGAGAGGTGAAAAAAATGTATTATAAAACAAGCATTAGCAGGGTTACTGTGGCGTATACGTAATTTTTTATCAGCATACATTAGTAAAATTCTAAAGTCTTTACATCACAGCCTTACAGTTGATTTATATAACTGGTATGAGTTGTATTTTGAATAAAAATATAAATACTTGAATAAAAACCAATAAAAAACTTCGCCTGTGTGTCTATTAAGTTTAAAAAAGGGCCAAAAGTAGAAAAAAAAATTTAAAAAAAACCTTAGGAAAACGTTACAAAGAAATTGATTAAAATATTAAAATTTTCTTTTTTTTTTATTTTGTTCATAATTTTAAAGGTTTTTGATTGTAAAAAAAAAGTCAAGTATTTTTAAGAAAAATTTAAAAAAAAATAAAAAAAAACAAGGTACTACATTACATGTTTTTGTGAAAAAAAAACCAAAGTTAATAAAAAGCAACCTTAAAATACCAACAAATGGTTTATTTTTAACAAATTGCTGGAAAACCCTTGACCGCATAAAAAAATTGTAGGGCATAAAAAATCTTAACTGCTCTTGTGTAAATACAAAAAAACGATCAAGGATCCGTTGCAGTTTGACAAAGTTGAATCCACTAAGAAAACGAGACCAAAAATTATAAAAACCGTCTTAAGTCAAAAAGGAGGCGAAAAGAGAAAATTATCTCTGAAGTACTTACAATGACTTCAAAAGCACATGGTTTTCGTCTGCATCACCGACATGTATATAGATTGACATTTGGCATTCCAAATTTCGTTTTGGAAAGTGTTTACAAATTTTTCATCACGGATTTTCAACGGTTTTTTTTTTTTTATTTTTTTAAATCTAAGTTCTTCGCTGCTGTCGTAATGTCAGTTTAAATATTTTGTGTTTGATTTTTGTACGAATGCATAACTTGCCATACAAACATCAACAAAAAAAATATACACGACTGGATTGCACGAACTTTCTTTTATAATTAAAACCTGTATTATTGTGATATTTTTAACAAAAAAATGTAAAAAAAAAATGAAAACACTAAAAATATTAATTTTTTGTGTAAAAAAATTATTTTCAAATAAATTTTTTGAATTACTCAGAAGCATGAGATTGCGAAATTGAAAAATTTTCGATAAACCCATTCATACACGCGAATATTTCAAAAATAAGGCTTTTTTTTTTAAAAAAAAAATCAGTAAAAACCCATTTATGAAATGCAAATTTTTTGGAAAAAATGTTAAACGCAAATTTCTTAACTACAACACATGTACGAAGTTTAATCAAAATAGCAAGAGTTGTTATTGGGCAATTAAAAAAAAAAAAAACGAAATAATTGTATGGCAGCTCCCTGTTCTCGAAGAGATAACTAAAAAAAATTCGAATTTCCTCTCTAGGGAATTACACAAAAATGGCTATGTACAAAATTTTAAGCTATAATCGGTTATCCCGTGGAGGCACTAGCTCAAATTACAGTGGACGCACGGACGCACAAACGCGGAGGCTAACAGATGCACAGTAGCACAGACGCACAGATCTACAGACCCACAGATGCACAGACGCACGCACAGACTGAAGGACGGTATGGCGAAACACATTTTTTCGGACTATCATGGCAGTGTAAATTTGGATTACAACCCCGAAACCTTTTTCTTACACGAAACCAATATTGCCCTATGGAGCAAGTAAAAATGGAACAAACCTTACTGCAAGTGACCCTTCTAAAATTATGAAACGTAAATTATAAAAATAATCAATTTGGTTACTTATAAGCAATTTGATATATATATACCGTTAATTTTAAACCATGGGTACACTAGGGCGTATACGTACTTTTTTTATTTTTCAAATCCATGTGCTTGACTTATTCTTAAAAGTATTTGGTATTCTTAAATCATAACTTATTAAACATTTTCACATAGTTTTTGAAATGTTTGACGTTCAAGTTTTAGAAAAAAACTTAAAATCTAGGTTTTATTGCACAAAATCAATACTTACCCGATACAGGGTACCCAATGCTTAGTATATATAATGCTAGGCATAGATAGCAACGAACTAGAAATTTCTACATACTTTTTTGTATTTATCTTAAAAATGTATCCGTTTGCTACGTGAATCATTTATTAAAAGCTTGTTTTGTTCTCCTGGAAACTAACATTTTATTACCAGAAAATTAAGAACCATAATTAATTAGTTCCTAATCACACTTACACTTGGCATATTTTTTTTTTTATGTAAAAACAAATACGGATAAAGTATCTTGGCGCCATCTAGTTTGCCTCATTGAGTCATAATACTAATTGTGACAAAATAAACACACATGTTAAACGATATAATAACTGTGTATTTGCCAAAGCGTTAATTAAATATGCCCATCACAGAAACTGCCTACTAATTATTACACCTGGATTGTCCAAAGGACACCAATCCACCCCATTAAGCTATATTAGAATTAACAAATGTCGTTTTGACAAGTTGTCATACCATGTCCTGTTTTGTTGAGCTTTATGCACTGCATAATGATATGCATTTAGGTCATTTTTGACTCGACCACGAGGCCGGTTTGCCATCTAGCGGCATCCAAATCTACCGGGGATTTATATCTGCCAACTATGTATATCACAAACTATAAGAGTGTGGGTGACTTGAATGGCAAATTTGTGTGTGTGTATGGTGTTGTGTATAAGTATGGAATGGCTTAGGCTGAATATTTAATTTTTGACATGTCTGTTTATACTCAACACACGTCACTGAAACCGCAAAAGGGTTCTCATTAAATCGCATTTAACAATGGTTGACTGGGTTTTAGTCATTCAACTGAAAAGCCGCCTAATTTTCGTTCCTTAGCTATGCTTTTTGAAAAGTACACCATACCTCGCCTCATACCTTGTTTGTGTTTGTTAGCCTGGTTTTTGGCTTCCTCTTGCTTCACAAAAGTATCAGAGGGATGCAGTGTTTGCCAAAACCGATTTGCAAACATAATATTTATTGTTCATTTTCAACCTGATGAAGGCTGCCATCTAAAACCGTGAAAGACCTGTTTTAGCTCAAACTTAACTTCAGCGTTATCAAACTTACAGCTGCAGCACAAACATCCACTTTACCACATAGCCCAACGAAAACATATATATTTTCCCTATACCCGAACCACTGCCCATTTGCCGTAAGAACTCTTTTGAATAAGCTTTATCGCTGGGTGGACTAACATTTTCATAGGTATACCTATTCTTCTGACATTTGTTAAGGGCACACACAAACCACCACATTTTGCTTTGGACCTACACTGTGTATGTTTGGATTAGAGGTCTGCAGTCCCTGCCTCACTGTTACTGCTACTTTTTTTTTTCTATTAATTTTCTTATAGGCTTTGTCGAAGTTTTTTTTTTTCGAAGTCAGCTCCAGAAATGAAAATTACATGAGGAAACGATGTTATGTAAGTTCATCTGTTAGATAGCTTAAAGCGATAAGCAGTACCTAGTTTGCATGATTTAATTATTAAAATAGACTAAGGGTTGTCTTTTCCTTTGATTGTTGTACATAATGAAGTTAATAAAAGTATAGGTACATACCTTCATCCTGCATAGCTCTATACTTTCAAATTAGTTTGTCCTTTTTTGTAACAATTCCTGGGCATTTATTGGGTAATTCCCAGCGTTTGGTATATACTCTCATAGATTTATTAGTCCCTTGTTAAAGGGTTTGTATACGGATTATGAGGGTTTGTTTTTATTTTCTTTTTGTTGCGTGCGAATAGGGTTTTATGTGCGGGTCAATTGGGTGATAAGTAATAGTGTGAAAAGAATTTAGTACCTAATCTTTTGCCGAAAATCTCATTTCAGCTTAGGGGTGAATCAATTCTTTTTTTTTTTTGCTGCTAGAAATGGTTGATTTTATTGCGTGAGCATAATATACTCAATATAGTTCGTGTGTGGACTATTAAAAGTAGTAAATGGGCTTTACGTTTTTTTATATAATATTCATGTTTAATAGCTTATAAAAGAGTGTTTGTAGTTTTTCTTACATTTAATAACCATACGAAATAGGTACCCTGCAAAACTTGTCTTTTAGTAATTTTATAGCAATTAAAATAATTTGATCGTTCTTGACCATCAACAAAATTTGCGAGTTGATTCTTAATACGAATTTCAAAGATTTTCTTAATCGATTCAGTTTAATATTATTAGTGGTATAAAAAGAACAATACTTCTTATTATCATACAATTTGTGTAACTAAAGTTTTTTTTTTTCTTGAGAAAAGTTTTTCTCGAAAACGTTAGTTAGACAAAAAAAATTTATGAGAATAAAAAGTATTGTTCTTTTTATACCACTAATAATATTATTACTCGTACAGGTACGTTCCAACGCAATTTATTACAAATTTAATAGATTCAAATTAACTGCGCTAAAATGTTTTATAAATAATTAAATCCATTTTATTTTTAGTATTATGTATAATTAATTAAAATATTTATCTCTTTGCAGGAAGGTACGTCAGAATTAATAAAAAAAAATTCTTATAATTCTTTAAGTAAAATATAAAACATTCATTTTGACATTTAAAATTTTGCTAATTCGATAGGTTTTTTCAACTGTATTAATATAAATTTTTTAATTTCAATTTTAATTAAAATTAATCATAAATATTTTAGAAATGAAAATTCTACATATAAAAAATATAATCTTAGCCTTAATCAAATTCTGCACCATCTGCGATGCTTTCAAAATTTTGTGTAGGTAAAACAAAAACATTTGTTCATTTGTTCACTTTTTTTTTTTTTTGGTAAAATTAAATTTTGTACAGGAGAATTCCCACACGAAACTTGCAGAGCATTTTAAGTGTCCTAGAATTTATTTTTAATATTTAAAGTTCCTTGGAATAAAAACCTTCAAACAAACCTCATTTTCAGTATTATCAATCTTGTGCGATGGGGCGTTATATTTGTTTGTTTAAAAAAAAAAAACTTCATCAAATGTTTCAATAAAATTTTTACTGACAGTGAAAATAGAAAAACATTTAATCACCTAATTTTAACACAAGATATATACAATAACGTGTGCAATTTTATTTTTTTTATGTCTTTAAAGTTTGCAAAATGTATTTTTTACGGGAAAAATAAATTCAAGAATTATTGTTTTCAAGTTTACATCGTTTTTCTATTGTGTAACCTACACGATTTTTATATTTTTCATAGGATTGGCAACGAGGCCGAGACCGAGACAACTTTAAAAGCACACGAGACGAGACCGAGACTAGAATGTATTTTTGGTACCAAAATTTGCCGAGAGTGTATCGCTAGTCTCGGTTCGATGGTTTCGGCGGTCTCGGTGGTTTGGTTTCGGTTTTCGCTAGAAGAAATATGTTTGTATTGCATGTCTTTCGATGGTCCCTGTGGATCAATAGGGCTCTTTACCAAATAGCAATATATCTCCCTCTCGTTCACTCACAAACGTCAAAAAGATCACATTGTGGGCTTGACATGTTTTCACTTCGGAACAACATACTAAACTTCTAGTATAAAAAACTGCCTTTTTTTATTTTCTCGTTCGTTCTTCGTTCGCATCTGTTGACCATTGACAGATTCGTAAAGTTCCCTATTCTGATTCTGATCATATAACGGAGTACTGACTGCAAAGTTTCATCATCGTGTTTACATTAAAAACTCAAAATAGATTGAAATAAAAAACAACAATTTTACAATTTCACTGTTTAAAACAACAACAAAAGACAAAAAAGACTCACGAGTCTGTTTTATACATTTTCTTCGTGCTTTATACAAGACTCCACACCCCACATTTTTCTTAGCAATAAACTGCTGAGATACCGTACTCTACCTTTTCAACCTGAACATGCGTCTTATCTTACATCTTTTTACTACCAAAAAAAAAACATAAGAAACCAAGACTAAAGATGAGACCCAGACCGATACCAAAACCGAGACTGAAATTTTTCGATTTTGACAAGACCGAGACGAGATTAACAAAAGTCTCGCCCAAGGGCGGATTGGTAGTCAAAGGGCCTATCGGGACTTTTAGGAAAAGGGCCCCAAAATACATAATTACTCTCAAAATGGTTAAAAATAAAGGTTGATATGCAAAAATTGCTTCTTGATATTTCATTTTTTCATGTTTATTAATGTTTAAATGTACAAAAATTTATTAATATATTAATATTAGTTTTAATTAATTAATATTAATTTTAATAAAAGTAATAATTATTTGTGAATTCACTTTATAAAGAATTTGAATTGATTAAAAAAGAAAAACATACCCTTGGTAGATCGCCCTTGTGGCACCTACCGAACATGAATTACATGTCTTGTGTGCTATAACGTGAATTAACGGTATGGGAAATACCATAGGGATCACATTTTTCAAACCCTTTCGAATGAGATATCAATGACTTCAGTGGCACTTATATATCCGAAGAAATTGAGCTCAAATTAGTTTGAGTACTCCTTATTTAGCTGCAATCTACCCCAAACGCGATGACTCATCACCTGAAACTATGAGGCAATAGCTATAAAACAATTAATCTATAATCTTTGCGCAATCTTTATTCATCGATTGGTATATCTAGGATGTCTGTAGTGCAAACAGTCACTTAGCAGTAGGGCGCGAGCGGTACATGTTTTCGTGACGGTCCGCTTTTCGCTACATTACACCCAACCGTCCGAGAAATACATGTAATCCATGTCAAAAGGTAGCGATTGAAGCGATTCGTGGTGATAATTTTTGACATAGAAATTGGCATATAGTTTAGGAGCTATACTAGTATATTTATTTACTTTAAGGGGCCAAAAGAGATTTACATAGTATAAATATTGACTAAAAGATACACAAACAGAATTCTCTGGGTATCGAAAATTCCTAAAGATCTACATTGACTAAAAGGGGCGCATTGGACTTAAGGTCGCAAAAAAACTTCCATTTGAATTTAATTCAATACAGTCCACTAAACAACAACAAAAATATTTATTTTTTCTTTTTGTTATTCTTCTTCTTAGAAGAAACATAATTCCGTGGGCCTCGAAGGATCCATAGGGGGCTCACATACAAAATTCGGTGGGCTTCTGAAGATCCATAGGGGGCTAAATTGACTAGAAGCGGGCCACAAACATAATTCTGTGGCCCTCAAATAACCCATACCCTAGTGGGTTTCGAATTATTGATCAAGAATTCATAAAAAAACACTACATTTACTATAAGGTCTCTCGTGAGTGAATTTTATGAAAAAGTTTTCTTTTAAAAAATGGAATTTCAAGTGCTTTTAAGAAATTTTTTCTTGCCCGAGGGCCTACCGGAAAAAATCCAGAGTGCCCGGTGGGCCAGTCCACCCCTGGTCTCGCCTGGTTTCGTCACGTTGCCAGCCTTAATTTTTCATCAAAATAGTTTTGGTTTGGAGGTCATTTGTCATTGGCTTCAGTTGGCTTGCGTAAAATAAAATTAGAATGGAATAATGAATCAGTACTTAAGTGAATTGATTTCATTTGTAATTTTTCAAACAATCTTTTAGAAAATACCTAAGTAATATTGTTGAATTAAAAAAAAAAAATTTCTCAAACTTCAGCCCTCAGCTCCTCATAGCCAATTCCTAGACCCGTTACTGGTTACTTACAACCATTGTCTGTAGGTATATCTTTATGAAAATAACTTAGGATAAATGAACATTTAATAAGCCCAAGTGAATCGCATATATAATATTATCTTTAATAAGCTATCATCCTATAATTTGCATATTAGGGCCATGATAGGAAAGATCTCAGAGGCTTTATTTGACCCACACAATGACTGCGGACTAGGTAGGTACGTGTTCCTATTTGTTCATTCAGAGCACTTCTCACTGACTTGCAATAAGTTCTTATTTTCTTGGTAAAGTTATTGAAGGCAAGGATTATTATATTCTCTTTTTTTCCAATTTGGTATAGATATAGCAACAACCTTTGAAGCAACAAACATACGCATTTTGTTCGTTCCCTCGACTCCATTTCAAAAACAATCTAAATGAACCTGTGAACCCGTAATATTATCCAAAATAATATGCTGAGTAAGTTTCCTCGGTTTATCGGGTCTGGGTTTTATGTTTTCTTTCATGTAATGTAACTGGCAGTCAGCTCTGGCAGTCCCACCACAAAATATAGAATTCAAGAATCCAAGAAGTATGAAAAGATAAGGAAAATAATATCTCAAGAAATAAGATATAAGATCTTAAATTAGTATTGCAATGGAGTACACACTCATTTTCACTATTGCGTCTGCTTCCTCCATCTTATTCTCTATTTTTTTTTGATTTTACTCATTTATTCAATTCAGATTCACTATAAGCTTTGCTGAACTAACATGTCCACCCCCAAGGTAGGATATATTATAGTGAGGTTCAAGGGTGGATACGTTGGAGTGTCGGGGGTGTACAACAGAATAGTTTAAGTGAAACACTGATAACGACTTGTTCTTCTTATTTCTATTTTTTTTTTTTTTTGCTTTCCCTTTTTTCTCCAGTTTTACAATACCCGAAGAGTGCCTCAGGGGTGGAATAGTTTTGCAGTGAGCAAGTGTTTGCGGGGTGGGGGTTTGAAAATATATAGGTAGTCTCTGTTCAGCTTAGGTATATATGTGAGTGTGTGTGTGTTAAGGGTATAATAATAATCACAGATAGATATAATGCCAGGCAGAAGCGCAAAATAAAGATATCAGAGAAGGGCAATTATGTGGTTTGGATATGTTTTGAGCTTTTCCGTATTTTCTGATTCGTTTTTTTTTAGTTATTTACTTTTTTTCAAAACATAAAGCATGGGGATGAAGAAATAATATAGGGAAATGAAACCAGAAACTTTCAACTTATCGGTTTTGAAGTTTTTTTTGCCTTTCTTGTTTCTTTCTTATTTCCTGAAGGAAAGACAAGAATGATAGCATGTTATTTTATTGTTAAGAGTTAATAACCCTGATTAATCTTTAAGCCTAATGATGGAGGCATATGCTTAAACTTTTATGTCGATTTCTTTTATATCGAAGGGAATATAATATTATTAAGGAAAGGATAAGACTTTCTTCCAAAGGTTATTGATTATTATGTGTTTTTTTTTTCTTTTGTGTTATACCTATGTATTTCTAATGGATCCATAAATATTAGAATAGGGTCATAGATAAGTCTGTTATGGAGGGGCAGGGGGTATTTGGTAAATAAAATTCGACCAAAAACATTGAATATGTGCTTTATCCGTATTGCTTGTACTATATGAAAAAGAAAAAAATTCATTGCGACTGTGTATACTTATATAAAAGGTTGTCTGACCAACTTTTGTTCACTTTAACTTTGAGTTGAATACATTGAATACCTACTTAGAATAATATAAAACTAATCAAAAATGATTGGATCAAAAAATTGAAAGCTATTTGTTTACAATAAATTTGGTCACTAGAGGTTTGGAGTTTAATCAAAATTACTGTAGTAGCCGCTTTTTAAAAAATTTGAAAATTTATTTGCCACACAAAATCAATATTTGCCTATAGAACAAAGCATCATAATTCTACTCCTAAGCCGTTTTACCGTTATTTTTGGTTCTAAAAAGAAAATGAAAAAAAACGTTTCAGGGGAATGTTTCAAAAACACTTTGTACCAAGTTTATCTAAAATCGGCCCATGGGTTTAGGCTGTAGGCGAGTCCACAGACAGACAGATAGACGGACGGAATTGCGAGACCCACTTTTTTCGTCTTCCCTATCATCGTAAATTCAAGTTTGATTAAAATCTCGAGTTCAATTTTTTTTTACGAATCCAAAACTTGCCATATAGTACCTATATTGTGGGAAACGCTTTACATTCTTGAAATAAAATTTAAATCAAACAACAACCAACAGTCACAGTTTGACAACATCGTTTCCGTTAGTCTAGGTTGGAACCTTCAATCCGGAAATTGACCGGTTTCAATCGATTTGTGGTAGACGATCGCAAGTAAAAATGTCGGTTAGGAAGCTGTTGTACCTCGGTTTTCGAATCATATTTTTTTTAGAAAAAAAATTTACATAAGATTTCGTGATTTCTGTATTTCAGATTTCTGTATTTGAAAATATTGTATATCCAAAATATATAAAAATTTATAAATGTTTTTGAATTGGGGTCATTTTTTATTTTTTTTGGGGCTTCTTTTCATTTTTTTTTTAATTTTTGGGTTAAATGAAAAATGGCTTTTTTAATTGGGGTCATTTTTCCAATTCGAAAATGGGGATTTTTTTATTTATGTATATTTTATTTATGTATTAGGTGCCCCTTATAAGTATGATATTTTGGGGGATGATTCTTGGGATCACTTTTAGAACAAAATTAGTGTTTTATCATTCAATTCAAAACATTTAAGAAAAAGAAAGGTACTTCTTTTCTTCGCAAAAACTCGAAAAAAGGGTTTTAATTATAAAGTGTAAGTTTTTGCGTCATAAATATGACAAAAGAAACAAAAGTACCTTTCTCTTTTTCTTAATTTCTCAAAAATTAAAAAAGATTTTTATATCTATGTTTCAGTATTCGACTAAAAATTTATAAGGGCCAGTTGTACAAATATTTGATCCATGGTTCAGGAATTTTAACTCACCAATTTCGGCGGATTAACTGTGGTTCAACGATGGTTCAGGCATGTAATTGGCTTTTAGTGCATATTAGAACCTTGAACCATCGTTGAACCTCAGTTAACCTGCCGAAATCGGCGAGTTAAAATTCCTGAACCACGGATCAAAATTTAAACCACGATTGTACAACTGGCACTAATAGTTTTGAATATTAAAAAAAAAAAAATGAAATTGAAAAAAAATTTCAATTTTTTCAAAAATTTTGAGTTTGAAATTTAATTTATCCAAAGCTATGCATTTCAAGAACTTGAGTAAAAAAAAAAAGCAAACAAAATGGAATATTCGCTTTCAAAATATATACATCCTATTAATATTGTATATGTAAAAGTTTGTTTGTCTGTCTGTTTGTTCCACTTAATCTCCGAAAATACATACATAATTGATTTTAATGAGAGTTGAGCTAAAAACACCAGAATGGACATAGGCTACTTTTGATTTCATAATCTACAATAGCTTACCAAAAAAAGTTAAAATATATAAAATAAGTGATAAATTGTTTAAAATGTCAGATGTTCAAATATAAAAATATAAAAAAAAAAAAAACAAATACAAAAGTTTTTTACGATCATTAAGTTATTTAAAAATGCGAAGCAAGGCGAGCACGGGCCTGCTAGTATGTATATAACACATCTGTATGTATATAACACATCTGTATGTTTTTTTTTTTTGTAGATTTTTAATAATTTTTTTTCCATTTAAAGACAATTTTCAAAAATTGCCCCTCTCAGTCTTGTGTGTGTGTGGGGGAAGGGGGGTTAAATTCCAGTTTTTGCCCATATAATTTTTAACTTAGATTTATCTCAGGAATCATTCCCTAGGACACCTGTACCTATAATGTTACAACTTTGTATTGCTCTAATTTGGTGTCCTTCCACAGTAAATCATATAAATAAATTGGAGATGACCCAAATAAAACTATTAAGGTTTGCACTTCAAAATTTTTTTTGAAGTTGTTTTAACTTATAGTACAAGGCGTCAGCTGTTCCGCCTAGTCCTTGACCCGAAGGCGAAAGCGAGAGGCATTCAGCATAATTTTTATTCGCGACGTTTGTTTGATGTGGATACCTTTTATGAAAAATCAATTTATATGCTCCTGAAAGGTCATTGTGATTAAGACCATTATTTTTTTAATTGCCTCCTACTACTTCCAAGATGCATCAGTATTTTTAAATCATTTTATTGCAATATTGATTTAAAGCCTTAGCAAAGTTATGTTCAAAATGGAATTAAAGTTGTTTTTTTTACAAGTAGATAAATAAATTATTCCTGTTGTTTTATATTTAAATTATTAGCTTTTAATATAATTATATATAAATATTGTTAAATTATTCTTAAATCTGTTGATTAACAATCGGAAATTGAAATAAATATTAAATAATAATAAATTCATGAGATCCATGCGAATATAATTTTTCGTACTATATTATGTCTTTTCAGACAGAAACCAATACCAAATATGCTAAATAAAATAATGTTTTACATAATTCTATAGATCAAGTATAGAGCAATATCAATATAATTGAAGTTTTATCTTTTCACAGAAAACCAATTAATAAATGTTTGCTACAATGTAAATACATTTCAATTGAAAAGTATCGTTGTATTCAATAATATTGACTTTAAAGCTCTTTAGTCTGAACATTTAATTTAAAGAATATTAAAGCAATTATTTCTGTATTAAAATTTCTTTTCAATTTCTCTTCAACAACTGCAGTGGAATAATTTAGATTCTATTAAAATAATTTTTATTCTAGTTCAGAAAATGAATTCAAGCGCAATGCCAATGGCTATGATGGGTTAAATTTCCATAACTTCATCTGTAGATATGCATATGTAGATGTAGATAGGTAACTATACATTTTCAAACCATAATAATGCTTGTTTTCTAAACTCTATGTAGTTTCCGATTTCTAAAAAATCTACGTTTCAAGGTCAATTTAGAAGCTGTTTCATAAATAGGATACCATTTTTTTTTTTATTTTTTGCAGCAAACTTTGAAATGAAAATCGATCCGGCAAACTCAAAGACTAATAATAATCATATCGTGACCCCAATTTGAGAACGGAAATTCTATGCGCCACATGCGGCAATAACTCCTGGGCTATATATTATTTTAGACGCTCTTCGTATTCCGCATCCCATCATTATCATCTCGTTCAGTTCAATTTCAGTTTGCTCTCATTTTTTTTTTGGAAAATCAATAAATTGCTATAAAATATAGAAGTAGACACGCGTATATATTTATAGAAGCTCTCTATCTGTTAAACGGACACCCAACGACAAACTAAAAGAAAAAACAAACTGAAAAATAGGACGACAAAAAAAAAATAAAAATCAAGAATTCCTTGTTCACCATTTCTCCTACGACGACGTGGTCCCTTGTGGCATCTGTTTAAATGTTTTACTTGGATGCTGCTGCTTCTCATTCCTCATTTCGTTGGTGTCCTTTAATCATTCTGAGTTCCGTCGCCATCTTTGGCTACAATGGCAAGGACAACCAAGGGAAGAGCTTATCGATTGCCTCCAACACCATCACTTTCATCTTTGCCATTAACCCCAGTACCCATTACTTTTACTTTCAACAAAACCTTAAACAGAGTTTGGTCGGTTTTTTTTTTTTGGATAGGTAGGTATAATACCGACAAATGTGAGGGGACAACAGGGTTGGAATTTCATTGAGATGAATAAAACACAGGATCTTCATCAAACAACAAACAGAAAAAAAAACATAAATAACAGGAAGATAAAATAAAGACATCTTTAATCATTTTTTCCCAGCATATCACAAAGTTACAATGCCACAAAAAATGTTCGCGTAAAAATATTGACCAACGGGTAAACATCCTGGAAATGAAAATAAAAAAAGTTGTTTCCCCACAACCTTATTCTCTCTCTCTGAAACACATTAAAAAGACATGAGCCAACAAAAATGGTATGGCACATTAAACTAAAAAAAAAATGTGCGTCCTTAAAAGGAAACACCCACACACAAACGCCCACCCGACTTTTTTTTTTATTCTGTTGAACGTTGGGGGCAGGAAAGCACACAATGAGAACAACATAGATACGAAGAAGAAGAATAAAAACACCATAATAAACATCACTAAAGCCCGCCATTAAGGATAAAATTTCAATTAATTAAACTCACGCCACCGCGAGTGGCATTTTGTCAGCTGAGTGCAAACATTCTGTCTTATTTGCGGGTACGCAACTAAAAGCTGCTTAAGTCCAGAATTCGATGTGCAAAGTTTAATTAATTTCATATCCATTTTTGCTTTTATTCAATTACCACAGTTTATTGTTTTTTTTTTTTCATTTGTTAAAAAATCGTTTAAATTAAAAATTATCTATATCGACGGACGTTAAGAATGAAACGGCTCTTTTTAAACATTTTGATTGATAAATCTTAATAAATGAAAAAATTCGGTGGCACACCCGACATCTCGTTAAATGCCGGGGCTTCGGCCTATTAAATTAGAACTCTCACGCATTTTTATGTGCGTGTTATTATAGTTAGAGAGGAATTCAATCGCAGGTCTCCGCCTAAGCATCAACCACTACGTTTTTTTCAACTCTTAAAATATTACAATAACTGTTTTTGTGTCTTCTTAAAATTATGTTTGATAGATAAAGGCGGGTATTCACAATTTATAAATTATGTGACGTTCATTAAAAGGTGCGCAGAGGTATTTACCACACACCCACCCAAAATTTTAATATATATGCGTATGCATATAGGGAAAGTTCTTTAAAATAGGCATTTTTGTTTTCCTTTTTACTATTTCCTTAATAACCCATCAATATACATAGATTAATATCTGTTCAACTCCACTCAAACAAAGGCAGTGTAAATGGATAATTTATTATATTGTTAACTAGCTGACCCGGCAGACATCGTCCTGCCTTTAAGCGATTTATGTATTGGGAAGCACAAATACATAATAAACGAGAAAACATCAATGCGAATGTTCATATATTGTTTTTTATTTTATACATTTAGGTTAAAAAATAACAATGATATAATGATAATTTAATCTGTATAAAATATTCCTATATTTATTCTAATGCCTTGTAATAAACAACGTTTTTGGTTTTGCCGTTTTGGGCATACGCAAACAACGCTGAGGCATTTACATTGTTCAACTTTTCCAGTTCCGATCTCTTGTTCCTTGGTGATCGGGGTAAAAAGTGGCGGGGATGGAACAAATCGGTTGGTCCTCAAAACTCATACGATTTTTCCAGCCTATTTTGATTCTCTTTCACCTCCTTTCCAGTTTCTTGTGTGTGTTTAGTAAACATGTTTCGTTTATTTAATGATGGTGTAAGTAAATCTTAATTAAAAATGAAGAGGAAGGCAATTACAATGAAGAGTGCAACGACAAAAATTCTTATTGAAAAAATCGAACCATATGAACATTTCACCCGATTTCTGAAAAAAAAAAAAACTTATTGGAAAAGTTGAACAATGTAAATCCAGACTTTATAATTTCCCTTTACTGCCTGAACAGAATAGAATGCTGCAAAAAGTGTCGTACGTTCCATTTTTGGAATATTCTGAAGAAAAACAAAATAATATTGTTGTGGAAGGGCTCAATCCATATTTTTTTAATTTCCGATTTTATTCCTTCTATTTGATAACATTTCCGTGACAAAAATAAGCTTACTTTACTTTACTTTCTCTAGTTGCAGCTCCGTCTCCATTCTGTTCAGGCAGTTAGAATAGTTTCTTCGAAGATGTTGTTCATGAGCTCGAATCAAAATCTTGTCATCAGATGTCATTCGATCCAGAGCATTCGAATTAAATAATTCGCTCATGAAGCAACGCTTGCAACCGTCGGACAATTTCCTGTCGACGACGGTTGAGTGATAAGAGCAAATTTGCTGAGCTTCTGAATTAAAATCTTCCATAAAATAAAATTGGAGAAATGTATGATGTACTGTAAATTTGACGCAAGATGGCAACAATAAACCCGCTTTATGGTAAATTCGAACTTGAATCTGTAACGCAGACAGATTGATGGCGTTCTGAAAGTTTTAAAATCGTCTATAATAGCGAATCAGTGCGCGACTTTAAGTTATTCAAAATATTAAAAAAGTTTGAGTTTTAAAAGTAAAATAAAATAGAAGTGCTCGTATTTCTACACTATATATTTTTTTTAAATTCCACAGAAAACACTTTCTGTTCCAGACACCAATGAGCCAATTTTTTTAAAAGGTAACTTCTATTTTCTGCGTAGTTTTGATTTAACCTTTTGATTTTTTTAATGAATAATTAAATTTGCTGCTATGCTATGGATATTTTGAAAAAGTATATCAATATCAACCAAAATTAAATTATTTTCTATGTCTTTTTGGAAACAGCATATAGCAAACAAATAAACAAAATGTAAAAATAAACATTTTGCATAGAAGAGCCCATTTAGGATTAAAGTTTTGAAAAAAATCTTAGCTAAGAACTTTCCACAGAAAATACCAAACATAATTAAAAAAAAAATCAAGCAAATCCACCAAGCCGTTCGTGAGTGATGTTATAAACAAAAACCATTTCATTTTTATATATAAAGATTAAAACTTTCAAAATTGTGTTTTACAATGTTGTACATCTAATGTGAAACAAATTCCTTAGTTTTATAGCGGTAATTCCATATAGTGAAGCGATAAGTTACAATTTTCCACGTTTTTTTGAACTTCATTGAAAAAATCGCTCAGAAGAAACTTTGTTTCCAGCTGAAAAAGAATTTTCTTCAAATCATTTTTAGTGTAAATTTTTGCAATTGGTGGATAACTTAGCAGGCAAATAAAAAGATTTGATATAATTCGTATTTTGATAAAATTAATTTGTTGTATAAAAATAATTTAACAAATAATTGTCCCGGCTCAACCTACACGCCCGGCCCGAACCCTTTGTAGCATCCATTGCAAAACACCCTGTATACAAAACTCGCTTGATTGAATTGTCTTAAAAAAAAAGAATTTAAATGAGCAGTAAAAGCAGTCAAAATATTTTCCTTATTGTCACACCGAATAGACAAAACCAACAACGTTAAGCTGGGTTGTGTGGGGTGGAATATTAGATATATTTTAAAGAAATTTTGTGTCAAAAAACACTTTTTGTTATATTAAAGATGGCACCTGGTGTCAACATAAAAAAGTGCTACTGAATATTAAATAGGTTTATATCCATTAGATTGTGACATAAAAGTGTATGGTTTTAATCTTGGAGGACTTTGTTCTCAGCTGTTGTTGCAAAATTTGTATATAGGTATTCACTATAGCCTGTGATATTTTTGTTCTTGTTGTCTTCGAATGAAGGCTTATCGAAACGTGTCACGCACTTAAATTATTTAACCAGGCGAGGCGCATAGGTATGCATTTTTAGAGTAAATGTTATGTGAAGATTTTATGAAGCGTGCAGATGTGTTGTTGATATTCGAAAAAAAAAAAAAAAAATTAGATACTTAAGTGTTGTCAGTTGTTGTCAGAGTGATAGAAGTCATGTGAATTATTTACAACGTGAGATTTACTTTAAGGAAGATTTTTCTTATTTTCTACTTAATTGAATCGCTAGAAGAGAGAGGTAGACATATAGTCTAATATGAAAAATAAATTATATTTTTAGGAGGTACCTACAAAATTATGGCTTGGATTTTATTTTACATTAAGGTAGTATGTATGTATAGGTATATTACATTGAATCTTTTTCAATTAGAATAACTTCAAGTTCCCAGCTTGTAGACTCATTTAATCCTCAAAGTTAGGTATTAATGATTTCGAAAAATGATTTTTAACTTCCCATTGGAATTTAATGTAATGGTCCAATTCGTCGAATCGAAGATTTAACATTTGTTCACGTTCAAGGTCTGGAATCCAAAGAGAGATGTCTGTGAAGTGTGTGTAGGTATGACGTTCGTACGTTAGTGAAGTTTTTTTCTTCGACGATATCTCAAAAACGATTGGAGATATCGAGTTCAAATAAATTTTATTGTACAGCTAATAAGGCCTTAACGTGAAGAAAAAGTTTTTAGAAAAATTGAATAAGCGATTTTATTATTACAGCAATTTAAAAAAAAATTCTTAAAGGGATTATTCCTCGAATATCTCGAGAACAAAGAATGTCATGGGCTTCAGGCGAATATCTCGAGAACAAAGAATGTCATGGACTTCAGGCTAATTTTATTCTATACAAAAGGACATAATGAATCAAGAAAATAAACAAAACAAATTGTTGAAAAATGATTTTTGGCTCGAATATCTTGAGAACAACTAAGATATTAACAACAGGGCTAATTTAATACTATTCACAATGTCATGGTTCACAATTGGAAGAATTTTTAAACAAAAAAATTCAATTGACAGTAAAAAAAAAAACACTAACAAAAACCAAAAAAAAACTGAACTAAAAGAAACTACTCAAAAGAGCTCAAATATCTCTAGAACAAACAATAATATCGACTTCAAGATAATTTAATTCTACATTTTTATATCAATATTGGTAATTGAAATGGTTTGTACGAAAATTCAATTGACGGTCAAAGCAAAAAAAAAACTGCAAAAAATTTTTTCCAAAATATGTTGAAAAATATTTTTCGTGTCGCATATATTTATAGCAAATAGCCCAACTTTTGTCTTCCTTTGATTGCACAACTACTTATAAGATTTTGCAAAATTTCGAACTGGTAATTTTCTTATAAAAAATATCATCGGGTATCGAGTTTTTATAAGAAACTCAATAAGATATTATATCATTCTAAGATTTTACAATTAATCAATTTTTACAGATTTATATAATTTTTTTTAATATTAAATATTCTTTTAAAACCGCAAATATTCTTGAGCCAAAAATATCACTCTTAACAGTCACTCAAAGCAATCAAGCGGCAGGAGTTTATTTTTCCAGATATAACTACAAATTCCGCTGCATGTGTACCTAGCAACAAAATCCCCAAAACGGAAACCAAATTTATTATTTATTATTATTCTTGGCTTACAATAAAACGGAAGTAGAAAGGACTATCAGGCTTTTTCAGTCATAGTAATGTGTAAAAAAAAAACAAACAAACAAAGTTCGATTATTATTTTACAAATTCACAGCATGCCCTTGTAATTAAAAAAAAAAAAATAAAGTGTCGCCTGTATAAAAATACTGCCAAGGATTTATTTCCTCATGATAAAAAAAAAATATTAAAGAATAAAAATACCCGACCAAGGACCTGCGGTGCCGAAACAACATAAGCAAGGTCAATCTGACACTGACAAAAAAAAGTTTATATAACACTAGGTGTAAGTACGTTTTTAATGCATGATAAACTCTTTTGAAAACATCTACAAAGCTCTACGAAATGACCTTAGAAAACAATTTTCCCCACTTTTTTATTTATAAAGCACAAAGTGTAGAAAACTTTGCGTATCCTCTTCTTTTATATAAATCATTTATGCTTAATGCTTACAACAAAACCCAACTCAAGAGAGAATGAGCAATCAACATATGCACTAAAACATTTACCCACCCGAGGGAACAATTAAATTCCCATTTGTAATCCAAAACAATAAAAGTCAACCAAATGAATGCGTGTGTGAATTGTTAAACATTAAACAATGACAAAGAAACTATCTCAAGGCCGACACAAACACAAAGACCAAAAGGAAAAAAACACTTCCGTTTCGTTTATGTTGAGTGTCAATTGCCATGACATATGCGGCCATATAGTGAATACTGAACACAGTGAACATCCTTTTTTTTCTGCATGAACAATTTCTGAACATGAAATCTGAACTAAACCTTAAAAAAAACTAAAGTCGAGAATGTCAGTGTCAGTTATTGGTCTAATCGCTAAAATCACTGACCCAAAAAAATGTGTTTTAGCTAAAAAAAAAAAAAAAAAAAAAACTCAGTTCCATATGATTGTGACACAGAAAACTAAATGCGAACTAGTGATGTATACATGTGTGCATACTTGCCTGTGGTGTCAGTTGCATTTTAGGATTGCAGGACAAAAATTTGGCAACAATTATATGGAATTTTTTAGAACGTTAAAATTATATGAAGGAATATCTATGACGATTTTCTCGTTTTTAGTTCGCCATTGAATTGACCATAAACTTTATTTGAGTTTTAATTTTAAAATTCAAATAATTTCACCCCTGATGAAAAAAAAAAAAGGAAATAAGAGAAAATTCTATCACCGGATTTTATTGAATGTACCTAAATAATGTAGAAATGCAGGATATAAATTCTATGTTAGGTTTTTAGAGGCAAAAAAAGATAGAGCTTGTTTTTTTTTGGAATGGTAACAAATTGGTATTGCACAACTGGTCCAATATTTCTCATGTGCTACCTTCGATAAGTGGGTCAGGGCTTAGAAGACTATTACGAGCTACGACTGACATTTATCAATTATTATTTATGATCTATTCAAGTTGTCACCTAACTGCCTGAATAGAATAGAATGCTGGAACTGGAGCCGCAGACGGAACTGGGAGAGCTGTCAAAAAGTGTCGTATACGTAATTTTTTGTACGTGTCCACAATGCAACTGTACAGCTTTGAAAGTATTTTGAAGAAAAACAAAACAATATTCCTGTGTACAAGCTCAAAATTCACATTTTTTGTTTCCAATACTTTTCCTTTTAATAAATAATTTTTTTCGCGATACAAATAACCACAATATTTTTTCCGACTAAAAAAGTTATTTTTTTTTCTTCATACAATTTAAAACGTCAAAAGTGCCGTACGTGAAAAGTTAAAAGTTGGTCAACTCTTCCGTCTGCGGCTGTAGTTCCGTATGCGGCTACGTTCCGATGTGCTCGCAACATTAAATTTGTTTGTATTCAATATTTTGACAGCTATTCAGCTCCGGCTCCGGCTCCGGCTCCGGTTCAGTCTCCGTCACCATTCTGTTCAGGCAGTAATTTGTGCATTATATTTTGCGGTATGATTTTTGGGTTCACTCTAAGATAAAAATTGTATCGGTTGAAACATTCTGAAAACTTGACTTAAAACGGCAAGAAAAATTATGAAAACACATAAAATGTAAAGTTACAGCTTTTACGAATTCTAATGTTCCATTCTTTTTTATGTTTTTTTTTAAGTGTAGTTGTTGGAAACGTGGTGTGCAAAAGTCTTGGCGATCTCTTGCGATTTTAACTTCGTGACGTTAAACCTTTTGACAGCATCCGCTCGTCGTTGTGGCGTCATGGATATCCGCATACGTACATGGGCTACCACGTTCGGACATCCAGGATACTGGAAGTATGTCAGGCGTCTATTGCAACGTGATCAATGTGTTTGACGGTTCGTTGATCCGGAGACCGCCGAGTCCCTTTGTGTATATTGAGGTGAGGGAATCGAGTGCCTGCTATGATGGCATTTCGCCCCGCCGCAAAGTCAGAGTGCGTTACCGGAAGTGTTGTCGTGCAGGCTATGTCCTCCAACTATCGAACCAATAAGATGCCCTTTTTTCCGATTTTGGCGTTGAAGTCGCCCAGAATAATCTTGACGTCGTACTTTGGGCACCTATCATACGTATTCTCGAGGCGATCGAAGACATCTTCCTTGTTTAATGCGGATTGTGACCAGGCGCTTGCTTAAATTTCTGAAGCAAAGACATCCTTCCTAAGTCTTATACCCTTACCACAAAACCATAACCAAAGCCGCTGACCCTGCACTCGCCGAATTAGATATCACACGATTTATCCTTCGTATGCCCTCTCCATCCCATCGCACTTCTTGGATGGCTGTTATGTCAGCATTTAGCCTATCCAGGGTCTTTACTTTAGTTGTTCGGCTGCACGTGGCCTGTTTAAGGTGCGGACATTCGTTTCAATTCTCTCACTCGGTGAAAATTAAATCCACTTTGAAAAAAGTAACAGATTCTCACTAATAGTGGAATAAATTCCCATGATATAGCAGATTCCTATGGAATAAATTTCCTGCACCATCTCTAGCATCGTATCGATTAATGTCTTTTAAAATGCCACTTCATAAAAATTATTGTAGTACAAAACTTGTCTGTCCTAATTGAATGGCATGATAAAGTTGTTGTTGTAAGCAAAATATCATAACCGAGTACCCTTAAAATTTACTGCATTTTAAATTGAAAACAAACTTCTGTCCTTTTCATATCAAATTATTACCATAAAAGCATTCTCTCAAATTATTATTTGAAAACATTGTAAGCTTCTTCCTTATCATTTCTGAAACGATAGCCTAGGAGATGATTATTATCTCTATTTTCATGCTGCAGGGGGTCTTGTATTTGAGAAGAATTAAAGATGTTGTATAAGCTTTGTACACACATTATTATTGTTATCCTTGAAAGTTGTTTTTAATGCTTAAAGCCACACACACACACACACCAATCCGTTTGGATGTGTGTGCGGGGTAAATGTAACATCTAACCAGAATCGTTTTATTTAACTCATATCCCTTTTGCCTTTGGCGAATGAAGCACACTAAGCCATATCCTATAACCAATTTATAAATTATGTATAATTTAAAATATTTACATATATACATATATATGTATGCACTTTTGTTTACTGGCAAAAGTGTATTTGATATAAAGGATATTTAGGATTTTAAATAAAGCCTACCCAGTAACCATCATTATCATATATATTTTCGAGGATTAACATCAAAAGACAAGGTCCACACAAAAACAAAACAAAATCTCTCGTATCTAATGCAAATTTCTATATTTATATTTACATATGTACATACTCGTACATATCTACATATTTTATAGAGAGAATAATCACCTTTTCTACTATATACCTAAATCTACCTTCACCTAGATTTTAACGTTAGTTGTGCCGACTTTATAAAGAAACTTTTGGAAAATTTATATTCATATTACCTTCATACCTATAATATTTTTGGTTCTAGCTGGTACGATAATAAGAAGTATCTTTTCGTATTAAATTGTTGCCAGGCTTTGAGTTGCATAACATATACAATAAATTTTATTTAATCATTCCATGCATTTTTGAGATAATTTTAAATTCTTGATTGATTTCAAATCTATTTGATTTGATTTGATTTGAGCCTAATAAAGGAATTATTGAAAATACTCATAAATATGACGTACTATAGCCTATGGTGCAAGTTATGGATTCGTGCAAAATATCGGACTCGAGATAACAAACAAACTTGACATTACGATGATAGGGAACACGAAAAAAGTGGGTCCCGCAATTTCATCTGTATGTCTGTCTGTACCTCGGCCTACAGCCTAAACCAATGAAGGGATTTTCTACAAACTTGGAGCAAAAGACTTTTGGGTGATTCGTTGGAGGGGAAATCGAGATTTTTTTTAGCTCAAAAATTAACGGTACTTGCCATAGGGTTATTTTTTAAAAAAAAATTTTTGTGTACTAGCAGTAGTATGGTCTCTATTTTGGTGAAAAAAATTACCAAAAACCGTTATTAACAGTACCTGTCATAGAACCGTTTTTTTATTTCCGATGTTAACTGCTTAACCAATTTTGATAAAAAATTTTACTTGGGAGGTCCAATCAAGTGTGAATAATACTGCGTGCAAATATTTTCAAAAAAAATGTTTTTTGGATTTATTTTTCAAAAACAAGTTGATGAATTTTTTTGAAATAATGGTTTTATCTGTATATTATTATGTTATTAAAAATGACATACCAATTTTTTTTTCTAAAAATTTCAAGAAATTTTATATATAAAAAATTATTTTTCAACGATTTTTAAAATTTATTCTGCATAAATTCACATATTTTCAAGAATTGAGATGGCGTTCTTTATTCTGAGATTAAAACATTTTAAGTACTTGTTTAATCAATTTAAAGAACGTGTTTCATGCTTTTTTGCATATTCAAATTTCCATTCTTCAATTTATTTGTATAAATATATTTTTACATATAATTTTAAATCTTTAAAATTCAAAGAAACTTTTACTACAAGAGCAAGTTTGTGCGACCCAGTTGTGCATTTTATTTAGATCCGAATTATGCTCTGTGAAATCAGGCTTAACACCAATAATATAACCTCAAAACCTTAAAACCAACTCCGATTATAGTCCGATAGAAGTCCGATAGAAGTCCTCGAAAGTCCTTCATGCTGAAGCTAATGCAAAATAATGATTTCCTTTTACAGAAAAGAATCAGCTTGATATCTCCAATAAAACAAACTTAACCATAATGGAGTCAAATGTGCATTAATGGAGGACCCTTAGTTGTAGATCCTATATTGCCAAAATTGATGAAAAAAATTACAATCGACATCTAATCGAACTTCCTCTACAACGAATCTTAATAATCAAGCCTTCGGAAGCCAATTATTTCAGTAACGAATTATACCCCAAAGCTACATATATAAGCTACATTTTTTGAGCAAAAGTTGAAATTTTAAAACTTGACTTCATGCCTCATCGATGATCTGATCTAGCACAAATCGGTTATTTATGCAACAGAATAAGAAAAACAGGAAATCCGCCGCCGGTTGAATTTTGATGAAAGCTCTCTGTCTCCAAACAGACTTTATGAGATACTTAACGGAGCGCTAGGATGGTCTACCATATATATGATATTCATTTTCGCAACAGTTTCTTAACTTAATAGGTAAATTTAATTTCGGTCAATTGTTGTTACTTTAAAATTACTTTTTTTTTTAATTTTTGTGTTTCAAATCACTTTAAAATTGTTAACTTTTTTCTGTTGCAAATCATTCCAAAATTGCTTAGAGCTAATTCTTCTTCAACTTTTCGAAATTTTTTAGTCAACATGAATTTTTAGATATCTTACGAATCTAAAGATAGTTTTTAATTTGCAGCTCAAAATTAAATTTTCAAAAAACTCTGTTCGTAAAAGACTTACAACTGCCTAAAGTTACTCAACCGAATTGAAATTTTGTTTGAACTCAAAACAAAAAAAAAGGAAAAAAAGTAGGCTTCTGCATGCAACCGTTACTTTTAAAAGTTTAAAAGTTCCTTTCAAAAGTGGAATTAATTCACATATGGAGCAGATTCCCGTGGAATAAATAACCAGCAACAAACATTTACAGTGAAATCAAGAATAATTGGCAACTCTATTATTTCACCTCATGTAACTTTCGCCTACGGAAAAAAAGTGCGAAGGTCTAAATCTTTTTGTTTTGGGAAAATTTAAATAATTTTTTTTTTTTTTTTTGAAAATACTTTTCTATTCAGACTACACATTTTCAGTTTTCTACCCTTGAAATACCCACAAAGTGATATTTATGTATGTGCAGAATAACGGAAAAGCAAAACAAAAAAATCAACTAAAGTTTTAAGATTCAGCTCAGGTATAGAGTCATATGTGTTGTGTATGGCGTGTAGGTATTATACGTACAAAAGTGTAAAAAGGAGCGACTGAGGGTATGTCATGTGGTATCCCAACTGATTATACTGATGACGATAATATAAGAAATGATAATGGCAAAGGAATACACTATGACGACGTAGAATCAAATTCATGCGAAATCTCTTAAAACCTCCCGTCCCATAACTCCCAACCACATAGCATCAATTCAACCTCAAACTCACGCTTCAAAGCAAAGCAGTTCCACGAACTAAATAGGAAAAAAAATAGAAAGAAATTACACTAGACATACACATATTTGCATGTGAGTGAGAATAAATTTTCTCAGATGTAAAGAAGGGTTCCCTATGGGTACGACAAATCTAAAACACCCCTTAACGTAAGAGGTTGGGTACTTCTCTGTACACGTTACGATACAACGCGCGCGTCAGCATTGGCTTCGTTCTACCTGGTTCCACTGGATCGGACAGGTGAAAAAAAGATATATAAAATCTCGAGGAAAATAATATATTCTTCACTCTTCCCATATAGCAACCTATACCTAGGTATTTTGCTTCGTAGTTATTTGTGCACTTGTTGTTGTTGTATTTTCGGTTGAGTAAAGATGGCGTGAAGTATTCATGTACTAGTGAGAGTATTGTGTATTCATCCATCGGCAGAAGGATGTCACAGTGTGAAAATAATTTTTTTTTTATGCAAGCAAAACATCCTTGGATATCGAATGAGTATATTATTAAAACGGTTTACTGAGATTTAATTCTCCGTCACCAACCTCAGCAACAGGATTAAAAGTTTTCAAGGCCAATGCTGCTGGTGGTGACAAAACGTGCAGCCATGTTTGGTTTGCTTGTGATGAAAGTGAAATGAGTTGTCAGCAATTTTATTTTTGTAAAAAAAAAATTAAATACCTTCTTGAATACGAAAATAAAGTTTTAATTTTAATATGGATTATGCCATAAGAATATACACTAAGCTAAATAAAATTGTTTTTTTTTTTAAATCAGTTCATGAAATTTAAATGTTTCACTGAAAGGTTCCACTGAAATATCAAGCTTCAAAGCAGTGTTGCCAGAAACACCGATTTATCGTATTTCTTCCGATTTTTAGATCTTTTTACGATTTTTATTTAAAAAGGTCACTTTCTCCCGATTTTCATCTATAAAAGTAGGTACTCATATATATTTTCCATTATTTAATGCAAATGAAGTGCAATGCAGTGCCTTATCCAATTTTAATTTCCCAACGCAATTATAATGAAATTGTTTTTTTTTTTAATTTTTTTTTTCAACTGCAACTTCTCATTGTCGTTGTCGTGTCGATGGCTGCAATCGGGCAACTAAGGTCCATCCAACATAAATTGGCAGTACACGTCTTATGGGAGAGCTTTTTCAAAATCAGTAGCGCACTATATTTTAGCACCATACTAAGTTGAAAGAACTCCTTCATAAAAAGTGTTTGCCCGCCCGTAAATTTTTGAAAGCATCTAACGCAGATCCAACGTCCTATCGAGCGCACATCTGAGTGCGCTCTGAATTGCTGTGGCCTATGGCTGCTGCTGCTATTCAACTTCAACCCCCATAAAATATTGATGTGCATTCAGGGTTACCCATGTCCATTTGGCAACTCGTTCAGATTTTTTTCCTTGGGTTTCTGTTGAGGTGCTTTTGGTTTTAGAGCTTTAAAAAAAGTTTTTAATGATGAGGGTTATCGTAGAGTGTTTTCATCTTTTGCATTTTGTTTAATGTGTGGAAAATACGTTAAAATGCAGTTACAAAATTTGAAGCTGTTTTCTTTGAAAGAATATTATTTGCGTAGATTTTCGTAGCGGTCAATTAATGTGAAGTAAAGTATTTTTATGTAATTTATTTTTTTAAAAAGTGTATTTTTTTTTAAATGCAATTTATGTTTTTAAGACGGTTAGTTTTTTAAGAATCGTTTGTAAAGTTTTTTTTTAAAATGTGTGTGCAATAAATTATAATTCAAGTAATATTTACAAAGGTTAAATAAAAGAATAAACATTTAGCCAAAGTGTATAGTAAAAATAAATTTAAGAATTCAAGTGTCGACTGTTTCTTTTGGGCCTTCGTCAGTACCAGACTTCTTTTCTTCATCGTCCTTTAACTTGTGCAATTTGTATTTTAACTCGTGTATTTTTCAAGAGGTGTGTTTTTTCTAGAGTTTTGTGCAATTTGTATTTTTAAGTCGTGTATTATCTTACCTCATGGTGGTATAGAAAAAGATAAATGTGTTTTAATTTGTATCCATAAAACAATTAAATGAAAATTTCTATCCAAAAAAAAGGCGTTAACCCTGCATACCATTCTTTCATATTTGAGTCCATTCAAAATAAACAATACGACAACCCTGTGAGAGCTTTAGTAAAGGACAGATTTATGCAATCCACTATAGCCAGAATGAGAGGCAAACGTCCTATCTTGCCTACACTGCCTTTTTTATTTGGACAAGGTATAGTGCTATCTGAAAAGGTTTGTGTTGTGAAATAACAGCTTATGCAAAAACAACTCCAGATTTGTGAAAATATTCGTATTGGTGGGTTGGATAGTCCATCGGACTGCCACCCCAACGCGAGCATTGTCGTTCTTTTTTATGTTTTGTTGCGGTGGGTGGTTTATTTTTGTTTCAAAATTTCAAATTCAAATTAAAAAAATCAAATTTTAAACCAATACAAACATATTTATGATTTTCTATTAAATTTTATAATAATATTATGTACTATTAAGACCGTGTGCGCATTATGTTGAAATTTCGATTAAATTTTATCCGATATTATATTTTTAAGTTTACACGTACAAATTCACCTCATTAGTGTCAAAAATTAATCTTCAGATAGAAATTGATATGTCTGTCAATATAGTTATAAGCACAATACTAATTTATAAAAAAAATCTAATTTTAAAGATATTTACTTAAATCTTCGTTGTTTTAAAATATTTGAACTCATTTTCTTAATAAATATGTACAAAGTAACAGTTCGTGCCAAAAATTAAGCGTTTGATGATTTTACCTACATAATAAAATATAAAAATGAAAAGCAAACATATAAGACCCTTTTAAATCTTATATTTATTATTGATAGGTATAACTATTTAGCCCGTGTAGTCGCCCGTGGCGTAATGGTTAGTGCAATGGACTGTCATGCCAGAGGTCTGGATTCAATACCAGCCGCTTCCACCTTAAGTTTTTTTCCGGGCTACTGCCTTTTGCGAGAAAGTGACAAATTCTCCAAGAGTATCTCTTGACATAGAAAAGTGCCGCTCACCAGCCGTTCGGATAATCGGCAATAAACTCCTCCCCTCCATTCCTGCAGATACGCACACAGGAATGGTTAAGAGTTGTAAGTCACTAGGCCCTGATTCTTCATGAGCCGTTGTGCCACCAAATTTATTTTTATTTTTATAACTATTTAGAAGGTTTTGGATTCGTAAAAAAAGTCGAACTCAATATATTGTTATCATACTTGACATTACGACGATAAAGAAGACGAAAAAAGTAAGTCTTGCAATTCTGCCAATCTCTCTGTTTGTCTGTCTTTCTGTGTGACTACAACCAAAGAATATTAAGTTACCAAGAAGGCGCATCTCATACAAATTTTTTACTGCACATTTTTAGATGGCGTGTTCCAATATTGCGACCTGCTCCCAGAGCTTTTGCTTTTTTTATGGGCTTTTCAAGGACAAAAAAGCAGACTGTTTCAATGTGTGTGGTATCTAATTTTAAAAGCGCTGAGAGAATTATTGAAAAGCCTATAAAAATCCAAAGTGCGGGTTCCAACATTGGAACCCGCCATTTTCAGTAGAAAATTTATATGAGATGCGTCTTCTTGGTAACTTTATATTCTTTGCTACATCCTAAATGGCTAGGTCAATTTTCTTTAAACTTGGTGCATGTATATAGCGTTTTTTTATACCATATACATTTTTTCTTAGCATTTTTGGAAAATCTCATTTTTTCTCAAAAATGGCAACAGAGATTTTAAAAAGAAACAAAATTATTAAGTAATTTTTTTTATAATTTTGGTAGAATTTTTTTTCGGGAATATGGTTATTAATAGTGCCTACCTCCCATAAACCATTTTTTACTTGCTCTATAGGGCAAGTATTGTTTTATTGTCTAGCTCATCTAGAATATCTAGCTTCCACACAAATATTTCAGTTTTTTTTTTTCAATTTTTCTCAAAAATGGCTCTTACGATTTTCATTAATATTTGTACCTGTAATGAACATAGCGGTTTTAAAAAAAACTGTAGGTATTTCAGGTTTTTGCAAAAAAAAATCGGATTACGGAAATAATTTGTTGCCAAAAATTTCCTTATCGATTTATTCACGTAGAGCTTCCTACTGGGTGGACCGATTTTGTTATAATTTTCAACCCGGTGCTTTTGAGTAGTTCAAACTATTGCATTTAAAAATTTTGAAAATTTTAATATAAAAAAACTAGACCTATTAATTTGTTTGTACCTAATACTTTTGTCTTTTAAAAATTTTTGCTTTAAAAATATCATAAATCATAACATTATTTTACAGCAATCTTGCAATATTGAAAAAAATTATTTTTTTTTTTTTATTATTTCAAAACTCAATTTTTTTCGAAACTTGACATAAATTGGTTTTCTAACATTAGGTACTTAGAATATTTTGAAGAAAAATTTTTCAAATGGGCAAAACAAACGGTACCTGTCATACAAATGTTTGAAAATCGTTACAGAAAATCTGAATTTTCGCGAAAAGGACACATACAATTTTTATTAAATTCTTTGTATATCAAAATTTGGTATGTTCTACAATTTAAAAAAATAAAATTTACAATAACCATTATTAACAGTACCTCTTAAAAAACCATTGTTTTTTTTTTTTTTGACTATCTCATTATCTGTTTAACCTATATTCAATTTATTAACTTTTATTTTTTAATCGATGATTTCCTTAGGACATCGTTAAAATAATAATTAAACTGATTTTAATACAAATGTGAAGAACCTTTTATTTCTAAAAGGATTACAAAATGTTCACCCTTTACAATATTATTTTGAAATTTTCAAATTAAAATTTAAACATTCGAAAAATACAAATTCAAATTCTCTCTTAGGGCCATTTGCTGAAACGAAACCTAAATGTTTATGTTCATTTTAAACGCTTATGTTCTACTTTTTCCTCAGCGTGAACTGTTTCGTTACAGCAAAAATGAGCCTTAAAAACATGTTCTTCTAAGGCAGAAATATGGATACAAATTATATTAATGACATAAAGGCCGTTTTTGATCTAAACCCAATTTCGTTCTTAAGTTTTATTTATACATACAGGCTCTAAGTAGGTACTGATTGTTAAATTAACAAGTCTCTATAATACAAAAAACCAATAACCCTAAATGAAGCAATTAATTCCCAAAACAAAATGACAATAATGTCCGTTTTAACGCTTTCGATAATTTCGGTTTCAAACCCCACCCAATCGAGTAGCCTTTCCAGGTCGAAAAATATAAAATAAATATTAAGCCGACAGTCTAGACAGTTCATAAACAATTTTAATTAGATACCAATTTTATCTAGAATTTTATAGATTTGTTCTAGTTTGAATTTGAAATGAACGCAAACAAATTAAATAAACGTTGAAATTTTTTGTATACCTGCTACTACTCTTGCTAAAGTAAATATTGATTTAGGACTCCTAATTTCGATAAATTTTTAATATCAGGGTTTTGTTTTTTAGCAAAGAACATAAACATAAAAATCAAAAAATAAATAAAACTAGTGAAGCAAATAAATCATCACATCAAACACAGAAAATAAATTCTCAAACTATATATGACAAAAACTGTGGCACTAGGTCATCGACTTGAAGTTCTTTCTTTTTATGTTTTTTTTTTAGTATCCCTGTTTGTCTTCTATACCCTCATAAAAATGTGGTAGAATAGGTCTATAAAGAAAAAGGAAATATTTATTTACCGTTGCACGGAAATCAGTCTTGTTAAATGAAATGCAAATGAAAACTATTTGCAACGGAAAAGCAGGAGCTGCATTGAGATATACCATCTCCATCTCTGTCTCCATTAGTGTGAGCTCTTGCTCCTTAAAGCTCTTCTATTTGCACCAAATAGACATCCACACACATTTTTTGCAGCACACAGTTTGTCTATAGTTATATTCATCCAGGCTCTCTGGAGAGTTAAGTATAAAGAAATAGTGTCTTTAACCTTCGGCGTTCAGTTACCGTATAGCTTTAGTGTGGAGCGTGTAGGTTTCAACCAATACGGAATGTCTTTTTTTTTCGCCCATAAAGTGTACCTCTACAAGTGATTATATGGTGTGCATTAGTAGGTTTTCGTGTGGATGTTGACCCACTTTGCAAAAAAAAAAAAACACAGATACTATATAAGTTGAATCCGTAGAGATAGAGAGAGAGAAAGAAAAACATAAAAACAAAACATGGAATACAAGGACGAGCAAAATGTCATTGCGAGAATAGAATTTAAGAGAGGTCACGCCTGATGGCTGCCGGCAATTTGAACTCTGAGAAGTGTTGAAAAATGAGAAATAGAAATAATGTAGAAAAGTGATATAAGAAGCATTAAGGCTATAAACAACTCCGAAGGTATCTCTGTTCATCTGTTCTATGAACGTTTAGTTATGAGTTCTGCTGGTCTATTTATTCGTGTGTTTAATGCAGAATATAAATTGACTTCAAATAATATACTTAGTCAAAAGTACGAAAAAAAGACTTCCTAGGCACCCCTATTTAAAAGGACAGATTTTAAAGAATTTACGTTATGTATTTTATATTTTATAAAGCACTTCATCAACGAATTAAGTTTTTAAGTATTTTTTTGAAACCTTAACGCCAAACAGTTCAAAAAACTATGCCAAAAGGTTAAATAGACTATGATTTAACAATACCAAATACTTTTAGAATGTATCGAACAAATGGATTCGAAAAATAAAAAAAAAGTACGTATACGCCCCAGTGTACCCATGTTTTAAATTTAACTATTCTTTTTTATAAAATTACTTTTAAGTAACCAAATTGACTATTAACTTCCCATTGGAAGTTATTTTAATCAGTATGATTTATCGAATTGAAAATTTTTACATTTCTCGACGCGCCACGTTTCGACGTCTCTGGAGTCGGATAACATTGTTTTTAGAGAGATGTCTGTGTACCATGTTCGTATGTTATGTACGTTCGCACGTTCGGAAGCTTTTTTTCGCAAACGATATGTCGAGAACGCATAGAGATATCGACTTCGAATAAATTTTATTTTACAGATAATAAGGCCATAACATGCAGAAAGGATTTTCAGGAAAATTCATAATTAGCGGTTATTACAGTAATTAAAAAAAAATAGTTGTAAAATGGCTTGTTTCTCGAATATCTCTAGAACAAATAATGCTATCGACTTCGGCCTGGTTTCATTCTATGCCTAATGACGTAATAAAAAATTGATAAGACCTAAAAAAAAATTAACCCAGAGTTTTTTTTTTAAATTAAAAAAATCATTAAACATTGTTAAAAAAAATCTTGAGAAAATTTGAGTTAATTTTATTTAATACAAAAAGTTATAGTTGATAATCGGTATAGTTTGTAAAAAAAAATCAATTGACTTTTTTTTCTAGGCCAAAAAGAACTGCAAAAAACTCTTAAGATTGTTAAAAAAATGTTTTTTGACTCGAATCTTTCGGGAAAAACCAATGATATCAACTCCCGAATAATTTAATAATTTAAGTCTACACACAAGGCCATAATCACTAATTTTTGTAAAAAATTCAACAAACGGTTTTTTTCTAGGCCAAAAAAACTGCAAAAGAAACTGCTAATAATTGTTGAAAATTTTCGTGTCGCATATGTTTAAAGCAAACAGCCTTACCTGGATTGCACAACTGATCAGTTTTTCGAAGATTTTTAATTGGTAATTTTCTTATAAGAAATAACAACGGGTGTCGAGTTTCAAATGGAACCAATTGGAAGTTATCAATGTGAGTCAAACCCAGCCTTTTTTTTAATTGCGATATAGATACTATAGGGCAAGTTATGGATTGGTGTAAAAAATCGAACTCGAGATAACAATCAAACTTGACATTACAATGACAGAGAACACGAAAGAAGTGGGTCCCGCAATTCCGTCTGTCTGTGTGTATGTATGTATGGCTGTATGGCTGTATGTCTGTATGTATGTATGTATTTCTGTCTGTACCTCGGGCAAAAAATAACGATACTTGCCATACAATCGTTTAAAAAAAAAGTTATTAATCTGAAAAACGGCTCTAGCTATTTTTTTTTAAATTTTTTGTGTGTACTAGTAGTGGTATGGTCTATATTTCAGTAAAAAAAATTACCGAAAACCGTTATTAACGGTATCTGTCATAGAACCGTTTTTTTTTATTTTTGATTTTATCGTTAACCGCTAAACCAATTTTGATCAAAATTTTTACTTAGGAGGTCCTATTAAGTGTGAATAATACTGCATACAAATATTTTCAAAAAAATATTTTTTAGATTTTCAAAAAATAGTTCAAATTTTTTTTTTGAAAAATCATTTTTTTGAAAACGGATTGATGAATATTTTTGAAATTATGGTTTTTGCTGTATATTGTATACCAATCTTTTTTTCTAAAAAATATCAAGAAATTTTATATACATAGATATAAAAAACAATTTTAAGTTTTTTTTTCTGCAAAAATTCACATTTTTCAAGAATTTAGAATTTATATACATAGATATAAAAAACAATTTTAAATTTTTTTTTCTGCAAAAATTCACATTTTTTCAAGAATTTAGATGGCGATCTTCAATCTGAGATTAAAACATTGTAGGTACTTATTTTATTAATTTAAAGAACGTATTTCATGCTTTTTTTTCCATATTCAAATTTCCGTTCTTCAATTTATTAAATGGATAAATTCATATACATACTTATAAGTGCTTTTTATTACACTTAATCTTTAAAATTACCTACCAAAGCCTGTACTAAGAAGATCCATTATAATTGACGTTGATCAGAAAATTGTATTTGTTTTTCTTAAGAGTTATTATTAATCGCAAATAGCTATTTTCGTTCGCATCGCATCCTTATCTTTTCAAGATTATCATAGTAGGAAGGAACTATCGGTACTATCCTAGGAAGATACATTCTAAATCATGCGTCACAAATTCGATTTAAGCAGTTTTTTTCAAGTACACTAGGGCGTATGAGTGTTTTTTTTTTTTTTTTTTTTTTAATTACATTCCTTAATTTTGATTGCTATTTTTGTTGATACTCCGATAGTATCCTGCAGGTTTGTTCAATATTTAAGAGCGTTTAAAGAAGCTATTTTATTTCCAATGTGCTTTCTGATATAACTTTATAAGAAACGCTATGGAGTTGCGACTTAATAATTTTACAAAGCAGCGCTATAGATTTAAATGATAAAGCTGAAAGTGGCCATCGATTTGTTTTTAATTTATTTCCCATATCTACTTATAATTTAAAAAAACTAAGAAGAATGCAGAAAATATATTTGCTTATAAAAAAGTAATTCCAATTAAATAAATTTAATTTCATTTAAAAAAAAAAATTAAAATTAAATTAAAATTAAGTTACAGAATGCTATGAAATCTCATGTATTAATGCTTCTGTGTTTAAATAAATTAAAAACTCCTTACATCCACATATTTTGAAAATCATTTCAGCGAAAAGTTCTTTGCAAATGCTAATACCCCAAAACAAAAAATGGATTCATATAGTAGGTATTATCATTGAGAAAAAGGGATTTCTTTTCTATTCACACTAAATCTCTTTCATCTCAAAATGTAATACATAAATTAAAATCGTCATACCCTGCGTTTCCATGACCAATGTTCACATGGTGCCTTTGACAGCATATTTATTCCACTAATTGAATCTTTGAGGCTGAATCCCTGTGGAGCAAAATGTAAAGTAAATATTTTAATACTGAAGAAGATTTCATGTGAAATGTTCTTCAAAGACGCTTGATTATCCCAGTTATCATTCTTTCTTTACTTATTTTTTATTTATTTATAATATTTTCTATTTTCCTCTCGGTATGGACCACATAATCAGTATTCATCGAAATTTCAAAAAAAAACACTCACACTAACACACCTATTCAATGTTTAAATGCTCCCCGTCGATATTCAATTTAAATTCTGTTCACTTGGTTATGGTCGAATAGGAAAGCAACTAACCGCTCCAATGAATTCTCCATCCCTTACACCTAAGTTCTTTATTCAAAAAAAAAAAAGTCCCACCCCTCCTGCTGCGGTTCTGTTCAGTGGCGATATCTGTACTTCAAAAATGCAGAAGTTAGCATACTACTAGCACACATTCCCAAGCACATATACACACATACACTTACACATGCACAATTTAGGACTATACTGATGAAAACCGCGGAGCGACCATCCTCTGGCTCTGCAAAATTCGAATTTCATTTTATAATCTCGCCGTCATTCTCGTCAATATCCTTCCACCATCACCACAGGTAAAAGTATATACCTAACCAAACCAGGCCAACCTTGCAACCAAGCTGATCCCAACCTTTAATTAATTTGGCATCCACCGAAGCAGAACTCCCCCCCTCCTTTTTCAATAATATATCCCTGCTAAAAATGGCTATACATATCTACATACCAATATTATCATACCCAACACAAAGAGCTAAAACCTTTATCCAACAGAAAGGTAGTCTCCACACACAACGGTACTGGCGTGTGTATCTTAATCGAAAAGGCCTCTAAAGTGATTCCTTGACGGATGATAAAAGCTGTCAACTTGGGTTAGTTTGTAACTACAGTTGATTTGTAGTGAAAGCGTAAAACTTGGACGGAACTTGAATACACTGAATACGAACAGTACATATGTACATATATGCGGTTGAGGATTTGTTGGCACAGGTGAGGGAAAAATGACAGTTTTGTGGTGAATATAAACAATGCATTTGCGGTTGCACGGTTTGATGATTATAGCCTTGATCGTTCAGATGTAGTATAAACCACATTGAATAAAATAGGCAAGTTCTGTGTTTGAATTTGTATAAACGCGACAGACATAGAGGGTCCTTGATATAACAGAACAATAATTTAAAGTGACACCCTAAGGGCAATGATTTTTGATTGGGCGAACATCAAAAAGGTGTTTTGGAATTACAATTTGTTTTATGTTCAAGTGCTTTTGATGTGTTTGATGTTTTTGAAAAGCATACTGCAGATGGAAGTCATAACATTTTATTGCTCTCGATAAGTTATCTGTAGAAAGAATGTTTTCGAAATTACCAAACAGCAACAGCGAAGGTGGCTTAATTTTATGTCACGGTACTTATAACGGTATATGTGCCATGTACCTACCAACCTATGGTTAAATTAATGTCTAAGTAGATAGATTTTAAAAGCCCTAGGAACGATTGGTTAAATTGTAATGTTGTAACTTGTATAAGTTTGAAATGCTCTTACTTCTGTCATAAAATAAGTCAATTAAAATTTTATATTTATGTAGAACATTTTGATCTTAAAATTTGTTAAAACCCAGCAATAAGAAAGTTATATTATTCAATTGCATAAGTAATTTTGTAATAAAATTTCACCTTAGTTGTAAAAAAATTGTTTTTATCTAAATGATAGATAATTTTTTATTGCGCATTCCAGGTTATAAAATATTTATTCTTCTTTTTAAATCCAAAATTAGAAAATTTAAGACTGTTAAACACTACCAATTTTTTTTTTACAAAGCTTTGCTCATGGAAATAAAACACATGCGGTGATGGAAAGAGTTTGATTTTCTTAAAGGATTTTCAAGAATTATATTTTTATTTTAATAGGTGCAATACATTAATTATATTTTTTTCAAAATATAGTTTTGTAATGAAATAAATGTTTTAATATTGTAATGAAATGAATGTTGTAGTTGTAGGTCGTGTATAGCAAATCCTAACCAGGGCTGTCGTTTTGAAAATTTGCATGGGAGTATTTTAGAGGATTAGAGGGGAGTATTTTTTGTTTGTGGGGAGTACGAAAAAAAAGCATTCACACTTGCGCTTTCTGAATTCCGATTTGTATTGACAAAAAATTCCAAGCCAATAGAGATAAAGAGAGAATAGACAGTAGATACTTTAGCCACGTTCAGGATTAATTAGGATAGCCTATACTTGGATACATGTTTGATTCTGAATGACTAAAATGGGATAGAGGTTATATTTGCTATCAAAAATCAGCTGTTTTTGTCTTTCTTATCGGATAGATGAGTATACCACAATTTTTAGGATAGGTTTAGATCTTCTTTTTGCTAACAGCTGTTTTGTAATCAGATGTTTTTTTTTCACTAGGAATTACAACATCACAAAGCTTTGGATGCAATCCATGAACGCGGCCATTTATTTCAGACTCATGTGCATGTCATAAGAATGAATACGTTCAGGTTATTCAAGGGTTGAACGCACCAGACGGAATAGGAGATTTCATCCTTAATTTGATTTTACTTCTAACAGTTATTAATGAATTTTTGCATTTTTTATGAGAGTACAATAATATAGAGGGGAGTATGGAAGTAGTAGCCGTCGCGTGATGGTTAGTGCGATGGACTGTCATGCCGGAGGTCTAAGGTTCGATCCCCAGCCTCACCACCTATTTATTTAAAAAAGAAAAAAACGGCTACTGCCTCTTGCATGCGAGGAATTGACAAATCCTCTAAGAGTATCTCCTGTCACAGAAAAGTGCCGCTCGTTTTAGCCGTTCGGATTCGGCAATAAACTGTAGGTCCCCTCCATTCCTGCAGACACGCACACAGGAATGGTTGAGAGTTGTAAGTCACTAGGCCCTAGTTCTTCATGAGCTGTTGTGCCATCAAATTTATTTATTTTTTGAGTACGGAAGTACAGTGGATGCCTGCCCAGGGGAGGGTGACTTCGGCAGCCTTAGTCCTAACCTAACTAGCTCTTACTGCTTGTTATATAATATAGCTGTTTTTGTGACTTGTGGTTTGGTTGCCTGGAGCTCCTGACTAACCAAAATCATAGAAAGTTTCAACTTCAATTGAACAAAAAGACTTAAGATAATAGTTTTATAAAAAGAAACCTGTTAAAAGTATTTATTCTCATTCTCACTGGTTTCGATAAAAATTACACAAATCTTATACTAATACTTATAACAAATTTTGATTACAGTGAATGTAAAAAGTAAGCAAAGTATACATAAGCTACCGATTCTTAAATTGTTTTTATTTCTTTTTTTCTTCTTTCTTCTTTCTGCTTTCTACTTTCTTCTTTCTTCTTTATTTTTTGTCTATTGGGATACCTAACGGTTTTCCCAAAATTATTTTTTTGGCGTTCTTATGTTCTTGTTTTTATCTACTTTGGTTTCATTTTTTCATAAATACACGCTGTTAAGTACCATTTTATTTTTCTTCTGATGAAAGCATAAAGCGAATCTATGTATAAAATAAGCATTGCAGTGACTTGATTCACTGGTGCACTAGATGGATTTTATGCTGATTCCAACATTGCGTAATTGAATGAATAAGATATTATAATATATTTTTTTAACAAAAAAAAAACTAAATTGAAAAAAAAAAAAAAGATTTTGCATATTATTCACAAAAAAAAATTACAGTAATTCGTCTTCCAGTTATGTCAACAAAAGATTTTCTTTTTGAAAACTTTCAATGCCCTTAACTCTCTTTCTATAGGGACATATACCTAAAATACCAAAACTACATATACTTATACGAAACCTACAAAATACTTGCTATTCATTCAAAAAATCTACAAAAGAAAAGAAAGTCGTTTAAAACTCAAAAGGTATCTTTTCTTATCTCTTTCTGCTAGACAATTGATTTAATATCCTGAAACTGTAAAGTAAATAATTCTCTAGAAAAAAAAGTTCAGAACTTTTTTCCCTTTATCAAGTTTATGTCAAGAGCAGAAGAAAAAGTTTTGTTTAAAAAATGAAATCAAAAATATGTGCATATACCTACATATACAGATATACCTTGATTTTAAGCGTCAGAAGATGACTGATTAACAAATAAATTATGAAAACTTTTAAAAAGATTTATAATCGAACAATAAACGGCTCTAATATGACATTCTTTTGTTCAAGGCATGTCACATGCAATGCGTGGAAATCGGTTTGTGATAATTTTCCTTTAGAAAGTCATTTTTGCACTGATAATATACAGTGAAACCCAATCTTTCTGGACTCAATTTTTAATGCTTATTTTTTTAAACTAAAGGCCTAATTTAAGAGAAAAAATCATAAAAAACTTGGCAGAGTTTTTCGAAAAATTATTTATTTAGCTTTTAATTTATTCAATTTGAGGTCATTAAACATATCACTTGTCACTTTCAATAGTTCTAGTTCACTAAAAAAAACATCGGTTTTTACCTTTTTTGTTTAAAAAGCTAAAAACTTTGACTCGGTTTTGTGACCAACTTACCTACATACTTAACTGTATCTACTTTTTGTTGAAGCTTGAAGGGGCTTACAAGATTTTGTTAATGACATTCTTTACACATACATACATAAAAGGAACAAAACCAAAAATTGCTTTATTTTAGATATTAAATAACAGGTTTCATTTGATAGATAATTCTCACTATAGAAAACTTACAATATCAATTTTAGTGCTTTAAGGGCCACTTACACGAAAGTTTTCTGACACCATAGTAACCTTTGATTTATATGTACATATATAAGAAATAATTGAATGCAATCTTAAACCTGACTGATTTGAGTCAAGTTACGTTTTATCAAAATAATTTGTCTATATACGTTTAAAAAGCTATCCCCTCCTCCCTTTTTGGATAAATATTAAAACTCTGAATAGTTTAAGCCTTAAAATTTGTTTATTTTTCAATGGGGAAAATTCATAGATGTTGTTTAAGCTGTTGCTAAGCAAAACTGCAGTTTAGCTTATGGAAACTTCATCAGATAAACTCCAGTTTTGCTAAGCAACAGCTTAAACAATATCTATGATTATGCCCTAATGTGTTTTTTGTTAGTTAGTTGTTATACCCTAATTTATTATTTTCTATTAGTGCAATTAAAAAACGAAGAGTTAGTTAGCTATCCTGATTTAAACTTTTCTATCAGTTTGTTTTGTGCGAGTGGCTCTGCTCCTAACAAAAGTTTAAATTATTAAGATTGGAGTGGAGGACTCTTTCCCGACATATACTTTAATCATAGCCGAAGACCTTACATTTTGAAATAATGTTTTCCGCAAAATATCCAATGCATTCCTTGCCTTGACATTTAGGTACTATAAAAACTGGTTCACAAACCCTTTTTTTATATAAACTTGTTTCCAGGATAATTTCCTGTGACAATTTATTCCTGATTAATAGTTTTTTTTTACTCCATATTTACCATTCCATTCAGTTTTTCAATTTCATTTTGCCATTTTTCCATTCACCGTTCGAATAGGATATGCTTTTTAAACGATGGCAAGTGCATGAAAATGTGTTTTCAATGTACCTAATACCCAAGGCCGTAGCCAGACAAATATTTCGGTGGTTGGGGGGGGGGGTAATGACTTTTTGAAAGATTATTTTTCGCTTTTAAGTATGTTATCTACAGAGACCCCTCTATGATATTATATGAGGATATGAGGACCTCTTACAGTAATTCAACAAACTGTTGAACTTCTCAGTCAACTTTTTTTTAGAAAAGGCTTCCCTCTTCTAAAGAAAACAACCAATTAATTTTTGTAAGAAAATCAAAATCAAACTTGCAAATTTTGAAAATATATGTGAGAAATTCAGTGATGTAGTCCATGGTACAATAAAATAAACATAGAATTTGATTGTTAATTAATATTTTCATATCTATTACTTATCATCACAGAATGAGTATTTATCACAAAAAATAACATTACATAAATATCTATACGTAGGTATTAAAAGTATTTTTTACAACAGCTAATTAAGCCCTCTGGCCTTCTGTGCAGCAAACACATCTATAACCTCTTCAGTATTGATATCAATTTCTCTATGAATTGACATCAAAGCTAATCCTGTCAGTCTTTCATCGCCGGTAGAGTTTCTCAAATATGTTTTTAATCTCTTTATCGTTGAAAATGTTCGTTCCGGTGTGCATGTCGAAACTGGAAGGGTAGCCAAAATTTTCAAAAGTTTGTGGATGTTTGGAAAAAGTTGTTGGTTGCATCTTTGAAGAGCTTCTATTTCATTTTTCGCACGGTCTTCTGGTAATTGTTGGTGGCATTTTGTCTCCCATAGTAAGAATTCAGCCTCCATAGTGTCCCAATCCAAAAATTTCTTATACAACTTAAAATTGTCTTCATTAAAATTAGTTTCATTTTTACCGATAGTCGATAGTATTAAAATATACAAAGAAGAAAGTGTCGACTTATGATTCTCGAATCTTATTTTAAGTTGACTAGTAAAGTCATCTAAGAGAGGAATCAAAATTTTTATCCTAAAAGTTCCCATTTTACGTTATTTTAGCACTCAAAAATCTCGAAAGGTGCAAATTCTTAGCAAAATATATAGAATGTCAGGTCAAAATGACAAAACACATGTAATTTGTGAGTTGTGACCTGCTCTGAAGCAGATCACAATTTCGATTGTTTTTGTGACTCTCACAAGTTTTTTTGACTTTGGGGGACAATACGAAAAAGTCACAAAATTAATTTCACCACCTCTTATGACTTGTGAGGTATCAGTGATGGCGGGGAGAATCGGACTGTTAGTGCAGAAATTTGGAAAAACATTTTAATAAAAAGCTATTAATAAAAAAAAATTATTTCTAAAAAAATTTGGGGGGGGGGGGGAGTTCAAACCCCTGTGAACCCCCCTGGCTACGGCCTTGCTAATACCTACATTCGTTCATTCTTTTTTTGAGTTATTTTTATCCAATATTGCAAGGAATAATATTTAAAAACTTTCGTTCAAAATATTGACTTATTAATTTGTGACTGTTGCCAGCATTTAAAGTCACTTAAAAGTCAACTTTATATAATCTATGTCAATTTTAAAAGTGCGTACATCATATGATTTTAGTCGATCAGTTTTTGTTTTGTCTTTTGACTTAAAAAATTAAATATGATATGAAAAGGCTCTTCTTAAAGTAACTTATTACTTAATTTATATAACCATATGACAAAAGACTATGATCTATGACAAAAGACTGCCCAAAATTCAGTAGCGTATTAACGTTTTTTGCCACCCTAGGCTATTTCAAACATGCCACTTTCTCGCCTCTCCAGAATTTCGTCACACATATTTGACATAAAACATTAATCAAAGAAAATAATAACACAGCAGTTTCACCTTCACTTATTGGGTCTTGTTAATAAAAAAAAAGTAAAAGCTGTTTTTGAAAGTAGCTAAAGCTAGATAGTCATAGCTTTTACTAATAGCTAAGGCTAGAAAATCCTAGCTTAAGCCTTGTTTTATGTGAATAAAAAAAAAATACACTTGTTAGCTTGATCTAGATAATTTTAGTTTAAGCTTCACATTTTTTAGCTTTTGTTTGTTTATTCACATGTGTCACAAAATTTGAGTTTTAGATGGAGAAGTGCAAAAATGTTTCTTTATCAGTCAGCATCAACTGTACGTTAACTGTTTGTAAACGGATTTCTTCATTGGAAAAACTAATTGTATGTCATTCCTTCAAAGGTGAATTCAGATTTTTGTGTTATCATTTTTGTTCAATTTTGAACAAGTAATTGATGTCCGTGAGTTGTGGCCATTGAACTTCCACACTTGCTAATTCGTATGCTGCATGCATGGCTTGTCTCTTGTTTATAAGGGCTATGAGCGGAGCGTGGGAGCCTTTCCAATCATCAGCATATCTAAGATTTTTCAAGGTCGAAATAGGGGTGCAATCAATAACTCTAAAATCAGCAGGAAACGTCTATTTTACCCTCAATTTTGCTTTTTCTGATTCAATTATTATTAATTGTTGACAACGTGCCTAACATTTTTGTTAACTGACTCTAGTTTTATTCAGGTATCTGGAAAATATTCTTATTCTCTGCTCAGAAATCTGTGCCCTTCTCTACGTTCTGCTTAGTCCCCTTAAAAATATTCAAAAAGCAACTGCCTTTTTTTTATATTTTTTATCTTTACTAATTTTTTTATAAATCTACTATTTTAAAGGAACAATTTTTGTTGTCTTACTCTTATAAAATCAGTCAAAGGTTTCTAGACAGGAGTGAAAGAATATGGAAATTTGTGTAGCTTTTACTATAATATTCTAGTTTAAGTTATTTTTAATCACACGAATTGAAGGTTAAGCTGATTCAACTGACTGCAGTCATTACAACTCTTACATTTTTAAATTGCCTTGATATAATTTGTGACTATAATAGGACTTGTTTCACAATGTCTAAGTAAGTTCTGAGTTAGCAAATCGGAACTTTACTTGATAGATTTTCCTACAATTTTATGTCAAAAAAGTTCGAATGAGCTTACTTAGAACTTTATTTAGACATTGTGAAACAAGCCCTAAATATAATAAGGAAATTAGTAGTTATTTTGTGTCATAAAATGTTTAACTCAAAATATTTAACTTAAAATTGAATGTCTAAATAATTTTACTAACAATTTTATCTCCTCTATGGATTGATTTAATATTTAAAAAAGACATTTTAAAATCAGACTTCATTATAACCTCAGGAAATGATGGTAGGAAAATAACATCCTTCGTTAATAATGTATGTAGAAACCTTTCAATAACTGATTAAATTAAAAAGTATAGTCGTATTTATTAGATTTTTGACTGTTTAAACAATGTCTAAATGTTTTGAAACAGTCGGAAATATGCTTTATTTAATAAAAAAAAAATTACATTTGTCAAGGTTTAGACAATCGATTACGTTGTCTAAAATAAGATAAAAAGTAAGCTCACTATAGCAACCATTAGAAAGGTTTTTTAAAACTTGGACGGCTGTCTAAAATTAGTAAAAGTACGGCCAGTAATTTTTAAATCATATTGACCTTTCTCCTAAAAAAACAAGTTCAAAACTTCAAAAGTTTTAACTTTTTAAAAGTTGTTTTCTAATTAAAGTTTAAAGTTTCCTTATCTTAAACCATCACATTCTCTGTTTATGCTTTTGCAAAAAAAAAAAAAAAATCATACCCATAAACCGATAGATACTTTACTCTTGCTGTCCTAAAAACTACAAGAAAAGCAAACAACCAGCCATCAAGCGATAAAACCTTTCCTAAATGTAATTTAAATCTTCCCAAAATTCCATATACATTATACTGGCCTTCTATAGATAGTTCATTAAAACTTAGGTATATATACTATAACTGTAACCAAAAGCAGATGATTCCTCTCCTACACACAAATATGCCTGCATAAAATTACACAAGATACATAGAATAATAATTATTACATTACCCAAAGAAGGGCCTAAACTTTATTTCTCACCCCATATAGTTAATTTTTTTTTCATGTTGGTTGTTTCCGGTTGTTTGTCTGTATTCAAATATCAAAAGGGACACATTTATATTATATCTCTTAAAGTTGTTTTAATTTCTTCATTAAATATTAATTTTTCGGGGATAAAATGGTCTTCGTAAAATCTTACAATCTACTCTTGTTTTTTTCTAGGTACAAAAGGGTGTTAGGTAAATGTTATAATTTTGTTTTTTTTTTTTGTATGAACTATATTCTCTATTTGTGCTCAATAAAGAACACCTCTAAAATACTGTGCTGCTATTTTCCATCGAAGTAAAACCCCTGTCTTTGGGCTTTGAATTTTTGCATCAAGATAACAATCCAAAACATACTTAAATGTCAACGAAAATGTGGTTTACATAAACAAATATCGACGTTACGAGTATGTATAATAGTCGGCCTAATCTCCTGATTTAAATTCAAAATAAAACCTGTGAAGTGATGTGATGTGATAAATTAGTGCCTAATTTTTCAAGTTAATCCAGAGTAAAAAATCTTATTGGATTGCTTAACTCCGAATGTATTCGACTGCCAACTTTTTCTCATAATCTGTAATTTTTCCACCACCTGCTTTTTTTTTCTCTCCTCTGCATCAAAATTTTCACTATGTTCCTCCAAATTTTCACTTTTTCTTCAAATTTTATAACAAACTATCTGACCCGACAGACGTTGTCCTGTCTTAGCCATGAATTCGAACTGGGATAGATAATAAAAAAAAAATGAGTACCTACTTCAAGAGGATTTACCATCATGTAAAGAGAAAATAACCAAATGTTATGACCCTTAAAACAAATATAGCCGAATTTGGTACCCACTGATAAATTTTTATATTTCCATTTTTTTTTTATCTTGTAGATAATCTATTACATGTGGATATAGTAAGAGAGAGAGGTGAAAAAATCCTCTTTATTAATCTTTGCCTCTTTTTAGTTCTTATGTATAACATTACAGATCATTTAAAATAAATAATACAAAATAAGCATTAGTGGAGTCACTGTGGCGTATACGTACTTTTTTATCAGCATATATGTACCTATTAGATAGACTTAAAAATCTATACATCACAGCTTTACAGTTCATTTTATATAATTGGATATATTTTGAATAACAAACCCCTCTTAAGCCAAAATAAGTCTTTATGCGAGTTAAGTAAGAGTTTGTTGTTTTTCACTGAAGAGCAGATCAAATTCGTCGCAAAAAAGATTCGCGGCTCTTCAGGACGAAGTCATCCAAGAATAATATCTGCATGATTCTGTAATAGTAGTTTTCATTGATATTCGGGTTTTGTTGACTGAACTGAACATGGGCAGCATCATTCCAATGTTTTCGTTCAGAAACCAAAAAAATGGTACTCTACAAAAAGTAACTACAAAAAGTATCAAACAACATTTTGTTTTTAAACGACGATATAACGTCATCAACGTACTTTCCAAGACAAATTAAATTTATTAACTCCATGGAAAAATATGCCACGCCAGCAACTTTGCTCCCGAAGTGGAAATTTCCTAAAGAAAAAATCCAGAAGAAGTTATTTCAGAAGGACAAAATTTTTACATAGATGGATGAAAAACGAATTCGGTTTTGTGAGCTGGACTACTGAGGAGACGTTCGGTATGGCGTAGCGGATGCAACTCAATGGATCATATTTTTGTTTTTGTAAAAAAATTGTAGGTTAAAGCTTTTTCATAATCAGAATACATTTTCGAAAAAAAAAACTTCATTTATTTTTCGCATCTAACTCATGCAGTGTGAACTTTGGTGTTGGATTGACCACACAATAATTGGTCGATAATAGGTGCGTTCGCGTACAAGTCCGAAACTACCCAAAACTACCATTTTCTACTAGATTTAGTCCAAACCTATTCGCGAATGTATTTATTTCGGGTATAGTTTTGGGTAGAAGAGAGCGCTCGGGAGAGAGTAAACTATTTCCCATTCTTGCCAGATTTTTCCCGAGAAATTTTTTCCAACAGAAAATGGTAAGTTCGGTGTTCTGTCAAAAAGCTAGTAGGAAGTAAGAAAACAACAACAAAAATACAAATTGGCTGCTGTTTGTTTGCTTTTAGTTTTAGTTTTAGTTTGTTTTTTCTTAGAAGTGAATATTTTTCTTTATATCTAATATTTTTTGATAAACCTGTGAAAAAAATTGAAAAGAAGTGTGTTAAGTTCAATTGAATTTGTTTACTTCAATTTTAATTAAGAATTTCAGTAAAATATATTCCAATGTTGTGGTTTTGTTTACTTTTTCTTTTGTTTACTTTTTTGGGACTGGCAGACATTTTTGGTTCAAAGCGTTCGTGTACTTTTGGACTGTTTCCATTCTTTTTGAGAGAATTTTATCTCCACTCTTCAAAAATTGACAATATGCCAGTTTTAGTCCGGAAAGTGCACGAAAAAACCTAAAATCGATTGAGGGCTTATTTGATAGCTTATTAAAAGTACTACAAATGACTTCATGAGCATTATTTCAAAAAGTCAAAGGTAATCGAGTTATCTCAACAAAAGTCGCACCACCACCAAAACTCGATGCATAGGCGAACTTTGACCCGCTATAACTTAAAGCTTAAGCAATAGATAGTAATCGTTAGTATCTTATTTTGCAGATAATTTATTTTGTAGATAATATAAGATATAAGGTTTTAGTTGGAGATTTAGTTGTTAAATAAAATGGTAACGAGTTCTTCGATAAAAACCAAACCAATCTCTTTTTCAAGATGGCAGTTCTTCCCTAACACCAAAATTTCCAAAAACTCGATTTTATACTTAGGAGGTGTACCCAACCAGATACCATAAATAAAACTTTGTCAATTGAAAAATGCAATTTGATTTCCTAATTTCACTGGACTATTATAAAATATTTGTTTTTTTTTTTTTTTTTTAATTTCAAAAGACTAAGCATAACTTTCTCTACAGTTTCCTGAACTTGTTGAGTACTATTTTTTTTTTGTTGTTTTGCGAAAAGATTTGCTCACAGCCACAGCACATTTAAAAGTTAACTTTAAAATTATTATTGAGAAACATTTTTGTAACGAAAGAAGTTATGAAGTTTTTGACAGCAAATTTATTGCTTTGTCCCATAAAAGGTTCCTAAAATAAAATCTTCTGGATCAATTCTTTCACAACATGTCAAAATAACTTCCTATTACATTTTCGGACTTTGTTGGTGAAATAAGTTTTGGGTTTTTACACTCAATGACATTTCACCTTCTTTTTCAACTTTACCCACACTTTTTTTGTTATGCCTATAAAGGCGAACATTATGACCCCGTAAACAGTCAGCACACAGAAAGTTTTTCCAGCAACAACATCCTATGTACGTTAAGTATGTTTGTGTATGTTGCTTATAGTAGGAGGAAATAAATTGCTGTCTAAGTTGCATTATTGATGAAGAATTTTAGGATTTCATCTCGATTCACAACCTGAGCCTCGCAACCTACTTTGTGCTACAATTTTGTTAAGACGTACATACACACATTATAACATCGGAACATGACACGTGATTCGATTTTTTCATTCACAATTAATTGTCAAGGGCTTTTGGTTTGGCGGATGTGGGGAAGTTTGTTTCTCCATTATAATAATTTTCCGAAACGAAAATGTGTTCATGGAAATCACTAATCCGGCACGAGCATGAGAAATTCCTTTTTTGATTCAATGTGGTTGCGGGTCTGAATGTGTATGGGAAGGTAGTATGTACTTTATTACCCTGTTTTGTTGGGGGTGAGAGGCTTTGTAATTACAAATAGTTGTTGATGATGATGATGGGATGTATAATAAGAGACCAAGGTCTGTGGTACCATGAAATGAGGTCGATTCGAGTTGGCGATTTGCCTCTATGGCGTAGGTTTGAACATTATGGTGATGCCATCGAATAAGATATACAATTTTCTCTACCACAGCCAGAGAAACAAATAGCACAGTAAACACAGAACTCATTCTACAATCGAACTTTATAATGAAACAAAGATTTTCGTGTCCGCATTTAATTTAAGACCATTATTCCGACATGTGCCGATGACAGTTTGTAAATATTTCATATTTTGTATTGTTTAAATTAAATTATGGTATGGTTTTGTATTTTTTTTTTTATTACCTAACACAATTATCATTATTTACAAAATTTAAAAGATACATCTTTGATTTCAGAATTTCCATTAAATTGCTGTTAAAATAAAAATAATGACTAGGACTTGATAACTTGATAAAAGATCAAACAAGGTCTTATTGACTGATCATATATCTGACTTTTGGCTTATTCTCTCTCTTCGAGAAAGAAATCGAAGTTTTTAACTCATAAATTGCTATAAGGAAACCAATAAAATTACCATTACAACTCTCAACCATTCCTGTGTGCGTGTCTGCAGGAATGGAGGGGACCTACAGTCTATTGCCGAATCCGAACGGCTAACGAGCGACACTTTTCTGTGACAGGAGATACTCTTGGAGGATTTGTCAATTCCTCGCAAGGGGCAGTAGCCGTTTTTTCTTTTAAATAAATATAGGTGGCGAGGCTGGGGATCGAACCTTAGACCTCCGGCATGACATAAATATACTCTGTTCAACAAAAATTGTCAGAACAGGGCTTATGTGAGAGGTTTTTTAAAAACACTGGTGCTGGTATAAACAATATCACTATACTGATTTGAAGAAATTTCGAAATGAAAAATATATTATAACCCACTGACTTGAATTCGGGAATTGTTGTTGTTATCCTTTGGAAAACTTTTACATGACCAGTATGCCCTACTGCCGGTAGCGCAGAAAACTTTTTTTTTATGTAAATTTAAGATTCCAACCAGCCTAGGAATTTTCCGGAAATTTTAATATAATATTTTTTCGTAAAGAGACAGAGAGAAGAGAATGGTGCACTCGGGCGTATGCGTACTTTTTCTATGTTATGGTATTTTATTAAAATAGTAGTGCATGCTACCGAGTGCATGTTACCGATTTAAAATGTAAATTTAAAATTTTTTTTTTTAATGTAAATAAAAACCATAGAAAACATTTAACTAAAATTCTAAGTTATCACAACTTACTAATTAATGGAAAATTGTTCGAATCTAGACCTCCTACTTTGATATAATGACGTACGCTTTGCGTGCATGTTTTATTTTGATTTCAATATAATTACTTCCTTTGAGAGTGCAAATCCTGAAGAATTTTATTCTTTTCTTTCCTATTCTTTTTTTCTTTTTTTGAATTTAGACATTTTTTTAATTTTTTTTTTTAATTTTAACAAAAACCATTCGGTAACGCTATACTTGAAAACTCTTTGAAGATTAAATCTGTTCCCGCAGGAATATCTAGAGTGAAACATAATTTAATCCAACAAGAAAATAATTCCTTATAATTAAAGCAGTAACCAGAACATTATTTGTCTGTATTTCAAGTTTAATATGCCTGTTTTCTTTTCTTTTTTAAATTAGGTTTAATTCGTATACTCACAAAGATAAAAGTACTGGAGTAGGTTTTCCAACAAAATTACCTTTATTCCAAAAAAATTATTAATAAATTCATAATTTGTCTACGTGTACCTACAAATGACTCTAAGCTATTTTTATAATTCTATCTACAACATCATTAATTCATTCATAATTGTTCTACGTAATTACTATATATGCGCTCATGGTATTAAAAACCCACGTATCTCTTTATTCAAAATTAAGCTTAAGTAGCTTAAACATAAATTTTATTTTCACTTATGCGTTTCCTCATTACCATAAATTTTATTTTATCCGTTAATTTATACCTACACTGAAAAAAATTCTTTAATTTTCAAATTTAATTAAAAATCATTTATTTTATTTTTTTGTATTTATCTGGAATTATAACTCACCCTTTTGAGTAGATAAGATTCTATATAGAATGTCGTTGATAGAAAGCTTAAAAAATGTATGCTAGTAGTTCAGCTATATATGTAGGTACATTTTAAAAATTACAAACTGTGCATCTACATTCTACAGTGTCAGAAGTATACTGCTAGTCCTATGAAAAAAGGAGCCCATGCGCTTTGTTTGAAGCTTAAAAGTCATATTTTTCATGAATGCAAATCTGATTACAAGTCTTAAGCAATTTGTTCAAGTGCTTGAATTAAGCGAAACATTCTCTTTTTCTAAGTTATTACAAAAAATATCAGAAACTTATGAGCACAAAAAAAAAATATGTAAAATATACATACATATTTCTTAAATTAGGAAATGGACAAAACATAATTACTTAGATTTTTCACAAACATATGTAGTATATATATCTGTTTTATTCATAAAGAAACATGTTTAATATTGTAATCCTATTGTTTTGATTTAATTTTTTTTGTTAAGTTACTGATATTTTGTTTTTCAATAATTGATGTATTTTGTGTTTTTTGGAAGATAATTTTTTATTGTATGGTTTTTGGGTATGGTAATTTGTGTATGGTTAATTTGTCTACTTTTTTTCTTCTGTATTTTTTTTTTTTTTTTTTTTTTTTTTGGATTCCATTTTTTATTAGCCGAAAATAAAAAAGACGATCTATCTATGTTAGAAAATTTCGAAGACTAATAACATTTTAAATTCAATGAATCTTATATCTTTAAGATTAAATTTTTACGAAAAAAATAATATTTTTTTGTTCTGTATGCAACCCACCAGACTCAACACATCCATTTACTTTAATTCCAGGTCACTGTTGAAATCCAGCTAAAATTTTCTAAAGTGACATGATAAAAATGACCCTCACACCTGGGTTCCCAGCTCCCTTAATTTCCATAATGAGCTCAGCTCGTGTGTGGTAAAGGATTAAAAAAAAAAAGAAACTAACAGGACACTTATAAAATAAAATCTATTTGCATATCTCTATTCTAAAAACTGCACACATCGAGGAAGAACCAAGGTAAGTTTTCAGTAAAAATTATTCTAGCTGTAATAAAAGAAAAAAGTATAAGGGATGATGACTGTGATGTTAATTCCATTAAATTAACAAAAAAAAAAAAAAATTGATCCCATCCGGGACAAAAAAATCAACCATTTAAGCAAAGACCAGAATTTGTCTGCTCGGGATCCTGCATGTAATGATGATGAAAGAAAAACCAAATGAAAAATCCAGAATAAAGAAAATATACCCGCAACACATTAAACCAACCATAATATGTTTGTATATATGTTTAGCTGTTACATATCCTTAATTTAGGAGCTAATTGATGGATACGTTTTAGTGGCAGGATTTCATTATCATGTAGGTACCGGGGTCAGGTCAGTCTTGTGTGATTTATTAATTTGTCCCTTTTATTTGGTTTTGTGGCTCATTTGAGTTTTTCACAGTGAACATTTATGGAATATTTGTGTTTGTTTTTGTGGGTTGTGACCTGAACAATTTTGTGAATCTTTTTAATTAGATTAAATCATGCACATAACTTTCGCCATTCAGATTTGATCAATTGGGAAACAAATATATATTATGCAAAGATATAGGGTTAATAGAAGAAAAATATTCCATGGTCGGAATTGTGTGCATAAAATAGGGTTTGGAAGTAGCGAATTTTTATAAATTTTTGTTGATATTGTTGATATTGATATGATTCATTTAATTTCTTTATTCCTACATTCCTATTTGTAGACAAAAATAATTGGAGATTATAAAAAGAGGCATAAAACTCGTTCTGTAAAGTGTACTCAAAGTGAAGAAAAAAGAAAAAAAAAATCAAAAATCATTAGTAAAAATAATTTTCTAATATAAAATAAAATTTCTTGATTTTTAGTATTTAATAATTCACTTTGAATAACTTAATTAAAAAAAATTGTTTGTAAATATTTTTTTTTGAAAAAAAAAAAAAATTTTCTTTAATTCCAGTTTTTGCTATATCTTTTTCCATCAAATTGTAGACCATACTTACAGTGGTGCACAGATTTTCTATCAAAACCATTGAAGCTATTTTCAACCCATTTCCGGCGGCTACCAGTTTCAGTTGACTTAGAAACTTGAAATTTCAAATACCTATTGTCTATTTTTGGTCAAACTAGAGGAAATCTGTAAGAAAAGTTTTAGAAAAGCTTCTGGTTTTCCAGAAAATTCAAGTTCTCCGAGGGCTGCCTTTATTCTGGTTCTAGTTAAGCTGCGACATTTACTAAGAAAATGAAACCCTCAACATAAGTCAGATGTGCTGATGCCCATTCTGCTCCTGTGGTTTCCAATTGAGTTGTGATTTGTTATGATTTCACCTAAGAGGTATAGTTGAGGCTTGATTAGCTGTTTTTTCTTTCTGTGAGATTCTCGGACTATCATGCCGGAGTTCTAGGTTCGATCCACAGCCTCGCCACCTAATAATTTTTTTTAAAATAAAACGGCTACTGGCTCTTGCGATGAATTGATAAAACCTCCAAAGGACCCAATGGAAGGCTAAGTGTGTTGGTTGCACTGAGTATTCCTTAAGGGTACCGGAGATGACTTATAATAAGAAGCATACTTTATTTATCTTTGAAGCTTACTAAGATGAAAGAAAATATTCAATGAATATGCAACCTCGGAATTGTGTGCCTCATCCTCAATAAAAAATACTTTCTGAACGGCGCAGGGACATAAAGCCGAAATTAACTTGGGCCTTAAGTTCCACCCAAATGAGGCCCTTTATAATCTATTACATGTGGTTATAAGAAGAGAGAGAAGTGAAAAATCCTCTTAATTAATCTTTTCCTTTTTCTAGTATTATATAAGATTATTATTCAAAAATAATACAAAATAAGCATTATCAGAGTCACTGTGGCGTATACGTACTTTTTTTTTACCAGCAAATAATTAGAAAATCTGTACATTACAGCAAGCCCGTCTTTAATCAAAGTAAGTCGTTATGTGAGTTAAGTCAGAGTTTTTGAATACAACTAAACACTTTGATACGAAAAAAGTTTTGCCTCTAAACCCAGGTGACACAATGTCATGCGCAAACTTTTTTTCCATTTATTATGTTCTCGGATCAATTGTTAGCAATTCGCAATTCAAGAAGGTCCAATTTTGAAAAATTCCTTTGAACTAAATGCTTATTTTGTAGGTAACATACGTCTTGTCAAAATTCTTCAGGGTGTAAAAGACAATTAAAATCCTACAATAAGATTAAAGGTGAAATTACTTAAAGTGAAATTATCATTGCAACACAATGACCATGAGTAAAGAACTTGTCCTTGGAACATATTACAAACACATAAAAAAAAAAATAAAAAAATTGCGGTAATTTCTAAAACATACTTAGTATGGTAGTGCAAATGATTCATAATAGCTTTATTGTTTTTTTGGCTGTGTTGGATAACCATCACGTCGGATAATGTCTTTATCTATACACAAAAAAAAAATTATCTGGGCAATCTGTCGTAAGCCTTTTGTGTGAAAACTAGACAGTGAAAGTATTATAAAAGAAAGAATACCTACCATAAGTGGAATTCCTCCTGCAAGGCAATGGATTCATTGTGAATGAAAAATTGCCCCACAAGATGCTTAGTCGTCTATTTAACTTCATTCTGTTTTCTATGATAAAAAAAAGTAAAATATGAAAAACAAAACAAAAAATGTATTTTATGTTCCCATTTATGGTAAATATATCTTTAGTCCAGCTATATTAGTTCACATATACATACATCCTTATTAATTTTCCTTTATATAGACTGAGATACTATCATCCATGAAAGGATAAATAAGAAAAGGAAAGGAAGGACAAAAAAAAAAAGTCAGTTTATTCATGGATTTTTTTCATGCCTATATCTTGGCTATACTCTGGCCTCCTTATTCAATAGCTGCCGATGATAGTGTCCAGCCTAATATCTTTCTTATCGTTTTGTTTCCTCCTCCTTCATTATTTTTGGTCAACACCCGTAAACTCAAACTGTTTTCTCGACCCTGTAATTAGCAATCTATATATGTTTGTACATATGGAAGTGATTAATTTATTGATGGTCAATAAATCAAATGAGTATAGTAGAATCTATATTATGTATTGAATACAATACATTTACCAGTTACCTACCTGAATGAAAAAGGGGATATTGTTCATATAGACCTAAATTATGTCATTCCAGACGATAGAAAGGCACATGACATATTCTGTATTATTAAAACTTAAACAGATTTATTTGTCAATTGGTCATCATGAGTAATATGGGAGTTTTTGGATAGATTATAGAAATTAGTGATGAGAGCATAAACTAACAACAGTTGTCATGCATTTAGACAGTAATTGTAGTACTTAAATAAATTGGTTTAAAATATCTAATTTATATTGTTCAATTCAGAGCAATTTGCCTATGCCCAAAAAGAACTAAGGAGTAATTAAAAATAATTATATAGAGAACTTAGGGATTGGGGTCAAAATTCTGTCTGAGTCGAAATTCTTTTGTCAAAATTCTGCTATTAAAATTCAGCTTTTAAAAATTCTACTAATTGTACCTCTGTTGATGACTTGCGAGCTGCCTACAATTGCTTCAAGAACGATATTAAATAGCTTGCATGATAACGCGTCGCTTCTGTAACCTTTCTCGACATCAAAGTGTTCGGTGGTGTTCTTATACCTACTTTGACGGAGTAGCAAGATTTCTCCATCGTTATCCTGTACAAGCGGACGAGTTTTGCAGGAATGCCGAGATGCGCCATGGCTCTGTATAGCTCGTCTTTGTCTACGCTATCATATGCGACTTTAATATCGATAAAGAGGTGGTGTGTATCGATTTGAACCTCCTAGGTTTATCCGAAAACCTGTCGGAGTGTGAACCTTTGGTCGACGGTTGATTTGCCGGGCATAAAATCACACTGATAGGGGCCGATCAGATCGTTGACAAACGGTTTTAAGCGATCGCACAGTACAGATGACAAGATTTTGTATGCGACGTTGAGGAGACTTATACCTCTGTAGTTGGAACAGGTCAGAGCATCTCCCTTCTTGTGGATGGGGCACACTATACCGAGGTTCCATTCATCGGGCATACTTTCCTCGGACCAAATTTTGGAGATAAGTTGGTGTATACTCCCTACTAAATCATCCCCTCCTGCTTTGAATAGCTCGGCTGGCAGGCCATCCACACCAGCAGCCTTGTACGTTTTAAGCTTGGCTATTGCTAACCGCACTTCATTTAGGACGGGTGGTTGGAAATTTTGACCATCATCGTCCAGGTTGAATGGAGTGTTCTGTCTAATAGCGGAATTTTGGCTATCTTCGCCGTTTATGAGTCTAGAACTTTCGGTAGAACTTTCGAACATCCCCCCTTCCGCTACAGTCCTCAATAGACTCGACCGCCCGCTTCTCATGCTCTCTCTTTTTCCTTCTGAGAAGTCGGCGTTCTTCCCTTCGTTTTTGCCCGTAGAGCTACCGGGCTGCTCTCTCAGCAGCTCTGGTTCTAGTCTGCAGCATTGCTTGGTAGGCCTAATTCTGTGCTGTATGCGCCAGCCTGCATTCCTCATCGAACCAGGGGTTTCGTTGTGGTGGCCTAGTGAAACCCAGCACAGGGTTATTTTCCCACGTCTAGACAGTGTTACAATGGAATAGAAAAAATGCATCTTTGCACCGGATAATAAATACCCCTATTATGTTTTTAATTTAAATTATTTTAGAAAATAGTTTTCAAAAAATTAATTTTCAAACTCAAATTTTTAACAAATAATGAAAACAAAAATTTTTTTTCAAATTAATGTTGTCCGAAACTTTTTTGTTAGTTATTAGTATTTTTGATCTTAATATTAAATGCTCCTATCAAGTTCTAACACCGGATGCTTAAATGACTTTTAGTTTTGGAAAAAATTGAAGATAAAAAAGTAAGTTTCCCTTAAATTCAATAATCCGTTATATTGTTGCTCCAAAGATCCTATATTTCCTATAAGTATTTCCTATAAGTAAAAAGTAGATTTGGTTATTTTCAATTTTCTCAAAAACTAAAAGATATTTAGACATCCGGTTTTTAGTGTTTGACTATAGAAATTATTGACTATAGAAACTATCGTAGGAGGAATTTTGAACAAAATAAGTTTCATTATTTTTGAAAATTTTGACTTGAAAATTAATTTTTCAAAAACTTTTCTCTAAAATAATTTGAATTTAAAAACAATATAGAAGAAAAGAACAGACTTCTGGGCTTTACAAAAAAGGCATAAAATCAAATTGTAAGTATTGCCCACGCGGTAGATATATTTTAGGTAATATCATTGGTGGTTTTGTTCTGTTCTGCGCATCTATCAAAATCGATAAAAAATGCTGGATCCAGTACCCATTTACATGTCAAATTTCGATATTTGTTGTTGTTTTTAATATTGCGGTGTGAAGTTTTTGGGAGCACTCTAGCAACCATTTTTTTATTTCTGACAGTCTCAATTCTGACAACCTTAGATTTGTGTACTGTGAGTATTGCCCTTCTTTTTAACGATTTTTTGTCTATTTCAAGTCGATATCGATTTTTTTAGAAAATATCGTCCCTCCTGCGATTTTATAATAGACCCACCAAAAAAACAAATTAAAACGTTGGGCTCATGCTATTTTTTATGAGTGCGCAATTACGGTACCCTACAAAAAATCATTTGCAAAAATTATTAATATTTAGAATGCTTTTCTTTTCATCTCAATAGATAAGATAAGATAAGATAAGATAAGATTTTTATTGCATTGCTTTTAAATTTACATTTCATTACATACATATTTTTATAGACAAAAATCATAATAGCATGGCATTTGCCGTCTGCCAGATTGACAATTAAAATATCTGTAATTTTTGTAATAAGCTAGCACAATAAAATTTGGTATTACAAAATAATATAATAATAACAATATAGTAGATAATTGAACAATAATTGGATTTAGTAATCGTCTAAAACACAACAAAAATCAGAAATCTTCACGTAATATTTGCGATCTATATCTTAACGCGATCTTGCAATAACTATAAAGCTTGGCAACATCCATCTCATTCAGTATAAATAGAACTTGTACTTCCGATAAAAAATCGCTTCCAAATATACTTCTTCTAATTTCTTTGAGAATTGGGCACCTTCCGATGAAGTGAATAACGTCCTCTCTCTCCGCTAAGTTACACATACTACAATCCAAAGGTAAATCAGGCCTGTGTGGTATGAAATTCAAGTTTAATAATTCACTCCGAAGTCTGACCATAGTAGCAATAACATAAACATTGTTTGAATCACGAAAGTAGTTTTTTTCAGCAAGATTGTGGTTGAGCCTACTGTACGTTGTTCTGAACAAGGAACCTGAAGCGTCCGCTAAATATTCAGCTCTGCACTTCTCATCTACCATTGATATCACTTCGTAAAGGACATCCTTACTGGCTGGTATATTTTCTACGTTTAAGTTAAAATTTAAATTGCATCCTTCTGCAAGGCTTAACCAATCCCTGTACCAGCTATTTTGATTTTGTATAGCACTAAGAACTACTTTTCTTACCAGCCGGGATTCAGGCAATTTGAAGACATTTAGTAGATAGTCCGCTTGCAGCTTTAAAGTTTTAATGAATAACGGAGAAAGACCAGTTTCCAACATAATAACGTAGTTTGGCGTGTTCGGTGGTAAGTGAAATATTCTTTTTACATAGAATGTTAAGAGTTTCTCAACATTAAGGAATTTTGTACAACCCCATACTTGCGAACCATACAAAAGTATACTTTCAGCAACTGCTTCGAATACTTTAAATTTACTGCTATGAGCTATGTGTTTATTCATAAAGCATCTTTTCCACGAAATATTAATAGCAGTTTTCGCTTTTAGCAGTTTTTCGTTAAAATGCTTCTCCATACTCAAGTTCTTCGAAAAAATAATGCCTAGGTACTTGTATTCATTAACACATTCGATATCTTCGCCATTGTAGTTCCATTTTTCATTCGACGCCATTCGTCCACCACCTTTTTTAACTATCATTACCTTCGACTTTTGAGTGTTGACTATTAAGTTCCATAGCTGACAATATTGGTATACCCTGTTAATCATGAGTTGTAATGTTTCAGGGGAATACGCGAACATGACAATATCATCTGCAAACAACAATGCCTTAATACGCACCCCTGCGAAATCAACTCCACCAGGAAGGTAATCGATGAGATCATCTATGTACAACGCAAACAAGGTGGGGCTTAATGTGCAACCCTGCCTCACTCCCGATGTGGTTGCAAACCAATCCGAAAGTTCCGTTCCAGTCCACACTGCAGCCTTTGTTCCTCTGTAAAATTCCTCAAGAATGCGTCCGAACTTCTGCGACAACCCCAGACTATACAGTTTGTAGAATAAGGCACCTCGGTCGATTGTGTCAAAAGCCGCTTTAAAATCAATGAAGAATACATACAATTTTCTTCCCTGGTTAATAAAGCTCGCCGCAAGACTTCTGAGCACGAAGATGTTGTCAATTGTTGAATACCCTGATCTAAAGCCAGCTTGAAATTCTTTCAGCAGGTTCCGCGTTTCAATCCACGTTATGAGACGTTTATGCAGCATCGTTGTAAATATTTTATATGATGCGTTTAGAAAAGAGATTCCTCTATAATTTGCCGCATCCAATAAATCTCCTGTTTTGTGAATTGGGAATATTATAGCATCCCGGAATTCGTCGGGGGAAAGATCACCCTCTCCTACTTTATTAAAAAGCATTACAAGACGTTCTTTGAGCATTAAAGTTCCGTATTTGTAGAACTCAACAGGAATACCATTCGCACCCGCAGCTTTTCCATCTTTAAGAGCCCCAAGCGTTAGTTCTAGTTCATCTAGTGTGAAAACAGAGTCCAGAATTTCGTTGGTGAAACCAGGTTTCGCAAAATGCCATTTTGTTGGTGATGATGTCGGATTCAGTAGATCATTGAAATGGGTAAGCAGTGAGTTAGCGCAGAGTTTTGTGTGGATGTTGAATTGTTTGCCATTTAGCCCAAGTAACAATTTTTCTTCTGTAAGGTCCAATTTTTCAATTTCTTGAAGTTATTATTTCTATAGAGCTTGTTTTTAGTTTGTAGATCGAAAGTGCGAATTTTTTAGGCTATTCTTTCGTACACAGTTTCTTTTAAACCTATTAGAGGTGTAATTTTAAACTAAATACAAGTATGAATGTGTACAGTTTCCTTAGTTTTTCGATAAGGCCAACTAAAATACGACTGGTAGAAGCACGGGAAGTAAAAGCTAAAAAATAGCTTCGACTATAAGGCTCCCTCTTAAGTTCATGTGAGGCCTGCTTACAAAAGGTTTAAAGAAGCTATTAATTGTTTTGGAATTAAGGTCGAAAACTCATAAATTCGATAAGTCTTGTGTAGAAAAGCCTGATAGAAGCAGCACATAAACGAAAGGTACTTATTTCGATAAATGTATCTCAGCGAAGTTGAGTCAGCTAATTTTGTTTTTATAAGTCCCGTGATAACAAGCCCGAAAGAAGTATAATTTTTTGTACTGTCAACCACATGATTAAGACACAATTATTTCTATTATTTTGTCTCAGGGTAGTTGTCTGAACTAATTCTTTTCGTATAAGTCCTGTATACACAAATCTGACACAAGCATAACTTTTGTACTGCCAAAGGCGCATGCGCGAGAAGCATTTATTTCGATGAGTTTGTCTCAGCGAAGTTAATTCAAATAATTTGGTTTATATTAGTCTTGTGTGCACAAGCCAGACACAAGCCTAATTTTGGTACTGTCAGGTGCATGCGCGAGAAGCATTTATTTCGATGAGTTTTTCTCAGCGAAGTTAATTTAAATAATTTTATTTGTATGAGTCCTGTGAGCACAAGCCTGATACAATCATAATTTTTGCACTGTCAACCACGTGCGCGATACGCATTTATTTTGATAATTTTCTCAGATAGCGTTATCGAAGTGGCACAATAGTGCTTTTTTGACACGATAATTTCCTCGTGGGACGTGGATATGAAAAAGTTCAATATGGGACGCTTTTTTATTCCCATTACTTTATTTTATTTAAATAAAGCAAATTTTGAGGAAGTCGGTGAAAATTGGCCAAAACTCCGTAAAATTTTTTTGACAGTACGTCATGATTAGAGCAAGTAATTTCTTTTAATTTTTATTACACTCCTTAAAAACGTTGGTTTATAGTTTGCACTACAATTTTAGTGTGGTGGCAACGCTACTCATGAAAGTTAGGTGAACTTATTTTGTTTGTATAAGTCCTGTGTGCATAAGCCTGACATAAGCATACTTTTTTGTAATGCCAGGCGCATGCGCGAGAAGCATTTATTTCTATGAGTTGGTCTCAGCGAAGTTAATTCAAATAATTTTGTTTATATAAGTCCTGTCTGCACAAGCCAGAAACAAGCATAATTTTTGTACTGTCAGTCGCATGCGTGAGAAGCATTTATTTCGATGAGTTTGTCTCAGGGAGTTATGTCAAATAATTTTGTGGTTAATATGGTCTACTTTGACTTCCTATGGTAAGCTATATAGGTTTAAACGACAGGTTTTATTTCGCCTGAGAAACTCATTATTTCTGTTCAAAGCTGTAACTGCTAGATAAATTTTTAAATACGGTGACCACATTATATTTTCTGATTCATCGTAAAATAATTTTCACGTGAAGAAATTTTTTTTTTAACGTTATTTGCAAATTTTACACTATTGTATTTTTCGGTTGCAATGCGATTGAGGTATAATAAAAGTGAAAAAGTGTTGAAAATGTTACACTTTTTCAACGATACTAGACCCAATTGCACCGGATCGTGAATACCCCTAATAATAATTATCAAACGCTTTGTTATGAATAGGTAATGAAGAGTGCAAATTTCAATACAAAAAAAAAATATTATATTTTATTATACGTGGTAAAAAAATATTTTAATTGTAAAGAATAGGAACCTTTGTTTTAAAAATAACATCATAGAAGAAAAGCGTTTTTCGATGAAAAAAAAAAAATAAATGATAAGAATATTGAATCTCTAAAATCACCTTATATGAAATGAAAAATGCCATAAAAAAATATCAACGAAAATATAAATGAAAAATTTCGTTAGCTGCACAATTAGCGTAAAGGAGAAACCTTACTATTCAATATCTTTGTGACCGACTAAAAACAGGTGGTTACATTATCTTTGGGTAGGGTTGATTAGTACAAAAATAAAATCATTTGCAAACAAAAGGCAGATGGTCACTGTATTTTTAAAATAGTTTAAGCTATAAGGAAACTTCAACGAAGTTCTTGGGAAGCTAGTTTCGGTTTCAAGTGGTTCCGATTCGGTATTAAGTTAGGATATAGCAGATTGGCGCGATGTATAAGGCACCTGGCTCTTAACCAGCACATCCTTGGTTCAAATCCCAAAAAATCCATCAAGTAAGTAAAATGTTTTTTCATTATTAATAGTTATTGTACATTTAATTTCAGAAGTAAATCTCAACTTGAACGAAAAAATGGAGGAAAACCACGAAATAAAAATTAACATAAAAGAAATTCATTTATTATTTATTTTATTTGTATAGTGCTTCCAGTAAGCTTTTACAAGACTTATATTAGGTCTTGTAGGTGTTATGAAATGTCTTCTCTTTGAATACAATAGCCTGCGGTACCAAGGTTTTATACTTTTCTAGAGCTTTCTGATACAAATTAATAGCCTGCAGAAAAGACTTGTAAATTGTTTTCGTAAGAAAGCTATAACCTATTATATATATTATTCTGAATGAAATTTGTTTCTATAAGGCTTTTTGGAAAGGCATTTGGTATCTCCCATCAACCTGTACATGATTGCTCAAAGACTTTCCGAGCTTCTCAGGTGGGCCAAATGCATTTTTGTAAGGCCTTATACAAGCAGTTTTGCTAAAGTGAAAATAGGTTCGATAGACCCTTATACAAGAAAAATTGTTAGTTGGGAGCTCCCAAGCCAGTTTCCAAAATTCTGCCGCATTTTTACAGGATGCCAGTCTGACAGCCTGCAGTTCCGCATATTTTATTTTTTTAATTCTGCATATCTCTTTATAATTTCGGTTCGCCTCGATGTAAGAATTCCTAAACAAACCGTGAGTTGAATTATGAAAAATTCTCAACCATGCAAAAGATATCTTACGAGCTTTTAGACATTCTTCATCAAACCAGGGCTCTTTTCCAAATTTGCTTCTTTTATGGCTGAATTCTTGCTGAGGATAAGATGTCTTCACGATGTGTTCAAGCATGACAAAGTCTACATCTTGGTGAGATTGAAGTTCCAAATCAAGTCGATATCTATAAGACTGTGCTTTTGTGGTTTTCCAACATAATTTAGGCAGTAACTGCATGCCAATAGATTCGTCATGTAAGTTAGCAAGATGACGGAAGGTAACAACAACCGGAAAATGATCTGAGTATGGAACTTCTTTAATCGTAAAATCAGTCACATAGGTTTCCCAATCTTCTCCTAAGATAGCATAATCGATAACTGATGAACCTTGACCACCAGCAAATGTAAAATTTCCTGATGAGTCGCCTAAACTTGTTCCATTTAGTATTCGAAGTCCAAACGAATCACAACACTCCAGCAATTTCCTTCCTCTAGCATTACATACAGTATCTTTTGACTTCCTACAGATTCCCCTTACTTCATTCATCGCACCTGGCTCACTGCCAACTCTCGCGTTCAAATCTCCAATCACCATAATGTTTGAAGAACTTTTAAAGTTTAATATTTCTAATAATTTTTCGAAGTCATCCTCCCAATTATTACAATTTAAATATAATGGCAGTATCCAAAAAAGTTTGTTGCTGATTTTTAATTCCACGAACGGTAACTCGTTGTACATACGAAACTCACATTTCAAGCTCTTTAACATTTTCTTGACTCCAAAGAAACACCCTCCGCTAGCTCTCCCTCGCGTGTGATTCCGCGTAGCCGGTATCCATTTGAACGTATAATCTAACATTTTGTTTTCAATACTTGCAAAATTGTTCTCAGTTGTAAAAGTTTCATACAGAAAAATTAAGTCAAAACTATTAACAAACTTATAAAAATCGCTAAATAAAGATTTATTATTTATTTATTTTCATCTCAATAATTTAACCAATTTCCGCAGAGATACAGCTCTTCAAAAAACACTAAAAATTTAACTGAATTGTTTTTTTGTTCCCTTTATTTCTTTTACTAGTGTATTGTATGTAATATTCTACTGAAATTTAGCCTATTTTACTCTTGAGCTTTGGGATGATGTATCTACTCACAGAGATACATCACCATCTAATTTTATGTTCTATTTTAAGATTTAGGATTATCTACCTTTTTTCGAGAAAAATAACTCAATTTAATTTCATTTTTTGAATTTAACAATTTATTATTGTTTTTTTTTTTTTTTTTTTTAAGACAACCCATATACAACATAGGTACTCGTACATCACCTATAGAAAGCTGATGATGATAAAAATTCAATTTGCAAAGTCAAGTGCTTTCAAAGCTTTATCATTATTTGCGTATTTTTTCTGCTACCTTACCTCAAAACTTACACGTTTCTCATCAGGCTCTCGATAATCATTCTTTTGGTTCAAACAAAATATATAACATTGCAGGCTCCCATAAACTTAAAAGAGAAAAATTAATAAAGAAGCCCCCAACCGTCAGCTGCCTTGTGGTATATGTCTCCCCTCCTATGATGTTTCCGTAAACATTTCTTACAATGTTTCGGCGTGTGGGTTTTAAGGGAATTTATATAATGGGTGAATATTAAATTTTCCACAATCCATCCCTCTAACTCAAGCTTTAGTAAAATGAACAAAAAAAAAAAAACAACACACAAAATATTTTTATGAATATCGTAACAAAAAAAAAAGTATTTTAATTCTGTTTTTTTTTTTTTCTCTTTTAGGTTATGAATTTTTAAGTTGTGTTTAACGCATGTTTATTTTACTGATTCAATAATGATGATATGGACCTTTGTTGCTGTGGTTTTCTTTCTAAGATTTTTTTTTTAATAATAAAGGACGTTAAAGAAATTTCTCATTCCGTTTTTCCGTTTTATGGATCTTGGATAATGAGCGAGATTGCTATAGGAAATTCATTGAAGATTTTCCGGAGTTAAACTTGGGGGAGGCAGGAAATTGATGTACGTACATAAGTATCTACATTAGCATTAAATATGGTTTTGAGAAAAGAGGAAGTTGTTAGGTGTGTCGATGAGTCCTACCTACATTCAAAATTCGTTTTTTTTTAAATTTTTTTTCTCAAAAATATTTTTCTTTATTAATAAAAGCAATGAAATTTTGTTTTATTAATGAAAGTTGTTGTGATTATATAGGGAAGCAATATAAATTTAGTGGCTTACAATATTTGGTTTTTGAAAATACCGCACACTCATTCAGAGCATTCTTTGTTTTATTAAAAAAGTTTGAAATATGTGAAAAAAAATGGATTCTCACAAGAGATGGTGGTACATGAATAAAAAAGCGCACCTGATCAAAACTCAACTTTTTAGAGAAAGTGCTCGAGTTGGAATACCTAATTTTCATGAATCTGGTGTTGTTAGTTATAAAAAAGTAACTCATGCACTCTTGATCCCAAATTAATTGAATACTTATTTTATTCACGCTGGCGGTATGATGGCATATCAATCTGTCACTGAATCTGTTTTTCGTAGAGCTTTCCTTGATGAGTTTGATTTGTGTTGTGTTTCTGAACCTTAAGTCATAGATGCTATTAAAAGTATTATATTATTATATTGGATTATATGTCTATAAAATTTATCAAAATCATTCTGCCTTGGATTAACTATTCTCTAACTCACATTATTAACGCTTGTATTATACAATCCTACTTGCCTAAGTGTTGGTAACTTGCAGTACTTATTTCTGACGCCAAAAATTAAAACGCTAATGAGCCTGGTGATTTTTGCCCAACAAACATGCATTGTTAACTTGCTTATCTAAAGGGCTGGAAGTTGAACAAAATAATTTAACTACACCAACCCCATCTGGATTTCAGAATAAGCACAGTAGTTCGACTGTGCAATAGTAAAAAATTTGGATGACATTCGGATTCAATTTGACAAAAACAATGCCACATCACTTTGTCTTCTAGATTTTTCGAAAGCTTTCGGTAGTATCAATCATTTATTGGTTGTCAAAAAATTAGGAACATTATTTGGTTTTAGCTAAAGATCGGCTAACTTCTTGAAGAGTTTTCTTAGTGATAGATACCAACAAGTAAGAACTGAATCTTTTCCAGTGTTCCTCAAGGATCGATTCTTGGACCTCTCTTTTTCTTATTATTTATTAATGATATAACTGAATGGTCTTTGGATGTTGAAAATCTCAGCTATGCTTACACCAAAATGTGCTAGACTGAGGCTTGTCAAGTCCCTCTTAGTATCCTAAATAAGTAACACTGCACTGCACAATGGAATTGGCTTTTAATACAATATGATAAGATATGTTTTTGATCTTAGCCGTTTCGATCACGTACATGTCTGCTTATAAAAAAAAATAATTTTAGAAATGAGTCTGCAATCATTTTATAAAAGTCGGAGTTGCATTTTACTGCGCAGTATATAATTAATTCAACCTAATCATTCTGCTTATAAAAAAATTGTCGTTTTTTTATTCTAATCGAACCTTGAACCTAATCATTCTGCTTATACAAAAATTGTCGTTTTTTTATTCTAATCGAACCTTGAACATATTGTATATCTTTTTAGAAAGCAAAAGATTATTTTTTATTCATTCGATTAGAATTCACTTCCAGTTTCCCTTAAACAAATAAAAAACAAATTGTTTAAATACCTAACGAGCACAAACAGCAGCAGTTTTATGTAATGTCTTTCTCACTTCTTATATTTCTTTTTTTTTTTCAAAATATTTTTCTTCTAAACTTAATAACAAAAATGCTTAGTTTTACTTTTGGATATTCCTTTAATGTATAACTTTAATTGAATTTTTGTATAAGATTTAATTTTTTGCACAATCTTATTTTTCAAATAAAAATCTAAATCTAAAACACTTGAGGAACATTTCTCCCTTAATCGATCGAGAAAAGCACGAAAGGTAAGGTTAAAGAAAATGAAGCCAAATATATTTAAACTGCTGTCGAACAGCCAGTAGACAAACAGAAAAAACGGCCATGATTCCTCAATTTCTGCGCCAATAAAAAGCTCAAATTAATGGTTTAGAGTTGTAGGCCCCTTTTCTACAAGAGCTTTCCTGCCACCAAATTTATTTATTCATAGCTACTCAACCTTTAAATATTTCCACATAGAGAAATGAAAAACCTGACAAAAACCCTCAAATAATGTTTTTCAAATTCCAATTCATTAACTATCAATTAATAAAAAAAACATAAAAGGTAGGTTTATATTTTAGAACGCAAACCAGGTGTCATAAAAATTAATATTTAAATTGGTTGAATGTATAATTTGTTTCAAAGTTATCTTAAATTTTATTTTAAAATAACCACACCAAGGAACTTATTGCTTTTTTTTGTTTTGAACGCCATCTATTTAATTATTTATAATTATTATCACTTTTGTATTAATTGATGCTACAGAAGGCAAAGGCTTTTGGAAAAAGGAAATACGACGTGCCTCTTCAATGAAGATTTAATCGTCCCTTTTCGAAATAAAATTATTTTCTCAAAATTATTAATATTGTAGATTTAAAATGGTTCACGGTTAGGATGGGACTTGATTTGACCTTAAGTGGAATAATTTGCTCACTAAAGACACGCAAGAGATTAATTTAAGTAGCAATATAAATGAATAATGAAATAGCTTATAATTAAAGGCTTCCGCAAACCGCAACCCAAATCATGTATCAATATCAAATTGAATTGATTAAAATTGAGTTCGGATTTTATAGGTTTAATATTTTTAACCACTAAACATCACGCCTTTCGCAATTTACTGTGAAAGAATAGTTAAGCTTTTATATTTTCTTAAAAATTGGTACTGATTATTCTATGTATACTCATTTAAAATTGTTTCGTTTTCGCGTTTTGAACGAATAATATTATCGTAGTGAAAAAAGTTGGCAGAAATTGTTCTTTTCGTTTCCATTTTGATGACGACTTTACAATGTTTATGAACCATACAATTTGTTTCTTTAATTCGTTTGTACGAATTTGATCATTCGGTACGGGAAAACGGTTCAATGGATCAATTTGAAATTTTACAATTTCTTTAAAATTGCTTACCAAATTAAGTCCTGCAGTCAATATTTGTAAAGCAGTAAAAGATTTACAAAAAGTCTCTCAAAAGTCGTTTTTTTATCTTTTCTGAATGTAACGGTGAGGAGCAAAAAAAAATAACCGTTATAAAGTTTTGAAAAAATCTTGTAGAAAATTAGTTCTAGTTTTTAAAACTACCCTTAAATTTTCCGTGTGCGTTATTCCTTGCGAAGGTATTGGTAGTCAAATTCAAAAGTCTGTTTTTTCATTCAAAGCCAGATGTTCTTCTGAAAAAAAAAATGTAGAATGATAAAAAAAGACGACCTTAAAGCTGAATAAACAAGTTATCGAAACGAAAGATTAAATTGGCTCAAAAAAATTTTCAAAGAAAATGACAATGTTCAAAAAATAAAAAAAAAATAAAATTTTTGGGGCATGCTTCTTCTTATCATTGCGCAATAACTGTACCTAAAAAAAATCATTTTCAAAAATTTCTAAATACAAAAAATATAAAGCTTCAGAATGCTTTTTCTTTCATCTCAATATGACAACTTTTCACAGATATACAGGTCTTCAAAAAACACTAAAAAAAAGTGATTTTTTTTGTTCCCTTAATTGTTTTGACAAGTGTATTTTCACTTGATAAGGTTATATATCTTCTGTTTTATTGATCGGATGGTCAATATTGAGGTCTTGAGAATTAGGCAAAATGACAAAACATTATTTCGTGTTCTTAATTTATCAATGTAAGTCGTTACAGGTACTCCTGATTGCCAAAATTTAAAAATTTCCATTTTTAACCACCACAAGTTTAGAAAAAAAACTTATTAACATTTTAGTTGCACTTTAACTCCCAAATTTGCTGTAACCTCTCTGAGACTATCATATTATTTTACTTAAATGCAATATTAAATATCAACAGTTAAAAGTTCGGTAACTTTGAGTTCTGAACTAGTAGTACAAGTTACATGTAAAAAATGTATTTCATTGCGCAGATACTGTTTTCAATGAAAATATCGATGCATGTAAAATGGGTAGAAATCACCAAAAAATTATGAAAAAAATGGCAAGTACTTGTCTTGTTTGCTTTTAAGAAATATGAAATTTATTACGAAGTTACTTTTTGCTTTTTGAAATTTGATTTCTAAAAAACGATTCACTTTTTCAGTAAAAAAAAAAAAAAAACATCAACTTTTTTCCGTTTTAAGTCAACTTTTTAGAAATTGCACCCCAGCCTCACGGGGGAGGGGATAGAATTTTTCCCCTCACCTACAATTTTCTTTTTTGAATAATCCATGGAATCACGAATTAGGTGACACCCTGTATATCTATGAAATTTTTATATTAAGAATCTATCGTTTACAAAAACAACCACCTCTCTCTAAATTTTCATTTAGAAAATATATTCTAAACTCTCATATTTATTTTTCTTAAATTACTTAAATTCCAACTTTTAGAAAATCCTGTGTTTATTTTAAAATATATTTTTTTTTTTTAATGTATGAATATGTTATTTTTTTTATTTCATTAAGGGCCACTTGCATAAAAGTTTTCCGACAACAGTAACCTCTGGTTTATAAATAATTGAGAGCTATCTAACTGATTTAATTCAAATCACATTGTAGCAAAACATTTTTTTTATCTATTCACGTTTAAAAAGTTATCTTCTCTTTCTCTGGATAAATATTTAAACTCTGAATAGCTCTCACGTCAAATCTTAGAATTTCTTACGAGAAAGCGAGTGAAAGCGTTAGAGTTTGTTTATTTTTCAATGTGTTTTGTGTTTCTTGTGTTGCTGATTTTGAAAAAAATATTCTTATCCGGTTGTTAAGAATTTTCTGTTCGTGCAATCAAAAACGAGAAAAGTTTATTTATTTATCTAAACTTGCATAGTTATGCTCAGTTTTGTGTATTTATTCGTTTATTTTGTGCAAGTGGCCTTAAGACTTACAATATTAATTGTATCATGTAATTAAAAAAAAATCTTCAAAATTGATCTTAGATCATGGCAACCCTATCCCTTGACTACTTTACGCTGTAGGAAACCCTTGCACAAAATGTTGTTTAGACTATATACCTAAAAAACTGTATGATGCTTCTTATCTGATCCTGATGGTACCTCGATGAGGGTAGGTCGTCCAATGGCGTGATCTGAGACTATTCTATTTAATCCTATTTAATATTATAAATGTGAAAGTTTGTTTGTCTGTCTGTTTGTTCCTCTTAATCACCGAAAATGCCTAATTGATTGTTATGAGAATTGGTAGAACGACAGCTTGGAACATGAGGATGGACATAGGCTACTTTAGATTTTAAAATCTACAACAGTTTACCCAAAAACAATCAAAATATTAAAAAAAAGTGATAAATTGTTTGAAATGTCAGATATTTAAATATTAAAATATAAAAAATCAAATACCTACATACAAAAGTAATTTTTTTTAACATGCGAAGCAAGGCCAGCACGCTGGCCTGCTCGTATTTAAATAATTTATTCCCACCTCTGTCTGCATTCAATGATAAGGGCATAATATGTAAAAAATTTATCATGGTAAAAACAGAAAAATGTCGGCCAATTTCTTTTTTCCGAAAAAACACTTAATTCCTCTTTACACAAACCGAAGAAAATGATTCAATTAGCCCCAAGAACCCTTTAAAACCAAGAAGATAAAATACCAACAAATGTAAATTCAATGCTCAATGTTCCGTATCTACTATTTAGGCAAGCATTATTTGTTGTTCAAGTGAAAAGGTTTATTGTGTACATATGCGATGCAACGTAACGTACCCAGTTGTACTCATTCTTGTATATACATACATACATATGTATATCAAGTTCATTAAAATAGCTAGGCTCCCATTGATTTCCCAAAAGGAACTATTAAGGCAATGTCAGTTGAGGAGAAACGAGAAAGAAGCTACAAGATTGCAACAGTCCTTATATAATTACCCTTTCATTCAATGCGCTCTTTTCTCCGTGAAACAGCTGATTAATGGCAACTATTAAAACCATCGCCAAACTCTATAGATAATTAAAGTTAGAAACTGACTTTGAATGCATACAATTAAGAAGTTTTCGGAAAAACATAGCTCGTCGGTCCATCCAACCTTCTTCATTTTCATAACTAAACGATGGTTCTTTGCCAAAGATTTTTGCCACAAATAAGCAATTTATAGCAGCTGGCCCCAAAATGATAACAAGAACAAAAACAAAAAAGTTCGTTCGTCAATAACATCTAATATAATAGAAACTTCATTTAGTCAAGAATTACTTTTCATTTTGGTCTTGGTTCATTTTGTATATAGACAGACGCGGAAGTTTTCCAAAAGAAACGGTTCTCAGTTTATCAGTGGCAAATAGAGTTTCTTGGGTTCAAATTGTATGGAGCTATAATTATTTTTCTTACATCTGGAACGTCTTCTGGTTTATGTCTGCCTCTGCCTGCCGGGTCCTCAACTTGCTCTTCACAATCTAAGTTGTACGTAACTTTTTGCAATTAATTAATCACTTTTACCAAGCAATGAATTTTAAACCAACTGCATCCATTCAGGGTGAACCGCAATCGGGGAAATATTATTCTTCGTTTTCTTTTTTCTCCATCGCCATCAGGGTAAGAAAAAGTTGATGCCTTAAAAATCATAAAAAAAATCGCCAAATATTGAGAGAAGCAACGCAAAACGCTTCAATATCTTTTCAGTCTTGCAGACCTGCAGAATAAAAATCGACTTTTTTCGCCAAAGTACCGCAATTAAAATTTAAAATTTATTTCTTTAAAATGAAACTTAATTACCTAATAAGATGAAAAAAAAATATGTATTTTGAATGTTGAACCAGAAGTGAAGGACTTTTGTTTGAAGTTGGGTCGCTTAAAGTGTTCTTAAGAATTTAAAAGGTTATGTCGTCCGGAATTTTTAAACTAACCAGTTTTTCGGTTTTCAGTTCACCTAAAGTTATTTTTGTCGCAGAGGTCACTGTTATTTTATTGTGAAAATCAAAATGCGCTTGAAAGTAGGTTATAAAGTTTTTTTTTTTTTTTTATGACTTAACGCATGGACAAAGTTGTTACAATTTTATTAAAATCAAAAGTTTAAAAAATAGTAACATTAAAAATAACAAAGTTTACCTATATAGTTTTGGGTTTTAGTGCACTAAGAATAGACGAAAAAATGCGAAAGAAAAGAAAAAATTTGGCATGGATATTGGTAATAGGCCATTTACAAACAAAAAAAAACAACACAAACATATATTTGCCAGTAAGACCTAGGGTCTTATAAATTAGGCAATTTAAGAAGGAATAGAAGGATAGGATAGATTTTTGTTGGCACAGTGGACTGAGAAATAAGGTTTTGATTATCTCATTAAATCCCAGGGGTGGCGTTCAGTTGAGGGAATATAGAAAAGAATGCTGCCTAGACTGGGGCTCGAACCCACACATCCAGGTTAGCAGTCAAGCACTACTTCCACTCTAAGAGGGTTCATCACCGATCCTAAGACCGCTATGTACGTAACATGGGATCAAAGGTCGTAAAGAAAGTTTTTTTTTTTGCTGGTATCTCAAAATGGTTTGCTTTAAAGAAAAACAACATAAGGTACAAAAGTTTTCTTTAAAGCAAACCGTTTTTGAAAATCCATTTTCATGACCTCTTACCCCTTGTAACTGACCTAGCGATCATATAGGATTCATGAGGAACTCTCTAAGTGGGTCACCATTGTTTGGCAAAATTCATTTGGCATTTCTTGTTTCGTCTTAGTCGTTAAATATTTTGTTTAATTCGCAATTCTTAATTGGCAATTTACATTTTGTTTTTTATTCATTACGTTTTTCAATCATTCTGCAATTAACATTCGGCGGTTTTATATTTCGATTTTTGTTAAAAATATTTTTAATCATTTCGCAAAATTCATTTGTTTCGCCGTTTCATTATTTTGCGAAATAACGCTTCGCCGTTTAATCATTTCGAGAAATATCGTCAAGCCGTTTTATTATTTCGCTAAAAGATCATTTCGCCGTTTAGTTGTTTTGATCGTTTGACCAATCATTACCATCGTCTCTTTTCAAGATTAATTATGTTTTTATATGAGAAGTGTATATAATTTTTTTTTTATTTTATTTTGAAATAAAAATGAAATTAAGTAAAATCTTTTGTTTCTTGACATCCCTTTTGTCGTTCAAAGAGTTTAGGTAAGTACATATCAGAAAGAGGATTTTCACATTTTACTCCAAGGAAAAAACGGTTTTAAGCAATTGGACAGTTATTTTCGTAGATGCATTATATTTTTTTTATTCTCTATTCAGTGTTTTTTCGCTTTTTTTTTTAATTTCGCGCGAAATTTTAAGGCATGTAATTTAATGGAAGCCAAATCATTGTCAAACAATTGAATGCCAATTAAAAAAAAGCTGAACAACAAATTGCCAAATAAAAAGAAGCGAAATAACAAAATGCTGAATGAAAAATAGCAAAATAATGAAATGCCAAATAAGAAAAAGCCAAAAAACAAAATGCCAAATAAAAAATTGTCAAACCTGAAAATGCCAACCAAACAAAATATTAAGTGAAAATTGTGAAATGAAAATTGCGATATAAAAAACCAAACGTAATTTGCAAAACGAAAATTGCGAAATAACAAAATGCTAAATAAAAAAATGCGAAACGAGAAACGGCGAAACAATTCTGGCGAAACATACCATACCCCTCTAAGTTTATAGAAAGTCCCATTACCAATATACCCATGCCAAATTTAAGGTTCTATCCACGGTTGCCACTTGAAAATAAAGTTTGTGTCCAAAATTAAAAATAAAAATGACCAACTGTAGCTAAAAATGACCAAAATAATTTGAGTCCGAAATATTTGAACTTCTAAACACAGAAAACAATGAATTCATCACATTTATTTTAACATATTCTTCATATTACATAGATGACATATTATTTTTGTATGTATTAAGTCTAGTTTATACATCAATGCGAAGTGAAATTCAAACCGAAATGAAATAATGTATCAATAAATCTCGCGTCGAAAGGTGTACAAAGAAAAATTAATTTAGTTTTATATTTGGTTTAGATAAGTCCGTTAAATTATATTTATTTCGAAAGAAATTTCTTCCCCTTTTCGCTTAAATAATTGCATTTAATTTTATTGTATTTTTCACGCCTGGGAAAAAAGCAATTTTTTTTTGTATGAAAACTTCGCTTCGATCTATAAACGAGGCTTTAATAAAATTCATTCACAAAGTAGGTACCTAATGAACTTAATTAAATTAGACTAACATAAATAAATAAATAATAAATAAATAATTTCTCAGAGCATTTTAAAATGAGATCAAAGTAGACCTTAATAAAAACAAATATATTTTCATAAAATCAATATTTAAAAAAAAATGACCAAATGGAATAAAAAATGACCATGCGACCAAGTGAAAAAATAATGACCAAATTTGGTCACAAATGACCAAAGTGGCAACCGTGGTTCTATCTACTTCTTTCCTTGTAAACGTCTACTATTTTTCTGCACTATTTATACGTAGGTATATTCATGGTATAAGGCCAAAAAGTAGGGCGCCTAAATTGATTCAAAAGTCTTAATCTATTTTGACATATAAATTATTTTTTCTCTGCAGTGAATTCCCACTGCTATGGGGTAACCTTAAATATTTTAAATCCTTGAATTAAGCTTTGTGAAATTTTTAAGTAGTTATATATTAAATTTTTACTCTGCTGGATTGTTTTTATTACCCGTAAGATTAAAAACTTTTCTCTTTAAGTCTTGGCTCGTTTTATTTATGTTTTTTTTTTTTTTCAAACTCGTTAAGCCTATATCCGTTCATATTCATACAGAAGTAAGCTCAGCTCAAAATACCTATTTAACTTTATTTTATTTATGAAACTACCTACTGTCACTAAGGACATTATGGAAAACCCCAGGACACATTTATAAGTCTCTTGCACAGTCATACAAAATCTTTTATAGTTGATTAAATTACAAATTTTACTACAATAGATATTAAATTAGTCTTATTTAGCCGAAGAGAATAATATTTAAGTCTAGAGATTTTTATAAGTATTAAATTATTTAGCCAAAACCTTGGTTTTTTGAATAATAACAAAACTTTTCCATCTGCCGATCCATAGTACCTATTAAAAAAAAGCAAACAACAATTAAATAATCATTAAAACCATATCTTTTAGCCTCGAAACATGCGGTACAATGTTTTAAAGAAAAATTCTTTAAGTTCAGTTCTTGTTTTCCTTTGTTAATTACTTTCGTCACGTAAAAGCCTTTTCATCCCCTTATAGGTACCCTATAGCTACCTGCGTAACCAAACAAACAAACAAAAATTAAAAAGACCAAAACTTAAACTTACACCTGAATTCGGCAAAATGGCAAATGCACCAAATTGCCAAAGTTTCATTTCCCAAACGACACTTTGGCGCACTAATTAAAATCTCATTTTCATTTCAGCTGTGCTATGAAGTTTTCAATAAATTTTGAAAGATATACACTCCGCCTCATTGGAATGGAGTCATAATTTCATATGTGGTTTAAGATATAATAGAATTTGAAATTATTTAAAATTAGAAATCATGTTTTAGAACTTTTGTATTAATATTATTTAGTTTAAGAGGTATTTGCCAATATAATGTGCACATTAATAATTATTGAGAAAAGTCAACTGTAAATCATATATTGTTGAAAATTTTAGAAGATACTTAGTTTAGTTTATTTCTTTCTCTTGACCTACGTCACAGATAAGAGAAATATTTCTCTACGCTTAAGACAAATTTATCTTATAAGATAATATTCAATGTTAAAGATTGTTTATTTTTTTGTTCATTTATTAATAAGAATAAAGGCGGTATTGCACTGGCATATGGACAATTCTGCCATATTAACTAAAAATAACGTATTTACATTTTTTCTTAAATCGTTTATTTTATTTTGTATGGATTCGTGCAAAAAAACTCGAAATTTCAATTGAACTTGAAATTATAATGATAGAGAACATGAAAAAAAGTCTGTCTGTATCTAGACCTCCAGTGACAGCCTAAGCCATTGAAGCAATTTTCTTCAAACTAGGAGAATAAGCTTTTTAGGTGATTCTGATTACATAGAGGGGAAATCATTAAATAAAGGCACCTGCCATACCGTTTCGAAAAAGGTTATTTATCTCGAAAACGGCTCTAGCAATTTTGATTAAAATGATTGTATGTGGTAATGCTAGTATGGTTTGCTTTTTAGTGAAACCAAACCGTTTTTTTTTTGTCTTTCTCGTTAACGGCTTAACCGTTCCTCTGGAGGTCATTTCAAGTTTGAATAATACCGCATATAAATATTTTCATTATAATACATAGTTTATATTAAGATTTTTTGGATTTTTAAAAAAATTTCCATTATTTTTTTTTTTTTTGAAAAATTAATTTTTTTTTGTATATCATTTTTTTGTTGTATATCATTTAATTCTTAAAAATCAAATATCAATTTTGTTTCTGTAAATAATTTCAAGAAATTTTATATTCAAAAAAATTAATTTAAATTAAATAAAAATTTAATTTGTTTTTTGACAATTTTGATTTGCAGTATGATTTCAACTTTTTGGAATCTTTTGTATAAAATATTTAATTTAAATCGGTTGCTCACATAAAGAGATAGTCCAAAATAAAGAAAATGGTTCTATGAGAGGTACTGTTAATAATGGTTAACTGTAAATTTTGTTTTTGGTAGATCATAGACCATTCTAATATTAGCATTTAGAACTCTCTTAATCAAATTCGTAGGAGTCGTTTTCGAGAAAATTTAAATTTTCTGTAACGGGTTTTTAATTTTTATATGGAAGGTACCGTTACTTTTGACTATAAAAAAATAGTTTTGTTCAAAATATTTTAGATAATGTTAAAAAACCGCTCGGTACTAAGTTTCGTAAAAATTAATCAAGTCGCTTTCGAAATATTTTGTTTTCAAAAAAAAAAAAATTTAAACTTTTTTTAAAAATCCCAAAAAAAAGTTTTTTGAAAATTTTGGTAAGTTATATTATTTAGATTTTTTAAAAGATTCTCCATACAAAAACATTATCAAAATCTTTCTATTCCTTTTCGAAAAAAAAAAAACGAAAATGAAAACAATGGTTCTATGAGAGGTACCATTTAAAACCATTTTTTGGAAATTTAATTTTCACAAAAAGGTAGTACATATATACCTACATACCTAATAAAATTTATTGATTTTTTTTAGAAGAATCTGTCGAGCCATTTGTGAGAAAAATAGGATTTTCCAAAAATGTTAAAAAAAAAATAATAATATGGCAGGTACCGTTATTTTTGGTCCTAAAAAAAATTGAATGTCTGGGGAATGCCCCAAAACCACTATGTACCAAGTTTAATTAAAATCGGGCCATATCGGTTTAGGCTGTAGCCGAGTACACACTTTTTTCGTCTTTTCCTATTATCGTAACATCAAGTTTGATCAAAATCTCAAGTTCAATTTTTTTTACGAATCCAAAACTTGCCATTATAGCACCTATATTCGCAAGTAAAAATCACGAAATTAGCTTCATTATCTCCTTTTCCTCGGCAGTAGAGTAGGTATGTAGTGTTTTGTTGAAATATTTTAACCATTAAAACCTAAATAAAGCTGTCCAAAGGCAGAAAATTGCATCAAGAAAACACCCAAGACTGCAAAGAATGCTAAAGAATGAGAGCAGTCTGAATATAAGTTTTACATTCTTTCAACTGAATTCTTTAGCCAACTTTCGCAAAAGCAACACTATGGTGAATAAATTAGTAGCTTCTCTGAAACTCAATACAAACCTTACAAAAACTAGAACAAAATCTATACGTCACAGTCACAGTATCTATGATGTAAACGAAAAGACCTTCATATACCAATACCATTATAATAGAACCTAAACTACAAACTTATCTTCCTTTTTGATTGAAATGAATGAAAGTTTGTCATAAAAGAAAATCTCAAATTAATTCTATTAGAGCATTTTGCTGAGTTTTTTTTTTTTTTTTTTTATTTTTTTTGCAATCAATCTTAGTGAATTCATCCCCTGTAAGATTATTCCTATACACTTATTAAACAAAATGAGTTGCTGGAATGGGAAAAGAAGGTTTGATTAATTATGCACAACGGAAATCTAGTCTGCACGTTTCAGATTATTTTATCAGAAAACTTTAATGAAAATAAGAAAATACAAACAACAGTACAAAAAAAAAAAAACAGAGAAGAGCATTCTTTGTTTTATAAATTTATGTAAAGCAAAATAAAAACAAACGTTAGGTACAAGAAACTGATTTTTTTCGCAGAAACAATTTTAATTTTATTCAATTGAAATACTCTGATGGATAAAAGTAATAAAATCGAAAGAAAATTAATTTTAAGGGCACTTTTTTCGAAATCAAAAAAAAAAAAAAAAAAAACAAGATCAACAAAGTTAAGTTAATTCCAATTAAAAGTGTCTTACCCTACGCCTACGTTTCTAAAAACCTAGCTATTTACATTATTTATGTACATTAGACTGATTCCAAAAAATTAAATTATCTCCGATTTTCAATGCCACAAGCTTTTTAGTTAGAGTTTAGTGAAATAATAAACCTGGTTAAATTTCTGCCGTTTAGATTAATATTTAGAGGTCGTTCATCGCAAATTTCTTTTTTCCATACAAATTGTATGGGAAGTTTTCTTTTGTTTGTTTCTTTTTTTATAACTTTACATCGTACGGAAATGATTGAAATGTATTCTTAAAAAGAATTAAATTTTCCTTAAAAATGTCTTTAATTAATTTTTTAATTACAGTTCTCCTTCCAAAGTAATTGAAGGTGAAAGTGGATAAAATAATTCCATAGTTTTTTGGATTCCCTGTTGAAAATATCAGCTATAATATAAAATCCTAATATTAAATTTTGTTTTATATGTTGAAATAAATGTATTGTTTAAAAAAAATTATTTAACGCAAAAAAAAAGGCAAAAAATAAACAATAAAAATGACGCATTTTTATTGTTGATTTCGGTTCATGAAGCAATCAATTTGAAGGAAATTTTTTCATGAAAATTGATTTGAAAAGTAGTGTTATTGTGTTTTTATAAATATTTATCTCATGAAACAGATATTATAGACAATATTATTAACAGAGAATCCAAAAAACTATGAATTCCACTTTAACCTGCAATAACTTTGGAAGGAGTATTGTAATTAAAAAATTAGTGTTGCACATTTTTAAAGAAAATTTAATTCCCTTTAAGAATACGTCTCAATAATTTCCGTACGATAACCGGTTGTAAGGTTATAAAAAAAAAAACAAATTTTACCAGGCTTATTATTTCACTAAACTCTAACTAAAAAGCTAGTTGCATTAAAAATCGGAGACATTTTAATTTTTTTGAATTAGTTTCTTCTAATAATTGAAAATTTAGTTATCTATAGTTGCATGACATCGAAATGGGCCTACAAAGTTAATAGGGAATTTGCGTTAGTTAAAGCTTTGGTCTTGGAAATGATATCTTCAAAGAGAGTATATTGTGGAGAAGCTCACAAGTTTCAGTTTTGTGTATCAAATTATATTCTTTATATGAAAAAAGACTACAAAAATGGCTATAGAGAACTATTGGTTTTTTGTAACCTTCTGGCGAATTTTTCAAGTATTAAATGAAGTTTGTTTCAAATGTATCGATCAAGAATACATATAAAAATAAAATTAATTACTAAATCGGACGTACGGTATACAGAATCCAGCTCCAAGCAGTAACACAACACGGTGCATATCCTAAAAGTTAAAAAAATAAATGTTCTTATACATAAACCCGTAGTAACCTGCCCGTGGCGTAATGGTTAGTGCATTGGACTGTCATGCCAGAGGTCTGGGTTCAATACCAGCCGCTTCCACCTTAAGTTTTTTTCTGGGCTGCTGCCTTGTGATGCTTTTTTACTAAAGCTGAGGTAAGCTCGTCGGTGTCCAGGGTATTCCCGAAGAAAGCAAGTAAAACTCGGGTTAAGAAAGTAGAACTCTGACCAATTACCAGTTTTATCAATAAATCTTTATTAAACAAGAAGAAGGTTTACAATCTTACAATTCATTTTAAACTTAAATTAGATAACATAGTATTTCATATACGGCAAAGCTTTTTATAAAGAGCTACAGGAGTAGACTCGGCCCACGATATACACTTAGAAGAAGCGTATCTGGGAATAAACGGTAGGAATCTGATTCCAGCCCAAGGCTAACCCAAGGGAAAATTACTTGGCCCACGGTCTCACTCTGAAGGAGCAAGCAGGGAGAACAACGGTAAGAATCTGATTCCAGCCCAAGGCTAACCCAAGGGAAAATTACCTTAGCCCACGATCTCACTCAGAAGGAGCAAGCAGGGAGAACAACGGTAGGAATCTGATTCCAGCCCAAGGCTAACCCAAGGGAAAATTACTTTAGCCCACGATCTCACTCAGAAGGAGCAAGCAGGGAGAACAACGGTAGAAATCTGATTCCAGCCCAGGGCTAATCCGAGGGAAAATAAACTACGGAGAATTTTAGTACCAAAAAGATTATCTCTAAATGATACACGAATGTATCAAGTAAAGTAACCTGAGGCGACCAAAAGTTGCTAAAAACTGATATTCGCCGGAAACTTATGCCTCAGTATTTCCAATTCGTAAATTAGGAACTACAGCGAGTCAAAATAAGCTTCTGCACGAGCGCGATGCTCTGCTGTTGATGATGATGATTCAGTGGGTGGTGGGTGGCTGGTGTTTGTCGTTGCGGTATTGATGATCGGTGGGTATTATATTGGTTGGATGGTAGTAGGTTGCTGGTGTTCGGTGTTTTTGATGACGCAAGGTGCTGGGTTATTTTGAATAAATTTCGGTTGTCGCTGAGTAACTTTACACTATTCTGGTGGGTGAGGGCAAAAGTGTAACGCTTCGTTACAGCCTCTTGCAAGAAAGTGAAAAATCCTTCAAGAGTATCTCTTGTTTTAGAAAAGTGCCGCTCATATTAGCCGTTCGGATTCGACAATAAACTGTAGGTCCCCTCCATTCCTGCAGACAGGCCCTCAGGAATTGTTGAAAGTTGTAAGTCACTATAGGCCCCGGTTCTTCATGAGCCGTTGTGCCACCAAATTTATTTATTTTTATACATCAACCCAAATCCCCATTAACAATTCATACATTTTATTAATTCGAAGGGTGTACTTTCATACATCCCTAAGCCAATTCGAGTTCCTTTGTGGAAAACCCGGAAGTAAGTCACATTCGTGACCAAATGATCAAAATATTTTTTGACATAATACATATATCAGAGATTGCATCACGATAAGCTCCTTTATTCAATGTCCTTGGATTTTATCCTGGTTCTTGTTAAATATAATGATTGTATTATTACCTACCAATTCATTTACCACATACTTCAAGTAATCACACTTCACGTTTAACCAATTTGCATGACACGTGATGTGTATTATATTTGCCTATTACCTGCATTTAATAATTGTACACCAGGTGTTGATAAATCATACATATGTATAATGAGCTGTTCATTTCATACACACACACACATTATGCTGAGCGAAGGAGGAATGCCCTTTCTGTTTCTACCTTTATTAAAAGAGGAAGAGGTTCGTGCCAAAATTGGCATCATTTAAAGGAGAACTTAGTTAAATCGATATCGTCTGTGGCTGAGTTTAGGTACCTATATCAAGTATACGGACTTTAACATGTTGGCATCAATTTCGATGGCAGTGGAAACATGTTGGTTGAAGCAAAACTGTGTAATGCAATAAATAAAGCACTCAGGACTTAGCCCAAATGGCATGGCCATCAATTGAAGCATTAACGAGTGTCATTAATTAAGACAAACAGGATCAATATAGATGTAATGAGCAGTTATAAAGACATTGACTTTTTTCCAGTTTCTTTTTTTGTTACTTAAAAAAGAAATAACATGTCAGACATAATATTTATAATAATATAATGTGGGCGGACGGATAGGTGTAAAGTTCCCTACAAATTAATTTTTATGTTCCTGCAATAAATCTTGAGAGTTTTGGCTACTGGGCGAGTGAAAATGAGACAACAAATATGATTTGTGATAATGGAATTTTGTCATTTCTTTCAATTAATGTTGCAAAGCAAATATAAATCAAAATAATTGTCTATTATATAGACCTACTTATATATTGTATAAGAGATATAAATATGTATGTATGCGAGTGTTCGTCGTGTGCTGGGAGAATTTTCTGTTTTTTTTTTTGTCACTATTTTATGAAGCATGAATTCTGATAGTCCATAATTAAGATTGTATTATTGTCTGACAAGAATTGAAACTCCTATACCTATATATGTACTAAAATAGGACCACAAAGATGCTTCTAACTTCTAAGTAAGACTCGCCTGTTGATAGAATAGGTACACAGTCAGTATTTGGAAGGTAAAAGTCGCCTAACAGCAACATTTATTTCAACAACCAAAATATATTTGGGAAATTAAAATAAAATGCAGAACTGAGTCGCAGATTCTTGCTCGTATTACAGGTATGAATACAGTGTGATTTTAAAATTGGAGAGTTAGGTCGTACAACAACGTGACGAGATCGCCAGATGCCTAAGGCGGTTGATTTAACGATTGTCATTTTGACAATTTTTGCTCTTTCTTTATATATGTTACCGGAAACCGGAATTATATATAAAGACGGATTACATACATTTCCGGCAACATATATTTCCATAATTAAAATGTGATAGAAACATCTATATTGTAAAACCGGTGATCGTTCAATCGATTGTCTTATTCGTGATGAAGGTCATGCCAGAGGTCTTGGTTCGATCCCCAGCCTCGCCACATAATATTTTTTTTTAAAATAGAACGGCTACTCTCTCTTGAGAGGAATTGACAAAATCTCCAAGAGTCTCATGTCATAGAAAAGTGCCACTCACATTGGCCGTTCGGATTCGGCAATAATCTGTAGGTCCCCTCCATTCCTGCAGACACGCACACAGGAATGCTTTAAGTCACTAGGCCCTAGCTCTTCATGAGCTGTTGTTCCATCAAACATTTTTCTTTCTATATACTTAGCTACTACTGAAATAAATCAGCCAAGTAGAAAACTTTTGCCCGTTGTAAAATCGAGGGTTACTTGGCTGAACACATAATAATGAAGCTTTAGCTGCCGCATGTATGATACGTAAATAATATACCAGCGCTACAATGTGAATCTGCAGCTGCAGCAAAAGTTGACTCAACTTTAACTTTTCTACTCGCTACAAGCTGCACTTGAGATGAGATGGCATCAATAGGATCGTTAAACGCTCTCTCTTTCTTACTCAAGCTAGTCGTGATGTAGTCGTGCTACACCATTGTAGACGTTCTTTGCTACATGAATGAGCGATTTTAGTGACAGCTTGTGCTAAAGCCATTCTTTTTGCTGCAGCTACATTTCATTGTGTTCAAGAGGTAAATAATGATCTGTAGTTCAGGATTTTTAATTCACCGATTTCGGTGGATTTACTGAGGTTTGGCGATAGTTCAGGCAAGTAATTGGCTATTAGCACATACTTGAATGCTTAACCATCATCGTTGAACCTCAGTTAATTCGCTGAAATCGGCGAGTTAAAATTGCTGAATTACGGGTTAAAATAATGAACCACCATACTAAAATTGGCCCTTAGGTAGCGCTATTGAATTGAACTTATTCTTATTTAATTTTTGATTCGAAATATGTACCTTTTAATCACAGTACACATATAGAAGGTAATATCTTCCGAGTTTTCATTTTGTTCAGTTCTGCGCATGCTTTGTATTTTGTTTTTGTAAATTGTGGACGAGGGTCACTGCGATTCGGAAACACTTGTGTTTTGTTTTTGTAAATTCTGACAGGCAGGTCACTGTAATTTTCGAAGATGCGCAATATATTACCTTCAATATGTGTACTGTGCCTTTTAATAGCCTTTAGTCTATAAAAATTTGTGTTTCGTTTCTGGTGATCACACTTTGGTCTCATCAGTTGACTAGTGAGGGCCTTATCAATATGTAATTTTTGTTCATCTTACATATTAAATGACGAAAAACCACTTTTTTTGACTTTTCCATTAAGGTAGTATTAATTTTGATTAAAACTTGGAAATCTAGGCGCACGGTAGTGCGCCCACCAAGATGATCGGTGAGCACTACCTATATAGCTTCGGTATTGATAGAGCTATAGAGCTCAAATTTTCAAGATTAGACGTAATTCGCGGCTTTATAATACACACCAAATTTCATATTTCTAGCTCTTATAGTTTGGATGTTATTAACAGCCAAAAAACGTCGATTTTGTCACTGACCACTCACTCATCAAAACCTAAAGGGTACTTCCCGAAGTGCTAGAAAGCTGAAATTTGGAATGTAGGCTAGGATTTGCATAGAAACAACAAAAAAATAAAGAAATCTGTAACTTTCACCCTCCAACACCCCAAATGTGGAGGTTCATAATAAAACTCTAAAACAACAACAATTTGCACAATCACACACAACAATGCAATGCAAACCCCGCCTATAATTGATGTGAGGGCTGTTTTTTTTTTTTTTATTTTATATTCACGAACACAAAAAAAAATGCACAATATGGCTTTGCTTGGAATAAGGGTTGTTTATATATTGTATGATCTTCACCACGATCGCTGAACTGTCGTCTCGTTCAGTATGAAGTATTCTTGGAATTTTATGTATGTATATGTACTTATATTCAGGGGTGTGCGATAGGAAAAAAATAATGAACTTTTATTTTTCGCTTCGGACAAAATAAATAAAGAGATTTTACATTGACGGATCATTTTTTTATTATGGCTTGGTCGTTTCCCATAGATTTATTGTAAAATGAAATCTGCCATGCTAAACTTCTATGTGAAACGAGCAAGCCATAATTTTTGACCACGATTTAGGGTTTGTAGAGTTAGGGCTTGGAGAGTTAGGCCTAATAGAGTTAAGGGCTTGGATCTTCATGAGATCTCATAACTTTTTCATAGCGAAGGTGTTATGAGCTTGAGAGTCTTGGCGACCTTTTTTACATGAATTGTTTTTGGTGGGATTATTACTTTACACGAAACCAATATTTGATTTCACACAAAAAAACGAGTTGCTGAAGATTTTTTTGACGTTTTCTTTTAATTTCCTTAGCAATCTTGTTCCTTTCACACAAAAAAACAAATTCGAAACGAGAGATTTTCTGTATTTTCTTTTAAAGTACTTCGGTTGAACGCACACATACATACCTATAGTGTGAAAAGGAATTTCAAACAAATCTCTTGAAATCGTCATCCTGGAACGAAAAGTTGCTGGAAACTCATTTTCCTCGTGTGAATAGGCACTAAGAAATCGTAACAAACACAAATAAAATATAATGTAGGTACCTTATTATCTTGCAGCTAATTAAAGTCGACAAATTAATTAATTTTAAATCGCGTGGGCGGACTACTGCATTTCATTTCACAAATCACAGAACTGGAAACTTTTAAAACTCTTGCGAAAAGTATACCTTATGTCTCAAAGGGAGTTAATTTAATATGGTTATAATTTTCTGAAAAAAAAGAACAAGAAAAAATACTGCTTTCTATAGTCAATCTCATTATAGGCCTAAAAATGTATTTACCTTACCTACTTTGATGGAAAGTTTAAATTGAAAATTTAATTTTTTTGTTTTCTTCAATTTTTACTTTTTGATTTCAATTAACAAAATGACCGTAACAGTTCTATATTATCTTTTATTTTATGACCATAAAATACCCTTGTTTTCTTTCTACTTCAAAATGTCCTTCAAGACTTATGGGTGATTTTTAATTATTATTTTTTTTTATTAATTTATAATGAAGTACCTACTCCTCCATAGCTCCACGACCACGACTCCAACCAAACTGAAAAAAAAGACGATCCGAGAAAAGTTTGATTGGAGTCAAGTCATTAAAAATTATTTTTAATGCCTGCACGAGCGACAAGGCACTCGATCTTCTTTTGAGCGCCAATAAAGTCATTCAAAGTTTTACAGAGTTTTCAAAGGAGTCCATTGGTCTTAACGCTCACACAGTCACAGTCACAGTGTATAATGTTGTATTTCGTGGTCGACGCCGCCGTCCTCTTTGTTCGCTCGTTTGCTGAAATTGGATTGGCCCGCGATAAAGTGCGCTCTTCAGACCATTTAAGTGGCCCATACACACAACACTTGTGTTGACACTGGTGTCGGTGTACACAAATGTGGTGTGTGTATGGGCAAGTGTCTACACCGATTTCGGTGTCGAACACGGTGTCAAGAAAATCAAAATCTTTTGATTTTTTGTGTCGGTGTTACTAAATGTGTTGCGTGTATGGCGGAAGGCCACACTGGTGTCATGACACCGGTGCACACACTTGTGTTGTGTGTATGGGCCGCTTTAATTACAAACTAACGGCACAACATGAAATGTTACTATCCTTGTTTGTGTGTGTGTGAGTTTGTTTTTACTCTTTATTTTTATTGGGAATTCCTTGAATTGAGAATTTCTTTAAGGACAAAACAACAAAGACCACAGTCGATAGAATCCTTTTCTGGCATTTGAAGAATACAATTGAAGATGTGGTTGTGTAGGGAGCAGAGTGATGGAATGGAATACTGGGATCGTAGCTACTTTAGATTTAAATTTCATTGATTCTACTCGAATTTCTTTCGATAAAATGAAGAAGAAACGATACAACAAACGCACATTTGAGGATATAGTATTCAGATGATTACTGTTGAATTATTTCAATCCAATTTGTATCTTTTGAAGAATTTTATGAAAGAACATTTCGAGGAATTTATTGAAAGAATCTTATATGTAGACTAAACGATTAAACCCCTTTGTTCACAATTTAAGAAGTGACTTTATTGCCTCAGGTGAAAAGGATAACCATAAATTCTAGCAGAATTGCTCAGTGAAGAGTGTAGGGTAGGTACTCTTAACAAGAAAACTCCTTTTGTTTCATATTAAGGAACATCTATTAAGGAATGAATCTATATAAGTCTTTGTAATGTTTCCAGTTAAACCCCCTTAAACAATTACGGACCAATAGTTCAAATAAAACCATTTTTCTTTGACAGAACTTTCGCATAACTTAAAGAAAACATACAATGTTAAAAAGATATTTTATGAGTGCTTTATCAAAAAGTTTTCAGAGTATTATCTTACTTTTTAGCACCAAATGAATATTTATCTAAGTAACAGTTTATTCTTGTAAAGGCAGTAATTTGTTTTCCTGGGTTCTATCATTACTATTATATAAAGACGAAACAAATATTTTGTTTGTCCGCGTTTTTCTCAGAAAGTATTCAACCGATTTACTTGAAACAAATTTTATAATTTTCCTTATTCTTTGAAGCATGTATAGATATTTTTTATTTGTTAAATATATTTGTTAAATTAGATTATTAACTTTTAAGAAAATTTCGTACACTTTTTTGTCGAAGTTGACCAACATATTCAATTATGCTTTTAAACCTGCTTGATATTTTACAAAAGTGGGATTTTTTGTATAAATTCAATAGTTTTATGCAAATTTTAAGCCCTAAATCAGTTCTTAACTGTACTTCTAAAGGTGATATTACATTGTCATATTTATATGACCAATGATAGTCATATAAAATATGGCACAAAATTTGTATATATGACAAGTAGTATTAGACTTTTTATGTCAATTTTTGTTTTCAAATATGACACACTAGCTACGAAAAATAAAATATTTGAAAAAAATATGATTTATTTGACCAATCACGTTTCATTAAAATCAAATATTTTTTTTAAACTCAAAATAATTCATGAGTGTCATATATATGGAGTCATATATATTTTGTCATATAAATATGACTATCACACTTATATGACATTTTTGAGCCATATTTATTTGGCAAACTTGCCTTGCCATATATATATGACAATGTAATACTGCCTTAAGCTGAGAAATAAATTTATTTATTAATTATAAATTTATCAACTTTTTGTATTTTTGCATCTATGAATTCGATTCAATCGCCATGACTGGCTTGCTGCTTTGTTCCATTTCATTATCGTTCCTTATTTTGTGCATTTTGTTTTGTGTATTTGCTTCTGAATCTGAATCTCTGTCCACTCAATTGTTCGCTTATCCACTCATTTACATTTTTATTCCTCCTTTCATTCCACTCAATTGTTGACTTTTTGTAACGACGCCGACGACGGCGAATGCGTAGTGTGTTTGTTTTTTCCTTCTTCTGCAGTAAACCGAAGTGTTACATAAATGTACATATTTTGAGAGGAAAATGGGCAGGGCATTCAGTAGAAAGCAGCATGAAAAAAAAGGTTTACTGAAAGCTGCTAAAGATTATAAAAATGAAACATTACTGATTTCAACCATTGTATATAAAAACTATAGTACTCTCATGGAGCGGAACGAACGAGGCGACGTCTGGTGTGGCGAGTGTGCCGTAACTCATTTATAGAGCTTTGCAGACGTGCAGAATTGAGAATGGGTGGCAAATTTGAAATAATGCCAATAATTTTAACGTTAAAGAAACACAGAAGATAGGGAAGAACTTATACAAAATGTGTGAGAGTTCAAGGGAGATAAGAAAACAATTACTTTTTGACATTCCTTTTGGCATTTTCTATACAAATAGGCATAATAAGGAATTTTTGCTTTAGCATAAAGAGAACAAACGATAATAAGCTGTTTTTTTTTGTGCTTTTTTATCCTCACATAAAAAACGTCCTTGTTAAATAAAACAACAATTTGGTTTACATATGTAGCTGTGTAGTGTTGTTGTATGTATTTAATGTGGACTTTTTTTTGATTTCTATGTGGGTTAGGGAAAATATAAAATATCGTTGCAATGCCGACGGCATTTCAACTATCAATTTTAATATGGATTTTTTTAAAGGGAAAACACGGTAAGTTGTTAAATAGAAGGTTGGATTTTTTTGCTTTCTATGCGGGGTAGGGAAAATATAAAATATCGTTGCAATGCCGACGGCATTTCAACTATCAATTTTAATATGGATTTTTTTAAAGGAAAAACAGGTAAGTTGTTAAATAGAAGGTTGGAATTTTTTGCTTTCTATGCGGTGTAGGGAAAATATAAAATATCGTTGCAATGCCGACGGCATTTCGACTATCAATTTTAATATGGACTTTTTTTCAAAGTAAAGATAAAAATTCGAAAAAAACACGGTGGATATATTAATAGAAGGCTAGAATTTTTTGTCGTTAAAAGTAAAGAATACCTATTAAATATGTATAATATGGATTTTGGCAGTTGGTCAAATTCTGTTTTTGAAGAGCAGAATTTTGGAACTTAAATTTTGGAAACTAAAATTTTGAAAAAGCAGAATTTTGAACAGTAGAACTTCGACAACTAGAATTTTGACAAGCAGAAATTCGACAAAAATGTACCTACAATTAAAGTAGATTTGAAAGAATCTGAATTTTGAAAAATAAAATTTGGAAATTAGATTTTCGAAACTCAGAATTTTGAACCACTGAATTTCGACAAGTAAAATTTTGAAAAGTAGCTTTTCGACAAGTAGTAGTCATATTTTAAAAAGTAAAATTTTGACAAGTAGAATTTCGTCAGGTAGAATTTTAAAAACTACATTTTTGAATCGCAGAATTTTGAAAATTAAAATTAGGTAGGTATGTATATTAATTATAAAATTATTGGCATTAATGTCAAGTTATTAATACATATACATATGTAGGTACCTAGCCAACATACATACCTACCTTGTTAAAATGTTCACGATTTATTATTGAAATTTGAAATTTTAAAAATATTTATAAATCAATAATCTCCATCAGCTGTAGAAATTTCAGATTTTTAGAACCACTTATAAAAAAATACAAAATCAAAAACCACAAAAAATTGGATTTAAAAATGTACCTAACCGAAACCTCCGATTTATGGCGAATTATTTGCCAACCCTCTGTTTTGCAATATTCAACTTCTAACTCTCTTTGTAAAATTTTTTTTAGCTTAAAGCTTGCTTGTTTTAAAAATATCAATAGAATAAAATAAAATCAACTTTCTAGCACCTCCCATTTTGAATATAGTTTTTTGACCTTTAATCAAAAACACCCTACTTTACCTTATTTAAAATTGGAATATCAAAAAAAAATACAGTCTTAGTGTACCCCTAAATAAAATTCAGAATTTAATAAAATTTACTATATATTATTACAATACCAATATGCCAATTATATATATATATATATATTGAAAATTTTTTTTAATACCCTTATATATGTAGAGCTCCACTAAGAAGGAATTTTTTGAAATTCTTAAAATTAATAGGGTAAATTGGGGTAAATATAAGGTAGAGTCGGAATTCTATTTTCTAAATGGGATTTTTTAGAATTTTCAAATCAAATACATTCAATAGAGTTTTATTATATTAGAATGGCAAAGTTAATTAAAAAATTCTAAAAAAAAATTTTTACCCTACAAACTTGGTTAAAATTCAAAAACACCAAAATCGAGTTTTTTTTAAATAATTCTTATAAATCAGGTGTATTTTTTAGAATTTTTTCAAATACATTTTCAATTAGGAAATTAAAAATAAAATTATCCATGTTTAAGGAATTTTTCGTGGGCGTGGTTATTGTGGGCGTTAAGAATTTTTGAAAACTCATAATTTTTTTTTCAATTTTTTCACACGTTTTATTTTTTGTCTTTTTAACGGGGTTATATAAAATTTTGAAATTTATAGGTGTTGTAGGGATTATTGATCCTAACATATTTCAAAAATTTCAGATTTCTAATGTGCCGTTAAGCAGAGATATTTGTGTTTGAAAAAATGGGCAAATCAATTTTTTATAGTTTTTTACAATTATCTTTTTATTGATAAGTAGTAGGGAGTTGAAACTTTTACACATAATAGAATTCATTGAGTATAATGCAATTGCATTTCAATTTTATTTATTTTTAACATTTAACCGGAAATAGCGGTAAATATTTACTTCTTTCTACTTCTAATTAATTACGCATCACTGCGTGCATCGATTAATTTCGTTTTTCTTTAATTCGCATGTCCGTTTAACAAAAAAAATGTTGATACCTCATTTGCATATGTACGCCCTCTATAAGCTCCACAATCTTAATTAAAAACCAATCAAAAAATCAATAAAAATGCACTAAAATTGCATGTTTCGTTCGTTGTCAACCACCATGCACCAGTGGGAGATAACTGTTATTTTATCAAAATCCTAAAAATCAATTGATAGTGTTCGATTAAAAAATTCATAACTTCTATACTATTGTACGTCCGATCGATTCGGTTAAGGTCTTAAAACAATCACAAAATGCATTCTATACGAAAGGGGGATGAAAAGCCGTCATCAAATCGATTTTCATTTTTCAAAATGCAAAACATGATGAAAAATTTCCAAATATCGAAAAACAATATACTACAAAGTTATAGCCCCAACATTTCTCTACAAAAAAGTCAGTGGTTGTATTTATGTAAATACGACACGAGACGAGCCAGGGGCCATTTATTTGCTTGAAAGCCAAAAAACGGCATTTTAATTATAAAAACTAAATAAAATCACCGACTTTACCATCTTATAAAGCTAATAACTTCACTATTAGTTATCGGATCTTCTTCATGTTGACAAATATAGAAAGAAAAAATGTTTATCTACATATATATATAAAATTTATTGGAATACAAAAAAAAAAGTTATACTAAAAACGTGATTTAGTCCAAAATTATTTTAAATGTGAAGTAGGTACCTACCAATATATATAGCAATTGATTTTTTTTTTTAATTGGAATGCTAATTTTCCTTAAAACAATTTTGTCAAAAAAAAAATTTAATTGAAAATACCTATCCGTACCTATTAAAAAAAAAAAACACAAAAAAAAACAATTGAAACTTTTTTAAAAATCCAAAAATTAATTTGAAAATTTTGGTTATACCTAGGTATACCTACCTACCTAATAGCTTTTCCATAAGAATAATAATAATAATACCTACCTAACGAATGTACCTACGTACCTACCTACCTACCTTCATACTCCTAATATTGCAGTACCTACGATTTAAAACAAGTGAAACTGATGTCAACAAAAATAATGAAAATTCAATATCAAATAGGTATACCTATCAAATCTTCATATAGATTCATATGTATACCTATAATACCCCGTTGGCATCACAGTACACATATATGTGTTCTGTGCGTTGGCATAGCACAAATAAAAACAATATATACAATGTTCGTAAGCAAGAACAGAAAAAAATTCATCTCCTCTTTATTTATTTTCGTCATTGCCTTGGCGCGAACATCTGATTAATGTATCTCCCTTACTCCCTTTAGTAAGATTGGAATAAAAATCATACAATCCTCTCATTCTTGCTACTTGTTGTCGATTATTGTCCAAAGAAAATTCTCAAGTCTGCAACGTCAATTTCTGCAAATTAATGTCGACTACAGCGCCCCCAGTTGCCGCGAATGTTCAGCACTTTTTTCTGTTCCATGAGAGTACTATAGTTTTTATATACAATGTTTCAACTGAGTGGAGTAAGGAATAAAATACAGTGCAAGCTCCTTTAGCCGGACAGTGACGGTCGCAACACTGTTGTCCGTCTAAGGGGGTTTCCGTCCAAGGGAAGAAATAAAAAATAGTTATAAAAGGAAATGTATAGTTGGCATCATGAAACTGTTTCGGTGAGAGAAAATAAAATTCTTTATTTGGTTACGGAAAGCATATGAAAGTATGTATATAAAATTTTTGTTAATAATATAGTAGAAATTGCGGTTAGCCTCATAAAGCATTTGATATACTTTTATTTTGCGAAGCAACGCGAGCACGGATCGGCTAGTAGCAAATAATTATAAACAGAATTGGGAATTTTATAGAAAACATCAGTTTTTATACATTTTTTTCTAAATGTGTTTTACAACGAAGAGTTCCTTTTCATTTACCCTCATGAAACAGTCCACGCACCACACTTTGTGTTTACAGGAAACAACTTCAGTTGCTGACGGGCAAAGCAAAGGCCATGTATTTCTTAATGTCTTCTTTTCACCAGTGGTAAGAGACTTAGTTCGAAGATTGGAATGTCCAAATTTCCACCAAGGGCTATTTCATTAGCTAATCTACCAATGCGCAATTCTGCTGCTTTGAAAAGCTACTAGGGGCAAGTGCTCATCTAACGCCATCAGGGGCATTATAACTATTGATCTATAACGGTGCTGCGGAAAGAAGCTGTTCTGAAAGGCACCTGGAAGAACAGCTATTGTATTTACAGGGTGTCCGGTGGGAAATTTTTGTTTTAGAACTTCAATATCTGAAACAGTTATAAACCTTGCGAAAATATTTTGGTATCATTTGAATCATCTTGAATGCGGACTTATAAAATACAATGTCACAGTGGTCGGGAGAGCATCGGACATTCGCTATCGAAGTCTTTTTTAAGAGTAACAATTCTAAGGTAAGCGCGTGCTGGCAGTTGTGTTCACGTTATAATATTCGGCGATTGAGAGACGGGACAAGTGTTAATTTAATTCGTTCGCGGGTGCAAAGGTTTCAAGAAACTGCTATAGCTCTTAAAACCCCACATCCAGGGCCAATAAGAACGTTAAGGACCCCGAAAAAATAAGGAATGTAAAGCAAAGCTTGCGCGAAATTCCAAGAACTTCAATAAGAAATAGAGAATTATCTTTGGGGCTCCCAAAATCTATAGTTCATGAAATTTTAAAGAACGACATGAAATTTCACCCTTTTTAGATTCAATTAGTGCAAGAATTAATAGAAAATAATTTTAATTCACGGAAAAACTTTTGCGAAATGATGGTGGAGAGATTACGGACAGTAAATTGTATCTTCTGGAGCGACGAACGCCACTTACACCTAAATGGGCACGTCAATAAGCAAAATTATCGCTACTGAGCTCCACGAACACGAAACTCACAATTTAAACAACAACGGTCGTTACATTGTCCAAGAGTAAGTGTTTGGTGCGCCTCATCGAAGAACGGAATCATCGGGCCCACTTTTTTTTTGAAAATCCAGAGAAGAGTCGATAAATGTGAACAAATTATTTTTTTACCCAACTTTCGAGCACCTCAATCTTACTCATCATACTCGTGGGTTTGAACAAGATGGAGAAACTCCTCATACCGCTAGAGCCACCAATGACGTTGCTGCGTGAATACTTCCCAGGAAAGCTGATCAGCCGCTTTGGAGACCTCCCGTGGCCACCGAGGTCTCTAGACTTAACCCCCTTGTATTTTTTTTATAGGGGTACCTCAAAATTAAAATTTACAACATTAATCCGCAAACCGTGATGGAGCTGAAAAATAATATCCGCCATGAAATTAACGATATTCAGCCAAGCTTGCTACAGTGCGTTCCACGAAACACGATGGACCGATTTCAACAGTGTTAACGACTAAATGGACAACATTTTGACGATGTAATTTTCAACAAATAAAATCTGAATTCTTCTTTATTTAATAACTTGAAAAAATTTACAGCACCTCTCAAAGTTTTTTTTTTATTCACATTTGAATACATAAATTTCCCACCGAACACCCTGTAGTACCAACAGGAGTGTTATTTCTGTTAAATCGATTTATTTCAGCAAATGCGACACAAACAAGGCTTACAAAACTTCGTTTAGTCTGTCCTAATGTCCAGCCCTACTAATTGTTTACTACCAATTCCAATTCTACTTGCAATTTTCTGATTTGATGGTTCCTTCCCAACTAATACTCATTTCCTACCAACAAACAATCCAAAAATCCTTCAAAATATCAACGTAAGTGTAGCTTAAAAAATATTAACTATCAGCTTAAAAATTATATTCACAAAATCCTTCTTAATGGGTCCGAGTAAATTTTAGTTACTTAACGAGATACCTACCCTGTGGAGACATTAAATATATATATTTGACTATCTTCTCTGTTGACAAGCATACTCTGGAGTCCAGACTTATAGGGTATGCCATGGGCGGGGGTGTTTCCTTGCCAGCTAATGTATCCCTTAAGTGCCTGCAGTAATTTCTTATGGTTTTCTAGGATATAACGAAGAGAAGTGAAGCGCATTTATATTTTAAGTAGACAAGTCTTGGCAGTAGAATATTGAGTGAGGAGTTTTGTTTGTGTTATTTTTTATACAACAACATTAAGTCATTAAATATATATGTAGATAGCCTTATCTCTATGAGAAAGCTGTGATATAAATTGTTTGATGTGTGCTTAAATTTGTTTTTATTGTTTTTTTTTTCAGAATTGCCATTCCACGAAATTGTCAACAAAGCTGAGATTTAAGGTTAGTAAACAAATAATTAAGTAAAGTAGGTACAAACCTAATTTGCCTAATTTCTAACAAATAATTTAAGATGAAAAGAAAGTGTATGTATTGGAATATAAAAACAAAATAAGAAAAAAAGTTATTCACAAGTCATGGATAGTACTTAATTTATGAATAGGTAATAAGTAGCCGTGGCATAATGGTTAATGCGTAGGACTGTCATGCCGGAAGTGTGGGCTCGATTTCCAGCTTCGTCCACCTAAAAACAAAATATGTGACAAATCCTCCAAGAGTAACTCTTGTCATGAATAAATTGCTCTCCTCTCACCTAAGGCGTTCGGATTCGGCAGAAAACTGTTGATCCCCTCCTTCCCTGCCAATATTAAGCACACCGAAGTGGCCGAGAGTTGTTAGTCACTTCACCAGGCCCTAATTCTGATCTACCTATACGAATCTACAAATGCTGTCGAGTCACCAAATTTGTATGCTAAGATTCTTAGCATGTAAACACGAAAATCCTTATGTGTTTAAAACTTCTATTCTAATATAGTTAGTTTTTCATAAACCGTTCTCTCAAATAAATTTGAATTAAAATAAAATAAAAGAACGGGCTTTTGGCTTTAAACAAGGTATATTTTAGTTTGACATTATAAGTTGCGCTTTTGTCTTTATGTCTAAATTAAACGCTTATGTTCTATTTTTTCCTCAGCGTAAAATGTCACATAAGCTCTTAAGTTGACCTTAAATATTTAAGTTTCGTTTCAGAAAATGGGCTTTAATGATTTTATTTCTATTTCAAGTCGATTTTTTTGAAAATTGCCCTTCCCGTCTTAACGGCCGAAAAATATGTATGTAAATAAAAATTATTCCTTTTTTTTGTACGCGCATAACTCGGCTGAACCTCATCCAATTTGCATAAACAATAATTTAATTATTCTTAAGAGGGACGAAGATCGCCAGGTCAAGTATTTAATCTTTTTAAAAGAATAACTTATTTACATATTTCTATTGATCATTTTTGAGTTTCTTAAAAGCTATTTTTACTTAAAAAACTAGTTCCATACGGGTTTCGAGTTTTGAGTTTTTCAAAAACAATTGAAGCGTCTAGTCTAGAATGAGGAGGTGTCAAGTGACACTTTTTGATTGTTGGTTTTTTTTGTTATCGATAAAGGTGTTAAGCGATAACTTAAATTTTGGTCTTTTTGTCGTTTCTCTAATTGTCATTACTTACAAAGTTAGCTTCAGATAAAGAGGTTAAATACACGTTTGTTTTATTGTTGTTTTTTTTTTTGGCAAGAAGGGGTTAAGATGACTTAACACCTTGATGAGCTGAGAAGTAAGAACTCATTTTAAATATATAACTTTAACTTTATACCCCAAGAGCACCGTTGGTTCTTTGAAAAGGCCATTCCTGACAACAAAAAGAAGCCTAAAAACAAACATTAAAAAAGCCACGATACAGATACAAGGTAAGCTCATTGAATAAAAACCCAAGTCGCCATCTTGCCATTTTTATGACGTCAAAATCATTTTTGAGTATTATTTTCTTTTTTAAATGAAGACTATAATTTAGAATTTAGCATTCAAACAAATTCTTTTTAAGTGATAGGGACTGCGAAAATAAAAAGACGAATAAAAACAATCCAGTGAAATTGAACTATCTTTTTGCTCTCCGAAGAAAACCAGATGATTGTGACGTCATACAGCTAATGAGCATACCTTGTTTCTGTTTATCGTGAAAAAAGCCAACTGTCATTTAACCCTTTTTCAGAAAAAAAAATTAAACTCATTTTCTCATTCAGTTGCAGTTTTTTTTTTTTTAAACACACCTTTCAAATGAATTTAAATAAAAATTGTTGATACCTATACAAAAAATTTTACACTTTTTGTGTTTTTTTATGATCAACTTATAAGTTTTTCTCACTTTCAGAAAAAAAAAGTTATAAAAGTGAAAATTTTAACGCTTACCTATAATCTCAAAACTTCAAAAATATCACTGAACCCTTCTCATTCTAGACGCTTCAATTATTAATTTCATTTAGATGTCAAATTATGTATGAATATTTTGATTTAGATGTCAAACCAATAAAAAATTGTAAAATCGTATAAGTATTTGTATATTCTATAGAACTAGTTATTCTGTAAAACTAGCTTCGAAGAAAGTCAATAAGATGGCCGTAACTTCACTTACATAAATATTTATTTTTTCTCAAGAGGGGTTGGCTATTCAAAATATATTTCAAACCAATAAAATGAAATGTAAAGCTGTTATGTATAGGTTTTTAAAACTAACTAATATACGTACATACTATGCTGATAAAAAAGTACGTATACGCCACAGTGATTTATTTTGTATTATCTATTTTAAAAGGTATTTATTGTTTGTTACATATATGTTCACTTCTCTCTCTTATTTCCACATTAGATCAAAGGCCCAAAAAAGAATGGAAATATAAAAATTTGTTAATCTAGCCGAATTTTTGGATTGATTTTTGTTATGGATCGTAATATTTGGGTTCTTAATACACTAACTTCTTCTAAAGCTTCTAACGTAACTTTTCGAACCTTAATTTTTCGATATTGAAATTCCACCATGAAAGCATCCATGATGATAACTTACTGATAAATATGAGACTGTGCATTTTGTATGAAATTTACTGAAAGTCTCAATATTCTCTCGGTAGTCTTCGTAAAAAAAATTAAAGATTGCATTTTTAAGTTGTTATAAAATAAAATATCTATGTCAATATTAAATAGTTTTAGATTCCTTATTTCGTATTTTTTTTCCTTTTAATGGAAAAAAAGTAACTAAGTAATACCACCAAAACCTGATGTCGTGTAAATTCATTTGATGCAAACATTATTACATAAGTTCGAAAAAAAAGTATATGTACATATGTACATACTTCGCCTTAATCCTTTAAAAGCTGTAAAAAGGAATATTTATTCGAATTCATGCTCCTCAAATTACTCTTGGGTTTATTGGAAAGCAATATATTATGTACCAACAATTTTTTATTGCTACAACTCACACAATAAATTTACACAATTTACTGAATATATCAATGCTTCTCCGATGACGAATCAATATTTTAATTTTGAAGCAGGATTATCTGAAAAAAGAAGTGGTTGTAGATATAAGACTGAAAAGCAACAATTTATTTCAAAGAAAACAAAATACAAATACTTACAGTAACTTAAAATGAAAAAGAAAAAAAAAAACGAATTTAATTCAAAATATTGTTTTATCTTTTGTCTGCTAGATTTGTGCTAAGAAAAATAAAAGTATTAAAAAAGTATTATTATTAAAAGAATTATTTTTTAACTTCAAGGAAAACAAAAACCCAACTATTCTGGCAATCTTTACAGAATTTCTGGCATTTTTTCTTCAAAATTTATGGCGTTTTTTCCATTTTTATAAATAAAAAAAAAAGACCTGAAAAAATTGTATGGAATTCCTGTTCTTGCGTTATTTCTGTTCATTACCAAAAATTGTGCCGCACGGTGCATAAAACTGTATTTTAAATCAATGAACAGAAGCTAATGTATTTATTATGTATTTCTGTTTATGTCAGGCTCTTTTAAAAATAAAAAATAAATTTGATGGCACAACAGCTCATGAAGAACTAGGGCCTAGTGACTTACAACTCTCAACCATTCCTGTGTGCGTGTCTGCAGGAATGGAGGGGACCTACAGTTTATTGCCGAATCCGAACGGCTAACGAGCGGCACTTTTTTGTGACAGGAAATACTCTTGGAGGATTCGTCAGAGGCAGTAGCCGTTTTTTTCTTTTTAAATAAATAGGTGGCGAGGCTGGGGATCGAACCTTAGACCTCCGGCATGACAGTCCATCGCACTAACCATCACGCCACGGCTACTACCATAACACGGCTCTTTTACCATAACCAAAATAATAATAATTCTTGTCTTCAACCTTGAGATACTTGAACTAAATCGCATTCTCCATCCAGCTGACCTTATTCGAAAAACGGTAGCTTTCATAGGCTTAGAGAGAGGGGATCTTTTTTATTTTTTTTTTCTATTTGAACTACATTATGTACTATAGAAAAATAATTCCACATTTCTTGGAGGAAATATTTATATCGTGCTCTTAATAGTGCAGAAGTATTCGTAAATAAACTCAGGGCCTATGCTTTAATAAAACGCATCCGGCCCCTCGTTGGTTATGTAGGTACAAAAGTCAATTCTATTCAATTGTGATTGCAAATTTTTTTTTTTTTGAAAGACAAAAAGATCGAAATATTGCTTGTTTGCTTGGGTATATTTTTTATGTTTTTAGATCAAAAAAGTGTAGAATGTAGATGCTTGATATGATTTTGGAAAGTCAGTTCTTATATTCGTAAATCTTTCTTGATTTATGAAAGAAATAAATTAATTTATCCTTGTCAGTCATTTGCGTTGATGCTGTTTGAACAGCTAAATTTATACAGTCTAATAAATAAATTATGTACATCTACATTATGTATATCAATTCTTTTGTCAATATTCCTCATTTGTTGTGTAGTAGCTTACACACTTGTGTTATTTTTTTTTTATTTACTAATGGAGTTTCCATATTTCTCTTGAAGAAATATATTATTTTAACTTATACTAGCAATCATAAGAAACAATCATAAGGTACTGTGATTATTTCTGATTTTATTTGAGGCCATAAAAATGAATACTTCTTTTCAGTCATCGATTGTTTCTATTTCTTGTATCCTTTTACGATCACGTACAACGCAGACTCCGCAAGCACAAACGAATCAGCATAATTCTGACATTTTTTTATCCGTAATTTTGTATTGATTTTTTTTTTTAAATTATTTTTTTAATTAGTGAACATTAACATACCAATTACCGTTTATTGTGGTATAATCAATATTTTGACAGCTATTCCAGCTGCGGCTCCAGTTGCAGCTCCGTCTCCATTCTGTTCAGGCAGTTATGTTCATACAGATAGGCGCATACTGACGATACACAGTGGCTTGCGGTGAATTTGAAAATTGAAGTAGCAGTTCAGTCGTTGTTGTATGCGATTTGTGGTGTTAAGTATTTGCTTGCACAAAATGGAGACGGAGCTGTAACTGGAGCCGCAGCTGGAATAGCTGTAAAAATATTGAATACACACAAATTCAATGTTGGGGAAACAACGCAACGTAGCCGCAGCCGCAGACTTTTCACGAGCAGCACTTTTGACGTTTCAAATTGTATGAAAAAAAAAAAAAAAAACTTTTTGCGTCGAACAAAAGTATTGTGTTTATTTGTGTCGCGAAAAAAATATCAATTAAAAGGAAAAATATTGGAAATAAAAAATGATAATTCTGAGCTGTAAAGCTGCACTGTGGGCACTAAAAAAAATAGAACGAACGACATACTTTTTGACATGTTTTGCAGCTTCGTTTCCAGCTCCAGTTGCGGCATTATATTCTGTTCAGGCATTTAAAGAACGATTTGCTAATAAAATATTTGTTTTTTTTTAAATAGCCAATCAACGCCTGAAAGCTTGAAAAATAGTCCTTAAATCATAACAATAATTTTTAAAATTAATTTTTGTCAAAAGTCTTATGTATGTTTCTGTTTGTATGTAATTTTAATTATGAGTTAATAAATTTCTAATAAAATTACTAAGGGCCAGTTTTACAATCGCGGTTTACTATTTAACCCGTGGTTCAGCAATGTTTACTCGGTGGATTAACTGACGTTCAACGCTTGTTCAAGTTTCAAGTATGTGCTAATAGCCAATTACATGCCTGAATCATCCTTGAACAACAGTTAATCCGCCAAAATGTGTGATCTAAAATTAATTTTTTTGTAAAACTGGCCCTTAAAGAGTTATTCGAATAAATAACTTATTCTGATCACAGAAGAGAAATGTGTAAAAAAAACTCTAAAAATCACAAACGATAAAATTAACTGCCAGTATAAAAGTTAAAAAGCCTTAAACAAGCAATCCTTCTGTAATTCTTCAAAGAATTTCTAAGCTGTTGCTTTGACCTTGGGTGCTCTGCATAACAAAAATTAACAGAATTAAATACGCAACCACATACTTAAAGGTAAGTTAATGACGAACGGACACTAATGATTTTTTTCCTTGACGCTTTCATTCAAGAAATTAATTATTTTTCTCAGTTCTTTTGTTTATTATTTCACTTGCTTTGTTGTGAACCCTTAGACATATTACGGTCATAATCCTAAATTGCATTTTCCAACTTCCATTAAACTTCACCTCGTCCTGAACTCTAGAGGCCAGTAATAAAAAGCAGAAAAAAAAATATCCTTCAAGGTAAGGAAAAACAAAAAAAAATAAAAATTATTACACAACTTTAGGTACATAGGTATGAAATTTCCATTTTAACAGGAAGGACATCACTATTTTCTCATTCGCAGGGAAAGCTGTATTTTTTTGTTTGTTTGTTTGGCTATGAGATCGTTGTTGATGTTGTTTTTTTGTCGTTGTTGTCCTTGCTAGTGTTTATTCTACCGTACCAAATGGTCTTCATCGTCATCTTGAGGAGGGGAGGATGCACAGCGAATTTAAATTCTCTAATTAGCGCGTGTCAGAAAATCCTGCGGGAGAATAACAACTGAGCTGGCATAATCATTAGGAGAAAGTCGGGTCGAGTGGTGGAGGTGGTTTCGGTTTGTGATGAGAAAAGGAGCTTAGTGCTTTCCGAAGCCGTTAACATTAAAACAAATGTTTCGAGTTATAATTTGAGAATTGCATTTGAAGTTATATTCTGGAATGTCTCTGCTGCACCATCATCATTAATAAAAAGGATAATATTTTTTATACATTTTAACAATAGCTTTAGAACTTGAATTTTTGTATGGGATAGGTATGTAAGCACTCAACATTGTTTTGTTACTAATCCCTATGACCTTTTTCTTAGGAAATTATCATTACAAGAGTTTCGTTTTATATTTGAATGTTTATTTCTGGTATTTCTCGTTCCCATGATTTTACATTTCTAAGCTCAAAAATCCTTTGGATGAACTTTATTTTTACATTCCCAGTCTCTGTCTCTCTCTCTCTCTTTTTTTTCCTATACAAGGATGTGCTGTGCAGTGAAGGAAAAACAGAAATGCAAATTCAGGTTCTTGCATTGAGACAACATTTTAATATCGTTGTCGCCAAAATGGAAATGTGGTGTGAGTTTTACAAAGTGCGAGGCAAACCACGTTGTTGCTGTTGCAACCACGACCGACAACGATAAAAAAAAAAGGAAACAACAGAAATTAACCGAATAAGAAGGAAGCGATATCGCTCAGAGCGAAAAGCAAACGGACAACAAATTATCCTTTATTGTACATTTACATAAAATAAACGTGTATAAATGTGTATATAACTGTATCAAAAATAGCTTCACATTTCTCATGGATAGCATAGTAATAGCACTTGCATTTTAAAGGGGTTGAAGATGAAGTAGAGGTGGAGGCGTTTTAGCGTGGGACGCTCAAAGGATGGCTTCGAGGTCATTAAGTTAATGTGCGAGCACAGTTTTAGTTAATTTATGGTTCCTTATTTTGGCGTTTTGTCGTCGTGTTTATTATGAGGCGGGTATAGGGTCGTTGGTATTTAGCAAAGTACACATAGTTCAGATAAATGATTAGGGGAGGTTTTATTCTTTCTTTTTTTTTTTTTTGGAATTTTTATGAAGGTCCTTCGTGTTATTAGAGTATAATTTGAGATGTCACGTTTCTTCCAATTGGGAGAGGTTAGAGTTAAAGGGACATTACTCTATTTGTGTTAGGTAGATATGTCTTCAAAGGTATGATGATACCTATTTTAAGAACAGAAAATTCGTTTAACACCTACTTACCTACATTTTGAGTCTGACGAAAGTGATGTCTTTTATAAATAAGAGCGATGTTTACACATTTCACCCATGGGACCACGGAATTGTTCACATTTTTTTTTTTTTTTCGATTTGACCCTTTAACTTGCCCTTTATTGGAAGTATTGGTTTTGTATACCAAAAAAAAAGAACGAACCTGCTCTTATGAATAATTAGATAAGTACACTATGGTTTTTAAGTTATGGAAAAACATGCGTGAAATCGGTATTTTGGAAATAAATATACGAGTTTAGCTGATAACAGTAGTAGCTCGTGGCGTAATTTCTATTACCATTACGCCAGAGGTCTGGATTCAATACCAGCCACTTCCACCTTAAGTTTATTTCTGGGCTACTGCCTCTTGCGAGGAAGTGACAAATCCTGTAGGACAGGAGTATCTTTTGTCATAGAAAAGTGCCACTTACCTTAGCCGTTCGGAATCGGCAATAAACTGTAGGTACCCTCCATTCCTGCAGACACGCACACAGGAATTGTCGAGAGTTGTAAGTCACCAGGCCCTGGTTCTTCATGATTCGTTGTGCCACCATATATATTTATTTTTATAGATGATAACATTGATTCTGATGCTATCAATAAAAAGTTCATCCCCACACCACCGTTTTTAAATGCTGTAACACCTTTTTAATTCCCTTATTGAAAATGAATCAAAGGATATCGAGATCGACAGCTTATATTGCGCTTTCTTACCCACATTTTGAATATAGTATTTTAACCACATACGAGTTCTCTTCAAAATGGAAGAAAACTAAATTTATATTTCTGTTCCTAAAAAATGTGCGGGTTTTCTTTAGAGCCCTATTAATTTTTTTGTACCTAAGCGAAAGGCAACAATGCGTGATGGTATAAAACGACACTCTTCTATCTTCGTGAATATCTTAACTGGAGTGCCACAGGGATCTATCCTTGGACGAATTCTCTTCTCACTCTTTTTAAATGAGCTACATGCCACAGGTTGTTAAAAATCGTCTTAATCATCAATAGGCTGATGGTGTATAGCTCCTGATAAATCGACTCCTTTGGGTTGAATAATAATGCCATCGCTTAAATGAATGAGGACCATTCTTTTCTAAAATCCGTCTTTGCTTTAACCCTATATCAAATCAACAGCCTTTTCCATCTATCGCAAAATCTTTGATTTCTCTGTATTGAAACTTGATGACTAAAAAATACAAGATAGAATATTTCAGAAGTACTAAAAGTCATAAATAATTTTCAATTATGTACTCTCGAATGGAACGCCCGTCTCTAAGTAGTCAATTAGTTCAATAAAAAGGGTAATGGCAGTCTGAGTGTTCTCAGAGTCAATGGAAGTTTTGGTGTTTGACTTAGAATTGATAATAGCATTGAATTTTGAAAACAAAACAAGTGCTCAATAACGTGAAATTGTATTAAAAAAAAAAACAAAATTAAAAAGAAACGGTAAATTTTTTCAAAATTTTGAGTTTGGAAATAAATTTTTGAAAGACCACTTGAAAAAAATTTTATTTAAAGAGAAAATTGGAGAATGGATTCCTGGCTTTGACAAAAGGTATATGATTTTATTCCAAATATTGCCGTTGGATTTTTTTGAGTCTTTCTATTTCAAGTCAAGTTTTTGAAAAATTGTCTTTTTTTCTTGCTTTGACCTAACTTATACGCTGTAGTATTTTTATTATTATTTGTGTTGTATAAAGTACAATTAAAAAGTATAAATTGTATAACACTTCAACTAATGTTGAATATCCAATAACTATATATATATATATTATACATATAAACGAAGACTCACAAATACATAAGATTACATTATATCCTAGTTATTAAGATAATTCTATAAGTCAGTCTTGTACTTTCTGCCTCTGAATAAACTTATACTTAGTTTTAATACTAAAAGTCTTTTTCTATAAAACCACACATAACATGGTGTCAGGTGTGTGTCACTAAGTCAAAAAATTGTGGAAACATTAGTCAAGTCAGAAGTTTAACTATAATTTGATCGCATCTAACAAATAAAATGCCTGGTCCGAATAAAACTGATGGAACTCAAGCGATTTCATTCTCATCAGAGACGCCTGTCTCCTCAGTGTCACCACTCAACCTGAAAAGCACTAATCTTCCAGCCACATGGAAACATTGGTTAAGTCTATTTAAAATTTATTTACGCGCTTCTAGTCTTGAAACTCAACCAGATAGCCGCAAAGTTGCATTGCTGCTACATTACATGGGCCCTGATTCACTGGATATATTTAATTCTTTTAATGAAGATCTAGACAAAATCACATACGATGTGCTTGTCAAAAAATTGGATGATTACTTTCTACCAAAGGTTAACATAATTATGGAAAGGTACTCATTTTTTTCCCGGCGCCAAGGTCCAGACGAATCCATAGATGAATTTGTCACTTCTCTTAAGAACTTAAGCCTTACATGTAATTTTGGAACCTTGCGTGAGGACTTAGTACGCGACATATTCATTTGTGGTCTTCACAATAAGTTTTCTCACTTAAAAGAAAAGCTTCTCAATGAAGATAAAATTACTTTGGATAAAGCAGTCGTAACATCTCGAAGTATGGAACTCAATAAGGAGCACGTCCAGCAATTGCAAGCCCAACAAACAAGCAGTTTTATCGGTGCTTTGCAAAACCACAACTCGTCATCGGGAGCCTACAATCAACGTCATCATCGTCATTTTCCCAAGTCAGCTCGCCAACAACATAATACGCCTACGTCATCGTCGTCATCGCCACAATCTCATATTAAGTCGTCACAATACCATCAAAACTCATCCCGCTATTCACGTCATACTCATCTAAGCAGTCAAAAAAATAACCATCAGCAGTTTTCACAGTTTTCTTCGTCAAACCGTAATACTTTATGTAAAAATTGTGGACAGGTTCACAAATACACATGTCCAGCTATTGGTGTAACTTGCTACAGATGTAGAGGTAAAAATCATTTTTCTAAAATGTGTCGAAGGAACCTTCAAGTTCGCAACATCGAATTAGCGCCTAATGTGTCAGACACAGAATCTGTCATGTCAACATTGTTTATCGGCGTTCTACAAAAACAGAACGAGAATCAACAAAGTCATCAACAACGTCATCAACAACAAATCCAAAACCAACAACCTTATCAACATGATGAAGATGAGCCACAGTGGTATGTTTCACTGCAGATTAATAACTGCAACATTTCTTGTCAACTTGACACTGGAGCTCAAGGTAATGTCATGTCTGTCAATCAGCTACAAACACTTGGATTGTCACGCAGTTTAATTAAGTCAAGTAAACAAAATTTATTAACATTTAGTGGAGAAAAAATTTGTTCATTAGGATATTGCATGCTTAATTGTATTTACAAAAATGTAGTCTATAATATTAAATTTATAATTGTCGAAATTAACTGCAAGTGTCTTATAGGTCTCAAAACGTGTCTTGAAATGAATTTAATTAAGAAAACTGATGAATTTAGCCTAAATGTCAATACACTGTGTTGTAAAAATAATGAAATTCAGAATTTGCCAAATTTTATATCAAATTTTAAAGATGTATTCGAAGGATTAGGGTGCTTAAAAGAAAAGTGTCATTTGAAAGTTAAATGTGATGTCACCCCGGTGGTTGACAGCCCTCGTAAAATTCCTTTCGCGTTGATGCCAGAATTTAAAAAAGAGCTTAAAAGATTAGAAAATCTCAATGTCATAAGAGAAGTTAAAGAGCCGATCCCATGGGTTAACTCTATTGTTTTAGTTAAAAAACCCAACGGCAATTTACGTTTGTGCCTTGATCCGCGTAATTTAAACAAAGCAATTCTTCGCCCACATTTTCAATTTCCAAACGTGGAAGAATTTAAAGCTCAATTAAATGGTTCGAAATATTTTACTGTTTTAGATGCAAACTCGGGTTTTTGGATGATTCAATTGGATGAAGAATCTTCAATGTTGTGCACTTTTCATACGCCTTTTGGGCGACGTCGTTTCTTGAGCCTACCTTTCGGTATAAATGCGGCCCCAGAAATATTTCATTGTGAAATGGTTAAAAAGTTCAGTGATATACCAAACCTCGAAATCTATATTGATGATTTTTTAATTCATGCTAAGACCAAGGAACAGCATGACAAAATCTTGAAGCTATAGTTTTGCAAAGGGCCAGAGACATAGGTTTAAAGTTTAATCATTCAAAGTCAAAATTTTGTCAAAATGAAGTAACTTTTATAGGTCATTTGTTTAGTCATGATGGTGTTCGTCCTGATCCATCCAAAGTAGAAGCAATTTGTGCTATACCCAGACCAAAGTGCATGACAGAATTGCAACGGTTTCTAGGTATGGTAAATTATTTAGGTACTTTTGTCAAGGGCATGTCTGCCGAAAATTTAAACTTGCGTAATCTTTTAAAAAAGGATGTTGAGTGGCATTGGTCCGAAGACCATGAAAAAGAATTTAAAAAATTAAAAGAGTTGATTTCTAACACACCGGTTCTTACGTATTTCGATGTCAACAAACCATTGACACTTTCAGTAGATGCGTCACAAAATGCAGTTGGAGCTGTAATTTCACATGAAGGTAATCCGATTGCGTACGCCTCAGCTACACTCACAACGTCTCAACAAAATTACGCTCAAATCGAGAAAGAACTTTTCGCGATTTTGTTCGGATGTACAAAATTTCATTCATTTGTTTTTGGCAAGTCAGTCCTGGTTGAGACAGACCATAAGCCTTTAGTTCCACTTTTTGAGAAGGCGTTGTATAAAGTCCCAGCTCGGTTACAGCGATTTATGCTAAGACTCTTAGCGTATGACTTAAAAGTTATTTTTAAACCGGGAAAGTACATGTATGTCGCTGTGCCAAACGAAACGTTAACGGAGTTTGACAAAGACATAAGTCTGCATTGCAATTTTGTCCTTTCTTCTCGTCCTTTATCAATGTCAAAATCAAAGTATGAAGAAATACAAAATGAAACAAAGAAAGATATAGTATTGTCAAAAGTTATTGAATATCATTTTTCTGGTTGGCCAAATAGCAAAACAAAAATAAAGGACTTTGTAATGCCTTACTACAATATTCGAAATGAATTTGAAGTCATAGATAACCTCTTATACAAGTCGAACCGCCTAGTGATTCCTTCAAAAATGCGTCATGACATTCTAATGCTTTTGCACGAAGGACACATGGGCATTGAAAGATGTAGAAATCTTGCCAAATTTTCAATATATTGGCCTAATATTGACCAAGATATCTTAAACGTCATAAAAAATTGTGACGTATGTATTCGCCACCGCTCAAAAAACCAGAAAGAACCTATACAATTTCACAATGTCGTGTCCATTCCATGGTTCAAAATCGGAATGGATTTATTTGAATTCAACAAATCTATGTATCTATTGGTGGTTGATTACTTTTCAAAGTATATCGAAATCGCTCAGTTAATTAAAAGTTATTCAAGTAATGTTGTCATAACTCACCTCAAGTCAATTTTCGCTCGTCATGGAATTCCAACCATAATGGTCAGTGATAATGGACCCCCTTTTAACTCTGAGGAGTTCAAAAAATTTTCTGAACAATGGAGAATCGATCATGTCACCTCAAGTCCATACTTTCCTAGGTCAAATGGTTTAGCTGAACGATCTGTTCAAACCATTAAAAAATTATTTAAAAAATGTCGTGAAACAAATTCAGATCCGTACATGGCTCTTTTGCACTATAGAACCACTCGAAAAGGAAATTTAAATTCCCCTTCGGAACTTTTAATGTCCCGTCAGTTAAGAACAAAGATTCCAGTTTTAACTGAAAATTTAAAGCCCATTAATGTTGACACTGAAGACCATATCAAGAAAATTAAACTTCAGCAAAATAAGACCCGCGATTACTACAACAAAAGAGCTAAGCCCTTACCAAATTTGACAAATGGTCAAAATATTTACTACAAAAAAACACCAATTTCAAATTGGGAACCAGGTACGGTTCTACAGAAGTGTACAGAACCTCGATCTTATATAATAAGTTCAGATGTTGGTTCCGAATATCGCCGTAATAGAGAACATATTCTAGAGGGATCTTTAACGGAAACCGATAAAATTAAATTGGAAGATAATCAACAGATTCAAAACGAATTACATGTTGAAAAAAGTCAACAAGAATCTTCGGAAATTAAGGGAAAAGGTAGTAGTAAAGATGTACCACGTTCAAGTGATTCGTTTTGCCTCACTCCAACACCTGAGTATGTAACTCGTTTTGGAAGAACAGTAGCGCCACCTAATCGTTTTGCTTTTAATTAATAGAAGATTAAATGGAATTTTTCTAAGAGCAAAATTTATAATTTTTGTATTATCTAATAATTTAAAGTATTTATTTTTTGAATAGAAATAAAAATCTTTCAAATGTTTATAACCTTTTCTACTTTTAAATATGTAATCCAAATTTTATAAGTCTTATATGAATTTAAAAAAAAATATGAATTTATTAAAATAAAAACATATTGTATAAAAAGGAGATGTTGTATAAAGTACAATTAAAAAGTATAAATTGTATAACACTTCAACTAATGTTGAATATCCAATAACTATATATATATATTATACATATAAACGAAGACTCACAAATACATAAGATTACATTATATCCTAGTTATTAAGATAATTCTATAAGTCAGTCTTGTACTTCCTGCCTCTGAATAAACTTATATACTTAGTTTTAATACTAAAAGTCTTTTTCTATAAAACCACACATAACAATTTGTATTGTATTATTTATACTAGAATGTCAGTTTATTAGACTTGACCATTCTTTATTCCGTCAATTTCATTGAATTTTTGAACAACAACAACAACTTAAAGGTGCTACCACCAATTGCTTACGAATTAATTGCGGTATTTTTGTTTTGGCTGGAGATATAGCTATTTCAAGGGGTGCCAAGCCCTATTATCACCTCCTCTTTAGTGGTGCTGAACTTTAATCTAATTTTATTATGAAAAACTTTCTACATCATGCGAGATTTGAACCCGCGCATCAGATTTGATGAATAAAGAATAAAGAATGGTCAAGTCTAATAAACTGACATTCTGGTATGAATAGTACAATAAAAATAATAATATACTACTTGTTGTTTGTTGTTATAAATTTCTTTTGCTAAATTTTCGAAACTGTTGGGTCTAACAGATGGTTTTGGGCTCAAATTGAGGAAAGAAAAGGGCTATAAAAATCCTTTCTGAGAAAAATTAGAAAAATGGCCAAAAAATGTCAGGCATTAGCCAAACACGAGACCCGCATTTTTTTTTCATTTTCCATGACACTTAACATAAAGTTTAATTAATATCTCGGGTCTGATTTTGTATCCCTGACTCACGCAATGTTCATATTATACGTACGAGTAGTACCTGTTCAGTGTACATACACACTTACTAAAAAAATAGTGAAGAACTTAACAAATGTATCATTTTGTATTAAAAATATAAATTTAAGTTTTTCATTATGTGAAAATATCTTACCCAGCTCCACGAATTCATCATTCATTAACATTTTCTTTTTAAAAAATAGAACTAATTATAATATTTTTGCACAGGATCCATCTATGCAGCTTTTTAAAGCCAATTAAGTAACATTTAACCGGGGCATACTTCATTTCGAGCTAATTTAACTTGAATAGATTTAGGTTCTTTATTTTATATGAAAAAAAAAAATGGTGGGAAAAACTCAACACTGGCTCCATTAAGTATTCAAAATTATGCGGAAGCTCTAAGTTATTAAAAAAAATATATTTCACATACAAAAAGGAAGATGCGTTCCTTCCAATTAAAAATAGTTCGTTATAGCTTTTGAATGAAACTGGAGCAATTTTGTTTGTATTTCTTTTTACATCAGAATTCTGGAGTTCATTTCATTAATTTGGTAAAATAAAATGGTGGGTGTTGAATTTCATTTTTTTGTTAAAAAGAAAAAATTCCCTTTGGAATATTTATCTATAGTAAATTTTAAAATATAATAAAATTCTAAAAATACTTAAAGGTCAAAATTATTAAAAAAAAGAAATTGTAAATAAAATGTGGCTGTTGAGCACGTAACTGGAATACATTCTGGAATACATATTCCTAAAAGCTTTCAATGTAAAAATATAATAAATTTGGTGGCACAACAGCTCATGAAGAGCCCAGGGCCTAAAGTGACTTATAAAAATACTATCAACCACTCCTCTGTGCGTGTATGCAGGAATGTAGGGCACCTACAGTTTATTGCCGAATCTGAACGGAAGGTGAGCGGCACTTTTCTTTGACAGGAGATAGCCTTGAAAAATATGTCACTTCCTCGCACGAAGCAATAGCCCTAAAAAACATTTTTTGCCTTCGATGTGTAGCTATAGAAAAACACAAACATTATTAAAAAATTGAACCACGTGAAAGATATTGAAGCTAAAATTCAGGCAAATCGAAAATTACCTAATGATCTTAAGGCCTGGTCAAACAGAGCGCGGTCTGGTGGTCTCTTTGTAAGAAATTACAAACAACATTTGCCCGCCGCGTTCTTTCCTTCCCTGGTGATGTATTGACCGTACCGTCGGCCCGCGATCTGTTTGTCCAGACCTTTAATGTATAAGATGGCTACAGTTGTCGTATAGGTATGTGTTTCAGATATGGATGAAAAACTGATAGCTGAAGTTGCTTTAGTCAATATTTTATTCAAAGACTCTTCATGGGTGCACCTATTGCAGACCTAGATATAAAATTAAACTAGCTTTAGGTAGGCATAATACTTAATTTAAAAAATAAGTTTTAAATCAAATACAAGCAGTTTTATTTTATCTTAACAATAACGAAAAACGCTATCATAGAAGACATTTTTTTTTAATCCATAAACCCTTATGGTGTTTGAAATTTGTGTAGTTTCCTTTCTTTATTAAAAGCACTGTATTTTTTTTTAAATTAATTACATTTTGTTTAGATTATCTTACATTATCTGGAATATTAATTATACCTTACTATAAATGACTTTAGTTTAAATAAAATTTATCACAAACTCTGTGCCTTACACTTTCAAACAATTATTCTCTTAATCGCTTGAGGCAGTGAATATAATGTCACACGTCTACCCACTTCGGTTTCCATTATTTTTTTTTAATTCTTCTTCACTTTAAAAGTTACCTTGGTAATAAATTTAAATCCTTAGTGTTGCAGTTATGTATGTTTACAAAACATAATCTACCTACATAATTGCCCATTATAATTTTAAAAACCTTACAGCATACATACCACATCATTCACAATACCTAGAAGCCACACAGACGATGAAAAAAAAAATATAAATAAAATAATAAACTTTAAATGCCAACCACACAAATCAAAAGGATAATGTGGGTTTTTGACATTTTGGTATACCTATTCCCTCAGTTTTACATACCCAGCAATAGCAATTCTAGGGTCATATATAGTAAAAAAAAAAAGTATACAACAAATATGTAACAGTTTGTATCCTGCACCCACCCAAGTGGCTACAAGAGTATTAATGCCGATTAAACCTCGCTATTACCCCAATATGGCTGTGTTGAAAGAACGTGAAAGGATGGATACTAGCGTACCGACCACCACGTTTAGAAGCACGTTCCACCTATTATTTTAGGATCCTCGGTTCTTTATTTTTGAATTTTTTTTTTTTGTTCACTCGTTTTTTCTATCCTTTGTACCACTTTTATTAATGGGAAAATTAAAATGCCATTCTCATTCACTGGCAGAAATTATGTATATTTCAAAATTTATTTTTGTTTTTATTTCGTGTAGGAACCTATATTGTATATTATTAAATCCTATTTCATTACTTTGATTATGGGAGAGATTTGTAAAAATTAATACGTAATTATTTAATGAGAAATAAGAAAATCCCCAAATCCCAGTTCTGGCATTTTGCATACATCACGCAAACGTGAAAAGTAGGTAGGTATAGTATACACATATTAATAATTATTTAACACAGGATTATAGGTATTACAAAATTTCAAAAACAACCACCAATTAAATTTTTTTTTGTCGACATGTAGTTAAATTTTTTTTGTTAAAAAATTAAATATTTTATATTGGTTTTGGATCAGGATCATCCCTTGAAAATAAAACGATATGGATCACAATGACATCAGTGTTATATAACCATCTCTTTTTTACTTACATTTTAATTATTTTCAGTTGCTTCCCGTCTCTTTTCTTTGCACTACACCAAACGCAACCTTACCATAAAAGCCATCTACTCCCCAAAATAAGAATTCATTTTAGGATCTTCGAAATAGATCCAGATAGAGAGCAGGATCCCGATTTGTTTTTGTATTACGTGTTGTAAAATGATCCTGATCCAGATCCGTAGAAAATAAAACGCAGCTATTATCTTTAATTTCAAAGCAGCAAAAATGAACAGAAGTTAAAGCCAAGTTCTAAAAAAGTATTGAATTTCGGGTTTCAGTTCCGAATCCATTTGGGATTTTGGAATTCGGGATTGTGTCCATTCGGGTTTTTGGGCATTCGGGATTATGGGATTCGGGATTCTCACATGCCCCTCGGGATTTTGGGATTCGGGATTATGTCCCCTTTCCCTAAAAGAAATTCAGCCTTATTGTGAGTTTCATCCGAACAATATTTCACCTTTAAAAAAAAAATTTCGCCCGGAATTTTAATAGCTAGCTATTGTGAGTTTCTTCCGAATAAAATTTACGTTTTTCGCCTTTTTGCCCTCTCGTTCGCCTACTTAAAATAGGTGTAAATTCAAGCTGTCAATGGCATTTCAGCCTTATTTTTAGCTTTGCCCGAACAACTTTTCAACCGGAAAACGTTATCGCCTATTGTTAGTTTCGCCCGTAAAATATTTCATGTTCCGAAAATGTCCCTTGTTGTGAACATTAATTTCAGGCAGAATACCATCGACAGCTTAAATTTTCACCTATTTTTAGTAGGCTATGGCGGAGAATTTTGTTCGGGCGAAAATCACAGTAGCTTATAAAATTCCGGCCGAACAGAAAATTTTAAGGTTAATTTTTGTTCAAGTAAAACTCAAAATAAGGCTTATTATAAGGGAAATTTTGGGAACATGAAATATTTTCCGGGTGAAACTCACAATAGGCGAACCAATTTTCCATCAGGTGACATGTTTTTTTGGGGTAAACTCACAACAAGGCAGATTATGAACTACTCTTTGAATGTTTTTCAAACTATAAAACATTGTTTTAAAAACACACAAGTACAAAGTGCAAAAATCAAACAGAGCCTCTGCTGAAATTAAATCAAAATCTATTTGTTTCAAAAGTTTAAACTCTATTAACAACCACTCATACCTATCTAGCATCTCCTTTGATTTTGTATGCCACCCATATATATATGTACAATAGTTTATTTGAAACTTTTCAAGCCTTTAAAACACTCTCTACACTTCAACGAAACACAAGCAAAAAGCTTTGCTCATATACCTACTCCTCTTTCGGAAGAAATCAGATCAAAGTGCCAGGGTGCTGCACTCTACGAACATAATTGTGACAAATCAAATTTCTCTTAGAGAACCCTCATGATTGGGTATGGGGAGGTGGCAGGAGTGAGTAAGTGTTTAGTACGGCATCACCTCTCTTTAAAACGTCCTGCATAGTTTGCCAATACAGCTTCAATCTTGACTGTACCTATCCTATTTGTATGGAACTAGAACCTAAAACCCGAACCAGGATACGAGAATTGCATAGTATCCTCCGATAACACGTTTCCGTGTCCAGAAAAAAAAATCACTCCAACATAATTCTGTCTCGTATGTTTTTCGAAGGAAAAACTCATTTCAAAATGTGCCCGGCGAACTGCGATCCCTTTTCCCTTCCCATATAATTTCTTGCTGTCAGAACTTTTTTTACTTATAGCAGTGTTGAAACTGGATCTTTCTTTCAAGTGTTTTTCTTCTATATTTTTCAAAAATACTCTTCTTCCATTTTTTTTTTCACAGACACTTGATGTTTTTTTTTTTTTTTTATGGCTTGACCTAAATAGTAAACCATTTCATTTGTATCTCTGTCGTTGATATCATCAGAATCTTAAGTGGTTAGTTTTGATGAAGATACCTTACCTACATATTGTGTAACAGAATTATACAAAACAAGAAAACAAGTGAACGATTTAAGCTTAACCACTTGACCCTCGATGTTGTACTTTGGTAGTTGGTATACGACCATAAGCCGATTAAAATGTTTTTTTTGTTTTTTTATTATTAGCATTTTTCTAGTATTGTGGCTATATTATGTACTTTCGTATAGATGAGTATATAAGAGAGAAAACATTTAATCGATTTTGTGATCCGATGAATTGAAGGGTTGATAGGAGAACAGTTAACCCTCGTCATTTTTGTTTTATAAAAATAGGGGTTAGAAGTGGATTGAAGAAAAAGTATTAGTATTATTCTTTTTAATATTTTCAAGGCTATAAGGACCGGACTACGGACACCATAAACTTTGTGGTTTAACCCAAGAGTTTATTGAAATTTGTATTTGGGGCCTTGTACCTTATTATTATTTATTATGTATATTTGTTTGATGAATTGTTTTTCAAGTATTTTAGCCAATGCCATTACAGTATGTAAAATGAAATTGTTATTAAAAATTATAGATTTATTTTTTAATAGAAAATTATGATCTTGCTTCTGTATGAGCTCTCTGTTCGACTTCAGCGTAAATGGTGTTTATTTTTTTTTTTTTTTATTGTACCAACATTTTATATATATAAAAAATATAGTTTTTTTTTTTCATTAACTAAGATTTGTTGAAGAAATCAAATGGTGTACTTTTTTTGAAGTATTTGTATAGTTAATTCATACAATCATAAAAAATAATGCGTGACAAAATTTTCAATTTTATTTTTGAGCAGCCGACAGACAAAGTGTTGGGAAAACGTTTTCGCGCTGGAGCTTGAAACAAACAGTTAAGATGACTAAAAACTTTTTCCCTCAAATTTAATACCTTTTTTTTTCTTAAATACTAATAATGCTTTAATTAGGTATTATACATATATTTTGAAAACAAAAAAAAAAACTTACATATTCGTACTAAATTCTTCTATCGCGCCAACCCAAAATGATTTTGATGAAAAACATTAAATACTAATAATAATAACAAATAATAATACACTTTTAAGGCTTAACTCAGTATATTCAAAACTTTTTGCAAGAAGTGGAAAAGAGAAATACAAAATCATGCGCTACAGATGCCTGTGTGCGAAAAAGTATACGAAAGTAATACTTATTGTGTTTTATCTGCCATTTCAGATTGAATTTACAGATTAAAAAAAATTTCTTCGCACACAGGCATCTTAAAAGCATGTTTTTGTTTTCCACTTTTGGACTTTTTGTCACTTTTATCCAAAAAATCTTGAATAAACATTTAGTCAAGTGAATGTAGTCTTGTCTTAAGGTTTTATTGGAACTTGTATTGTTTCGCTTGTTTTAAACCAATAAAACACCATACCTGTTGGTTTGTTTTCAAAATTCAATGCTCTTATTAATTTTTAATAAAAATTACCGATGTTTTTTATAAATTTTTTTTCTGCATTAAGTCAATTATTTTAGAAAATTGCTCCTCCTGTTATTTTCAATCTTCTCAAAAACTAAAAGACATTTTAGCATCCGGTTTTCTTTTTTTGACTGAAAGCTAATAAGAGCTAATTACATAAAATTTTGAAAAAAATTAGTTTGAAACTTTTTTTTAATTTCGAGTTTGGAAATTATTTTTTCAAAAACTATTCACTAACACAACTTAATTTAAAATGAAAATCAAAGAAGAGATTTCTGGCTTTCCAAAAAGGTAAAGCATGGCATTTTAAATTGTACCGTTGTTTTTAAATATTTTTTTTTTTGCTGTTTTAAGTCAATTTTTTAGAAATTTGCCCCTCCTGCCTAAACGGGGGGAAATAGACCCCCCTCTCATACGATATTTTCTTGTCTTAACTCAACCTACTCGCTCCAGCAGCTTGGTACATCTAATACCGATCATAAGATGGTTGAGTGCGTAGATTGGTGCAGACTATTATCCTGGAGTTTCGAGTTCGATCCATAGAAAGGTAAAAAAATCTTTGTGTTCTAAAATTATTTCCAACACAATAATTATTAACAAATAATATGTAGAATGTGAGTCATGGTTTCAGATTAAAAATGGAATCACAGTAAAAATGAATCACTCAATGTATTCCCTGTTTTACTTATTTTGTGTTTTCTACAAAACTAAAAACTAACATCTAGAATACGTTCAAATACCGCTCGCTAGGTCTAACTTTTGAAAAGTAAAAACCAGTCATGAATTAGTTTTTCGAGCCTTTGGTCATTTCCACAAAAAAAAAAAGAAGGATGGAATTGAAAATAAGGCTCTGGAAGAAAATACATTTTAATCATATATATCTATCTATGTTATGTATTGTATATGTACCTAATATATCCTTCAATGTTAAAGTTGACGTTCAAAGTAAATAAATTGCCCCAAAAACTTCAAAGGTCATTGATTTATGTTTCTTTTAATTTCAAAGTTCTTAGCCCACACATCATTCAGAAAGTTTTTTGTTTTTTTTGTTTTACATTCTTTTAAGTAGCAACCTAAACCTTTTACAAAAATTAGTGCAAAAAAAAGCGGAATAAAAATAATGCCGGTGCCGTTAAAAAAATCCCTACATCTACTCTAATGGTGTCTTAAGGCATTTCCTTTTTATTTTTTATTCAATTTTAAATTTAATGTAAATATTTCACCACAACAAAATATTCTCACTTTAAAAATAAATATTTTTTTTATTTAATTTTTTTTTTTCTTAAAGTAACATTTTAGGGAAATAATTTGTTTTTCACTCACTCCCACACAAACACAGAAAATGATTTAAAAGGCATGACAATATCTTCCTACAACACTCTCTTGCGCTTATAGACACTCAAGAAGAGCAAAATATATACAAGAAGCATTATTTACTCAAAAATAGAATATACGGAACAACAGAAGCTTGTTGGTGAACAAGAATAATCGCCATTCTTTTGTGTGCGATTAAGTTCAATTTTGTTCCCAAGGAACTAAAGCAATATAGAGGTTGCTTAACGGGGGTTGAACCTCAGTGCTGAACTAAGGCAATGTATGGAATGTGCATGATGGTTGCGGATGGTGATAGCATGTACATGTTTTTTAAAGGCACCATCCTTATGTAAAAGTGACTGACGTAGAAAATTAGTTAAATAAGGTCGCATTTAGTCAATGTCACTGACCGACTAGGTGCGAAGAAGAGACTGTGGTAAATTCGCAACAAAATTATGTTCGATTGGTCATAAAAGGTCAGCTTTTTTCAGAAATTGGTCAGTCTTAGAAAATTTTTAATCCAGGGTCAAAGTTTTTTAAGGTCACAAGCGGTTTTTGGCACCTCATTTATGAGATATTGGAAAAAAATATACCTATGTCATACGAAAAGTTACTTATTAATCCTCATAAAATGTCAGATGGTTTCAAAAATTGGTAAGACATAAAGACTTAAGATTTTTTTTATGAATTTTTAAAATTTATTTTTTTTTTTTCAAGGTCGTAGAAATTTTTAGCACCTCATTTGTGGAATTTACAAAAAATAATTATGCCATATGAAAGCTTACTGAATCCTCATAAAAGTCAGCAAGTTTCAGAAATTGCTCAGGCATGGATTTTATAATTAGGCAGTGTCCCTGCTTTGGAGCCTTTGCAGCTCCGTCTCCAGTTCCAGTTGCAGCATTCTATTCTTTTGAGGTGATTTGAAAGATCTTATTTTGCTCGCTGTTAATTTCCAATATTACTTACGTATATTAGGAATATTTCTCTGCCTACATCCTTTACTTTACTTTACAGCTGAAATAAATAGTTTTTAAGATTAATATACAGATTATAAATAACACATTAATTTCCGGAATAATACCTACTTTATTTAAGTTCCTTCGTCGTGTATTTAATTATAAACATTTTTGTATGCAATATTCCTTCCTATATCAATCAAATGTATGTTTACTTTTAATTACTTTTTTATCAAGAACATAAGGAATGCAAATGATATGCTGACGACAATCTTGTTAACAAGGAGAATGTTTATGTAAACGCCTTGTCTTGTTAACCTTCCCGTCCTGAAGTTTTTAAAATTCACCCTAATTTATCTTGGATAAAGATTTCGATCATCAATTATATTACACAATAAACATTATTGCGTTTAAGAAGCGTATATATATTTAGTTATGTATGTATGTACTATGTAAAATATTATAATATATATTATATTATACATAAATAGACGCTATCAAACTCATAACATTCTGATTGTTGTTTGGCGCTGAGTATACAAAATAAACATTTTATATCGATAAATTGTTTACTTATTGCCTTTGAAGATGATGGGTCGTTAAAATGATGATGATGAGTAATGAGACAAAGTTGAATAGGTAATGATTTGGCTTTGCTTCAATTTATTCAAAACTGAATTTAACATTGTATCTTTTGGATATTTTTATATCCATCACCCAGTTATGTAAAAAGTCACAATTTCTTGCACCCAACTAAAAAGCATAATAATTCTAGTTTGTATTATAATTCGAATATAATGTATGTACACACTTTTAAAGAATAAAAATTTTAATAAAAATATGTACCTAGCTAAATCTGTTTTTGAGAAAACTTGAAAAAAAACGAAAAGCTTATTTGTCTAGGGATATGGAATCACATAAAAATTCTCTGTACCAAATTGGCTTACAAGCTTAGTCTGAAAATCAAACTTCAAATGACGCACGAAAGAACAGAATCACAGACGCATTACACACAGATGAGCGGTTATACAGATACAGAACAACAGGCCCTTCTTTACCACTGGGCACTCTGGACAAGTGCCCTGGGCCCCACGATTAATGGGGCCCCCTATGTTTACTACCACTTGCTAGGCATGAAGCTTTTAGTTTTTCCAGAAAAATGGCATACCTAGAATTTTATAACACTGACCAAAATTCGGAGGGCCATATTGAAAAGAATAGACGACAACAACAGATGTGCTCAAAGACATAGACTTTCAAGTAGTGATAGACAATGGGGGGTATCGAGAATAAAATTTTAATTTAATTTTATGTACGTAACTGGAGTTATTTTCAAAATGAATTCAATTTTTATTTTCTTTATTTTTTTAATTAAATATAATTACTTTCGATATATCAAAAAGAATAAAAAGCGGTGTGGCTGCAGCAATCTGCCGAAATTCAATATCTGCAAACCTAACTAATGTGATTACATTTTATCTCGCTTCGAAAACATATTTTTGGTCAGTTATTTTTCCCAGAGAAAGGTATATTTCCAACGATCCACCGGCACTTTTAAAGGGTATACCTCCCTCTTCAATAAACTTGCATTTAGGATTCAGGGGGCCGATTCTGGTTTTGTGAAAAAGTGAATCGAATAAATCGTTTTCACATTCGCTCTCATACATTGCTTTCACTTTTTCGATTCACTTGTTACAAAAACAGCGATTCTCGTTTTTTGAAACCGTCAGACGAACTGTATTATCGAACCATCTTACCATTTCCCCTGAAGCGCATGAGCAATCAGCGCAATTCTCTCATTTTCTTATTTTTTGAAAAGTAAAGCCTAGTACGCTGCTGATGCGGAGCGAAATTTTTAGTTGGTCTCCAACATGACAACGAAATGCTAACGAAAAAACCACAACGAAAAATTTACCCTTGAAATTGACACTGTTTGCAAAAACCAAAAACAGACACAAACGCGTAAAAATCACAGAAAACCATGTTGTGATGAAAAAAAGCTAAATTATTCGTATTTGATTTCGTTGTGTCACTTTTGTATAGGATTTTTCGTTTTGCACCAGCACAATACTAGGCTTAAAAAGAAACGGTTGAGAGGGAACATTTTTTTTCTAGAAATGGGAACATGGTTGAAATTCTCATTACTTGTTATGTATTCACACTTTCATATCGAACATTCACGGAGATTTGACGGCGTGAAGTGAAATTATTCATTAAGAAAGTTTTTTACGTTTGGTTTCACATTTACACAGAACGAGAATCGGAATTACTGATGAAAAGGTGAAAAGGTTTTCGTTTCACTTTTTCACAGAAAACCAGAATCGGTCCCCACGTACTAACCTCGGTAAGCTCAATACTTAACGAGTTACTTTTCCGGCTTATATTACAGATACCTACCTACTTATTGTAACTGTAAGGAAATACAAATATTATATTGGAAGTAATCCAGAGTTTTGCTTGTCAACTTATTTTGCATAATAATATTCCATTTTACATAATATTTATATGGGCCCCTCTTCTACAAAAGTGCCCAGGGACTCCAATAGTTTAAAGACGGCCCTGCAGACCAACGGAATAATAAAATGAAAAAATCCTCTTTTGCATAATAGTGCAATCAACAGGGAAATATTTAGAGGCTATCTGAGAAAAATTTTGAATTCCCCTTATACCTTGCCATACAATTAGCTAAATGCGATGTCGTAAAAAAATCGTAATAAGCATACGGTGTTTACAGGTTATTCCATTTTTTTAGCGTAAAGTTAGCACCGCCATTTTCGGTTTTCAAAAAACAAAAAACATGTTCTGTATTGTGCTTGACTTGTGCCGCCAGTTTATTTTAATTGAAAATGCCGGTACTAACTTTGTGCTTCGCAAAATTACTTTTTCCAAAAGCTGGAAATACGCGATATTTTTAATTATTTTTACGGCACTTGTCAGCACAAACTGAGCATAAAACAGTAGCCACTGTTCTAATAACTCTCACATCAATTTTTCGAGAAACGATGAAAACTGATGGAATATGCGATTTGTTCTATTTTTCTACGTTTCTCGACTAATTTCAACCGATGTGAGATTTACAGAACATAGTCACAGTATAAGTTCAATTTTTTTTTTTTTTTGAAAATCTTAATTTTGGAAAAAAAAATCGCCCATACAATTTGCAAGTTTGCGAACTTGAAAAAAAATTCGGCACAAGCTGAGCACAATACAGCACAACTTTTTTTTGCAAATCGAAAATGGCAGTGCTAACTTCACGCTTCGCAAAACAAATTTTTGGCAGCATAAACTAAGCACAAAATATCACAAGTTTATTTTTTTTTTTAAATCGTAGGTAATTTTGTAAAAAAAATTCATTCGTAAAAATTGCAAATTGGCGAATCTGAAAATCAAACATGGCGATGCTAACTTTACGTACATAAAAAAATATCATTCCTTTAATTTTGTACAGCAGAGAATTCATAGCCAAGGTGGCTATATACATTTTTAATTAGTCAGACCAATTAAATCTCAAAAACCATTTTTCATAACCATTTGCCTTGTTCATGAATGTTCAACATTTTTCAAATCAATATAGGACTGACTCGAAAAAGTAGATCTACTCAATTCAGAAATTTGAAACCTTAATTCTTATATACATCCATTATCTTTCACAATTTGATTTTTCTTTAATATCCATCCAATACACAATATTATAATAATATTCAACACCAAATTATACAAAGAAATCGAAAACCCTTGTATTACCATAAATTATACGGAAAAGGGCGGACAATCAAGTTGAATATAATTTATGTGAATATTTTTGCTAAAAGCGAAATTTTTGTTGTAATAATATACCTATCAAATATCTAGCTATCTTGTGACAATATTTCCTTATAATATCTAATATAATATTATATATGTATGTACCTATACCTACCAATAAAAAAAAATCTTGTACAGAAAAGCCACAATAATTCAACATTCTATTTAATGAATATTTTTTCACCTTACAGTGCTGAGCAAATAAATTGGTAAATTTGAGAAATTTTTTTTTTTTAAATAACAAAATCTATAAATAGCTACATAAATATTTTAAAATGTCCTCAAATTTATGATCGAAAATAAAAAAAAAAAACGGTTCTATGGCCGGTAACGTTAATAACGGATTTTGGTAAATTTTCTTGTCATCAAAGTGCAGACCATACCACCACTAGTACACAAAAAAAATTAAAAAAAATCTTTATAGCCGTTTTTGAGATAAGAAACCTAAAAAACGGTTGAAGGTATTGCAAGTACCGTTATTTTTTGAGCTAAAAAAAATCTAAATTTCCCTCTAGGGAATCACCCTTATGCTCCAAGTTTGAATAAAAGCACTTCAGTGGTTTAGGCTGAAGGCCGAGGCACAGAAAGACAGACAGACAGAATTGCGGGACCCACTTTTTTCGTGTTCTCTATTATCGTAATGTCAAGTTTGATTATTATCTCGAGTTCGATTTTTCCTACGAATCCATAACTATAGTACCTATATATCGCAAGTAAAAAAAAACAGTGACAATAAATCACGCAAAATTGTGAAAAAAACTTAAAAAAAAATTCACGTTTTTTTATTTGTTTTTATTTTGACTTTGAAAATTATTTTAATATATTTTCAGTTTCATAATCCGCATAGCTTATTATTTAAATTTGTATATATTAATTGGAAAAAGTTTATTACTTTTAATCAAGGTGGTTTATTATTTTTAACCTTACCTACATCTCTCCTATACTTATACTCTGTTCATCAAAAATTTTTAGTACAGGGCAGACAGGACGGTTTCCCTTCTGTCTAGTTAAATTGAAAAAAAAAAAAAAAAAACAACACAAACATAATATTTGCCAGTAAGACCTAGGGTCTTATAAATTAGGCAATGTTAGAAGGAATAGAAGGATAGGATAGATTTTTGTTGGCGCAGTTAACTGAGAAATAAGGTTTTGATTATCTCATTAAATCCCAGGGGTGGCGTTCAGTTGAGAGAATATAGAAAAGAATGCTGCCTAGACTGGGGCTCGAACCCACACATCCAGGTTAGCAGCCAACCACTACTTACACTGCGCGAGGGCCACCCCTGTCTCTTTTTAAAGCGCTCACAGGTTTACTAAGTTTGCTTCATAAGTTTCTGCAAATTTATAAAATTATCAAAAAGCAACAAAACCATTGATAAATCTGTAATGATTTGCGCTTTCAATTGAGAATGGTTATAGCAAGGGTAGAACGTTAAAGACAAAACGCTTCATCATATCTTTTCTTATATCGATTTTAATAAAAAAACAAAAATTTTACAAAAATTTACGCACAGCACTACGTACATATGTATGCAGAATGTAGGTTTATGTAAATAACAATGTATGTGTGTTTTGTAGATCCCCAAAAGGGTATAAACAAGTCTAAGGTGTACAATGTACAACATACACCTTCTTTGTGGTCTCACCTTCATGTTCGCTTCGCATATCCAAATATAATATGTGAATCGATGTGCGAACGTGACTTAAATTAACAAAATTCTAACTGAAAAAAAGCTTCACCAAGCGTAAAAATACTCTCAAATGATGAAGATGATAATGCTCGAAAAACAGCCAGCCAAAACAAGGATATTTTAACTTTGATTGATGAAGGTTGTCGTATACCTAAGTGAGGTGAGAGATATAGGTCTATAAGGACGTTGTTGTCGTTGCTGTAGTCTGTAGTCGTGCGTCGGTTTTTGGTCTACAAGGTACCCAACCAAACAACCAACAAAATTACATCTTATATTTGTGTAAGTGTAGTTATGGGTTTATTTTTTCTTGTGACAAAATTGAAAAAAAAAAAAAACAAGTGGAGAAAACAAAAGCTATAAATATAAAAATATGAATTTTATGCTGTTGGTTATTTTATATTCATATTATTAGACATTATGGACAAACATAAGCAAGACTGGATCGCACGACCCTGCTCGTAAAGTAAAGCTATGACGAAAAAATGTCAAGAGTCAAAAGTAGGTATACCTCCTACTAACAAAATGAATTTGGTTTTTCTTTTTTTTACTTTTTTTTGTTTAAAAAATATTTAAAATTTTTTTAAATGCAATAGGTATTTTTTGAAATACATATCTAGAAGCAGCAGACTGCAAAACTGTTACGATTTACGAAATAAGTTAAAAAAAATAATGCGATTTTCTTAAAATAAATATTCAATTTCGAAAAAAAAACCTGAAACGCAGTGTTCATTCGATCTGTTATTACAAAAACGAAGTTTAATCAAAATCGGTTAAGCCGTTTTTGAAAAAAAATTAAAATAAAAGAAAATAATGACATCAGCTACCCTCATTTCAGGTGAGCTAAAACAAAAATTTGAATTTGTCCTCTTGGGTGTCACATAGAAACGGCCCATCAGTCATATGAGACTGTGGCTAAAATTCTAACGAAGCATAGATATGCACATTGCACATGGCACAGACACTTTAACCAGTCGCAAAAAGACATAGAAGGCTGTTTCACAACGCGACGATAGAAAACGAGACATCAGCGTGACGAGATCTCTTCGCAGTTTCTCTCTCTTAAAAAAGAATTTTAAAAGTGAAATAATACATAATCAAGCATTTCTCGTCGTCTTGTCAAGGCTGTTTCACAATGCGACGAGAAAACGAGACGTTAGCGTGACGAGATCTCTTTGTAGTTTCTCTCTCTTAAAAAAGAATTTTAAACAGTGTAATTATACATAATAAAGCATTTCTCGTCGCATTGTCACGTCGTAAAGTTCCAAAAATTGAAAAAAAGACGTGACGACGAGAAATACTTTATTATGTATTATTTCGTTATTTGAAACTCGTTTTTAAGAGAGAACAACTGCGAAGAGATCTCGTCACGCTGACGTCTCGTTTTCTCGTCGCATTGTGAAACAGCCTTCATTGTCACGTCATAAGGTTCGAAAAATTGAAACAAAGACGCAACGTGACGACGAGAAATACTTTATTATGTATTATTTCGCTGTTTGAAATTCGTTTTAAAGAGAGAACAACTGTGAACAGATCTCGTTACGCTGACGTCTCGCTTTCTCGTCGCATTGTGGAACAGCCTAGACTGGAGGATAGTATGACGTTAATTTCGATTATAACCTCGAAAAATTTGTACACGATACCAATACTTGCCCATTATTAGAAGAGCAAGTAAACTAAACCAGATATAAAGAGATAATGAGCTCTGGACTCCTAAAAAGTTACAAAAAATGTTATAGGTATTTTTATTATCAAGAGTAGGGTGACCAGATCTATGCTGATGGAAAAGAGGACACCTATAAATAAAAATCGAAAATTTAAAATTTGAGAATTATTTTGAAAATAATGTTTTAAAACTCACAATCAGTGCAAGATTATATTCTTTAATTTTTATTTGGAAGAAAAAGCAATTTTACTTTTTTGACTTTGATTCTACTCCCTAATTTTTCAGTACATATATTTTTGTTCATTATAAATGAAAATAGACAAGGTTTTAAAAGAATGCAGTCTTTTGTTAATGCATTGATCATTGATAATTCATTTATTGAATTCAGTTAAAAGATTGTATTAATTGACTTCGCTTAAGGCATGATGCAATCACCATTCATTCGAATGCAAAAGAATGCATGAATTCCCCAAAGATGAATAGAGAAAAAAAAATTATTGCAATATTTTTTATTCAAAATTTCATAATTTGAAGTCCGAAAGTTCAAAGTGAATTCAATGAATGCATTCTTTTTATTGAAGTAATTAAAAATTGCACTGAAATGCGCTACACAACTTATAGATTAAGACGTTCTACTCATTTTTGGTTTCTAGTATAGACGTTTCTAAATATCAATTTTTTTCACAGAAAAAAGTGAAAAACTGGTAAGAACATAAAAAGATGATAAATCGCTTATTTTTCCAAACAGATACGGGACAAAGATTTTAAGACGAATAGACAACTTGTTCTCTTAAAATAGGACGCCTGGTCAGCTTAATCAAGAGCCTATAATTTATAGTTTTATCGATTAGCTCGAAACATGAATTGAAAACACACATTTTGAATTATGACCTTTATTTTTTGTAACAAAAATATTCAAGGTCAGTTAAATTTCGATAAGATAAATCCGAGGACTGGTTTTCTTCTTAACGTCTCTAATGTCGGTAGTATAGACATTATGGCTACCAAAACTACATATTTCTTATTTTTATGACCATTTTATTAAAATGTTAAAAACTCTTGTGGACTTCAGGTCAGTAATTTTTATTTTTTTGATTTTATAGAGGTTATAAAATCAAAAAACCCTACTGACCTAAAGCCCAAAAGACGTATAGCAACCTAAACTACTGAAGCCGTTTTCTCAAATTTGGAACTTTATTCATTTACCTACGTGGTTCCATAAAGGGGATACCTATCAGAATTTTCGTTTTTGCTCCAAAAATTACCGTAGCCCTGCAACTGCTCTAAAAGAAATTACTCATCTTGGAAACGGATTTAACGAAATTGGTGCAAAATTTTGTGTGTACGTTTTTTTAATTTTCGACTTTTTCGTGAGCGGCTCAATCAATTTTTATCAATATTTTTACTCAGGAAGTTCGCTTAAGCTTGAATTGTTTTTCATGTTTGTAAATATTTACAAAATATTTAAAAAACAAAATAATTAAGCCAGAAGCAATTTTTTTTTTTCATTTTCTTTTCAAATGAAATAGTCTGAATTGATAAAAAAATTGACAGATATATTTTTTTTCTCAAAATTTTACGTTTATAAGAAATATTTTTTATTTTTAAATAATGATGCTTAAATCAGTTTTTAATAATAAAATTTTTAGTCGTAAAAGATTACCTAAAGTGTCAGTTAGTGGCAAACCTTAGAAATTCTAATCTTGTTGGATGTAGTTAACACCATACTATGGGCAGTACATTATAACTAAGCGAGAAAATTGAGTGATGTTAAGCTTTAAATTACTCGAAGGATAGTGAAAAAATATTACACATATATACGCTCAATGTTGTATCATGTACTATGAATAAAGTTCTACGTCACTAAAAATTTAACAAACGTGAATAAATAGACATAAAATTTCGATGTCCAAATCTCGTATAGCTACTAGGATTTGAAAATATTCATAAATGTTTAGATAGGATATAGGATAAGATTTCAATAAAATCTCATAATAAGCTTTAATCATGACATGATGAGAGATTAGTTTTAGGAACTATCAAAGAACACTGGTAGAAGGTTATGAAATGTGATTTAAAATATTGGTCCATTTCTCCATAAGCATTTTTGTATTACGTGTAACTGCCTGAACAGAATAGAATGCTGCAACTGGAGCTGGAAACGAAGCTGGAAACATGGCTGCAAAAGTTGTCAAAAAGTGTCGTACCTTTTATTTTTAGCGGCCACAATGCAGCTGTACAGCTTTGAAAGTATTTTGAAGAAAAACAAAACAATATTCTGGTGTAAAAGCTCAGAAATCACATTTTTTTATGTTTTCCCCATTAATAAGTAATTTTTTCGCGACACAAATAACCACAATTTTTTCTGATGCAAAAAGTTTTTTTTTTGGAACTTCAAAAGTGCTACACGTGAAAAATTAAAAGTTGGTGAACTCTTCCGTCTGCGGCTGCAGATGCAGATCCGTATGCGGCTACGTTGCGTTGTGTTCGCGACATCGAATTTGTGTGTACTCAATGTTTTGAAAGATATTCCAGCTCCAGTTGCAGCTCCGTCTCCATTCTGTTCAGGCGGTAAAGTAAGACAAAATGAATATTATTATCTTCCTTATTTTCTGTTAAGAACAATGCAAAGGGGAGCCATACAGCTTAGGGATGTTGTCGATGCCATATTATTATATAAATTTTTTAAAGGATAAAAAGGATATTTTTTTTTATTAAAAAATCAACTTCAGCAAAGGAATAAGACAAAACAAAATTCAAGTAAAACAAAAACAAAAAACAATTTCAGGAAATAATAGCGATGAAATGAAAAGCTCTGAATAATATCATAATTTCATTTTGATATGCCTCGAGCAAGAACTTGGTATCGCGTAATTTCTTTGTCTTCTTATATTTGCCAAGACATTGAAGTGGAAATAATTGGATTTAAAGTGGCAACTTATTTCTGCGTCCTTTTGTCTTCATTTTTTTCTTCCCTCTTTATTTGTTTTTATTGTAGAAATTATGGGACACCCCCTATTTTCAGCTGACAAATAATGCAAATGGTGCAACGCCATCTAAGATGGGTGCTAAAAATGTCATTTCCTTTATTATAACGTTGGCCATATGACTCTGAAGATGTAATCAATTTGTTCTTGTTATTTTTTTTTTTGTTAAAAATCAATTTAAATCAAGTAAAAACTGAATTTATTTGGAACCAATCAACATGCTTGACAGTCGAATTGCTGATAAGTCAGGTGTGTATTGATTTCAATATCATCCACTTGGTTAGGTGGGTTCTCGTATAAAAAGGGCTAATTGGGACTTCAGCTGCTATTCGTATAACAGGATGATCTGAAAACTTGCTTTCTACCGGCTTTTTTAGTTACTGTTATATATTCAATGAAATAAATATAAAAGTTGTTAGATTGGATTTAATCCTGACACACTACGCAAAAGGGTTGCTTCATTTTTTAAGACTTAACTTCTTTCAGCATGAGCATACACTTTAACCTATCTTCTTATCCTTATTTAATTTATTATTTATATTAATATTAATACAAAAGCATTCTTACTCGAAATTTTTAAAAATTGATTCGAGGTCGAGGTCATTTGTTTAATTTAAATTTTTGGTACATATGTATTTAAATTTTTGTTATTTTTATTTAATTTTTTTTAAATCCGTTTTTTAATATTCAACATTCGCATGTGGTAGCGACCTTCCAAGCTTGTGTGATGCAGTTATGATGAATGAATTACTCGTCGCCCGAAGATAATTTTTATCGTATACACCATTTAAGCAATTTTGGGAAATCGTATTTTAAGTTTCACGTTTGAATAAAAAAGAACACACCGCTAAAATTTTCTGTATTTTTAATAAAATACTACCTGACCCGACAGACTTTTGTCCTGTCGTAGCTATGAATTCGAACTAGAATGAGTACCTACTTCTAGAGAATTTACTTTTAGGTGAAGAAGGAAATAACCAAATGTTGTGACCCTTCAAAAAAACTATAGCCAAACGTGTTACACACTGATAAATTTCCATTCCATTTTCTTTTTTGGATTTTGTAATCTATTACATGTGGTTATAAGAAGAGAGAGGTGAACAAATCCTCTTTATTTTTCTTTGCCTGTTCTTAGTTCCTATGTATAACATTATACAGACCCTTTAAAATAAATAATACAAAATAAACATTAGTGGAGTCACTGTGGCGTATACGCACTTTTTTATCAGCATATTATATTAGTTATACTTAAAAATGTTTATATCACAGCTTTACAGTTCATTTTATATAATTGGATATATTTTGAATTACAAACCCCTCTTAAGCCAAAATATGTCTTAATGCAAGATAGGTCAGAGTTTGTTGTTTAAAAAAATTGAAATCGATTGCGAATTTTATCCCAGTAAAATAATTAATTCCCTCGGCACATACATTTTTTGGATTTTCACTGACGAACAGATCAAATTCGTCACACAATTTCTATATATTAAGCTTTTCTTATTACCACAAATACCTATATGAAGAACTACCTTAAATTCTACATTAATAGAAACAAATAGGTAAGTTATACTTTTTTAAAAAGACTAATAAAACTATAAATGTCCCTTCCTATGCAAATCGGTTGATTTTCATACGAATTATGCACGTATAAACAAAAACCCAATTCAGAAAGTATATGTTTCACGATTTATTGGCTTCTCCGGGCAAATTTTCCAACATTTGGCTTCATAGTGTACTTATCTACCTTTTTCAATACAGAACGAATCCAACAAAAAGATCCCCATGTAAATTTGATAAAAAATAAATACTCAATTTAAAATACTTTCGTCGTGTTAATATTAAAAAAAAGAGCAATAATTGGCCTTAGATATTGTGAGAGTCAATATACACTTGAATTAATCAATTAGAAAAATATTAATATAACAACAGCATACATTAAGTCTATTTGAATAGTCTATTCCTAATAGACTCTCACAAAAAGGTCCTGTATTGATGAACAACATATTAATAGCCAATGTAGAAACACCGTTCGAACAAAACAAAAAAAAAAACAATTCAAAAAGTATGCAATTTATTGTTATCACGACCTTTTTGACTTTTCTGGTCAAATTTTTCAATGCTTATCTCCGTAGTGTGTTTATCTGGTTCAATCAATATAAGTCCAAAAAATCCCCATCCAATTTGGATATCTTTAGCCGAGCTATGCGCGTACGAAGAAAAACTAATTGTATAGGTACCCACCTACAATGTATGCAACATACATTGTATACCAACATACTTACATTATACATAAAATTATTATTTTTTTTTTTTTTGAAAGACCGCTGGCGCTGTTTGGTATCGTTATTTTTCATTATCTTGTCTATAGTGTTAAAAAAACCGCTTTAGGAAACAAAATGGAGCAAATCAATATTATTTTCGTTTCAAATAATACTTTAAACCAATTGCATTTGTATACAAATATCAGTAAAAAACAAAATATGTACATAATGTAGGTACCCTAATATAATGTAACAAACAAAAGTCTAACCAACTGATATAGATTTGGCAATTGCGATAGGTCAATTATGTTTCATGTTTTTGGTTGTGAAATAAAAATATTAAAATTTAAAGAATGATATTTCGATGTACCTGACCTGCCTTACCAGATAGCCAGCTTAAAGTGGACCATATGGCATCTTAATAATAACATGTTACTTTTCTCGCTCAATTAATAAAGTAAAAAAGGTTTTTTTTTTTTTTGTTCATAATTTAAAACACAATGTTAACTTTGTTGTTAAAATAAATGTTGCAATATATTTGCTCGAAATGTGTTAACATTAAAACAGATACGATAAAAAGGAATAAAATAACTACCATCCATAAATAAAAGTTGCCTTCACAAATATGTTTATGGATGTGAAGTATGTTAATGGCTGCACAATTTCTATAAGGCTATATAGATAGGTATAGGAGTAAAATATAAATGCATGTAGTATCTGATGAACGAAAGCATAGTGCATACGTAGGTTTATATAAAAATTCATTTAATGTACGTACATATATTTAAATGTATAGTGTATTCATTTTTGTTTTACTTTTTACATTAATAAAACCCAGAGAAACATCATTAATCTCTGTGAGCTGTGTTATTTATTTAACAATATCCATTCTCCTTGTAAAAATTGCAAACTGGACTTTTAACACTTATGCAGGATATACTTATAGCATGCAGAGCATTTAAATAGTTATTGTTTTGTTGGGGAAATAAATGAATGTGTTAAAAAAAAACAGAGAAAAACAAAACTTAATACAATGGAAAGCTTTAAATCTCCTTACCTCCCAATTGTATGCTCTTGATTTCTTCTAAAAGAAAAATTCAAGATTTGGAAAACAAAGAATATAAAAGATAAGTTTGAGTCAAAGAACAAATTGTAAAGACATTATCTACATAAATACAGGGTGTCCCCTAATTCATGCTCAATATTTTAGGGGAAAATTCCTGGGATCTTTCTAAACAAAAAATTATATTGGAAATAACTATTTTTTTTTTTTTGGAAAATTTACTTAAAATGAAAAAAAAATTATTAAAAGCTAAAGAAAGTACACGTTACAAGCTTTTTCTCAAAAACTAAAAAGATTTATAGACGACCTGATTATCTAAGAATTGATAAGAGCATTGAATATTAAAAACATTATACCTGGAGAACTTCTGAAACCTGACTGATGATAAATTTCGAGAAACTTACAGCCCTATTCTGCTATTCGATCCGATCGAAACTTTTGATTCACGTGAAAGTTTTATGTAATTTGCCTAAATTAATTTTTTTTCAATCTTCAATCTTTAGAATGCAAATCTTAATTGATATTTAGTTTTGAAATTCTTAAAGGAATCTAATTGTTTAAATCCTGTTTTTATGTTTATGTTTAGCAGAATAGGGCTGTTAGTTATGAATTTGAGAGTTAATTGAATTATCTAATCAACCTGTTTTTGGATTTTTTTTTCAAATATTTTCTTTTCGTGTTGTTTGCACCTTCAAAATATGAAATTTTCGGAATTTTGAGATAGAATTTTTGAAATATTTAAAAATTTCATCAAAGTTAAAACTTTTCAAAACAAATCAAATTATATTCCGAAATAATGTTGACGCAATTTATATGAGTTGCCTGTGTAATAGCTGAGATGAAAGCACTATGTTTCGTTTTCGCAACGCTCACCTAATCCCAGTAGAATTTGAGCCTAAACAAATATTTCCTTTCGTTGCGTTTTCAAATCCTAATGAACGGTTTTTTCTCAAAATATTGTGTGTTTATGTTTATAATATACCAAGGATAGGTACTTTTTTCAGGTCAATTGTTTTTTTATTTTTTGTAAAGTTTTTGATTTTTTTTTTAAGGGTTCGTTTAAGAAACTTCAAATTTATAAAGCATCATAGGTAATTTTCGTCTCGATTTTTGATAAAAAATTAAATTAAAAAAAAATAGTTTTTTCACTTTTTTTTTTTTAATTTTTGAAAAAAAAAAATAATTTTTTTTAGGTACATTTTTGTTTGCAGTTTTTGATTTTTATCTTTTTAAGAGTTCTTTTTAGAAACTTCAAACTTATAGAACAAATAGATAATTTTGGTCGAAAAAAATAAAATTTAGGATAAATGAGCTTTTTCATTTGTTTTCATTTTTGAAAAAAAAAAAAAAATTGGGGAAAATGATTTTTTTTTTTACAATTTTTGATTTTTATCTCCTCGAGGGTTAACTAAGGAAACTTCTAATTTATACAGAGTATACACAGGTCACTTTTGTGTTAATTTTTTTTGATTTTTTATTATTTTTTGAAAATTTATTTTTAGGTCTTTTATTTTTATTTCTAATAATTTTATTAATTTTCAATAATCTTTTCATTACTAAATGTATCTGTATATTTCATTATTTTGTCATAAAAGTAGGTATTGATATTAAGTCTATGTAAGAAGAAAATTTTATTTTAATAATTTTGATACTCCTTTCGACTAGCGTGGCGAAAACGCAACACGCATTTTCTGGGAAACAAAAAGCTTTTCCAAATTTTTGTTTTAATATTTCCTCTAATTACACAAAAAATATACAGTATGTGAAATTTCAAGTTTCTAAGTCAACTGGAACTGGTAGCCGTCGGAAATGGGTTAAGTCAATTTTAAGAAGTTGCCCCTCACAGCCTCATGAAGGGAGATAGTTTTTTTTCTTATACAATTTTATCTTTAAACTATCCCAGGAATCATCCTCTAAAATATAAAGTCTGAGGGGACACCCTGTTCGATATAAAACTTGTTTTACAAAAAAAAAAAAAAAAAATGAAACAACAAAAATTCCAAGAAGAAAGAACTTAAACCGTATTTTTCTTTTTAGCATATTCAAAGGAAAATTTTCAAATTTCTTTTGCAAAGCCTCAAAGTTTTTTTCTTATTTGATATTTGTAATGTGATTGAGTTAACCTTGGTAACCATTATCATACACCAACATCACAACCACAAAAGTCTTGTTCGCAATATCGTGGCTTTGTTTATCATTTCTTTGCTTTCAACGAAGAAGATAGCAAAGAATTTCCCCCTAGACTATTTCAGATACTTTTTATTTTTTTTTTATTAAACATTCTGGTAGACTAGACATCTTATTTAAGATAAATTTAAAATAACTTGAGTAAGAAAAATTGATAAATGTGGGTTTTCCGACGATTTGATCCTTTAATTATAATTTTGAAGGGACTTTGATTGTTGACAAGTATTTTCTGAATATTAAATTAAAGAATGAAACGAGAAACATACTTATATTTCTGGTTTCATTCATTGGTTTAGTTTTTTTTTTTTGTATATTTTACCCATAAAGCTAAATTGTGGCCATGAAAACCACAGTGACCTAACTAATTTTTGGAACTGCCTTTAAAATGGCTAAAACTAATGTTTATCATAGCAAAAGCTAAAAAACTACCTGTTTGAAACAATATTTGCTTTATTAATCAAATAGATATAACTTTTTCAAAAGAGACAGTTTTTTACTAAAAATAAATATTAGTTTTCGTACAAAAGCCAATTAGGCTTCTCATGGTCTCAATTGTAATTGCTTCATTGGAGGAGTTTTGTTGGTTATGAAGGAAAATTTATATTTTAATATATTTTTCCATTAGATATTTCTTACAGCTACAGTCCAATATAGTCATAGACCAATCTTAAGTCCATATTATGTGCATAACTACCAACAGGACCGGTTTTGAACAATCTTCTTGGTTCTTTGAAAGAAGGCTTTAATATCTACATATGTACATAAATTCCTCCTTTTAAATATTGGCAAGAACGATTCTTCGTTTGATCTCTGTAGGTATTGGGAGTTGGGACAATATTGTGGCCTTGTTTTCACCTTTCTCTACACAAAAACTTTCTGGGGTGTTCTTGACGGTGACGTGAAATAAGACCCAACGAAATAAGACCAAATTTTATATTTGACGTTTTCACTTTTAAAATAAATCCAAATTGGCTTTATTTCTATTTCTAAAAAAAGTAAGGCCAAAACTTGTTTGGAGATAAAGCCAAATTGGGTCGGTTTGTTTACTTCCTAAAACAGCCAGATATTTTTGTATACAAATTTGCTTGTAATAAAAATAAAATCAATAGTTTTTGGATTTAAGATCAGGGCTTTTGTTATATTTTTTAAGAAAGCGGTACCTACTACAAGAAAGAAAAAGCAGTGCACAGCCGTACGGCAGTGAAATTGACAACATTTTAGGAACAAGATTTTAAACTGTTTTTCAGTAATTTTGAACAGCTGCATCCTAGGTAAAAATTTTCTTGCCGAGATGAAGCAAAATCATTCTAAAGACTTTTTTGAAAGTTGATTTTGTAATCATACAAAATAGTATGCGCAGAAAAAATGTTATAACTACTTTAAAAGCCCATTGGAGGTCAAAAAAATATAATTTCAGCTCAACAAATGATGCTCTTGTCAGCACGCCGCGCATTTCCGCTGCCCCTCCCCACGCGGAGGAAAAGTTAAGTAGGTAAACTTTTGAATCACGACCCACAATCATAATTGTTTTTTGGTCGTTTTAGAAAGTGCCTAAATATCCTGAAAACTTACATTAAATAGCTGTCTAAATATTATTTTTTTGAGAAAACGCTTTTTTGGAAAAAACAATTAATGTTGATTATCTTCGTTTTCAGCAACCCAAAATTATTAGTCTAAAAAAAAAAATAAATTTGGACTTAACTTTGCCCAACTAAATAAAAATAAATTTAGTGACACAAACGGCTCATGAAGAACCACTTACAAATCTCAACCATTCCTGTGTGCGTGTCTGCAGGAATGGAGGGGGCCTACAGTTAATTGCCGAATCCGAACGGCTAAGGTGAGCGGCACTTTTCTATGACAAGATATACTCTCCGCTCCGAAAAAAAACTTAATGTGGAAGAGGCTGGTATTAAACTCCAGACCTCTGGCATGACAGTCCAATGCACTAACCATTACGTCACGGGCTACTACAACTAAATATTTACTTTAAATATATTTTCTCTACCAATTTTGATATCCATCGTAACGTAACATCTGTTTCTCCTTTAAGTGCTTCAAGACAGTATTTTAAAAGTATTCCATCATATCCCCTTGAGTGCGCTATAAAATAAAAAAAATATTAATAATAATTTTCATTATTCTTATCTCTCTACTCTCTTCTCAACCATTTATGCCACATTAAAACTTTTAAATAAATCTCAGAACATGAATGAATATAATTTTTGTTAAATTGAATTAAAAACATACGAGTATATGTATATACAAAATAAGAAATAACCCTCAAGAAATTAGTATACCACTATTTCATCATAACATTTAGCATAAAAGTGTATTCAAAAGAATTTTTCTTGTAGGCTTTAAGTATCCTTGAACTTGTTATTTCAAATACAAAGCATGGTGTCCTTTCAAATTTTTTTATCTCACATTTTTCATTGCAATGTCACCTCTTTCAGCATTGCAAAAAAAAAATTATATATGTATACAAGTGTGGGGGTAAAATTTTATTTGCTCATATCTTTGAATCCTTTCAATCAAATGTGGTGCGTCTTAAAGCCAAAGACAGCAGCTTCTTCCTTTATTTTATTATGTCAATTTTTATTTTGTTTTTATCATCTATATCGTGCGGTGACTATAAAAAGCACATCAAAAATTCGAAATCCTTTGGCTGATGACATTGACGCCAGGGGAATACCTATATCATACCAACATCAACAAACGTTCCAAATTGACTTTTATATAAACATTTATATAGTATGTGTCTATGTACATAATGTACTGTACATAGAAATGGAATACATTTTAATGTTCTTAAATGAACAAATAACAAAATATCAGAAAAAAAAGGACACCAATAGTAGCAATCAGCCAAACGAAGATACTAAAAGCATGACATCCGGTCTCTAATTCTCAGGAGATCACAATGTCGTTGGCTTGAAAAATATGTCTTTTTAAACGTTAATAAATAGAAGTTGTTGTGACGGGGGTTTCAGTTTAAATGGAATCCCTTATTTAAGTCATTTTAAGAAATATTCTATCTTTCTAAGACTAGCAGACAGATCGAGTGACTAAAAAACAGAACCCTAACCTTTTTAGCTCAATATTCGACTAAACCAATAGAATAATAATATGGTTTTTTTTTTCAATGCAATGGTGTTGTTGATCATCATGAAAAAGCTCACAGAAAAATTGTGATCAAAATCACATCACACATGGAGAAAAATAATAATATATTAGAACTTTTTAAAAAATTCTGCACAAAAAATTTATTTAAAATCAATTGAACTGGTTTCGACAAAATCGAAAATAAAAAATTGTTATGTGCAGTGCAATATAATAAATAACTATTTTCCAGAATTTTGTTTTTCCTTTATTAAAAATTATATTGATTCTTTTTTAAGTCTTTAAGGCCTATTTGCTGAAAAGAAACTTAAATATTTATGTTCAATTTATACGCTTATTTTCTACATTTTCCTCAGCGTAAACTGTCACATAAGCTCTTATGTTGAACTTAAATATTTAAGTTTCGTTTCAGTAAGTGGCCCCAAATGAGAACAAAAATTGATTGCTTAAAAATTTTGTATGACAGATACTGTTAATTTTTAATCCTATAAACATTAAAAAAACATTTCGGTATAGGTACTATAAATTTAAAGAAAATAATTGACTCATCCGTTTAGGATATAAGGAAATTGGGTGAACTGGTACCGCGAAATAAGGTCAAATTAAATAAATCAATTTTTTAACGGTTTGTCTTATTGCATGTTAAATAAGATAAAATCATTTTGAGAAATAAGATTAAATCGGTTTAATGATTCGGAGCAAACCATAAATCAACGTCTAAGTTTATCTCATTTTGACCTAGTAAGAGCAATAAAACCAAACTTCAAATATAATAAGATTATTGTTTCCAATCAGAAACTTTCTTTTGGAAGTAAAAATTTAGTGACATAAGTGCGTGTACCATACAAAAAAAGAAATTGTGATTTACCATTTGATTTTTTGCCAGGAATTTGTTTTATATAACTCAGAAACTGAATTAAGTTTTTATTTTATTTTAAAATATAAATTTTATACAGTTTCGTGAGAAATTAAAAAAAAATATTTTATAAAACTGAAGGTTGAAATTTCACAATTTTGTATGAACTTTTATAAAACTCTTTGAAGTTGTATGATCATTTTATTTAACATTCATAAAATTTGTAGAGTTTTATAAAATAGGTAGACAATTGGATTGTATTCCAGTCAACGAAGGAAAAAATATGCCTTCACCTGGAAATAAGCCCAACAGTTTAGACGCCAAATAACTTTATAAATACGACAGATATGAAACATTTGGTCATAATCAATTTTGTGGAAAATTTTGTAAGCTATTTTTTTGTCTCATATCATTTTTTAAAGGACAAACCGTTTCCAAGTTAAATATGCAAAAATCTAAAAAAGACAATATGTTACACTTTCCTGCCACCAGAGCTCGCCTCGGATTCATGAAGACTTTTCTGCACTTTATCATCATGCCTCTCTTAATAAATGTTCCAAGTTTCAAAACTTTTGGATTTTTTTCCAAGTGAAAATCTTATTGGACTGGACTATTGGATTTCGTGCGAAATTTTGCACTCAACTCTTATATAGTGAAAGTGTGCAATTAGGCCAATTTGGTTCATGGTTCAACTTCGCTTTATCGGTTAAATAAGACCGATTTTTTTTTTAAATTGGCTTTATATTACTTTTCAAAAGTTTAATAATGTCAGTTTGTTAATGTTGGCATTATTTCGCTTGACTTACTTTCACGAGGCATCGCGCGAATAATTTTTTTTATCTTCCCTATTATCGTGTAATGTCAAGTTTGACCAAAATCTTGAGTTCTGTGGCGTAAAGTTAAGAGCCTGTGAAATGCTTGATATGTTGGATATTGGGTAATTATTGTTAAAATTTACATCGGTATCGCATTTTTTAGTAAGGCTGGTGGTTACGACCTACTCTAGCTAACACAAGTTCACACTAGTTTGTGCTGGTGCGCTTATAAGAAATTCGTGGACGGTTGCTCAAGCTAGTTTGATTCACATTTCTTGGTATTTACTACTGCTGTCGAGGTCGTAGTAAATCCTATGAGCTGTGAGCGGGCATCTAAAATAAGTAAGTATGTAAGTAAGTAAGCTCAAACTAGCGCACTTGCTTACTATAGCATTGGACGATATCCACGGTCAAATTTCATTAAAGGGAAAATCTTCAAATTTGTTTCCCATCAGGACAGGTTTTTTTTTTTTTTCATTGAGATTATCTCAATATTATAATGTCGTTTTCGATTAAAACGTTAAAATTAATAATTCTTTTTTGAAGCCTTAACTTGCCATTATCGATAGTAGAGAAGGGTAGAGAAGAAGGACAAAGAAAATGATTTTTATCCTTATTATGAAAAAAAAAAAAATCCTACCTTCGTTTGACTTCCTCTCCCCTTTATTTTTTCATCAAAGAGAAAATTATCCTCATCTAAACTTACTTCAGCACAGACTCAATCCAATGAATAAAAACGAAGAAGAAAAGAACGATGATGGTTTCCGATTTTTATCAGAATTTAATGTAAAGAAGTAAAGGGGGATAAATTCATCCCAGACTATTTAATATAGATAACCTAAACAAAGATATGACAGGGTGGGTGGGTGTATCTATATAAATACATAGAGGTTATTGTATGTTTCCTGGAAAATGTTTTGCTGATTAAGTAAAATCGCTGCAAGGATATTGTCATTAATTTTGTGTTATTCTATAAAATTGTGTCTATTAGTCTTCGCCTTATTTGGATTAAGGTATCTTAGGTATATGTATGTACGTCTATTCATGTAGAATTGATATTATATTATGCTCTGTTATGTATTGAGTTATTGAACTGAAAAAATAGCAATATGGTAGCAAAATTTACCTATCGTAAATATCTGTTAGCAGAGGGGGAGGGTGTATTCAAAATAATGAATATTTTTTGATTTATCTGTTATGAGTTTTGAACTCTGAATATCTATTTTTGGATTGGATTAATTGAAAAAGATACAAAAATTGAAATAACGTCTTCAAAAACTTATTCGTTCGTATTAAGAAATTATTCTTAATGCTGTGATGTGTTTGAATCGCTGTCGTTTAATGTAAACATATTTCAGAAATACTTTGTTTGCTTTTAAATATTTACGGTAAGTATTTGTGCTACCTATATAATAGGTTTTACAGGATTCAATGAGAATGCAGTACATTTTATTCAAAATTATTTTTTTTTTATTTTGGCCTAATTTAAATAAAAAAAAAATAATTTAAACAAAAAGTTTTAAAATTGACAAGGCCATCACTAGTCAACTGATAGGTCCAAGGGAGATCGCCGGGAAGAAACGCCAATTTTTATGGACTAAAGGCCGTTAAGGGCTATTTTGAATCAGTTTTAAAATTGATTAAGAAAATATTCAAATACCTGCCTATATTTAAATACAATCTAAAATCTTTTATAAAAATTCATTAAAAATAAAATAAATAAATAAATAAATAAAATTTATTTTCTTTATATTTTCCCAAACAGAATTTAAAATCAATCACCTGAGCATAAATAAATGATTTAAAATAAAAATTATTCTATAAGCATTTTAAAGAATAAAAATTTTATTAATCAATCAAAATTGTATCACTCAGCCTAAAATCAAAGGCACTGTCTTTACCAATCCAATCGTTCTGTGCCCAACTTCAAAGAGGTATATGTATGTAGTCTTTTTTTTAAAGGGAAGGTATAAAAATACAGTATAGCAAAAGTAAACGAAAATAGCTATTGTGCTTATTATTTTATAAAACTTTTAATATGAATAGCGATTAATCACACCTCTAGAGGCTACGACTGATTTTGCTTTAAGAAGAAATGATAATTAATTAGACTTGGAACAGTAGAAAAAAGTTTATATTTTAATGTGTTATGCAACGAAAATAGGTATAATGTTTTATGGAGTTTTTTTTGCAATAAAAATAGGTAGTTAAATGTGTTATCCTTTTCCCTACCTATTTAAAACAATCCCAAAACCTAAATCAGTTTTTTGATTTTTTTTTTTTCAATTTATTTCTATTAATATGAATTTATCAAACAAAAATTAAACTAAAATTTTATATCGTTTATTTATTTTTTAGGTATTAAGTCAGTTATACCATATACGTATAATTTTTTCCGACGTCTTTATAATAGTTCATAATGGCCCTGCATGAAACCAAGGATTTAAAAAAAAATATGAGTGGCCGTTCAAGCGGCTTATGATAATTTTCAGCAATACGAATAGATTTGAAAAGAAAAACAAAATTTTAGTGAGGTTGCTAAAACAAAAAATCAAATTTTTCTGCAAGTCTGACCACCCGTTCAGGCTCTAGCTTTGAGGAGCATCTTCCTTTTTCAACACCTACCTATTCCTTTACAAATAGCACCTACCTATGTTGAATGTTATTTTTGAAATAAAAAGCTAACATTTTAGAAGGGCTATCCTATTGATCACAACATAAAATACCGTATAAAGCTATTAAAACCATGAATAAAGAATATGTTCTTATCTTTTTTTTATTATTTGAAAAAGTCAAACATATTCAAAGAAAATTAATTCAGTTCTTTAGCATTTTTATTACTAACTTTACTTTTAACCTTCATACAAATTCAGATCGAAACTTTGCTTTCGAGAATTTGTTTTTCAAAATTCAGATTAGTTTAGCTCTTAAAAAATTTGGGTTTCAGAATTCTTTTTTTTTTCAAATCGAAAAAATAATAAATAAGTTGTTATGCCCCAGAGCCAAGGGGGGGAAGGGGGTGAGGCAACTGCCCCCTCTTGCCCTCCCCTGCGGGCGCCTATGTGCCTTAATGCCAATTTTTATTTTGAACACCATGCTAATATCGTTTTAATGAAACACCAAACAAATTTATGGGTACATATATGTAATGTATCTCGTGTCTACAAATATTTTGTTAAAACACACGTGTCTTAAAGTACTAAAAACTTTCTAACAAAGTGACCTTCAGACAAAGAAAACAAGAACAAATATGTTATTCAAACCACAAATTGTAAATTAAATTTCAAACTTTTTCCAAACTATTAGATATCATCATCATCATTATCATCATCATCAAATAAATGAAAAGGGGCGCTTTTGAATTTCAAAATTAAACACAATATTCCTTTAAACATTGAAATAACTACAACAAAGTATGAGCATATTATAACGGTGCACTTGCATGAGTAAAGAAGCATCTCATTTTGATGTCTTTCCTTTGGAACAAAATTTTCTTTTCTCTTGTTACGAGTAGATACTAGGTACATACGTACGTACCAGCTATCTATGTATGTTCATGGGACGTTCAATATGAAATTGAATTCCACGAAAGCTTTGTTCCATTTTGTTTTGACAAGTGAAAACACTTTTCCAGTTAAACATGTGATAATAATCTGCTATAGAAGCTGGAGTTGAATTTCTCTTATTCCAAGGATTCTTCTCGTGGTGAAAGTAGGTATTGTATAGGAAATTTAATTTAAATGAATCTTCTTAGTTTGAAGTTGAAAATGTGGTAATGTGGTAAAGGATCGTTCGGGGCAATTGTAGGTAGTGGATATGTATGCGCGGAACACATTTTTGAAATTGTGCAAATGCGCAAAATTTAATAGGTTTTTAATTGTGCTTAATTTTTATTTTGGGTTTTTCGAACAAAGACAATTTAACACATAAAAATATGACAAGGTTTACAACAGAGTTTAGAGGCTTGTTTAAACAAAGAATTATAATACTTATCCACCTGGTTTATTGTTCGATGACAACAAAATCAACCAATAAAAGCCAATAACAGAAAACAGGATCGTCCGAGTCCACTCATTAACCTTTGGGTTTTCAAAAAAGTGTTTCAGAATGAGAAAGTAATCGTACTGTCGTAGGAGGTGATGATAGAAACTGAATGAATGTTTACTACCTTCGATGCGAAACACAATAAGATGCCTTTCAAATTATGGGCATTGTTCAACCAGTTCAATGAACGGTAGAAGAGATACCTTGTTAGGGCTGGCAACGAGACGAGACCTCTCGTCTCGGTCTCGCCAAAATCGAAAAATTTCAGTCTCGTCTCGGTCTCGGTCTCGCCTTATCAAATCTTGTCTCGAAAAGCGCAGAAGACTTGAAAAGCAGTTTACATGAGTGATATTTATTATTATTAGATACTGTTAGCTTTGTCACAACAATACATGTAGCCAAGCTTATGAACAAAAAATACCGATATTATATTTATAGAAAGGGTGTTTTGTTCTTATTTCATTACAGGGTGTTCAATATAGGGTGCACCAAAAAGCTAGGGCGAGTAGGTCAGATTAAGACAAGAAAAAAATCGTAAATGAGGGGGTCTATTTCCCCTCGATTAGGCGGGACGGGAAATTTTTTAAAAAATCGACTTTAATTAAAAAAAAAATATTTTTACATGTCATGCTATACTTTTTTTAAAGCCAGAAATCCATTCTTTTATTTTCTTTTTAATGCAAGTTACTATAGAGAGAATAGTTTTTGAAAAATTAATTTTCATACTCAAAATATTGAAAAAATAATGAAAAAAATTGTATTCAAACTAAATTTTAAAAGTAACAGTTTTATTTTCTATATTCAATGCTGCTGTCAAGTCGAATACGGAAAAGAAAATGCTCAAGTCTTTTTATTTTTGAGAAAATTAAAAATAACGGAAGGGGAAATGTTCTAAAAAAAAATTACTTAAGACAAAAGAAAAAAAATATTAAAAAACAACGGTCACTATTACAATGGCACGTTATAATTTTTTGTAGGGCGAGAAACTTCTTCTTTTATTTTCTTTTTAAAATATGTTATTTTAGTAAACAGTTTTTCATAAAATAATTTTTAAATTTAAATTTTTGAAAAAAAAAAATCAAAAAATCGTGTTCAAATCGTGTTTTTTCAAAATTGTATGTTATAAAATATCTAATATTTTCGTGTTTAATATTCATTGCTTCAATCAATTTTCTGTCAAACACTAAAACCAGATGTCGAAATTTATTCCAGTTTTTGAGAAAATTGAAAGTAACAAAAGTAAGTTTTCCTTGGATTTGACTTCCATCGGTTTATTTTGTTGCTCCAAAGATTCTGTTTATATTTTTACTTTCAATTTTCTCAAAAACTAAAAACATTTAGGCATCCAGTTTTTAGTGTTTGACTGGAAATTAATAGGAGTATCGAATATTGAAAACAAAAATACTATTTAATTAAATAAACTTTTGAAAAAAAATAAGTTGAACAGAATTTTTTTTATTATTTTTTTTTCAAAATTTTGAGTTTGAAAATTAATATTTCAAAAACAATTCTCTCTAGTAACTTTAATAATAAAAAAGAAAATAAAAGAATAAATTTTTGGCTTTAAAAAAAAAAGTATAACATGACATTGTAAGTGTTGTCGTTGTTTTCTAATAATTTTTTTCTATTTCAGGTCGATTTTTTAGAAAATCGCCTTTCCCGCCTAAACGTGGGGAAATAGACCCCCCCTCTCCCATATTTTTTTTTCCTTGTCGTATGTCAACCTACTAGCTCTAGCTTTTTGGTGCACCTTATACCAAACACCTTGTATAGTGGGGTCCAAATGGTCCATATATGTATGTATGTCACGTTTGTCCGATTTCGTTCAGAAATAAATTTGTATAAAATTGCAATTTTTTATAAACTCAGCGCGTCTGTGGAATTCCTTACCACGAAATATTAAAAAAACACAAAACACAAAACACAAGAAGTTTTAAAAGGGATTGTAAAAAATATTATTCAACAAGTTGTTAATTTAATTTATGAAATTGAAGATTATTTCGCTAGTTTCCCTTTTTTTTTAATTGAATTAATATTATTATTATGTAATTAATTTATTTTGCTCTCCTGATAAAATTAGCTTTTGACTAGATTATAAGACATTGTATCTTAAATAATTTAATTAAAAATTCACGTTCCATTTATTAAGAACATAGGACTTACAGGCACATCCATAGTTAAAATTATAATATTTGGATTTGGGCTACCGAATCACATAATATAAAGCTGTGAGGGACAGATAAAAAAAAATTATTGTCAAGGACTTTTGGTATGACCACAAATTTTTGTACTTTCAATCATCGTAATTCTGAATTTTTGATTTTAATCAAAAGCCTAAAAAAAAATCTGTCTCACATAATGTACATGTGCTGACTGCTAGGTGCCGTGTTACTCCATGTGCTAATATAGACCTTACAGTGTAACATGCAGCTCGTCATATATTTGGCAATATCAGCAAAAATCAAGTTGGAAGAGCAAAAAAAAAAATATGTAGGCGCCTAAGTGGACTTGAAGTGTGAGTTAATTAAATTAATCGATTTCATTCATCTTTTTTTTAAGTTTTCGTATATATGTACTTCCGGAAAGAAAAATTCATCAAATAGCGAATTTTAACATTAAAATTTGGTTGAGGGTTTTTAGCACTCTGCATTTGACAAATTATTTATCGCATTTACATGGGCATTTTTTTTGTTGATTTATTGTATTGAATCAGGTAAGTACACTACGAAGCATAAAATTGGAAAATTTGTGAAAACCATACTTTCTAAATTGGCGTTTTGTTTGTACGTGCATAACTTTGCTAAAGTTCATCTGATTTGCATAGGAAAGGACATTTGTAATTTAATTAATCTTAAGTGGAATGAATTTTGCAGGTAAAGTATTAAATCTTTTTAAAAAATTAACTTATGTGTTTCTATAATAAATCAATAATTGATGTAGAATTTAGGGAAGTAATTCAGGTGTTTTGTTGTACTACTAATTGCTTAATATTGCGATGAATTTTACGAAGAGATGAATTTGAATGATGGCGCTGGTTATGTTTACACCAACTCACGAAAGTTCACACCACTCAACAATGATCAAAGAAAAAAAAAAATATTTGTGCCAAAAAAAATAAAATTTTAGTGGGATTAAATTCACAATCGATTTTGATTTCTTTTAAACAACAAACTCTGGCTTAACTTACATAAATACTTATTTTGAGCTAAGAGGGATTTGTCAATCAAAATGAACTGTAAAGCTGTGATGTGTTTAAATGAACTGTAAAGCTGCGATGTGCAGATTTTTAGAATTAACTAATGCTGATAAAAAATTACGTATACGCCACAGTGACTCTGCTAATGCTTATTTTGTGTTATTTATTTTAAAGGGTCTGTTATGTTATATTTACCATCTCTGTTTTCATATCCACAATCCACATGTAATTATAGGCTTTCAAAAAAATGGAAATATAAAATAATTATCAGTGTGTTACACGTTTGGCTAGATTTTTTTTTAGTTGGAAGGATAGATATAAAAGAAATGCAGAAACTTCAAAAACTCCATAATAATTTCTATGTGCCAGTTAGAACCATAGAAGAGGCACGCGCGAGTTATTATTGATCTCAGACAAAATATTTGGAACAATTATTTTTTTTTTTTTGATTATTTTATTCATATAGAGATTACTGGGCAGGAAAATTGAAAAAATTCAGCTCTTTACAGATTATGTTGAGGTAAATAGGTCAGGATTTATGTATAAAGATTAAGCAATGCGTTTGGCACGAGGCTCAAGTGATATATAAGTCTCCAAGGATTTATATTGCTATATAAATTAGAAGAAACACAAAATCTATGAGTATCTACGTTTTTTTTAAATAATAAATTTTCCTTATATAAAAAAAATACAAAAAAAATAAAAGAACTTCAACGAAGAACCTCCAGTCTTCCGTATGAAATAGATCCACAATTCCCAAATCGATAAATTATTGTCTGACTTCACTGACTGTGTGGCATATCTGAAAATTATGTCTTATACAGTATAACCATAAATTTATGCTAAAAAAAAAAATATATATATTTTTTGCCGTACAGACATAAATTATGCCATTTTTCCATTAACCTAAGGTTTGTTATCTTCTTTTTTTTTTCTCAATTTATTTTTATCTTTTCTGATGATGAAAATTAACCAAAAATAATATTGGTTTAATTTTTTACTCATGCTTAATCATTAACCAACCAACAACACAGAGATTTTGTTTATTTGATATGAAGAGCTACCTTTCTATAGAATTTTTTTTTTCATACTTTATGAAAACCGCAGAATGTAACAAGAGACTTTATGGGGCTTTATTTCGTATTTCTGTTCTCATACTTGTGTTTACATTTAGCGTTGTGAGTAAACTTTAGAGGTATTCAATGAATTTGAAAGGAATAAGGATTTTTTAAGCTTAAACGCAAGAATTCAAACACAGTAAACGATACGGGTTAGTATATGTAAATATTTTTTTTTTTTTATTTTTTTGTACTCGTTTCTGAGATTTAAAAACGAAAATTGTTTCCTTTAAGGGGGACAAAAGGTTGAAATGCATATATTGACTTTTTTTTAAAATTGAATTCCAAGAAGAAAATCTAATTATTTATACATCAGTTTATAATAGAAGGAGATCTTAGAATTCTTATATTTTATCTGTTGGATAACTACCAGTAGATAAATAATTATTTTATACATACATAGGTATATTACGTTTAAGTAGATATATGAATTAAAATAAAATTTAAAATAACTGAAACTAGTAACGTATACTTAAAAAAAAGGCCTCTTAACTCAAACGCCATCCACCATTAAAGGTTACTTAAAATATTTTTTTTTTTTTCGAAAACAGCCAAAATATGTACTTGTAAGAAAACAAAGTTTCAGACTTATCAAAAAATTCGCTTTGTGGAAATAGATTTTTTGAGAAAAATGTCTCGTTTTCGAGTTATGGGCTCACTGATTTTGTTATGCTTCTGAGAAATTAAAACAATATTGAATTTAAACATTTTGTAAATATTTTTTTTTTTTTTTTTGAAAACAAAAAAAGTAAACAATTGGTATTCATTTTTTGTATTGCTTTTAACTTTTTTAACATTTTTTTTTGTTAAAATTATTATAAAAGTATCGAACCATCAACCCCTGGCACACTAAAATTTTGAACTTGTAAAGTTCTTAAACTTGTAAAAGTCTGAAAAATTATTTATTTTCTTGAACTTGTCTTATGATCAATTAGTTGAAATACAGGGTGGGGCAAAAGGTATGCACCGGCTTTGACCGGCTGACGCTCGGCCTGTGGTTGTGGTGTGAAAAAGGGAGATGGCAGTGAGAGAGTCTAGTTTTCAGTAGCAACCATGGTTTGGACGGGAGAGCATCGTGGGCTTGCTGGTAGGACTTTTTTTTTGAAAATGGCCGTTCTGTTATCGCCACGCACAGAGCCTTCCGACAGCACTTCAATATCCCTGTTGGGGGAAACATCCTTGGCGGTGATGCAATTAGACGTTGGGCTAGGACATTGGAACACACTGGTTCAACAGCAACTCCTTCGGCAATTGGAAGACCCAGAACTGTAAGAACTCCTGAAAATGTCATCGAACCGTCACTGTTACCGCTGAGCGCTATGTGACAATGTTGGAAGAGTATTTTTAACCCGAGCTGGAAGAATTGAGTGAAGCAACTAATCTGGGAGACATCTGCGCCTGTAACGTTCTGTAACTCTCACATAGCAAAAATCAGTCGAGAAACGGTGAAAAATGGAACAAAACTCATATAATTTGTTTCAGTTCTCATCATTTCTCGACTAATTTTATCGATGTGAGAGTTACAGAACGTAGGCACTAGTTCAAACAGGACGGGGCTACATCCCACACTGCTAGGATTTCAATGGCGATATTGAGGCCCAGCGCTTGGTATCTTTGAGGGGGAAGTCGAGTGGCCTGCGAGCTCACCAGATTTGAGCATTTGTGATTATTTCCTTTGGGGGTACATAAAGGAAAATGTTTTTAAACTTCGTCCACATACCCTGGAAGAACTTAAGGATAGAATCAGAGAGGAAGTTACGGCAATACTCATCGAAATGTGCAGAAGAGCGGTTGAAAACTTCAGAATTCACCTTTAAGAGTGCCTCGTGGCTGACGGCCGCCACCTACGTGATATCATCTTTAAAACTTAATGTCGAAAACTAGATTCTGTACTGAATTAAATAATTAACATAATATCTGTAAGTTGAATTGTTTTTTTTTTTACATCCCTTTATAACTGGTTCATACCTTTTGCCCTACCCTGTATCAAAGTTCACCTTATGTGTATCATTTTGCCAAAATTATATTTGTTCGAAGAGGAGTTTTAGGCAAAATCGCACATGACGCTTAATGGCAAATCTTTTTTTCTCCATGCAAATACATATGTCTATGATTGTATGTAGTATGTTGTATATAAAAATGAAACTGAAAGGTAGAATCTACAGTTCCAAATACGAAGCTAATTATATAGCAGCGGCGTGGCGTCCATATAAGACGATTCCTATCGAGTTACCTTTTGAAATTCTTCCTTTTAACAAAGTTTATCAAATAACGAGCAACATGAATCCTGAAGAATAAACATACCTTTATTTTTTTATTCCTTATATCTGCACACAAAATCTTAACTACTCTGCCTATCGCCTCGTTACTCTACACACACACATATTGCCTGTCTATGTATTCCCAAGTTCACGTACCCACCCCAAAAAGCAACAAAACGATAGCAGAGCAATGTAACCCAAAATATGTCGGGTTATGAAATTTCTGGCTGGATGGAACAAATGATTTTTCTTTCCTTTTCTTCCGTTATCAATCATTTACTTACAAAATTCACCATATAACCCGAATAAATACGTGTTATTTTTTGAATAAGAAAGCGTGTTTTGAAAAGAGAGCTTGACACCTGTCTGCTCTATACACGCTTTCTTATACTAAGAAATAACACGCATTTCTTCGGGTTATTAAGTGAATCTTGTATGTATCTTGCAGATCTGCCATAAGCGAAATAGGAAATTTCAGGCAGATATTCCAAATTTATTTGCCTACGTTTTCGGGTGACTAATTTTTCTTCGGCTTACCATTTGAAATCATCCACGCCACGCCACTGTTATATAGTGACACAACATCATGTCTACAAAAATAATTAACATAGTTACAGTAGACGGCAAAAATTGCGGTTGATTTTGTGGCTTTTTGGCAAAATATTATCTTTCGCAACAAAATTAAGTTGTTAATTAATTTTCTTTTATTGTTTGCAATTGGTGCATATTTGAAAATTACTTAAGCTATTAAAATGTCGACGGAAAAAAGTTAAGAAAAAGAAAATTTTTGAGCAAGAACCCGTCTGGGATGAAACTGCATAATTGACAAACCGCTAAGTACATATGTGCCAAGTCTATCTATTTTTTGAATCATTTAAATTGAGATCTAAAGTTTTTAGATCGAACAAATACTTTCTTATACTTCTACGATATAATATTGAAGAAATAAGCTTTATTATGGATGGCTTGTGTTTTGAATGCTTGAGTTTATTCTACAGACTTTTATGGACCTCACAAATTTAGAGGTCTGGTCTGACAAAATTCGATCTTTCTTAAAATAATTATTTGTGAAGAATATGCTCAGTAAATATAAGAAAATAAAAGAAAAGATATTAAAAATATCATTTTGCTAAGAATAGCCCATTTTCACGTGGTTTCAAGGTACGTTTGGGTAAAAAATTATATTAATACTTTTTATTATTTTCTATTCTTTAATTTTAGTCATAAAACCTCATCAAAGTTCACTTAAATTTTGAAGCTACAGAGATTTAAACCTTTAACATTTCAATATATAAAATTATGTTGAAAAAAATCGTTTTGCAATTGTGGTTTGCCTAAAGAAAATATAACTCATATCAGCTATTTTCTTTTCATCTCCTTTAAATAATGATTTTAAAGGTAAGTGAATATTATACATGTTTTTTTTTTTAATCTGACATACATTCAGATAATATATTCGTTAAATAATACGAATTTTTTATTTAAACAAAATTACAGATAAAAACGTGCAAAACAAGATATCTGGGATGCAGGCCAAAAAAAAAAAAAAAAAACAAATAAATAAAAACATATTAAGCACAACAATTTTTGCCGTCCCTACTTCAACAACATTCGTATAGTAATATCCTTGAGTAAAAGAGAATAAAAATATATTTTTTACTCGCTGTGGTTACTCATAGTTTTTGGCAATGTTACACTGCATTGAATTCAAATTTATTACCTCTCAGTTTTTTTTTTTTTTTTTTTATTCAGAACGCAAAATGATTGCGTTCGATCGATTGAATTTATCAGCTTTTATTCGAAATACAATTTTTTTACTCATTGGTATGATATTTTGGCCCGAGGGATTAAGTTTTAAAACGTACAAATATTCTATATTTAATAAAAACATAAATGTTATAACCTAAAAACCACTATGCTTCTGAAATACATAAAAAGAGTTGATTTTATTATTAATTTACCTCAGAATATTTGCGGAAGGACCTTTGTTTAAAATTATTCGGATTAAATGTTGTTCATATTTACTTTTAATTAATCAAAAATCAGTCATTGGAATTTTGAGTTTTTTTTTATGAAGTTGTGACTATTTGCGCCACATGGACTGTATAAGTAATCAATAATAGTTTGAACCCTGTATAGCTGGGTGTATTTAAATTCAACATTTGATTATTTCAATAGAACAAACCTACTAACTCATCGCCTTTAAAATGAATTTCCAAATCTCAGTCAGCGCTCCCACTTTTCTTTGTGGTATTCTATTACACTGCACCGCGCTACATGGTGCATGGTGCGTTTTCAACGTCATGTTTAATTCAGTGCAGCGTTGAAACGCAGAGGTAAATTGCAATATATATACCAATCAAAGATCAATTTTAATTGATTATTGTTAATTAAAAAAAATATAAAAATAAGATTTCTATGGGAGGTCGGTAGTTACTGTTCATAATGGCTTAATAATGCATTGATTCTTGTTAGTTTGTAGATTGAATTAATATTAACTCGTACAATTATATTGATCAAAATCGTAAAAGTCGTTTTCGGAAAAAAAAATATCCCTTAAAAGTTTTTGAACAGAGTTTTATCGAAGGCAACGTCAATTTTGCTAAGAATAATTTTTGTTAAAAATATGCCAGGTAAAATTTAAAAATCACTTGAAGCCAAATTTAGAAAAATATAATATTGACTTCTAAACAGAAAAACCTGAAATATTTTCAATAATCCAAAAAAAAATATTTTTTTGAAAATTTTTGGTGCATTTAATCCTCCATACAAAATTGATTAAAATAAATAAAATATATAACAACTCTTTGGAAAAAAATTAAATTAACTGATTTTGGAGCCATTTTTGGAAAAAAAAAATTCTCTAAAATTTCAACAAAAAAACCTTTATGACGTTTTTATTCCAAAATTTTCAAAAACGCTAAAAAGACATAACAAATAAAATAAATTTGGTACCACAACATTAAGACCCAAATTTTGTTGTCAAATCCGAACAGCTAAGGTGATCGGCACTTTTCTATGACAAGACATAAACTTGTAGAGTTGGAGAATTTGCCTCATTCTTGTAAGAGGTATGGTAGCTCTGAAAAGCATTTTTTGTTCTGAAGTGGCAGAGGCTAAGAATCGAATTTAGCGTGATAGTCCAACGAACTAACCATAACAACACAGACTATACTACAGCTTAAGTACAGTTTGAGGAAAACGTCTCTGTAGTTGAACAGACTAACAGACAGGTGGATACAATTACGAGACCCATTGTGCCACTTTTTTTTCTTTCATATTATAGTAATGTCAAGTTCAAAATCTTGACTGCGTTTAGATAGATGCTAAGGCATTTTCAAATGATTTTCATAATAGAATTAAATTTTTATAATTGCACAAAGTAAACAATCAGACAAAATTTTCTGAAACGTCAGAATTATGTGAGCCAAGTACAATAATTATATAAAAAATAACCAAATTCATTATAACAATCCAATACTTTTGGTCTTAAATAATTTATTGTTAACGTATGAAGTAAAGTTAATTATGGAAAGTATAAATTAAAACGTGTGTCGGTAGTCCTGTTCACATACTACAAAAAATTTCATATTTTTGATATTTGACACAAATCTTTGCATTCGGATATATAGTGCGGCAGCAGCTAAGAACAACTTGGTACATTATTAATTCCTATGAATTAAAATTTCAAAGAAACATTTCGTCAAAAATTAATAATTTCATTCCATATAAAAATAAAATGCACTTGCTGTTGTAGTAAAAATATCTTCGAATTTTAAAGATTGAGTGTAATATAAAACACATTATTAATTTATTGATTAATCCATTTAATACATTGAAGAATGGAAATTTGAATATGGAAAAAAGCATTAAACACATTATTTAAATTTATAAACCAAATATTTTAATCTCAAAATGAAGAAAGGCATCTCAATTCTTGAAAAAAATTTTAATTTATGCAGAAAAAAAAATTAAAAATCGTTGGAACGGTATTTTTAAAAAATAATTTTGTATTATGTACCTATATAAAATTTTTGAATTTTTTTTAGAAAAAAAATTGGTATGCCATTTTTAAGAATATAATAATATACAACTAAAACCAAAATTTCAAAAAAAATCATCAAACCGTTTACAAAACAAAAAAAAAAAAAAATTGACCTTTTTTTCAAAAACCCAAAATATTTTTTTTTGAAAAATATGTTCCTATGCAGTATTATTGGAACTTGATAGGACCTCCTAAGTAAAAGTTTTGAACAATATTGAACGAGAAAATCAAAAACAAAAAAAATAAAACGCACGACTGGATCGCACAAACTTGCTCTTGTAGTAAAAGTTTCTTCGAATTTCATTAATTTCATTTCGTATTAAAAGTAAATAATTTTTTATGGGAGCCTTAAGTTTAAACTAATATTATACATTATAGAGCTTTAATTGAAAAATTATTAAAAATCAACATAATTCGAAATAAGTTTTTTATTAAAAAAGTTTTCTTAAATTGTTTTGAGAGCTAAAACAAGTACACTATCTGATTTCTTTAACTAATCTTAGTTTTGCAGAAAAAAAAAATTGTTTAAATTAATTTTTCATATATAAAATTTTGTAAAAATTTTAAAGAACAAAAATTGGTACACAATTTTTAAGTACTTATTTATGCTGAATTAAAAATTAAATTTCGAAAAAAAATATCCACCCGTTTTTGAAATATCGAATTTTCAAAAATTGAAAAAAATTTGAAATTTTTTTTAAAAATCCAAAATTTGTTTTTTGAAAATTCTGATATGCAGTATGATTTCAACTTTTGACAAGCTTTTGTATAAAAAATTTAATTTAAATCGGTTACACACACATTATGAGATAGTCCAAAATAAAGGAAATGGTTCTATGAGAGGTACCGTTAATATTGATTAACTGTAAATCTGGTTTTTGGTAGATGGTAGACCATACTGACATTAGTACTTAGAGCAATTTTAATCAAAATCGTAAGAGTCGTTTTCGAGAAAATTTATATTTTCTGTAACGGTTTTTTAACATTTATGTGGAAGGTGCCGTTAATTTTGACTATAAGAAAAATGTTTGTTCAAAATATTTTAGGTAATGTTAAAAAAACCCTTGTTACTAAGTTTCATAAAAATCAACCAAGTCGTTTTCGAAATATTTGGTTTTCAAAAAAAATGTATGAAACTTTTTTTGAAAATCTAATACAAAAAATTGTTTGGAAAATTTTGGTACACAAAACTATTAAAATTTTTCAGAAGATTCTCCATAAAAAAATTATCAAAATGAGTTTATTCCTTTTCTAGAAAAACGAAAATAAAAAAAAATGTTTCTATGGAAGGTACCATTTAAAACCATTTTTTGGAAATTTAATTTTTATACCTAATAAAATTTATTGATTTTTTTTTAGAAAAATCTGTCGAGCTATTTTTGAGAAAAATAAGATTTTCCAAAAGTGCTAAAAAAAATTATATGGCAGGTACCGTTATTTTTGGTCCTAAAAATAAAAGGAAAAAAACGTGTCGGTGTAATGTCCCGAAAACACTTTATACCAAGTTTAATTAAAATCGGCCCATGATGGGCTTAGGCTGTAGGCGAGTTCACAGACAGGCAGACAGACAGACAGACAGGACGGACAGAATTCCGAGACTCACTTTTTTCGTCTTCCCTATCATCGTAATGTCAAGTTTGATTGTTATCTCGAGTTCAATTTTTTTTACGAATCCAAAACTTGCCATATATTACCTATATATCGCAAGTAAAAACAGTTCTATGGTATTGGTAGGTACTGTTAAACGGTTTTTGGTAAACTTTTTTCTTTTTCATTAAAATGTAGACCATACCACCACTATTACACACAAAAAATTAAAAAAAAAATCATTAGAGCCGTTTTTGAGATAAATAACTTTTTTAAAAATGGTTGTATGGCAAGTACCGTTATTTTTTGAGCTACAAAAAAATCTAGATTTTCCCATTAGGGAATCACCCGAAAATCATAAGCTCCAAGCTTGAAGAAAATCGCTTCATTGGTTTAGGCTGTAGGCCGTAGACAGACATACAGACACAGTGACATACAGACAGACAGGCGGAATTGCGGGATCCATTTTTTTTTTTCGTGTTCTCTATCATCGTAATGTCAAGTTTGATTGTTATCTCAAGTTCTATTTTTTGCACGAATCCTAAACTTTCCCTATAGTACCTGTATCGCAAGTAAAGAACATATAAATCCTTTAACCCATATTTTCCACAGTGTACTGTTCATGCTTATTGCTGATACCAGATATTAATTCTATTCGGAACAACTACAGCATGTACAATTCTTTTTCCTTATAATTCAATCACCGTCAATCAAAAGCATTTCATTTGAAGTTTTTGCTATTTTTATCAATTTATTTTCATCCCATCCTATATACAATAGGGCTTTTGGTAGTGCAACAAATCGATTGTGTATACGAGTTTGTCTTTATGCATTACCATCCAAAACAGCATGTCCGCATTCAACTGATGGAAATCCTTTTCCTTCATCGAATTTGTTTTCTTTTTCTACATTTTTAGAAAACAATCAGAAAAACAAGAACAAAAACAATGAAAAAAAAAGAATAAAGACATTTTGCTTGTTTTCTTAGCCAACATTGAGAACATACTGCAGTACAACATTCTAAGCCCTTGTATTTTATACAAAAACAAAAACCAAACCCTTCAGAGTGAGAGAGAAAGTGAAGGGAAACAACAAAGAGATGGAACAAAAAAATTCTAAAATTTATCGTCTCCTGTAAACAACGCCAATGAAGTTGGCACTAATTCAAAGATTTTTGCCGTTTTTCTACATTCTGATCACAAATACAACTACTTTTTTCTAACCAGCCAGCATCAAGAAAGAAAATATAAAGGGAAGGGAAAAACCATAACAGAAGAATGTGAAATGACAAAGCATTGTTTTTTATATTCCCTAATCCTACCACCTCACTATCATGTTCAAACACAGTCGGAGAATTCATTGTTTTCCGGTTGGAGGAGAAGAAGAATGAGAAGCGCAACTTACCTAGGCAACTAGTTCCAGCGTTGGGATGCCATCGTCTTCGTCGCTGTTGTAGAACTGCAAACGATTGAGAAGGGATATTATTGTGTGTATTCCTAGGAGCATAGCCCAGATTCTCCAAAGGATCTAAATCAATCGGAGGTATCTCTGTGGAACATATAATTTCGATTGCAGATATTACACACACACATCTCTACCTATATCTACACAAAGACCAATGAGGAACTGCAGAAGAAAACAAATGGCGCCCAATGGGGGGCCCACCTGGTGGAAATATTTCCTCTTCAGGATATGTATGTCACCCGTACATACAGAGTATATCAATATTGATGGCCAAAGTTTTGTTGTTCATCGGTGTTCATAATCTGTAGACAGGACTTGAAGCAAAACCTGAAATCGTCCTTCCACCAGATTTATCGCTTGATCTATACTTTGCTGCACAGATTCTTCCTCGCTCAACAAAATAATTTGAGAATATTCAAGATTTGTTGAAATTCTCAGTATTTTTGTCTTTGGAATTACTGGGAAAGAGACAGTTAGATCCATCCTACACTTTTTGAATTCAGTTTGCCATTCATTTATTATGCCCTGCTCGGGGCAGTTTATTTATTTATCCAAATAAAGCCTCCAGGAGGTGCAACTCGCCATTCCATTCGGTGTACTTTTATTTTAATAAAAGTTGCATCTCGATCTTCTTTCGATTTTTCTGTTTTCTGCTTAACTTAAAGCGAACTCCTTATATGTAGTAAAAGGACACATTACTACATCCAGGAGCAGAGGAAAAGACCTATTAAGCAGAAAAATGGATTGTAAAGGGCAACTGCTATTGAACCAGAACGGAGTATAAAGCTTATTATCTATTGGATTGCAAATCGATAGGTATAACGGTAAAATTCTTTGTAACTCCTCGAGATAAGATATATCGATGGATTTTATCTATTGGAAATCTCTTATTATATTTTTTTTTGTTTTTCCATTTTTTTTGTCTCTTTTGCTGTCTCCTACTTTTAAGTTGTTGCTATTTGTTTTGTTTGGTTATTTGCTTTTGGATCAAAAACAATTTGTTAAATGGAAGGGAAAGGTATAGTGATTTGTATACGTTATGAGCTTAGTGATGTTATCAATAGATAGGATTTTCCTTTGTTTTGTATATCTATGGATATTTTTGAAGATTTAGATTTGGGGGTTGTCAACGCTATTTCGAGCAAAGTGTTTTCATTTTTCGTTTGTTTATCTTTTCTTTTTGGTTTTTTATTTACTGATTTGTTGGTGAGTCTATGCAGAATTAAATGATAATAGTCGAGCCTTTTTGGGTGATTTGTTTTTGATTCGAGACGTGTGTGTTAAATTTGTTGAGGTTTTCCTCAATGTGGTTTTATGGAAAAGAGCGGAGTGAGAGACAATGTCCTACGAACGATGCCAGTTTCAAGTTTTTTTTAAAAAAAAAATTGATGAAAATTAATTTAATACCTACCTACTCTTAAGTTTTAAGCAAATGTATAAAATAAACCGTTATTAGATTTTTAAAAAAATTATATTTTAAATTTTAACAATGGCCAATAAATTCGTTGTACTGTTTCAGTGATGGTTTTTAAACAAAACACCTGTTTATTTATTTAAAATTATTGTTTTCAGAATACTGAATCCCCAAAATAAAAAATGCATATAAAATATTTTGCCCAGACTTCACTATTAAAAAGTTATCACATCTCATGGATATCCAAATTCGTGAGTCGGACAGAATCCTGAAATCCAGAAAACCCAAAATCTAGAAAACTCAAGATCTAGAAAACCTAAAATCCCGAAAACTCAAAAACCAAAAACCTCAAAAACTTTGGAATGTAGAAAATCCAAAGTCACAGAAAGCTCATATCTAAAAAATATATTGGACCGTATTCAAAGTCATTTTTAAACTGTTTCTAAGATAAACGCAGTTAATACTTCAAATTTTTAATAAAAACACTCAAATATCGTCTACTCGGTTTTGGATTTTTGTCTCTTTCATCGTGTATAGCGATTATATGTATAGTGTTGAACAAGGCCGTAGCCAGACAAATATTTCGGGGGGGTTATGACTTTTTGAAAAATTATTTTTCGCTGTTTAGTATGTAATCTGCAGAGACCTCTCTATGATATGATATGAGGATATGAGGACCTCTTACAGTAATTCAGCAAACTGTTAAACTTCTCAGTCAACTTTTTTTTGAAAAGGCTTCCCTCTTCTAAAGTAAACAATCAATTAATTTTTGTAAGAAAATCAAAATCAAACTTGCAAATTTTGAAAATATATGTGAGAAATTCATTGATGTAGTCCATGGTACAATAAAATAAACATAGAATTTGATTTTTACTTAATGTTTTTATATCTATTACTCATCATCACAAAACGAGTATATTTATAACAAAAAATAACATCACATAAATATCTATACGTAGGTATTAAAAGTATTTTTTAAAACAGCAAATTAAGCCGTCTGGCCTTCTGTGTAGCAAACACAACTATAAGCTCTTCTGTATTGATATCAATTTCTCTATGAATTGACATCAAAGCTAATCCTGTCAGTCTTTCATCGCCGGTTGAGTTTCTCAGATATGTTTTTAATCTCATCATCGTTGAAAATATTCGTTCCGGTGTGAATGCCGAAACTGGAAGGGTAGCAAAAATTTTTAAAAGTTTGTGGATGTTGGGAAAAAGTTGGTGGTTGCATCTTTGAAGAGCTTCTATTGCATTTTTCGCACGGTCTTCTGGTAATTGTTGGTGGCATTTGGTCTTCCATAGTAAGAATTCAGCCTCCATAGTGTCCCAATCCAAAAATTTCTTATACAATTTGAAATTTTCTTCATTAAAATTAGTTTCATTTTTACCGATAGTCGATGGGAGAATACGAAAAAGTCACAAAATTAATTTCACCACCTCTTATGACTTGTGAGGTATCAGTGATGGCGGGGACAATCGAGCTGTTAGTGCAGAAATTTGGGAAAAAATTTTAATAAAAAGAAATTAATAAAAAAAAAAAATTCGGGGGGGGGGGGGGGGGTTCAAACCCCCTGTGAACCCCCCCTGGCTACGGCCTTGGTGTTGAAGTATTGAAGTTACATTATAGGCCGTGGTTACTTCCAACGCTAGGAAGCGAGTGCACAAAGTTCGCTGTGCTGTTTAGAAAATCTTGGATGATTGTTCACGCTAATGCGATTCACATTTTTTGTTATTTTTAAACAAAAACAAACAAACAAACAAAAACTGTTTGCAATAGTAGGCCTGAAAATCAAATGAGTTTTGATCTCATAACTTACTAGCATGATCTATGACCACGTTATTGAATATCCATATACTAGATTTAATAGCGTACTATCATAAACTGCACTCACTTTCAAGCATTGGACGTCACGTAACCACCTCAGACTGTAAAGCTGCACTGGAACGAAATCTAATGCCGAAAACAGATGTGCAGCTTTTTGCAATGCAGTGAAAATAAATTTAAACAGGTTCTTATGAGGGTTGTCATATTCCAGGCTCTGCATGCAGCCTTCGTTGCACAATATCTCTAATTTCGCTGCATGGGAAAAAGCTGCACATCTGTTTTCGGCTTAACTCTTCTTAGTTTTACTTTCGTTCGTTGTTGTCATTCAATTGTTACTTATTGTTATGGTCACATTTATTATCCGTAATCTTGGTGCGTAAGTAAGCTCGTTTTGTTGTACACCTTTTTTAACGTTAATATCAAAGTATCATAAAAGATTCCCAACAATCTTTGGTTGTTGAAGTAGCAGAGGCGAGTAATTTCAACCCCATCATTGACCAAATTGCGATAAAGGTGGGGGAACAAGGTCAAAATTTACAGCCAATTGTCATCCATTGTAGCTTTGATAACACTTTTATCGTCTATTTCAATAAAGTAAAATACAAATTTTAACATTTATTGCCCGCATTGGATACTTGCTTTAAAACATTCTTTGTGCTCAACCCCAAGTACCCAATGTTTGGATTTGTATACAATTTTTTTTTTTTTATGAAATTGAAACCTCTGGAAGAGTATCACCATGATATACTTATTTTAATTGAATCATTAAAAACTTTAATGTCACTTATGCTTATAATTGTTAGCGGATGTTAAAGAGCTTATAATTCATTACAGAACAATACATTACTTTCATCAGACAAATGGTTACCAATATTTTAATTGTAAGCAAAAATTTACAATCTAAAAAGTTTCAGAAGACATTTTTAACGTTCATGTAAAAGCCTAAATCTTAGCGCAACTGCTTCTCTAGCTACTTCGAGTACACAAAACAAAGTACTTGAACAAAATGTCCCTACTGATAACCCAGCAGATGAATGTTAAAGAACAACTGAAGAATAAAGTATGGTTTTCCGGACGAAAAAATAAGTCTTTTTCGCGAAGAAAAAATATTGAAAATATTTGATGCCTCTAGCACGTCTAGTTTAGCCGCAAATCGCGTTTAAAGAAAAAAGCAGATTTTTCAAATAATGCGATGCATCATTTGCAAGGTGGCACTTCCTAGATTACGAATATCTTTTTTTTTGGCTGCAAGCCAAGTTTATTTTTTTTTTTTAATTTTGGAAAAAAACTTTTGTTTAGAACTAGCAATTCCTAGATCACGAATAAGTATTTTTGAAGTCGATAAGTCGCTTAGTTCAGCCGCAAGTCAAGTTTAAAGGCCTCAACTTTGATGCCTCAAGCACGTCTAGTTGAGCCGCAAATCGAGTTTAAAAATAAAATTCTTTTTTGAAAGGTGGCACTTCCTAGATATCATCAATATCGAGCTCTCAAATCTATGAACGAAAAACCTAAAAATCCAACCCTAATCTAACTCGAGCTGCCGATCCTGAATAAAAACTTAGTAAAATTCCTTTTAACGAAGTTTCCCAACCAATGCATTTGTGTTAATCTATTCGGTGAACATAAAATTACATAAGTAACAAATACAAACATACCTATGCATCTGAAATCTTTTTGTGCAGAAACAAAATTCCTACTTAACTTCCAATGATTTTTGACTCTACCTTTACCATAATTTTAATTCGCTTTGAAGTTTGTTCTACTTTTTCGACACTCTCGTCATCTCACATGAAGCATGTTGTTCAACTTTATCTTTAGATTTTAAATTCAGCTGCGAATCTTTTCAATTTAATAGAAGCCAACGTCCTGAAGTATTTTCTCTTTCTGTCTCTCAAACCATTTTTTTTATTATATATAATTTTAAGCTCATCCCTTCTGCAACAACCGCAAGCAAGTTTTTAGGTTGCAAAACAATTCGCTCCGATTATTTTTATTCCTAAAACCGCACCGTCTAACTAAGGTATGTATCTACTACCTTCTAAAACTCACGCACGTAGCAGCAATAAATAACTTCCGAAACAAGAAGAGAGCACGTATTAAATTAAATCTCGTCGTCGTTTTCTGTGTTTTTTTTTATATAACTTATCATTAAATTTAAGTTTTCGCCAAAAATGCGCATATATCTAGTTAACCATACCCACAGACAAAAATTTTAAAATAAGGGAGATAGAAAAATTACAAATTCCTTGGCAAGATATTCTCAAATAAGATATGCTTAGGTAAATGCAATCGACGTTAGGTAGAAACAAAGTCTCGCAGGATAAAATCCAAGATCCTTAAAAAAAACTGATGTTGTACCAACATAAATCAAAACTTTTTCAGCTTAATGAAATAACTTTTCATAGAACAGAAGACTCTCCTTATAAACCATGCATATGAACAGGGAAAGGCAAAATGCAACGTAATAGAAACAACCAGTTGCTCAGAAGATCTTTTTCTCTATCGTTCTTTAAAAACTCAACTTGCTTTTAACGTATCCATCCCTAATTCAAGGGGTAGATGGAAACCTTTAAATTGTATATCCTGTTTGCTGAAATCTCCACAAAATAAAATCCTTATTTAAAAAAAAAAAAAAAACGAAAAGCATGTTCTGTGTGAAAATAGGCGTCTGCTTGCCCTAAACTGGAATATTCTTTCGGCGCTGTACCGTCATAAACTTGTCGGGCTAAAATAATCTCTAACTGGAGTTTATGACAACATTAACTCTGAGGTTAAGATTGAGATAAGACCCATAACTTGGATAATGGATGAAGTTAGTTTAATGTTCTTTTTTCGGAAGCTCAAGCTACATCAACCTTTTGTTTTGAATATGCGAAAAGCAAATAGGCTAACGTTTTGATAATAAAACAATTATTTTTAATTATTTCAATGAGGTCCTAAAGGTTTGTTTTTAATGGTTTATTAAATAACTGGTAAGAGAGCGGACAGAAGAATTTTATATTGATGAATTTCAAGTTATCTTATCGAAGCATCATTTTTATTTTTGAATTATTATTTAGATATAAAAATGATTTCCGACCATCTGCGTTAAAGGAGACCTTTTTTTTTTTATTTTATTGTTGGAAGTTATTCTGGTCATAAAGAACTAAGATCCTGAGACAAGCAGCTAGGAATATTTTTCTGTGCGTTTATTTATGGATTTTTGATTAAGCATGTTTTATCTGTAAAATCGACCACTAACGAGATATACTAACGAATAACAATAAAAAATGAAAAAAAAAAGAAAATCTCTACAGAACATTCTGGGAAAAGCATTCTTGCCTCCGGCTCCGAGTAGTGAGGTATTGACACTAACAATTTTATGGGCATTTAAATTTGGGTTTTGCTTTTTTTATGAGATCATAAATGGTCAAATTTATAAAAAATAAATTACACGACTGACTTTGAAAATTTTTTGAAACAAATTGTGAAGGTAGAAAATGAATTTTGAAATTGTAGTAGATTCAAGGAAAGTGCGGGGATTTTTTAACCAGAAGGTTTAATTGTTTATTGTTAGAATTATTTTTAAGCTCTACACTTTATTTTAACCTTACATCTCACTAATAGTCAAAATAGTCTGAAATGTCTCTAATAATTTAAACCCTTTTGCGTTTTTTTTTGTTTTTCGCAAGAAGTACCTTTTGTTTTTTTTTTTTTGATTGCTCAAAAACTAAAAGAGGTTTTTACATTTTGTTTTTGTACGGAAATTTGGGTTGGAGTTTTTTTTTTTTTTTTTTGAGAAAATTAACCTTTTTTTGAGTTGGTTAAATCCACTCGAACGATTTTATTTCAATTTTGTAATCTAGTACTTCTAAATATTTAAGGCTGTGTGTGAATTGAATTAAAATTTCGATTAAATTTAATTCGAAATAAAATTTTGAAGTTTCTACGTATATACAGATTCACCCCACTATCGTCAAAAATTTATCTTCGGATAAAATTTAACGCTATTTTAACCTAATTCGCACACGGCCTAAACAATATGTATAGATAGCTTTTAAGAAATTTAGAAAATATTGACCCAAAATAAAAAAATCATGTTCCCAGTAATTCTGTCTTTTTAACATCTCATTCGTTGGAAGGTACCAAAATGTTTGTTAGCCACGAGAGCAAACTTCTGGGGCTTCCTCGTGTAAATTTCGTTTTTTTATTTTTGATGCAATTAATGTCTTAAATAAATCCAGAAAAATTTAAATTTGTTTTAAAATATTGAAGGAAAAAAACATATTTTTTTTTTTAATATGCAGTGTTCGACAGTTAAAAAACAAAAATGACCCACAGTGTGTAAATGCGTGTTTCAAGAAGATTCTGCACATCACCGCAATTGTGGCTTTCCAACCATATAAAATTTTAACTTTAAAGATTTTTTCGGAACTTACCGCGTTAAATTTAATATTTCTTATATTTAACGTGGTAAGTTAAAATGATTAATGTCCGCGAAAAGAATAGTTTAAAGTTTTACACGTATAAAATTTATCGAAATCGGTCAAATACTTTTTGAGAAAATGGAACCACAAAATTTATTTTAGCCTATTTATTAAGCAATATTTTTAGGGCATATAATCATTTTTTTTTTTTTAGCATAATATAATAATTTATTAAGGGCATATATGTATGTACTTGATTTTTAAGGGCATAATTATAAGCGCTTAAAACAGTTTTTTAGGGCATATTTGTGTTTGCCCTAATAGGTACATATAGTTTTGATATCAGATCTTAAAAAACGATTTTTTTGGTTGAACAGGAAAGTTGATGGGTTAGTTAAAGAAAATTAACAAGATTTATTTTTTGCCAAATGGAAAGTGACATTAAATACATAATAATGTGCATAAAGGTACCTAGAAACTTCAAAACCTATAATGGTGTCTGAAACAGCTTATTACGTTTTAATTAATTTAAATTGAAAAGATTAGCCAGGTGTCATTTTCAATGTCCCCATGGTTACTCTATGAGTGAAATCTGTACATTTTTTATTTTAGGTCAGCTTTTCAGAAATTGCCCCTCCCCGCCTCATTGTGGTTATAGATTTTTGGTCTATACAATTTTTTTCTTAGAATGAGCCCAGGAATTATCCCCTAAAATATTTTGTACGAATAAGGTGACACTCGTATTTAGAGCCATTTTCTGATTATGATTTTCATTCATTTTTGGTCCTGAAAATTTGAAACACGTTCGTCTGAAGGCGCATTATTTTGGTCTTAATAGCTGCATTTTATTTTCCCCCAGATCTGATCCGGATTGGATTTGGAAACAGAAATACAATTATTACAAAAACAACACAGTATCCAGGTCTGCCTTTAGATTTGGATCTCAAAATCCATTTTTTGAACACTTTTCTAGCAATATTTTATTTTATAGGTTGGTACCACTGATGTGATTTACAAAAAAAAACTCAATAAAATTAAAAATACTCGAAATCAAAACTAAAAATAAAAATCGTTCCATTTTTAAACGTTCGTCCTTCGTTAGATATAAAATATTGTTTTAAACAAGATTTCTGAAAATTTCCCTTCTGTCAATTTTATTGTGCAAATAAGCCAACTGTGAGAACTAAACAATTTTCTGAATCAGTTTGTTTTATTATCATGATCTGATCCGGATCAGATTTAGTGGAAAATAAAACGCAGCCAATATCAGATCGAAATCTCGAGTTTTATTTTTAACCAATCTACAATGGCAAGTTATTGAGAATAGTACGCCTTCAAAAATCAAAATATTCGCAAGTTAAAATTGTTTAGTTAAGACCATAATCATAAAATTTATTACAAAAATATGAAAATATATTTTTTTTTACTAATAAGAAAATAATATTTTAAAGCGGTTTTCTTCAAACTTGGAGCATAAGGATTAAAAAATTACTTATCAACAAATTAATCTGTCGATTAAACAAAATTTGTGGTCGATTTATTTAAGTTTTTGTCAAAATTATATCCTTATTGACAAAAGATTTTAAGGAAATAAAATTAAATAAAAATAAAAATAAAAATAAATAAAAAAAAAAATAAAAATAAAAATAAAAAAAAAAAAAATATTTTTTTTAATTTAATTTTATTTTCTTAAAATCTTTTTGCGGTCAATAAGGATATAATTTTGACAAAAACTTAAATTGGAGCATAAGATTCCCTAGAGGGGAAATCGAGATTTTTATTTTAGCTCGAAAAATAATGGTACTTGCCATACAACCGCTTTGAAAAAGGTTAATTATCTCAAAAACGTCTATAACGATTTTCTTTAGAAAAAATGTGTTTATGGTCTGCACTTTGATGAAAAAAAATTACCAAAAACCGTTATTTCCGTTACATGCCATAGAACAGCTTTTTGATTTTCGAAATTCATCGTTAACCGCTCAACCGATTTTGATCAAAATTTTTTCTCTGAGCTCCTATCTAGTGTAAATAAAACTAATATATAAATATAAAAAAAAATTTGATTTTTAAAACAAGTTCAACTATTTTTTTTTTTTTTTAAAGGGGCTAATGAATTTCTTTGAAACTATGGTTTTAGTTGTATATTATTATATTCTAAAAATAGCATACTAAATTTTTTTTCTAAAAAATTTAATAATACAAAATAAGCATTAGTGGAGTCACTGTGGCGTATACGTACTTTTTTATCAGCATATATTAGTTAGACTTAAAAATCTGTAAATCACAGCCTTACAGTTCATTTTATATAATTAGATATTTTTAGAATAACAAACCCATCTTAAGCCAAAATAAGTCTTTATGTGAGTTAAGCGAGCTTGTTGTTTAAAAAAATTGAAATTGATTGCAAATATTAATTCCTTCGGTACAAACATTTTTTTGTTTTTCACTGACGAACAAGTCAAATTCGAAGCACAATTTTTTTATATTAAGCTTTTCTTAGTACCACAAATACCTACATAATAACTACCCTTTATTCTTCATAAATAGAAACAAATAAGTTATACTTTTTTAAAAAGATTAATTAAATTATAAATGTCCCTTCCTATGCAAATCGGTTGTTGTTCAGCCGAATTATGGACGTATAAACAAAAACCCAATTCAGAAAGTATGGTTTTTACGATTTACCGGGTAAATTTTTTTTACTTTTTTCCATATTCAAATTTCCATTCTTCAATTAATTAAATGGATAAATACACATATATATAATATAAATGTTGTATATTACACTCAATCTTTAAAATTCGAATAAACTTTTACTACAAGAGTAAGTTCCTACGACCCAGTGGTGCATTTTATTTTTCTTAAATCACGTTCTTGATTTTATTATTCGAACAAGGTTTTTAAACAAATAACTTAAATTTAACATTTTAGTTACATAACGATTTATTACCTTTAAACACTAGATGTAGTTTAATGTGGTGAAACGGTTCTTAGACCCACACAATAAACCTGTCTAAAATTACCTTCTCAGAATATATTATGGTCTTCAAATTCTCATTTTACAAAATTAAATACCATAACCATTTAATGTAGGTATATAGACAGTGTATCTGTGTTTGTAGTTCATATGGGAAAACTCGTCATGAAAATTGTCCTCGAATATCAATCACTCTTAATGTCATAAATTGTTAACTAATTGCATTTCCATAGCACAGTTATTTCAATATATTAAATACCTTGCGAAGCTACAAAATTATTCATCTTGCTCAAAACGAAGGTTAAATATATGTAAGTATGTACAAATATAAATACCTACATCGTCATTCAAATTAAATTACCATTTTAAGGTATAACAACCAAGTTAAAATGCACATTAAGGAAACGTCAACAAATCATAAGCTCGAACTTATTAAGAAATTCCTTAGGAATTTTTTTTTTTTTTCTGTTACCAACAATTTTTGTCCTGCTCTACACTTTTATCAAAAGGAAATAACAAAAAAAAAAAAAAAATAACAACTCAACGTAAATAATTTTAATGATACACAAATTGAAAAAGAGTACACAATATAAACGTAAAATAAATTATACTAACGGTTACCTCAGACTTCAAAATGTGAAATTACTATGAATTTCAAAAGCTATACGCACAAGAAAGTATATCATATAATAAAACCATCACCTTTTCTAATAATAAAAAAAAAGCAAACACACTTTTTTTTTGACTTATTGCCAACTTGGCCGCAAATACTTTTTGCACAACAATCTTCTCAATGTTTCATAAATATCTTTTTATGGCCAAAAAAATATGAAAATTAATAACATTTTTGCATACTTCCACGAGCCATTATTCTTGCACCATCACTGTTTCTATTTCTCTCTCTCTCTCTCTCTCTCTCTCTCTCTCTCCTTGATGTTAAGGTTTTCCTTTCTGTGTTATGTGTCCATATTCACTTCTTTTCGTTGAGACTTTGTGCCATCAAGGACATCATATTAACATTTTACCTGAATTTATTTCATTTTTCATCCGGAAAATATGCAATGAAACGTATGTATTAAGGTTTTTTTGTTCATATCTTAATGTTTAATAATATAAGCACAAAGTATGTTGTACTTGGTCCACGGAAGTTGACAAGTCACAATTTAAACAAATTTTATTTCACCTCGTCCTTCTATTTTTTTTTTCATTCAGTTGATATAACCCGAAGCAATTTAGTCTTACATAATAATTCATAAATAAAATAATAATTATCCTTTCAGAAGCTTTTAAACTCTGACATTTATGTGTGGGATACTTGAAAAAATTTTATAATAAAATGTGTGTGTAAGTGTTCCTACTTGTATGTTAGAAAATTATACATAAATAATTTTAAATTTGCAAACGAATTTAAACAAACTGTCGTATTTGAGTCAACAATTACATAATGTAGGTACCATATTTCAGCTCAATCTGCTTTTGCTGCTTCTTTATTCCAGTAAGCCACAGCGATGTCTGGAATGTTGGTGCTTTTCAAAGCTAAAGAGTCTGGACTTGCAATTTTTGCGTTTATACAGAAAAATAAAGTTCTTTTTGTGTAGGAAGGATTTTGTGTACTTATTGAAATAAGGGAGTGCTATGGAAACCGAAAGTGGATTCTTACACAAATACCCAATTTCATTCGTCTGCGGAACACATTCATTTCTATTTTTTACTTGGTTACGTGTAAACAAAATTTTTGAATAAACATTTAACAAAAACCTTTAACATGACGTGGTTACCCGTGGCTCAATAGTATAAGTGCGTTGGAGATAGGACTATCACGCTAAAAGCCGTAGGATAGAAATCTTTACAGACCACCTTAAAACAGAAATGTTTTTATTGTTTTTTTTTTTTTCACGGCAAATGCCTTTTGCGATAAATTGACAAATCCTCCAAAAGCATCTTTCTTTATAGACCCATGCACATTAGAGACATTTGATTGCTGGGCGATAAACCATTTTGAAGTGATTTTATTTTTCATTTAACGACAGGCTTAAAGTATTTAACTTCTTGAAAAAAAAAAAAAAAAAATTACTTAGGAACCTACATATTATGTAAAACATTATAATACGCTTCAGCCTACACACATCCCCTAAATTGGAAAATAAAAACTTTTCAAAAAATGATTCATTACACTCGTAGAGTAACTATGGAAATATTGAAAATGACTTTTATTTTGCTAGCTAAAAATATCGCAAGTAAAAAAAACATGACAATTTATAGCATACATTGTGTCTCTTACTTTTGCATTTAAACTTTCAAGCTATAAAAATTAAATAAATAAATATGGTGGCACAGCAGCTCATGAAGAACCAGGGCCTCAGCCTCAGCCTCAGCCTCAGCCTCAGCCTCAGCCTCAGCCTCAGCCTCAGCCTCAGCCTCAGCCTCAGCCTCAGCCTCAGCCTCAGCCTCAGCCTGAGCCTAGTGACTTACATCTCTCAACCATTCCTGATGGTGTGCGTGCGTGTCTGCTGGTATGGAGGGGACCTATAGTTGTTAATTGCCGAATCAAAACGGCTAAGATGAGCGGCACTTTTCTATACCATTAGAGATACTCTTAGAGGATTTGTCACTATTACGCCACGAGTTATGTTAGGGAGCTTTATAGCTATATTCCAAATAAATTATTTTAAGTTTTTGAGAAAAAAAGAAGAATCGATATGTTTTGTATTTATATTTTGTATTGATTTTCTTTTTTTTTTTTTTTACTTCTTTTCAGTTTGAAAGAGATATTCTTACGGCCAATTTCTTCACAAAGTTCTAAAATTAATTTAAAACTCGATCCAGTAACTCTCGGTTTATCTTTGGAACTTAGTTTTAAAAACATTTAGAACTTGATCATTTCTTCACTTCTAATAATTTCCTTAGAACTCAGTCTAAGATCACTATTGAGTTTTAAGTACTTTAGATCTCGGTTTAAAGAAACGAAGTTCTAGTGTATATTTTAATACTTTTGTGGCACCCAGTATCATTTTCTGACACAAATTTCTGACAATCTATCAACAAATATTTAAATATTTGTCAGTTTCATTTTGCTGGATTCTTTTTTCGTGAATATATTTCTTTTATTTTGCTCATTAATTAAAAACACATTCTCATTTTTGCCTTGCCAGTTTTGTTTGTATTGGTGTTGATGTTTTTATTTCGTTTTCAATTCTATGTTGTGTAATTTCGCGCGTATTGATTTTTGAATAATTGGTGTTTGCAAGTGTAAATATTTTTATTAGTCCGATAGCTCGCAACAGATTTTAGACGTGAAATGAACCCAAAAAGATAAGTATGCATGTGCATCAAAGTGCATCGAAAAAAAAAAGAAGATGGTAACGGTTTCAATGTCCCGAATCATTGATTATGGATCTGGTTCTGAGAAATTGTTTAGAAAAATGGCAATTGCTTAAGATGAGTTCTGAGCACGCAATACTACATGTCTTTTGGCTTTCTTTCATGAAACAAAAATCTGGTGCGAGTTCAAAAATCAAAACTAACAAAATGCACAATGTAAAAAAATGTTATAGGTACCACGAGAATTAAAACCAACACCAGCATATGCAACTAAATTGGATACAACAAAATTGCCCACTTACTTAAAATTAATAAAAAGGATAACTTTAAAACAATATATCTACCTACATAAATGCTATATAAGGTTATTCCAAAAACGCCACAAAGATCGTGTTTTTTGTAGCTCCTGTCCGGGGTTAAGATTACTCAGAATGTCTCTCAGATTCAAATTAGCACTCTTCAGTGTCAAGATGCGAACTATTGTCATTAATTACTTTATTTTGAGGAAAACAGTGCATTAGATGCATTTTTTGTCTTAACCAACAACGGCAGCATTAATGCATTTCTGTTTATTTCCTCACCAGGAAAATATAGTAGTTAAAATCTTGTTATATGTACATATAAGCACACAAATTTGTGTTTTGTCCAGCATGCTATCTGGTTACATAAATTTTTTAGCGCACGCGAGAAGGCTTGCACCTAAAACTAGATTTATCCCAAATTGATTTGAATTACCTTTTTTTTAAAAGCCGAATCAAAATTTATTACCAAATAAGTTTTTTGAAGAAATAAAAATGTTGTTAAACCGAGTTCTAAGTCTCTAGACCCCCGAATTCGAGGGTCCAAATTTATCAAAGTTCTATTTCAAACTGAGATCCAAATCGAAGTTCTAACGCGTTAGAACTCGGTGAAGAAATGAGTTAGAACTCAATCAAGTTCTAATTTTTCGATAAACCGAGTTTTAGGGGTTAGAACTTTGTCAAGAAATTGGCCGTTAAAGTAACTTAATTTTAAAAACAATTATGAATAAACAAATGAAAACAAAAACAAATAAATTTACTAACAGAGTGACTACAAATTTTGATAATTTGAACGTCTTTCTAAAGACTTCAAATAAGTAAACAATAATACTAAAAATTATTACAAACTATTAAAACACCAATATTTATCGAATTTTAGTTTAAAAAGTACTGAAGAAGTACGTTATCATACGTACGAAACGTCGTCTATTTCACAAAAGAAAAAAATTAAAAAAGACCTAAAGTCCACTTAGGATTATAGGATTTAAATCTCAAAAGGTCACGAAAAAGGAATAATAAGTACTTTTCATTAAGTATCTATGTTTGTAGTTTGGGGCTGGAATGGCCATCATACAGTATGTAAAGGTAACTCACGGGCTCTACTATGTTAGAAATAATTCTAGGAATTGAAGTATTTAATGTCGCTTTCCATTTGTTTTTATTTATTTTCACTATTTATAACTTTTTTTTTCTATTTATTAATAAAATTATATCATTAAACAAGAATGTAATTGGTTCTAACAAAAAGCAATTCCATTTTAAGTTTAAATTTGTGTTCCCTTCCTTCGGTAATAATGTCACTTAAATTTTATCTTTAATTTAAAACGTCAATATCGACAATCCAACAATTATAACCAAAGTTATATGCTTTTAAGTGCATTTTTTATCATTTAATGGACTGGTTATAGCGATCAGGAAAACTTGCTTACTTACTTTAGAAGGCGCTCACAGCCCAGGATGAACTACGGCCTCAACCAACAATCCCTACCAGCCAGCTCGGACCCATAGTTAGCTGCCTCCAGTTACGCACTTCAAGTTCGTTGAGGTCGTTCTCCACTTGCATGCGCCACCTAAGATGGGGTCTTCCTCTCCTGCGCAGACCGTCAGGTGAAGATTCGAAGACTCGTCAAGCGGGTGCGTTGGTGTCCATATACCCTCCACGTGTCCCAGCTATCTCAGCCGCTGTATATTTTCAGCTTTTTGACCAGGTCGTAGTCGCTGTAAAGCTCGTTAAGATCGTTGTTGAATCTTCTCTTTGATATTCCATCGATACAGACTGGACCGAATGTTCAAAGGGTAGATAGCACGGTGCATTCAAGAGGACACAAGCGTCCACAAGCTTTTTTCAAAGCAAACCTCTGTCTATCAACTCCTACTCTCACCTCCTCCTAGTGGTGAATATCGGGTGTCCAGTACCTTTAACTGAAGATGGGATTCCAATACCTGTGGACGGTTTTAGGAGGCAGCAAACGAGAGAGTGGGGAGAAGTGTTCCCACTAAGGCACTTCTCCTTCATCCAGGTGGCAGCGTAATAATTCCCCATCAGATGGAATCAACGGTGGCGTCTACATTTCCAGTTAGGTTGAACAACTTAGTGAACACCTTATATGGACTACTGCGACATATTCGTAGCTCAGGCCTATAAGGAGCGGTTTATCCGGCTCCCCGCCCTTGGAGTGCAAACAATAAAGTTACTACCAACTCCTTTTGTCCTGAATCGGATAATATGGACACCAACAGCTTGTGGTTTCAACAGGACGACCGGCGCTACGTACCATACAGCTCAATCCGAATTGAATTCTCTGTACGGGGGCCATGAGGTGATGTGACGTGAACTGGCCACCGCGAGTTCGTGCGAATTGGCTCCATTAGACTTTTTCTTGTGAGGTTTTCTGAAGCCACATCGGCCAACATAATCCATTCCATCAGTCAAATTCAGCTTGATTTATGCACCAGAGTCAAGGAAAATTGGACATTTCGTATGCACGCAACCCAGAGAAGCCGCGGCAGGCATTTGATTGATGTTATACCTATTCCATACATAATGGCATCAAGCCTTTCAAACGAATACAAAAATTCGATGATATCTCAGTATCTCACACACATTTTGTTTTATTTCAATTTAAAGTTAGGAAGCGCTTAATGAAAGAACTTTAAAAAGTATCAAAAAATCCTCCGCATATTTTACGTCCCTTACTTTGGCGGACACTTTTTGGTGGAATCAAAAATTTGTATATCTGAATTTGTAGCTAATTATGTGCTTATTTGTTGCGCAAACCAAAATTTTGTATCTCGCATAATTTCTAAGTTATTAAAGTTTCCAAGAAGAGAATTAACAAAAATAAAAGAAAATTATTTTTGTTGTTGCTTTAGTGGACTGTATTGAATTAAATTCCGCTAAAATAAGTTTGAAGTAAGGGGACAGAATCTAAAATTATACGAATTTTAAATAATGATTGACACCCAAAATTGTAGCTTTTTATATGCTCTTGAGTCGAGGAAACCGCGATTTTGTAGCTCAAATAGTTTATAAAATATTTAAGTTTCCGCTTTAAAAAATCTAAAGTTAGCGGACGAAAGTATGAAAATAATAATTCTCTTAGTGTCAAAAATTGTAGCTTTTAAAATGTTAATTTGTTGCGCGAAATTTAAATTGATAGCTTTTTTGGTTTATTTTGTATTTGAATTTAATAATTAAAAAATACATTTCCGGTCCTTTAAATAAAAACGGAAGTTGGTAAAAAAGTGGAATTTTCAACCTTTTCTTTTTGCCAGAAATTGTGGAAAATTTTTTTTCACAAACACAAAATTTGTAGCTATAAGGGTTTTTTGTATAAGTATTAAATTTAACAACTTTTAAAGCTCGAAAGTTAGCTCCCAAAATCTAAAATAATAAGAAAATCCAAATTTTTTTTGCACAAATTTGTAGTCTCCCTAAACTTAATGAAACCTGCAAACCCCGATTTTCAGCTCGCATAGTTATTTTTTTTTTGTTATAAAAAAATTCTGCTTAAATAAGACATTAAACCCCACTGTATCGGTCAAAATTTAAAAAAAGTTTAAATTTCGATTTTTTTTTGCCAGATATTGTAGCTTTCTAAATGCTAATTTGTTGCGTAAGAATTAATTTTGTAGCTTTCACGGATCATTTTTTATTTCGAGTTTAATAAAAGCTTATCCGATGATCGGATGCTTTAATATTTTCAATACATACAATTTTTTTTTTTGTATAGCTTACAAGCTATACACTGACGAGTCAGATTCTTTCCGTATGGGTTTGGTAGGCTGGCTAGAACTTGTATTTTTTTTCTTTTTAATCATTTTGGGAATTTCTTGGTACACCAACCAAAAATATAATACTTATCCCCATCTCTCTATACACTGAAGTAAATTTTGTCATCTCTAGAATTCATTTGTTCCTTTAACCATTTTGGTAACATAATATTTTTTGAAACGACCATATGAACATTTTCAATATATAAACTATCCGCTCGGCAAACGTCAAGCCTTTCTAGAATATTACAGTGGAGGCAAGTAGGCACCTACGCACGATTGCACACACATTTTCGGACTTTTCCACAATAGTATTAATTTACGTTAAAACCTTGAAATTTATTTTCCACAAAATTAAAAAAAAACATCCTGCATCAACTTTGCTGACACAAAATTTTACGTTTGTATCTTTAAATTAAAATTAATAGTATAGGGCAGGAAACAGAAATTAATCAATCCCCTGCCAGTATATTTAACAAAAGGTTTTAAGAACTCTTGGGACTCCATATGAATTATGAGAAGAAATTCAGTGACAAGGTACCTATATAGAAAGTACCCTTTAGCCTCATCATCTGGCCATTTCTTTTGTTCTTCAAATCACCTTAATTGACCTTTTTGGTTTTCAAAGAAATTTTTCCCCAAATAGGTTTAGATATCCATTGTTGAATTTCTAAAATCAATTAAATAATTTTAAGGTCTTTTATCCAAAATAACCGTACTTAAAAACTTAAATTCGTACAATTTTCTTTCATCAAATCCTTCTTAATATTTTCAACCAATTTGAACTTTAACAAAGCTTTTATGAAAAAAAAAATTCAAAATTGAAATATCCTTTTGGTTATAAGTTGGTGGGTATGTATCTACTTTTTACCATAAATTTTGAGTATTATGTTAAGCAACAATGCTCTTAAAGCAATTTGTTACTCACTTTATCTATTAGTGAAATCCTATCAAATCCATGAACCCTTTTTTGTAAGAAATAAAAAATAAAAACCTCTTTCTTTCTTCTTCTCTCAATTCAATTTGTATAGCATATAAGTCGGCTTAAGAAGCCTTCTATATATACATATAAAAAAAGTATAGGTACTGAGGTACGTACTACGTCATATTGATATTATACAACATTCACCTTCCAAAAACTGAATCCCAATAAATCCTTTCCTTGGTTTTGTTCAATGGTAAACTACAATACAAATGCAATTTGTTTAATAATAGAGAGTCCTTTTTGCTCCTTCATCAAATGTTTCCTTTCCTTTCGTTTCTTTTTCTTTCTTTGTATGTATAGACCGCATTATGTTAAAAAAAAAAAAGTTTATTTTCTCCTACGCAATAAAACTCTTCTTTATTCTTTCTTGTCCTAGAACTTTAAGTGACAGCGAAAAGGACTCGCTTGTAATAATTCACTTTGCTTTAACAGTTGGACTCAGAGTTAAGAAGAAAAAGACGATCTAAAGGAAAAGTCGTATACATAAGATATAGATGTGTATATACAAAAAATGTCCTTCCTTATCCGAATACGTGTCCTAGCGCTGATTTCTGAATCTGATATCAGACAAGGGCGACAATTGCTTCCTCATTTGCTGGGAAGTTGCGAGAAAGGCGTATCTAATGAAAGTCCTTAGTTCATTTCATATCAATGACGTTTTCGAAATCCTTTTTACCATAATTCAATTTTTTTTTTTATGTCTTGCCTTGCCACTCTTTGATGGGTGGAATTGGAAGTGGGTTCCACAGAGCAGCCCAGGACACATCAATATCCACAAAGGCAATTGAAATCACTCATTGATTAGTAGGAAAAAAGTTTAATACAAAAATCGAAGCTATTCGGAGTGAAACGATTTTGTCCTTGATGTCCTCCTACTCGTTTACAAGTATATGAAGGAATTGACCAAAAAAGGATGGGACGTCTGGGGACAAAAAGGCCTTTATTGTGTCAAATGCAGATTTTGCCATTTTAAAATTGACGGATGCCTTCACAATTTTTCATGTTCCATTAATTAAGGATTCTTTTGGTTTTTGTTTTATTTAGGTATATGTATTTCCTTATTTGTATGTGAACGTGATGCCTATAAAAATTAATTATGTATTCAATTTCTATGTTGAACGGTTTGGCGATTTTATTTTTGCTGTCGGTTTTGGTTTGATGTTCGGATAGAAAAAATTGACAAACCAAACGCGGAAGACTATTGTCTTTAATTCTCATAAAAGGATTCTATTTCAGAATCCTGTCAATTTTCGAATTCAAATTAGGTAGATGGCAGAAAAAGAATGTCTCTGGTGGTGCTAAGTTCCTTATCCTTTTGAGAAAAAAAAAACTGTGCCGGGATTCTTTTGCTTTCCTTTTTCTTTCGGTTGAGATTCAGATTAACTGAAAAAGAAGGAAGAAAGAATTGTACCTATATTATTACATTTTTTTGTATATATTTTGTGGTTTCTCTATCCATTTCAGTTGAACAATATAAAAGTGTGGATTGAAATTTTCCTTTTCTTCCAAGTTTTCAATTTGTGTCGGGCTTATATTCTCTTTTTGAATTTATTACTTTAGTCATTTTTCATTATTTTACTTATGACCTCAGTTGATAGCCAGATTTGTGAATTGAAATCTTAGAAAATACAAAGTTTGTATACAGGGTGTTCGGTATAAGGTGCACCAAAGAGCTAGAGCGAGTAGGTTGGGTTAAGACAAGAAAAAAATCGTTTGGGAGGGGTGGTCTATTTTCCTACGTTTCGGCGGAAGGGGCAATTTTCAAAAAAAAAATCGACTTGAAATAGGAAAAAAATTATTAAAAAACAACGGCAACACTTACAATGTGTAATGCTGTACTTTTTTTAAAGCCAGAAGCTCGTTCTTTCAATTTCGTTAAAAAAAAATATAAGCCTGACCAATTTCTGAAACTAGCTGACCTTTAATGAGGATTAAATAACCTTTCAGATGGTATATATTTTTTCCGAATATCCCACAAATGAGGTTCTAAAAGTCTTATACTGTGACCTTCAAAAAAACTTAAAACATTCATAAAAAGAAATCTATGCCTGGACCAATTTCTGAATCTAGCTGACCTTTTATAAGGATTAAATTATCTTTCAGATGGTAAACATTTTTCTTTTAAATTCCACAAATGAGGTGCTAAAAATCTCTATGACCTTGAAAAAATAATAAACTCTGAAAATTCATAACAGGAAATCTATGCCTGACCAATTTCTGAAAATAGCTGACCTTTTACGAGGATTAAGTAGACTTTCAGATGACATACAGTTTTTTTGAAAATTCAACCAATGAGGTGCTAAAAGTCTTATAATGTGACCTTGAAAAAACTTTGAAAATTAATTTAAAAAAAACTATGCCTGACCAATTACTGAAATTATATGACCTTTTATCACTATCCAGTGGCCCTTCATGTGGTATACTTTTTTTTTCTAATATCCCCTTAATGAGGTGCCAAAAATCGCGGGTGACCTTGAAAAACTTCAACCTTGGATTAAAAATTTTCTAAGCCTGACCAATTTCTTAAACTACCTGACCTTTTATGACCAATTACTGACCTTTTAGACTGCATACTTTTTTTTTCGAATTTCCATGTATGGGGTGCTAAGAGTTCAGAGCCATAAAAACCAATTTTAAAAGGTGGTTTTCGTTCTCATATAGAAATTATATAAATTACCTCTTAAGTTTTTATTATAAGTAATCTTACAATCCCATGGTTGTCGTTTGCCTCGCCAACCGCGGGGCACCCTGTGTACATATGTAGGTACGTAGAAATTTATTGGTGACGTTTAAATTTCGAACAAAAGAATAATAGGGATATTCACGATCCGGTGTAACAACTTTAGTAAAATTGCAAAATTTTATTTTTTATTAGATCGTGAACGCACTTTGTCTATTCCGTTGTAACACTCCAGAAAATACACACCTCGAACAACAGCTGACAGCAATAGTGACATTTGGTTTAATATCAAATACACTTTTGCAAATTTTACGCTGTTGTATTTTTCTGTTGCAATGATGTTGAGGTATAGTAAAATTGGAGTGTTGTAAGATTGTCTTCAGTATATTTTGTGGTTGGGGTGTAAGAAAATGTTGCACCCTTACAACGATACTAGACCAGTTGCACGGGATTGTCAATACCCCCAATAATAAGCAAACTTAAATCAATAATGCATAAGATTTAAGTATATTTGGCAACACTTAAGGAAATAATAAACTCACACTCACAATTATCCGCCCACCTGCATTTTTCGTCATCCTAACTCTTTAAGTTCACTATAATTTATCTGCTGATTTGTTTTTTGTTTAGCGGATATTTTCGCAAAAAAAAAAAAACTAAAACCCTTATTTCGCCCGATAAAATTATCATCGAAGCATTTTTTGCAATTTTTAGCGATTTTTAATATTGTTTCCGTTACTTAAACAACATACTGAGCAATCGGGTTTGCATCGCTACTGCAGCTCGTACACGTCTTTTTGAGGTGAGGAAGGTTGGTGTGAGTGAACGTGCCACCAGAAAAAGGTTGGCAGAATTAAATTTCAGATCTTTCCGACCAGCGCGCCTCCCAAATTGCTCCCACAGCACCGTACAGCAAGACTTCGTTTTGCGCGAGAATGTGTTAGCTGGACTGCAGAGAAAGGAATGGACGTCTTAACCTCAGATGAAAGCAGAATAGGTCTACGAGGTCCAGATGGACGTCAGCGTGTCTACAGGCGAAAAAACGAAAGGTTTGCTCCATGCACGATAAACGAAACAGTGGTTTACCAACGAGAGTCTATAATGGCATGGGGAGGCATCAGTTATGAAGCTCGCACGGACCTTGTTGTGTTCGATAGAGGCAGTGTGAACGCTCAGATATACGTGGAAAACGTTTTGAAAGATCATGTGATGCCTTTCGAGCCAATTTTTGGTGAACACTTTCGGTTAATGCATGACAACCATAAATTCTGTAACTAACGACCTAAATGAGGTCGGGATTCCAGTTTTACCATGTTCATCTTGCGGTCCAGATCTCAAACCTATCGATCATCTTTAGGACAACCTTAAAAGATGTGTCCGAGCGAGAACACATGTCCCTACCACTCTAGCAGAGCTTAAGACAGCTGCAGTAGAGGAGTGGCACAACATCCCTCTGTCGGATGTTCAGGACATCATTGACGGATTGTCAAACCGGCTCCACGAAGTAATTAGAGCCTGCGTCTCAAACGCCCATTATTAAAAATTAAGTTTTTCAATAATTTTACTACTTTTTTAACAACAAAAGATAACATCTTTTTCAGTATTTTGCGTTTTTGCCTGTGAGTGTAACAATATTCAAGGGTGAATAATAATGATAATGCCTCTCCAATTTTGTATGCTTTGAATTGAGTTTTGATTTTCTTGTTTCTTATCTATGTACATTCTAAAAAAAATTAATATTTTATGGAATTTAAGAAATGCTAATTTTGTGTACTTATTGAAATTGTAAATTTGTTTTGAAACATAAAATGGATATTTAAGAAAAGGAAATAATCCAACCAAAAGAAAAATACAAAAAGTTTTGTTTATGTTGATAATTTCATTATCAGATATTTCTTATTAGGATTCATGTACAAAAATTACATTATATCCTTGTTGTGTTTTGAATTACAATGTTGTTTTTTTTTTATTTTTAGGTAAGAAGATCTGAGATCTATTAAATTCTTTTAAATGCTGTAAGTACCTACCTTCTACATACATACGAGTGCATATATATAATCATTTAAGAAACAATTTTTAAGTTGAATTTTAATAACACGTTCATGCATTAATTTCCAGGTTTTCTATGACGCCTTTTTAATGGTAATCTTTTGCAATTACCAGTTATGTACATATATACTGCAACAATCTGTTTTAATTAGATATAAATATAGACAGAACTTGAATTTGTTTTTAAAAGGAGGTTATCAAAAGGCACGGTAGTGCCCAGCCAAGCTCTCGACACTAGTCTTTTTTACAGGAACCAACTCAAGCAAGCAAAGACTATTCACCAAATTTCAATTCCTTAGCAGTAGTGGTTCCTGAGATGTATGACGTCAAAAATCGCGAAAATTGTAACTGACTTACTGATTTAATGATTCACTGATTGACAGACCATCAAAATTATGGAGCACTTCCCGACACCTTAGAATCTTCTAATTTCGCAAAAATTTTGTAATACCTAGTTATAAAACTAGTTACTAATTTTAGTAAATAAAGAATATGTTTCGATTGGGTTACTTCTCAAAAAGCAATATACAGCTTTAGTTGTCAATAAAAACCGTCTCAAGGATTTACAATTTGGCCTGAACTGAAAAAATTGACAACTGTCAGATACGTCAAGTTCAGTTAACACGGCAGTATTGGTCTCACTATCTTTGAACATTTATTGCCAGACATTGGATGTTTAAACATTTTAACATGATAAAATTATATTATAAATTATAACAGAAAATTATATCAGTAAAAAGTTTAAATTGCAAACCTCAGAAGAATAATTGGTTTAAAATCAGAAATTTTTTCAAACGAAATGTCACTTTACAAAAGCGACATAAGACCAAATTTACATATTTTTAATTTTCTTTGAGGCATGAGGCCAAATGTAATTATCTAACATTCCCAAAAGCTTCCCTTACAGTAAAAGAGGTTTCGGACATCTTTTAAACTGAAACTATATATTGAATAAATAATGCATGTCGCCACGTATATGTATACATTACTGTAAAAAGCCGAAATAATGAAATTCTAGAATTTACCGCTAAATTCTAGAGTACTCAGCGTTACGGCGTATAAATAGTGAGATTTGTGTGGGGGCGCATGCTGCCCCCTGCTTGGTCCACTATAGGATTTGGGGTAGGTGCGAGGTTGGGTGTATAGAAATTTTTTTTGTATTTTAAGAATCTGAATTTAAAGAAACCTTGAATGTATTCTTTGTATAAACAGTGAGGTAGGATTTACCGGTAAGTTCTAGAATTTCATTATGTCGACTTTTTACGATAACATATATATATTTGGAAAACAGCTGTTTACATTGGATATATGTATAGGATTAATTCAAAATTTCTTTAAATCCAGACTACTTAAATGCAAAAGAAACTTTGCATACCCCAAACTCGCACCTACCCCAAATCCTATAGTGCGCCAAGCAGGGGGTTTGCAGGGGCAGCATGCCCTACCCCAAATCCTTTAGTGGGCTGAGCAGGTGGGTTGCAGGGGGGCAGCATGTCCCCTATACATATCTCAATGTTTATACGCTGTAATGCTGGGTGCTCTTGGATTTACTGGTTATTATTTCGGCTTTTTAAAGAAACATTATGTATATGTAACCTACATATACATATACATACGTGGCGACATGCCGAATTTATTTAATATAGTTTCGGTTTTAAAGAAAACAGTTCACAGTGACAATAGGCCAAACACCCAAATTGGGCCTTATGTCACTTTGCCTTAAATCGCGGCATTGCATTAATTTCGTGTTAAAAAAAATCGAGGTAATCAGAATTTACACTACGATGACAGAAAAGTCCGGAAAAGTAGTTTCCGCCACCCCATCCCTCGCGGTCGGTCTTTACGTCAGTTCGTTCGTGCGTCCACTGCAATTTGAACTAGATCCTCATCCTAACCGGATGGAACGACTTGCTTTTTCGACTCTTTAACATTTTTTCGTTAAAAATGTGTATACATTATGGAAGCATAGCTTTTAGCTACATTCTAAGTTCTTGCGATCCAGTCGTGCATATATTTTTAAATAGATACATTTTTTATTAATTCAAAGCTCAACATAATGATAAAATGTCAAATTCTGAATACCTACATAAATTTACCTTTTCAATAGGTATTTTGAAATTATTTAACCCTATCCACACTTCAGCTCAATAATTTATGTTCTCATCCAAATCAAAATCAAATTGCATACCTCACTGCAGATCCAAAGTTGTTTGCTCTCATTTAACACAAAAAAAAAATTCTTATCTTATTTTATTGTATAAAATTAAAATTACAAAAGAAATGAAATTCTCACGTATATGCACTCTGTAATAATTCTTTCTAACGACCACTAAAGTTCAAAACAAATTAAATTACTACACATAAATGTATAGGTAGGTAGCAATTAAATGCATAAGACCAAACATGCAATATAAAACCTCAATTGCATAAGGAATATGGTTTAGATTTCCATCCCTAACTTAAGTAGCAACTTAGCTACTACATACGATGCGAGGTCCTTTTAAAAAGCTCATTCAATAAGACTGACACCTCTTAATGAGAGAAATATATAACCACCTGGTAATGCAATTAAACCTTTAAAAATTCCTTCGATGTATTCCATGTCGGTTCATAATGTTGTGCTGTATGAAGCTTATTTTCTTCTCCGAAAAGGAAAAATTCTTACACATTATGGTGTTTTTTTTTTTTTTGCTTTGCTAATCCAATCACCATTCGTTTCGTTTTCATTTGTATTTTTGTAGGAAGGTTTAATGTTGCAACATAAAGCTGTTGACTTACGAAAATTACTCGCACACGAAGCGCATTTAAAAATTTTCTCAGCAAAACAATATTCCCATCAGGACATATCAGCCATGCCAAGTCAAGGTAGTACTCGTATAAACGCTCACACGCACTTCAGAAAAAACCTTTTATCCTTGTGCCACACGTATCTGTGTAAGTATTAATATAACTATATACCTAGGTACCTATTTGCCACCTGCAAATAGCTTTCTTCTCTCAAATGATGATACTATCCTTTTAGCTGCCAAAGCAGGAGCCAAGGAGCAATTAAAAAGTAAACCAACCTCCTTATATAGAAGGAAAAGTCTCTCAACTCAACCTATCGTTCAGTAATTTCTTGAAGGTAGGTATGGCTTGAAGCTGAATTCCTTCGATATGGCGAAAAGTTATCCCTTGCCATTTGGATTAATGTTTTGTCCCACATTTTTTTCTGTTTCTTAATAAGTAATTCTCTTTTTCAAAGAATATTCCTATATACAAAACGAAAACACGATCCAGGAACACACATATACTTACACTATATAGAGGTACCTCTGGTGTGTTGGATTGTGTGAAAAAAAAAATAAAACATTAAGAGCAATTATTTTTTAATTAAATCCATAAAACGATATATTTATGAAATTCATTTTGTTTACCGAAATTTACCCTTTTTTAGAAAATTGAAACATTTTTGAAAGGTGAAAAAGGATTAAACATATCTTTAATACCTATGGCGTATGAGGTTGAAGGATATACATTTTATGGGCTATCTCCAGAGGGGGCTATATTTTCGACAATGATTCTTTAAAGTCTAAATTTAATAATATTTTAACGTAGAGTGGGTGTCATATTTTTAAAGTAGGTATACCTATTCAATTTTGTATGTCAGCCGTTTTACCATAGGAAGACCGTTATCAGAGGTATTTGTTTTGTTGATGTAATTGGCTTGTAAGAAGAAGTTTAGAAAGTGAAATAGAGAAGCTTTTTTACCAAGTACTTACATCCTTGTAATAATTAATTGAATTGTGATTTATCTATAGGAATGTTAAATTTGCTGAGCATAGTCCTGATGCAATGGCAGATTTGCTGTTCTCTTAGGAAGATTGATTTATTATACTTTGTCTTTTCTGGCGTTCTAAAGAAAAAGGACAAAAAAGTTAAACAACAAAAGGTGAGCTCACGGCAAATTTGTGGTCGGTCAAGAAACAGTGCATTATTTTTGTGTGCATCTTAAAAGTCATATTTTTATATTGCAAATGGCTTTAAAATCACGAATTCGATTTTTATTACAAGCAATTTTCTTACGTTAACACTAAATTTTTCTTAGTTATTATCAAAATCTTTTATACTCATTATTAAAATTTTTCAAAATAATTTAGTTTGAAAGGCAAAAAAAGCAAAAACATCCTATAAGGTATTTCTAATGATAAGGTAAGACTGCCCTTTTTACAAATTCATTGGTCGGACAGAGCGAGTCCGACCGCTTTTATAAAAAATATGCACGACTATAATGTAGCTACTAGATATGTATATGCAAAAGATATATGCTTAAAAAAAGTAACGATATTTTAAACGAAACAACTGATACCCCGTATACTACCCGGGTACCCGTAATTTAAGTGAACTTAATTACGCAAAATTTAAAAAAAAATATTTTTCAAAAATTTTGAATTTGAAATTTAATTCCTCAAAAACTATTAATTTAAAGAACTTGTACTTGATTTAAAAAAGCATATACAAAACAATGAAATATTAACTTTCAAAAAAGCTATAGGATATTGAAGGTTTTTGAATGAAAGAACAACAACTTGAGTGAGCCACCAACAAGTTTTATAAGCTGGATCATCAGATTCCCTCATTCAAACCTTCAATATTAATATGATGGTGCGAAAGCCTTGCAGCCTATACTGCGCGTGTGTTATCACACAAAAAACCCTTTCTATAGCATATTGTTGTTTAATTTGTTATAATTTTCTTTTTTATTTTAAGTCAATTTTTCCGCTCCCCACTTCAAAAGGGGGTAGACAGAGTTTTCAGCCCACACAATTTTATTCTTGGAACGATCTCAGGAGTCATCCCCTAAAATATAAAGCACAAATTGGGGGACACCCTGTATAAAAGTCTTTAATGAAATCGAGCATAGAAGTTCAAAGAATGCAATAATAAAGACTGATTATGTTCTTTGAAGTCTTTTAAAAGTCTTTTACATTTACTGCATTCTTGAAGTCTTTTGATTGCATTCAAAGTATTGCAGTCTTTTGATTTAAGCCTGATTCCAAATATTCCCTGGGAATGTATTCTTTTTTTGAGAGGAAAACTCTTATTCTGAATTCTTCTTAAGAATAATTTTACCTTCGATAGCGGAAATGAGAGTTATGAATTTTGGAAAATAAATTTTTTGAAGTATGTGACATATACATATGTTTATTGTAGAAAAAACAAATGATATGTAATTTATCACCGGGGAAACGGGATCATGTCATAATCAAAAATGATAAAAATCTCGAATGTACAAAAATCTAGAATGAACAAATTTCTCGAAAGACTATAATCAACAAAATCCAAAAAAAAAATTATTCAACTCGAATAAAACTCATTATATAATAATTATTCACATTATTAAACAAAGTCTCTGTAAATCTAGATTCTTTAAATGCAAAAAAAATTTGCATACACCCAACCCCGCACCTACCCCAAATCCTATAGTGGGCCAAGTAAGGGGGTTGCAGTGGGCAGCATGTCCCCCCATACTTTCCACACTGTTTTATACGCCGTAACAAAAAACAGTGTAAACATTGTAAGCATTGTCTCAAAAATTAATTATTCTAGATTTTTACATTCGAGATTTTTTCAATTTTAGATTTTTGTTTTCTAGATTTATTACTTTCGAGATTTTTGTTTTCTAGATAATTGCTTTCTAGATATCATCATAGACCCTATATGTTATGTTTGTCATTATTTTTTACTGTTATTACTCTGGAAAACAATTCTGCCGTGTCAACTGAAATTGACGTATCTGAGATTTGTCGATTTTTTCAGTTCAGGCCAAGTTTGAAATCTCTGGGATAGTTTTCATTGACAACTAAAGCTGTATATCGATTTTTGAGCAGTAAACCAATTGAAAAAAACATTCTTTTTTTTTATTAAAAATTTTTTTACATAGAACTAATTAAAAATTTGGCTAAAAAATTTTTTTAGCTGCTTGCAGTGTTTTCACTTCTTGGAATATTTTATCTGTTTGGAATAATTGTACTTTTTGAAATCCTTTTTATTGATTTCAAGTCAATTGCCTTTGAGACAATGAAAATTTCAAAAAAAAAAAAAATATGATCTTTGGTTGTCTCTTGGGCGATTTTAATGAAACTGACAGAGTATATTTAGCTTAGATGTTATGAAAGATGAAAATATTTTCAAATCAGGGAAGTTCATAAAAATATTTCAGCTATTACCTACGTCAGTTTCATTGAAATCGGCCGAGATCTAACGAAGATGAAATTTTTATGAATCACCAAAATCAAGATTAACCCTCTAACGTCTAACGGGTGAGCCCGTCTCAAGACTGCCCTCAGTTTTTTTACTTCAGTATCGAACCTAGTATTTGTTGTTGTTTACTTTTCTGCATATTTTGATACCTTTTTTCATTTCATTTCGACCACGTGTATGAGTGCTGTCATCAATTAAATGCAAAAATTTATTGAATTGTTATCGAAAATTTAATTTTTGTCTATGTGTTCAATTTTATTTGAAAAACTTTTTGCCGTCACTGGGACTCGAACCATAGACCAAGCGTCTCCGAACCAAGTGCGCTACGAATGAACAACTACAAACTTATGTGTGGCTAGTAAAAATACTAGTTGATTCAAATACAATTATTGTCAAACAATAAAACCTACACTGGATCGACATGATCACGTGACCTTCGGTAGCGTAGTGCATAGTGCACTTAGACCGGAGACGCTTGGTCTATGGTTCGAGCCCCAGTGACGACTAAAAGTCTTAAAATAAAATTGAACACATAGACTAAGCACTACTAAAGGATGTCGGCCTGGGGACCGTGAAACAGCTATAACTCCAGTCTATAAAACTTGGTAGTTCAAGTTATTGTTGCTTCATTCAAACCATCAATATTTATTTTTTATGGTGATAAATCCAGAAACCATTTTTGTTTGATGTACAACACAATTCCATATAAAAAAAAGTATTAAGCAATTGTTTGCCTTATTTTTGTAAATAAAACTATGTTGAAGTATTTATTTTACCCTCGTTATTTTTTTTACAAGCAAACCGGCAAGACCTTCTTGATACCGTCTCCAATGTTTCTGAGCTGTAGGTTGTTCCAGACAAATTTTTTGCCTGAAAATTCAAACTTAAGGTTCTGTTGCCTATATTTATTTGGAAAAATATTGTATCTTGATCTAACCATTATTTCGATTTTGCCCGTTAAAGGGTTAAATCACGATTTAAAGTTTTCGTTTTTGAAGTATACTATATTATTTTTGATAATCTATTGAGCGAAAATTAAATAAGAATATAAAAAAAGGACTCGTTTCGTTTAGCTATCAGTCAAAGTGGTTTTGGCCTTTTAAGAATTTTTACAAATTAGCTCTATATATTGATATTAAATATTTTAAGAATTTCTTAAAAATTAATTTAAAAAGATCGACAACTTTTGATCCAAATTTTCTTTCTTTCTTTTTTTTTTCTTTCTTTCTTCCTTTCATTCTTCTTAAAATATAAATAAAATAAAAGACGGTTGAAGGTTGTCGTTGTTCTGATGAAACACCTTTATTAACTTCTTCCTTTTCAATACTCTCACAGATTTTCCATAGTTTGCATCATACGCCAAATCCATCATTATGCCTTCGGCTTCGGGTGTGTAGCACACTTAATAGTGGAATATCCTGCAGATTATTACAGAAACTATAATTAATAAAGATAAGTTAGTTGTATTTTTTCAGAGCCAATTTTTTTTTTGATTCAGTAAATTGATAGTGTCAGTATGTCCTTAATGGATGAAAATTTGAACTAGAACCTGCTAAGCATTAAAAAATTCTTCTTTAAAATGCAATATTTTTTTGTTGTACCTCGAAAAACTTCAGAATTGTGTCTTGTCTTGTCTTGACTTTTTCCGTCTCATTGCTAACGCTTATTCTATTTGAAGGCCCTTTACAGTAACAAAATTTTTGTTGAAAATTTAGTGAAAATGCACGTATTTTTATTTAGCATTGGAAATAAATCAACCATTCTAATTTTTGGTTTTTATACCTTCTAAAAATTATCTGTTCATCAAAGTACGGACTCCCAGAAAGTGCCTTGAGTCATCCTGAAATCACTTTTTCATCGCAAAATCTCACTCTAAAATATCATTTTGAATTGCTTCTGATTTAAGAACATCTGTATTTTATATGCCTAGATAGATCGATATCAGGAAGTAAAAACATAAAAATCCTTCATCACAACCAACAGCGAAAAAAAAAAAAATAAATAAATATCGTATTACATTAACATCATTCAACATCATCAGCCAATTTATCCGCATCATTTTCTTCGAATGACAGAGCCAGTCATTATGCTCAAAAGTATATATTTTTCAGCAACACCTCTATTATACCCTAGGGCCCTAGGGTATCGAGAGATTTTTTAGTGTCTCTCTGTCTATACCGATGCTCAAATTCTTATTTTTTAACTGAAGAGGGAAGCATCACTGTCAAATAATAATATAGACGAAAGTGGAATTGAGGGTAGCTATATCCTTTGAAAATCAATATTTGGTTTAATATGCTTTTAGAAGGGGGAGAAGATTTTTGATGGAAAATGTCAAATCAAACTCTTATAACACAGTCCCCTTGGCATCGACGATGACATCAACATTAACAAAGAAAAATATCCTTGTGCTGCTCATAGGTTTAGATTGCAACAAAAAAAAAAACAGTCTTATCGAAAGGTTTCATAATTCAAATTCTATTAAGTAGATTGTTGTGAATCAAAAAAGTTATAGATTTAGAGCTTTCGAATTTGGTTTTGTTGAATTATGTTTTAAATTGATTCCAAACATCTCTCTTATGTGCTTATACTCTTATTGTAGAGCTTAATAGCAAAAATTTGACATTATTTTATTATTTCGAGTGGGTTGTAACCCAGACCGATACCTTTTTATGTACGCAAATCAAAAACACAGATCCAAAAAAATATTTCAAGAACTTGTAGATTGGGTATGGGATGTCTGAACGGCTACTGTTTTCATTCTTATTGTATTGTATTGGTGGGGTGGGGTAAATAGGTGTTAAGACTTTGGGTGGATAAAATTGCGTGTGTAAGTAGACATACGACAGAAGTGACGCTTCGTTAGTGCAAGTGGTAAAATTTGTTTTTTCTCCCTCACCGTGTTGCACATGCATACTTAATATCATATAAAAAAAATCGTTTTGTTGTTTGTCAAAGAAAAAAAAAATATTGAATTTTATTTTCTTTATCCGATTTACATGGGGATCTACGGAAGTCAAAAATTGGAAAATTTGCCCAGAAAAAAAGGTGAAAACCGTACTTTCTGAATTGAGTTTTTGTTTTTTTTCGTTAGAATTCAGCTTAACATCATCCGATTTGCCAAGGGAGAGACATTTATAATTTATTTAATCTTAAGTAGAACGAAATTTGACACATCAACAATTTTATCTTTTCAAAATAACTACTTATTTGTTTCCATTGATGTAGAATTTCAAATATTACTTCATTTATCTATTTTTCATCCAGGTATTTGTGGTATACTAAAAAAATAATACATAAATAAAAATTATGCGACGAATCTGACGAAGAGATCATGCTTAATCTGAATTACGGCGCTGTTTATATTAACACCAACTCACTAAAAACTTCACACCACCCCACAATGATCAAAAACAAAAATTTGTGACGAAGAAAGTGAAATATTAGTTGGATAAAATTCGCAATCGATTTTAATTTTTTTTTTTTAAACAACAAACTCTGACTCAACTAACATAAAGACTTATTTTGCTATTCAAAATAAAATGCAAAGCTGTGATGTACAGATTTTAAAAGTTAACTAAATGTAATATGCTGATAAAAAAGTACGTATACGCCACAGTGACCTTGGCTAATGCTTATTATGTATTATTTATTTGCAAGGATCTGTAATGTTATATATACTAAAAACCAGGTACAGATTAATTTAGAAAAATGTTTCACCTCTCTCTCTGTTCTTATATCCACATTTGATAGATTAGAAGGTCCCACAAAAAAAAATGGAAATATGTATAAAAAATTATGAGTGTGTAACACGTTTGGCTAGATTTTTGTATGGTTTTTCCTTTTTCATCTGATGATAAATCTAGAAGTTGGTCTGGTGTGCTTCCCAAGTTTTTCTTTACATTTGTTTGTTTAAGTTTTCACAACGACAATAACTGTATATCGCCTGTTCTAGTGTCAAAAAACCATCAAAATTATTTTGTATGCGCCAGAAAAGAAAACTAACAAAGTGTATTAAAAACCAGTACAATAATCCCTACGTTTTTGAAATAATTTTTTTTATTGTTTATTCTATTTCGAATATTCATAACTAATACAGGACAACGTCTGTCGGATCAGCTAGTTTTTTTTTGTGGAATTAAAAATTCAATTTCGATAAAAAATCTTTCAACTATTTTTTAAATGTCAAAGCAAGTCGGCAGGGGTTTGCTGTCGAAGCAAGTCGGCAGGGGTTTGCTATAGTTTATAACAAAATCGATCTTTTGGCATTTTTATGTTGTTTTCTTATTATTATTATTTTTTTTTTTTATAAAAACACCTGAGTAAAATTATTTCATTTTTATTGCGAAAGCCTTTTTATTTGTTCTCTTAACAGTTCTTGACATTTTTTTAGTAACGAATACATTTAAAATTATTAACAAAATAAAAAAAAAAAAAATACATACAAAATTTCAAGAAAATTTGAATACTTGATTCATTTTCCTTGGGTCGTTTTCTTGATTTTACTAATTTATTTTGGCTCTTCCTTAAGAATAGACGTATTGTTTTTATTAAATTTTAGTCAAATGTTCAAATTCGAAAACGAGAAAATTTTCTCTTAAATTTTTCGACTTCAAATGACTTCCAGGAAACTATGGTTTTCGTCTGCATCGTTGCTTGTGGGAAACCCTATATATTACCTACATTGTTTGATAAACCTCTTAATTGTACTCTGTACATAACTTCTCAAAAGGTTTAATTTGTCTATCTAATGCCTGGCATATTCACTACATATGCATAAGTTGAAATGTTACTAGAACAATAATTTCAAAAGGAACACTCGTTGCTTTTCCACATACAAAATGGCAGATACATCTCGGTCGATAATTATATGTTAACTCCATATCCTGGTTCCTGGATGCCTGAAGAAACTTCCATTCGAAAATTTTGAGCTTTTAATAAAATCTAACATTATACCTACCCAAGGGAGAAAACACTTTTGCATTTAAAATACTCGCAGCAGTGCATTCGTACCTTCATTTCCTCTTAACTGTAACACAATACATTTATCTGTGCGATTTTGTATATGTTGGTAATTTTTCATTCCTTTTCCATGAATTTTCAACAAAACTGATTCATTCCATATAAACTGAAATAATGATTTCTTCAGAAATCATACGAGAGTAAAATAAAATAATTTCGACGTATCTTTCACATTGTTATACGCAGATATGGTTAGTAACGGATGGCAGTGTTTCATTTAAATTTCCCCAGAAATCTATTTGCATTTGGGTTTTTGAATAAATATCCAAGCTTTTATATTGATTCTGAGCATAAACGCATGTTTTCCGTTGAATTGCACTTCAGTAAAAATTGGTAAACATTTTCACTATAACTGCTTTTAATAACAATACATTTTTTTGTGAAATCGTTTTATTTTTTTTACAGAGAAGCTAGTTTATATAGGAATTTTTAAATATGATTAAAGGTAAGTCAAAATATTCGCTTCCAAATTATAGTTTACTAAAATTGCTGGAAATTTATATAGCAAGAAGAATAACTGAATTTTCAAGAGCTGAACTTTTATTACTGATGAACAGTATTTTTGAGAACTAAATGTATATTTAAAATTTTATTTAATCCCATATTTTATGAAGCAGTGCAGAAAATTACTTAAAAACTTATAATGTTAATAGTAGAAAATACCGAAATACATTTGTTTAGTGAGATATTGTTTAGAACCTCTCAACGTAAGGATTTATCAACTTAATAAAGTAATGCTAATTTTAGCCTTAAAACATGAATGTGCAGTAGTTATTAATATACTTAAGTTCTTAGGATTACAAACAATTCTTACTTACCACAGTGTTACGTATAGGTACACAAATACAATGACATGTTATTCCTTTCAACTCATGAACAATATTCGAATAACTCAAACATATAATTCTGTTGAACATAATATCCAAGACATTTGTATTCCATATGTAATATTGCTATTCTGTTGAACAAATTTACACAGAAAGCAATAATAATTATATCGTTCACCTGATGCAATGTAAATGTAAAGGGATCATCCATTAATTGCATAATAAAGCAAGAACATGAATTCAATCGTAAGCCCATGTCCTTATCTGGAAAACATAAAGATTGAGTCTTAAAAAGGTAGAATTACAGGTATTGCATAATGTGTTATACATAATGCTATCTATGCAGTTAAGTCCTCTTAACGTACAGAAACGTTTTGCCAGAAGACATAATTTGCATCCGCAGGGACAATCAAATTTAAATGCAGATGGAATGCGAGAAGCAGTGAGGGCTTTACGAATTGTTTTCGCACACAACATTTCACTATAATAGTCAAACATTAGGAAAGTTAAGTTGGATATGTACATATAGGGAAGGGATAAAATGAATAAACATCTAACATACCCCCAGGAAACTATTTAGAGATGAATATATGGGTTATAAGGTCACAAACAAGAGTCAGTTTGATCACCATCTATGTCCTTAAAATGATAATTGACCTTGCACACATATAATTCACATAGAGCAAATCAGTCAATAATGATGAAGTTAATTTGCATTCCAAAATCCAAGTATGTAATAGGGGAGGCAAATAAATACACTACTGGGTCACACTTCTATACACTCCACATCACTGGTATATTACAGCATGCAAGTTTTTGTTTAAATATTACGATATTTTTGAAAACATATTTTTTTTTTTTTTTGGAAAAAAAAATAGTACAATAAAAGAATATAGTTGTATCTACCTACATAATGTGCAGGTAAAAGAAATCTTAAAAAATAAAACTTAACGTTTAAAAATAACACAAGAACAAAACGAAACAAAAAATTTATAATCTTATTACTTTTGACTTTGTTTAGACGCAGTGTTTCCCAACCTTTTTTGTTCTATGCCCCACCAGAACATTTCCAAAATCCTCATGTCCCCCTAACATTATAATGTTGATACCTAAACAATTTTTAACATAAAAAATCTGGCTGATATCAGAAAAAAATGCCACATGGAAAAAAAAACGCAGTAAATTTATTTCCGCAAAATATACATATATGTACTGCCTTATTTATAAACAAAAATGGTTATTTCAGCTCTTGTGTTCTTCAGGGTTACTACACCATGGAATAAGAATTTTGCGGACTCAAATAAAGCAGTAGTTAAGCAATTGCCTTTAGTTTGAGTCTGGAAAAATTCTTATTCCATTGTGTAGTTACCCTGAACACAAGAGCTGAAGTAACCATTTTTTGCTTATAAATAAGACGGATAATGTGAAGAACAGAGATTTAAGTACAAAATAATTTAATAACTATGTATCTAATATTAATTATTTAAAATTAGTGAGATCCCTGGGATTGATGTCTCCTGCAAATAGATTTTATGTCAGTTTCAAGTTTAGAGAGCTTCAGTCTCAAGTCTTCTCGTTTTTTCATATCAAGAAGTTTTTTTTATTCTCTATCAGTAAGTCATTTATGGCACTAAATTCGCATTTAGTTAAATATTACCGAAACCTACCAACCCAACAGCTCTCTTGCATATTTTTGCATTGCTATATGATTTCGGTTTCCTCACAAAGCCATGTCACTGCTCCTTTTCCGCAATTTTTTTTTGATTGTAGGTATATTTGAAATATCAGAAAAATTCACTAACATTCGTTGCATTATCCAAAATTGGTAAATTAATTTTTTCAAATCAGAAAATCTTTCAATCAATTACATCTATAGCAGTATCGGTCACTTCACATTTTTGGAGCCAAAAAAACCTTTTAAAATTTTTGTTGTGAATATATGTCTAGCAAATTCAATAAAGGTAACGATACCAAATATCTTCTTCTTCATACCTCAAGATGAACGAATACTGGCGAATTTTTCTCTTGCTTGAACAACCACTCATCAGAAATATATCTCCAAAGGTGACACAAGAAGAATATATTTTTAAGAGAGATTGTGATTGAGCATAATTTTATATTGCCCCCCCTATAAAATGAAATTGCCCCCCTGTGGGGCGTGGGCCCCACGTTGGGAAACACTGGTTTAGAGCCTTATTATGATTAGCGAATCAAACATTTGCTTGTAGTCGAACGGTTTGGCGAACGTTGTGTAGTTTCGTGAATGAACTCATTCGCCAAAAATTCATTATCGTCGATGATTTGTTTCAGATGTCAAAGTAAAAAAATGAAAATAATTGTCATACCTAATTTCTGCAGTTTTATTCAAGTTTTCTGAATAAAGCCGGATCTACACATGTCTCGTATTGTGTGAACTAAGTAAAGTACAATAATTAATCGTGCTGTCTTACAAACTAACATTTTTTATTTTTGTTTTTATCAAGAATATTGTTTTCTCTTTCCCGCACACTAAAAAAAAATCTCTGCGCCATATAGCGTAATATGGAGCAATTGTTAAAAAATAGATTTCGACACAACACACCACTCCACAACACATCACACGAGACAAATATGGATCTAAGCATATGAAATACAATTGAGCGATAGCGACACATGAATTCACAACACACCACACGAGCCATATGTGTGGATTCGGCTTAAGTTCAATTAAATATTTCGTGGAGCAACAACTGTTCACAGCCTAGGATGGACTACGGCCTCAACCAACAACCCCCTGTAGCCAGCTCAGTCCCTAGCTAGCTGCCCCCAGTTACGCACTCAAAGTGGGTTGAGGTCGTTCTCCACTTATGTGCGCCACCTAAGTTGGGGTCTTCCTCTGCTGCGCAGACCGTCATTTGGTATATTGATGTGTTATTTCAAAAATTGTTTCTATTGGTTTTGTACCAATAATGGCTATTTTAATTTTTATGCATTGAATAGAGATATTATTATACCCCTTTTATTTGAAAATATAATGTTTTTATTTAATAAATTCGTGTTTTATTTGTGTTCGCCGGCCATTGCTTGTCACTAACAAAATAAACACACTAAGTACAAGTAAACTCGCGATATTAAAATCTCAAAAAATTGACTCTCAAATGGAAAGAGAGTAACTCTCGAGAGTTTACTATGTGGAAGAACTCTCAAATGGACACACATTTTAACTACAAGAGCAAGTTTGTCCCATCCAGCCGTGCATACATATTATTTTTTTCCTAAATTTACAAAAAATATATTTCTTACTTTTCTAAGTTTAAGTACATACATAGGTACCTATACCGCCTGCATTTCAAATATTTTTAATTTATTTCTGTTTTTAGTGTGCTTGTTATCTAATGGGTTGATACAATTATTGTATTTACTATTTCCCTGCCACTGAATAGTCAAGCGATCGAAATCGCAAATATCCCTATAGAAATATTTAAAAAAAACTTTCAAACACAATAATAATTTTTAAGTCGAAACAACTTTTTTATTAACCCATTTCAATCTACAAATATACCACAATTAAAAATAAATCCCTAGAGCCGTTTTCTGAGAATATTCTTTCAAGATTAAAATTAAATTTCTGAGATTATATCACGAACAAACAATACAAACTTTACTTTTTCACGTATGTAGGTATTGATTTTAATTTCCTGTGTGTATCCTAATCAGTAGGAGATATAGTTAACATTCATGTATTTATTTATTTATTTATTTAAATTTTAAGTCCTGCTTCATCTCCCACATGTTCTCTACGCTTTCTTTACGATGTTAAATAATTCAATAAATTTATTTTCCTCTTAGGTCCTTATTCCTAAAAAAAAGCGTAAAACAAAATTAAGTTCAGATAAATACTACCCCTACCCTACCATAATTTGTTTCATCAATACTTTCAAACGCGCGCCGATCAAGAAATTCTAAATGAACTTGATAAAAATTCAATGTTTACTCTACACATTTTATATATATGTACCTACATTTGTACATAAGTGAACATATTTTTCATACAAATTTATTGTAACATATGTAGGAGGTAACTTCTTTATAAGTTTGTATGTATATTATGGGCAAACACAAACAAACTCAAAATATCCTTTGCTTTGGCCATATTCATCAAAACGTCTTCATTAATTAATAAAGCTGACTTGGTGAAAATGCAAAGTGATTAAGTATGCTAATCGAGGCAAAAAGGAAATTATTATAAGAAAATTTATTCGCCTTTTCATCTTCATCATGATGGCTGATGGGCGACTGTGCGGTATGGTTTCTTCAAAGTTTGTTGCCTTATATTGCTTAAACAAAAATACATAAAAGCACACAAAATCGTTAATTTTTTTTTTAATAAATCACCCATAAGCTATCTCTAGGACTCAGGATTCAAGTTTCTTGAAAACTTTTTTTTCCACTGCTTGAAAATGCATAAGAAAAGACAAACAAAGGCGACAGTTTTCAGAGTCACATTATTATTATTAAAGCTACATTCTATATGATGCATATCCTTGACACAGTTAAATTTAAATATTATTTTCATATCCCGACCGACACGGTATGAAACGTAGAAAGGAAGCGAGTAGCGCTGAGGATTAACAATGAAAAATATTTTTTTCTGTATAAGACCTTCAAAAATTAATCAGAACATAATTATTATGCGGGGGAATTTTTAAAATTTGAAAGACATCATGCGGTTAGGGTCTTTATTCAAAAAGAGAGGGATTTAAAGAAATGTCTACCTTGAAGTATGTACATATGTATACTTATACATACACCCTTTGCGGTTTCTTAAAAAAAAAAACAAAAAACTCATGCTTCCTATGATTTTTTGGAAAACAATTTGAATAACAGATTTCTTAAAATAAACTTTAAAAATTACGATTTCTGTAATTTAATTGAATTGAAACCTTTACCTAGATCTCTTTTCCGGAAAAATTTTGTAGGAGCAAAAGCAGAATTAATTATAATTTGTATAGTATAATTCCATTATCTGATTATCACCCAAAGAAAAACTGGTGTAAAATTAACCAAAATCGCGTGTTAGATTACCTATGCTCTTAGGCCCGTTTGAGCTTACTTAGTTTTAAGGTAATCCAATCTGAATTGCTTACGTAAATTTAGAAATAGTCTGAATGTGTAAAATTGCCTTAAAAATATGTTATTTTGTGTAATATTGCCTTAGGTAAGTTTACCTTTAACTAGGGTAGTTTTAACCAATCCATTTACCTTATAACAGCGTACAATTACCTTATAGTGTGTGGTGTGGTAGAATTATGTTTGACCTAAGCAAAAATTAATTTGTGTCAGATACCTAAGGTAATTTTACCCTACACTAGGGCACTTTTTATCAATTTTTTATCATAGCAAGTTGTTAAACTGACCTAGTATCTAAGGTAGTCTATGTTTGCCTTAACCCTAGGGTAATTTATGTCAGTTCCCTTGGGCAATTTTAGCCTACACTAGGGCAGTTTTTACCCTAGGTAGGTGTAAAGCTACCTGAGTATCTAAGGTATCCTACCAAGCGAGCTGCTTCTTTTTATTCTGAAATGTATACAATTTTATTTTATTTGAAAAAGAACTTTTGCTTACCTGGAGGTTTGAACCTGAGACCTTCCACATGTCAGCCGAATGCGCTTCCATTGGGCCAATTCGCAATACGGAGAGGCAATGTTGAAACTTCATCACTTTACCTATACCTTACAATTTTGCCTGTCTGATACCTAAATCTATTATATAGGTGATTATAAAAAAAGTAAAGTTCGTGAATTGATCCCGAGAAATTTGTAATCGATGATTTACTAATTCTCTCCCTGTACGCACCAGATTTATATAATTGAAGGGAAAATCACGTTATATTTAAGGCAGAATTACCTTAGTTCTGAGGTAAAGTTACAGAGCTTTTGAAAATTCTAAGGAAAATAAAACACCTATGAATTTTAAGGTAAATTTACCTTAATTGCACTACCTAAGCCATGCATAAATTGTCATAGTTCTTAGGTAGAACTATGCTTGTCAAACAAATTCCATAGAAAAATATTTACCTAAGACGTTTAAGGTAATATAACACAGTATTTTTCTCTAGGTGTACCTAATAAATAATTTCCATTATCTCAAAAAATCAAGATTTTTACACCAATCTCCATAAAAGTTATACAAAATTAAGCTAGAAACAATTAGTGTTTTTCAAAAAAAATTTTAGGTCAAAAGAAAAAACCTGCTTAAGACTCCACCCCCCCATTTTGTATAAGTAGGTACAAATTTGTACCACAAGAATTTTCATACCACCTGCTCAACTTCTTATATTGAGCACCTGATGGCTGTGAGCACTCTCTTTGCTTTATGCATACCTTGCATTGTCTCACTTACAATGCAGTTATTTTATTTAATGCTGGAACATTCTTGGCTACAGGCTTAACATAAATACTCTTCTCGGGTTTTCCTCTATGTGAAAACATTTTCCATAATATCCCACTTTAGTGTTTCATTTTGATGATGAATGGCATTTTCCTTTGTATTAGGTTTCTTGAATATTGCCATTTTAACATCTCATTTTACCTAATGATCCGCTAAAGTCTTTAGAAAAAAATTAGTCATTAATCGATCCCCTAAATAGATATGTACAATTGTACATGTATGTTTACTTTACTACCTTTCAAGCAAAGGGATTCTTTTTTATCCAATTTCCCATAAATTATCAGAAACTTAACCATCAAGCCACTTACATACATGTACATTTTAGATTACGTTTCGAATATAAAAAGTATTTTTAAAATCGTATGCTATTTTTTGTTTTTACCCCATTTTACACTACAAATAGATAGATTTTTGTAAAATATCTACCTTAATGAAGCCATCATCTGAGTCCATCCCCAAAATTTCACCTTTAAAATATAATAAATGCATTTTGAGAACCGGATTTCAATACCATTATTATTATCTTATTATCTCTCAAAAATACTTGACACTTTTTTTACCAAAAACTACATCTACCTAAAATTATTAATAAAATAAAAACAACAAAAATTGAATATTTGAATAAAAACCAGTAAAAAACAATATATATGTCTCTATTAATAGGGTTTTTTGCCACTTACAATTTTTTCCTATAATTAGCCCCAGAAAAATCATCCCCCAAAATATAATGCACGAATTAGGGGACAACCTGTATATTGTGCAAGTTAAAGCTCAATTTAATGGTACGTTCTTGAGAAAAACTCATGTTTTTTTTGTTCTAAATTTTTAAAAATGATATAAAAATAAAAAATTTATTTTTCGTATAGATATATCTATATAGGTATATAAAAATGATCTATATATTGGTTAGCAGCGTCAAAACAGTTTTTAGCTCAGAAGAAACGAAATAGATCCTTTTTTTAGTTGAAATGTTTACTGAGGTGCATCTCTCACTTAAGGTGCGTGTCCATTTGAGAGTTCTTGCACTAGAAAACTCTTGACAGCTACTTACAAAATACGAACTCTATTGGAATTCTGCAAATTCCTGTCTTGGTCCCATTACTCTAAGCGAAAATTGTCCTGCCAATTTAATATACCTGCCAAAAGTGTAAGCCAAAAGAGGTTGTATTAGACCCACTAGGCCAAATCTACACGCTCTAACTTTTTTCGCATCATATGCTATACTAATTACCCTGTCTCTAAATATATAAAATCAAAAATATAGAATTTTGAACTAACTTCTAACAGTCAAAATAAAAATCTGAAAAAAAGAGCATTTTATTTTATTTATTTATTTCATTTGAATCTTTTACAATAGACTTTTAACCGATAGGTAATACTTTAGTAGTAAAAGTTTTGGATGAAATTTATTAAGTTTATATTACATTTTCATTGCAGCTATGAAATGTGTATATGCAATGTGTATCTTGATGCAGGTAAAATAAAAATAGCCAAAAATTAAAACTTTTTCTTACTTCTTTTCAAAAATATGATATCAAGAGAATATAGCTCGAAATAGGTCTAAAGTTTATAGCTTTACAATTAAGCTAAGGTTTAAGGGAAATAAACTAGCTTAGAAAAATTAGATTTCTGTCTTCTCCTTGATGCTTTTGGCATTAATTTGTTTGTCTTGCTAGGAAAACTTCTGAAACTCTATAAAAAAATTTTTTTTTATTTGTTTGATAAATCAATACGCCCACACACATAAACATTGACTTTTGGCTTTCTTCTCGATTCTTTTTTACAGCTTGAAAAATTGAAGTAGACATAGACGAATTGATGAGTTTGGTTGGAGTGATTTACAGCAAACAGAAACCGGAAGTAGTTAAAGTTTTGTGCGCTTTTTCTTAAAAAAAAAATATTCCTTTGGTTTGGCAGTTCAGTGCAGCAGAATCCCTTACAAATACAAAAGATTTTTTTTCACTTTACGATGTGTGCATTTATGCGGTACTTAGAGTGCAACTGCATGGTACTTTGAACTACTTTCAGGAGCTACATACATAGTTTTTTTTTTGCTTCCTGTTGGCAAAGTTTGGTGCTCCACATCCTTTTAGTTTATATCCTGAAAATGTGAAGTGTGTGTGTATTTTTTTTTTATTTCAGAACTTTCTTCCTCATATTCACAGCTATGCTTATTTTGCTGTTTAAAGGGCGGCAATTTTGTGGGAAAGTTTTTTGTATAAAATATTAAAACCATTGAGTGTCAATTTAGTTAAAACTAAGTCACATTTAAAAAAAATATCTGATTCAATGCTTTTAGTCCTTTGATGCCTATCCTTTTTTTTATTTTTTTTTCTGTAGGCGCTGTTAAAATTTTAAATATATATATTTTTTTTGTAAGATGCATGGTTTACAAAACTAAACCATCTTCGTTGTACAAACACCATAATCGGGCAACTTTGAACACTCGAAACCATTTTTGTTTGGATTTGGCTGAAATGGAAATATTTCGTATCTAGTGACCGAAAATTAAAAAAAAAAAAAAAGGAAAGGAAAGGAAAGAAAACCTATTTCCAAGGCGTGCAAGCATTTTTTGCCTACAAGACGATGATGCCGACGACGCCAAAGCCTCTCTACAAGGGACAACACCAGCACCAGCTGAAGGATAACTTGGGATAATTTGGAATGCAATTGCATGCTCAGAGTCGGTTGCATTTTTATTTTTATTTGCTTTATAAATTCGCAAGTGTAACCCTCCTGCAATTCACTGACGGGTAGCTAATTCCGTTTTTTTTTTCTTTTTTTTTTTTTTTTTCTTGTTTATACAATGCAGTTTCATTAATTGGATTTTTCGCCAGAAATATAATGTGTATAAGGGATAAGAGAGCTGAAGAGACTTTTTTATTTTCTTATCTTTTGGCAAATTATTTTTACTTTGTATGCAGCCGAGGCTATAAAATGGCTAATTAAAGGCTAAATCTATTTTAGTATTGGGGAGTTTTTATTTTTTGTATGTTTTTCTTTTAATGCCAATAATAATGAGCTTGATGGTGTTTGGATTTACTTTTATTACTTCGAATACGCAAAGGATTTTTTTTTTGCTTTTGGAAGTGTTTAATTAATAAAATTTTAATGGTAACGGGTGTTTTTTGTTGTTGTTTTGAAATTGCTATAAGGTTAAAATCAAATACTCTTGTTTTTTTTTTTTAAGTTCAAGGATTGTTTTTATTTTAGAAAAAATAAGTTTATGCAAGCTTCAAATTAACGGAAAAGGTTTAACAAAGTTATAATGCAAAAAAATTGCAATTTTACTTCCTCTACAGTACACAACAACAAAAAAAAACTTTCAAAGGTCCAATTAATTCTGACATTAAAAATATGAAAAATTAAAAAAATGTAGTTGGCATATCTCGTGTCATTTAACAATTATTAATTTTTTTTTTTTTTATTTTAAAATTGCTTAAATATTTTGAATATAATTTTCTTATAGCTGGAGTATTTTTGTTTTTTTAATGGGTCACTATCAGTGGCGTGGCGTCCATATAACACGATTCCTATCGAGTTACCATTTGAAAATCTCAATTATGTTTATTAAAAAACGAGCAACATTAATCTAAATTACTAGAAAATTTCCTAAATATGTCGAAGAAAACCGTGTTATTTTTTTCCATAAGAAAGCAAAAAAATAACTCGGTTTTCTGCGTCTTATTTCGGGAGTTTTAATACAAATAAATGAGCAAGAGCAAACAGAACAAGCTTGTTCTATCCAGCGAAAAATTTTAAAAGTTCTATTTGTGTTTCTTGTGGGGTATGGAGTTGTAGAAGAGAGAATTTAGTATGTCTCACTGTTGTATGAAGTTCATTGAGCAGGACAAGGGTAGTTTTCTGTGCAAAAAATTAATTTTAATTCGAAAAAAATAACACGCTTTTTTTCGTCTTATTTCAATAACTTTGTATGTGTCTCGCTACGTTGCTGTGTGAAGTTTGCTGTGGAGGTCATGTCTTTAAAAAATACAGTTCATACATCTTTTTATTTTATTGTAAAATTAAACTTTTATGACTCTTTCTATACAAAATTTGTAAATCAAAACTTATATCATGGCGTGGAAAGCGATATAGACAATTTAAGGTAGACATTCATAATTTAGTTACCTATACGTTTTCGGGTGACTAATTTTTCTTCGACTTACCATTTGAAATCATCCACGCCACCCTACTGGTCACTATATGAGAAAGAATTGATTTTACAAGTAATTAAAATAATTTAAAAAAAAAAAAAACATCTGTACACAAAAATATATTATTCAAAAATTCACCTTCCCAAAACAAAAATTTAAACTGAAAATTTTGCAGATATAGGGCCAACCTATTTCGTATCTCCTTTTCTTTCCTGATTTGTCTTTATTTTATTGTGTACCTATTATTTTTTAAAAACAACTACCTATCGTTTACGATAGCCGTTTTTTCATTTATTTAAAAAAGAAAAAACGGCTACTGCCTCTTGCGAGGAATTGACAAATCCTCCGCTCGTTAGCCGTTCGGATTCGGCAATAAACTGTAGGTCCCCTCCATTCCTGCAGACACGCACACAGAAATGGTTGAGAGTTGTAAGTCACTAGGCCCTATTGTTCTTCATGAGCTGTTGTGATCAAATGTATTTAATTTATTTGTTTAGACGCAAGGACATAGTTTTTTTTATTCAGTTTCATTCAGTTATTAAAAATTTTCTTAATTTTGGTTTCTTTTTTTATTTTGTTAATAACTTTAAATGTAGATACTTTTTTGGTAAAAAAAAGTGAAATAATAAATTTATAAATTGTGACTTACAACACTCAACCATTCCATGTGTGCGTGTCTGCAGGAATGGAGGGGACTTACAGTTTGTTTGTCAGTTCCTCGCAAGAGGCTGTAGCCCTTTTTTTTATATAAGTTAGACGATGCTGGGGATTGAATACCTAGACCAATAGAATGACAGTCCAACGAATCGCACTAAACATCATGCCACTAACCATAATACCAAGATAAAAAATAAAAAGAACCTAAAAATGCTAACAAAAAAGTTTGATAATTAATTGCGGGAAAACCATTTTCCGCATAGAAAAAATTTTTAAATGGGTTAAATACTGATAGCCGCTCTTGTGTTAAATATATACGAGATCAAAAATCATAAAAACCAGTTAGATCAACGAGTACAAAAAACATAAAAAAAAAACGTTTTTAAGTTGAAAATTAAACGAAACGAGAAAATTACCTCTTGAGTTTTTCGATATTAAAATCCATGGCTTTCCTCTGGACTGGTAATTATAGGACACCCTGTAAAAATCTACTAAGCTGTTAAACTATAAGACATCATAATTGATAATTTTTAACACATCTTTAATGCTTGCCATGCCAGTATTTATGTTTGTACCAACTTTAAATACCCGTAAAATATTGGACTTTTTTTGTTTTTTCTGTAAAAGTTGCTGTTTTTAAAATTAAAACCATCAGGCAGTTAGAGAGAGATATGTGTGGTCTCGATATGATTTTGCTATACCTATACAAAAAAAAAAATAAATCATAAGAATTTAGTAGGTAGGTATATGCTCCTATACAAGCTGCACATTAATATGCCCTATAGCTTTGCAATGTACGCTTTTATGTCTGAAAGTTTACAAACCAACTAAAGATATCTATTTTAACTTCGACCCACCGTATTCATAGAACAGGGCGTGTGACAGCACTCCTTTAAGCCTTCAACCATATGAAAACTATAAAGTCCCTTCATTGCATTTCATTTTAACAAAATACATATTATGCGGATTGCATTTGCAGAAAATGTTTACGAAGAAAACCTTAAAAGGAGCAGTACAACAAAAACAAACAAGCATCCCAATATCACAATATTTCTGAATTCAACATCCTGCAGTACCCATCCTGGCATAGATAAGTTCATCACCTAATACTCCAACACCATATGCATGCAGCATGTGGAGATGTATAAATTCGTCGGCTAGGCAAGGACGGACGAACAGGCGAGCTATAAGAGCGCCTTACGAAAAGTTATAGTTGCTTTTTTCGATGTGGTGTGGTGTGGTAGGTGGGTAGGCAAGTACAAGTGGGGAGGGAAGGCAGGCCCAAAAGTGCTACCGTTCCAAAATTTTATGTTTATCTCGCAGCAAATACTATTTTAATGGCTTTGCGGTTCTGCAGTAGAGTGCCAGCGATAAAAGTTACTCCTGCTACACGACGATGGCTATGACGACATGAAGATATATCAGAATGGAGCGGTAAAAGGAGAAGGATATGTGAATTTTACTATAAAAGCAACATCAAAGCAAAGCAGGATAATAGAGAAAATGTGGCAGCGCCACGCCCGCCACACCGCTACCATCAGAATTCAGAAATGAAGAAGGGAATTATTGTGTTGTTAGAATATTGCATGGTGATTAATGTTGCCAACTATTCTTGAAATTTACACTTTTTGAAAAATTGTTATTATTTTTGAAGTATTAAATGTAAAAATATATAAATAAAGTAATGTTCGTTGGAAAAATAGTTATCCGAAGAATTACCTGGCAATTCGGGAAACACTGAATGTGCTTTATGACACGGTACTAGGGTTCCCAACTGTCCTCCATTTGGGAGGACAGTCCTCTTTTCCAACCTTTCTCACTTTAAAATGTCCTCCTTTTCAAAAATCTGAAGGATATAATCAATGATTAATTTGATAAGTATGTATATACGTTTAGTGTTTTCTGTGTAAAAATGTCACAATTTCTGTCATTTTATATCAATTGTTTGTCATAATCCTGTTTTATTATGTCATAACATAATCTATGTCATAATCTTGCTTTATGACAAACAATTGGCATAAAATGACACAATTAATAACATTTTGTCACTCGTCTAAACATATTCAAAATACTTTTCCTCAATGGTAAATGTTGTTTTGATATATTACTGCTACTACATAATCTCGCAGGATCAATTTGAATGCAATTTTTTTTTTTTGCATGCATATAGAGCAAGTGCGTGAAAAAATTTCATAATTTTTGCAAAATATGCTAGGCTTTGAAACAAAGTTTAAATTCTTAAGAATGAGAAAAGTTTAGCAAAAACTTAAAATTTTCCTCAAAATCTTTCGAACTTTGCAAATTTCTTATGATTTTATTTATAATTTTTTTTTTTATCAGCATAAGGAATTACATATTAAAATTTGTATTGTAAAATTTGTATTTCTATTTTTATATTATTTATGCCTTTTTCTAATTTAAGTATGCCAAAACGTGCTTGAAAAAAAGGCCCCAAAATTGTATAGTAGGGTTAATTCCGTCGAGGAAAATGCATCAAATACTCAATAGGCCCTTGATAGTAAAAACTCTTTGAGAAAATTTTGCTGTCACATCAGAAATTATCCTTTTATATTTATAGTTATTCATTTCCAACATTGAACTTTTGTATTCCTAATAAGCCCAGAAGTCGTTAGCGTATCAGACCAGTAAGCGAAAAATCCCAGTACTGAATCTCCAATACACCAATTTTTATTTATTTTTGTCTTGAGGCAAAAATAAATTAAAACTAGGCGAGGGCCTAGTATGATTTCGATAGAAACCCTTGCTGGTCCCTTTTAATGAGCTATGTAAGACTTTCTAGGGCCTCATCTAAAACTAAATTGTTTTTCCAGGCGGGGAGGATTTTATTTATACTGAGGTTTCAGTATAAATAAACCCTACGGTACACTGACAGATTTGCGTAGCTCTTTTTTTTCATTCATTATCACCGTCTCTAAAGTGATTTTTAATAAAACAAAACTTTAATAAAATAAAACTTTGATGTATATAATGATAGTTCAATATTAAACCAGTGGTTTAGTAAATTTAAATCGCCGATTTTGGAGGATTAAATGAGATTCAACTATAAAAACATACACAAATTAAAATCGGCAATCAATCATCCTCGCTATCTTCCCACGTATAAATTAGGACCAAAAATAACGGTACCTGACATATAATTTTTTTTTGCATTTTTGGAAAATCTAATTTTTCTCAAAAATGCCTCGACAGATTTTTCTAAAAAAAATCAATAAATTTTAATCTAATAAATATGCTACCTTTTTGTAAAAATTAAATTTCCAAAGCAGCTTGGTTGATTTTTATGAAACTTGGTAACAAGGGGTTTTTTAACATTATCTAAAATATGTTGAAAAAATCTTTTTCTTATAGTCAAAATTAACGGTACCTTCCATATAAATGTTAAAAAACTGTTACAGAAAATATAAATTTTCTCGAAAACGACTCCTACGATTTTGATTAAAATTGTTCTAAATACTAATATTAGTATGGTCTACGATCTACCAAAAACAAAATTTACAGTTAACCATTATTAACAGTACCTCTCATAGAACCATTTCCTTTATTTTGGACTATCTCATTATGTGTGTGTAACCGATTTTAATTAAATTTTTTATACAAAAGCTTGTCAAAAGTTGAAATCATACTGCCAATATTTGTCCCTAAAATTTTTGTAAAAATTTTATATATAAAAAATTACTTAAAAAAAAAAAACCGCTCCTACGATTTTAATTTTTTTTTTTGCAAAACTAAGATTAGTTAAAGAATTCAGATATAGTGTACTTATTTTAGCTCTCAAAGCAATTTAAGAAGACTTTTTTAATAAATTTATTTCCAATTATGTTGATTTTTAATAATTTTTCAATTTAAGCTCTATAATGTATAATATTAGTTAGAACTTAAGGCTCCCATAAAAAAATTATTTACTTTTAATACGCTCAATCTTTGAAATTCGAAAAAACTTTTACTACAAGAGCAAGTTTGTGCGATCCAGTCGTGCGTTTTATGTTCTCTAAACTACAAGCGTCAGTGGAAAATTAAATTTTGAAATACTTAAAAATAAAAATCAAAAAGAGTCTGGGTCTGACCCACACTGATAACTTCCCATTGGTGCCCTTTGAAACTCGATACCCGATATTATTGCTTTTATAAGAAAAATATTAATTCAAAATCTTCGAAAACCTAATCAGTTGTGCAATAAAGAGAAAGCCTGTTCGGCTGTCCCGAAATTCTTTTAGCAGTCTCTTGTAGTTTTTTTGCAATTATAAAAAGTGTTAGTTGAATTTTTTTTTTTTACAAACTATGACAAACTGTGTATAGAAGTTAGTTCAATGTCATTGATCATTTTGTGCTCTCAAGATATTCGAGCTGAAAATATTTTTTTAATCAATTCTTTGCAGCTTGTTCATTTAAAAAAAAAAACTCAGTTGATTTTTTGTTCAAGTCTAACAAATTCTTCATTACGTTGAATTTTTCTTAAAAACTTTATCAATTACTAATTATAGCATTATGTGTAGACTAAAATTATCCGGGAGTTGATATCGTTGGTTGTTCTTGAGACATTCGAGCCGAAAAATATTTGTTTAACAATTTTTAGCATTTTTTTGCAGTTTTTTTTTTTTTGGCCTAGAAAAAAAAAACCGTTAATTGAATTTTTTCACAAACAATAAAATTAACTAGAAGTTAATATCTGTGTTTGTTCTCGAGATATTCGATATTTTTTAACAGTTTTTAATGTTTTTTTTTTAATTAAAAAAAAACTGGGTGTTGTTTTTTTTTTAATTACTACCAATTTTTTACTACTTCATTATGCATAGAATGAAACCAGGCCGAAGTCGATAGCATTATTATTGTTCTAAAGATATTAGAGAAACAACAACCTTTTTTAAAATTACTGTAATATAAAAACCGCTAATTGAATTTTTCTGAAAGTCCTTTTTGCATGTAATGACCTTATTATCTGTAATATGAAATTTACTCGGAGTCGATATCTCTATGCGTTCTCGAGATATCGTGGACGAAAATAAGCTTCCGAACTTACGAACGTACGTACACAGACATCTCTCTAAAACCAATGTAATCCGATTCCAAAGACCTCGAAACGTCGAGAAATGTCAAAATTTGCAATTTCACAAATCTGACCGATTACAATAACTTCCAATGGGAAGTTAATAATTATGTTGATTCGACTTTAAAGCTTAGGACTTGACTAAATCCACTCAATATTTTCTGAACTATAGTGTAGTTCCTTGAAATTTAATTTTTTTTTTGAAAAAATTCAAGCATCGTCTACTTAAAACTAGATTATGCTTGAGTATGTTTGCAAAAAATATTCTTATTTCCTTATTTATACGGTCTTTTTTGATCTAGTTTCTTAATTTGATGCAAGTTGGCAATATAGTCGCGAAGATATCCTATATTTAGTTCCATTTTAGAAAACCATGTCTGATGTAATGATGTGGCTCTCAAAAAGCTTACATATCTACACTTAACGAACAAAAAAAATTGTTTAAGATTATATGTAGATACGTTAGTACGTACTGCTTGCTTGGGTGAGAGTAAACGTGTAACGAACTTTACGGGGATGTATTGAAAAATACGAAGCAGATGAAATATATTACCTCCGGCTCCTCTTTTGGAACATACAAAAAAACAAATTGGAAATAGGGACAGGGATAGGTGGTCTTAGGATGAATTTTCGATAGTGTAGAAATTCTGTACTATCTTAGTTGATACATGAGTGGATGTGCCCTTCATGGTCTTCGTCATCGTAGAGCAATTTACATAAACATTTGCGACTCGATGCCACAAATTCGAATAAACACCGAGGAAAACATTTAGGTATAGGTAGTTGGAGTGAGAACGATATAGGTACGAGTATATATACCAACATAATGTACCTACAGTAAATATCTAGGGATAAGGAGATAAGAACCTACCATGATGCCAATGCCATATAACGACTTATAGAAGAAGATGAGGACAAATTTTCATTTCACGGTGGATTAAATGCGGTTAGGCGATAGAAGAGCAACCATGTTAGAGGAAGGATAAGAGCGTTTGAAAATCTTGTTTTAGAGACCACCTTGCCTCTATCGAGCTCAAAAATCCATCAATTTGGAAAATTTTAATCCATAAATATTCATATAAGAGCATCTACGTATATCGCATACATACATATATGAAGAAGTTATGACAGGCTTCCGGAACGACCGACGACGCACGACACGACACAACAACAAACTATACGAAAAGATTGCGTGGTGCGTTTTCTATAAAGGGCACTCAAAATCTTGTACTATGTAGATGTATAATGTATTGTATACATGTATAGAATTCGAATACCTACACATTTTAGTATCCCACGAAAAAGGTTTTTGATGTTTTTGTTTATAGGCTTTTAGTCAGCAAAATGGTTATAGTATATAAGAGTGAATAATCAAGCATTATGTGTGAGAGCAGCATATAGTAAATTGATAGGATTTGCATTTCGGTCCACTAACCAAACGTAAATTACCAACTCGATTTGGTATTTATTGCCTTTAGAGTCGAAGGTCTAAAATTAAACATTTCTTCATTGAAATTTTAGAGGATTTCATCATTAAGAAATCATAAACCTTTTATAGAAGAGATAATAATCGATTAACCGAACGATTAACATCATGAACAAAGAGAATAATCTTTTTTATTTATTTTTACGAAAAGTAGTAGTTAGTTAGTTAATATCCATTTCCTAATCTTTGGTGAAGCCAAACATTTAAAAAGATTTAATTTATCATTTTTGAAACATCAATTTTTCCAAAACAAAAAAAAATTGATTTATTTTTTCTCAAAATTTTGTCTTTCGTTTTTCAATATTTGGCAGAATTTAAAGTGAAATTTTTTTTTTTTTTTTTTTTTTTTTTTTTTTTTTTTTTTTTTTTTTTTTTTTTTTTTAATAATACAAATTCTATATACTACTGAAATAAATCAGCCAAGTAGAAGACTTAGCAGTATTTTATTGGACTTGTTGAATTATTGATTCAATATAGCTTTTAACGGCCTTTAGTCCATGAAAATTTTTGGCGTTTCGTCCCGGCGATCTCACTTGGACTCATCAGTTGACTAGTGCGGGCCTTGTCAATACTGGAAATTGCGTATTGACAAGGCCCTCACTAGTCAACTGATGAGTCCAAGTGAGATCGCCGGGACGAAACGCCAAAAATTTTCATGGACTAAAGGCCGTTAAAAGCTATATTGAATCAATAATTCAACAAGTCCAATAAAATAGTGCTAAGTCTTCTACTTGGCTGATTTATTTCAGTAGTATATAGAATTTGTATTATTAAAAAAAAAAAAAAAAAATCTTCGTATATAAACATTGCCAGGCCACGGGCACAAAAAACTTCTAGCTTTAATGATTAGGAATTCTAATCTGGTTAGATATAGTTCACACTGGGTATTCACCATGAAATCTATGTAAGATGAACTGAACTTAATGGAAATTGCGTATTGACAAGGCCCTCACTAGTCAACTGATGAGTCCAAGTGAGATCGCCGGGACGAAACGCCAAAAATTTTCATGGACTAAAGGCCGTTAAAAGCTATATTGAATCAAAATTTCGTTTTACCTCCAAAAATACACACATTTTCACCACTTTAGCAGAAGAACAACTTGAAAAAAAAACACTACAATCTTGAACGAAAAAGGGCGATCTAAAGTAAATTAAAATATGAAATGAACTACTGATCGTTGTGCTTAATATCACGATTTTTTATTCGATGATGTCAGTTACTTAACTTAGTTCAATCCAAAAATAATTAAATAATTGGTTTCCAAAAAAGAATTTAAAAAATGAACATGCACATTCCTTCATCTTTATTTGTTTATTTATTTTCAAAAATCCAATTTTGTTTAATTGTTTTGTTTCTAAAGTCAATTTTATTTTTTGTTTTTCGAATTGTATTTTTTTATGTTTTTATATTGTCAGATTAGAAATATTATTGTCTAGGTTTTGAAAAATGTTAATGAAAAATGTTTTAAGTATTCTATCTATTGTGGATTTTTTTCTATTGGGACCCTTTTTGGGGCACCCTTTAAATTTTTCCAGCAACAACACTGCATCTGGTTTTTTAAAAAATTAATATTTTTATGAGTCTCAAGTCTAAGGTAGTATTTTGTGAGTTCAAAAATTAACATATGCAAAACATATACGAGGAAATTAAATTGAAAAATTCGTAAAAATCAACATAATTCGAGATTAATTTACTAAAAATATCTACATAAATTGTTTTGAGGGCTAAAAAAAGTACACACCATCTGCTTACTTCAACAAAGTTTAGTTTTTGAGTTTTAAAAAAATCTAAATCAAAGGAGCGGTTTTTTCCTAAACCAGTTTTGTAAAATTTTTTAAACATTTACGAGACAATTAATTGGTACACCATTTTTTAGTATTTATTGATGTTGAACTAGAAATTAAATATCAATATCTACATACACGTTTTGAAATTTCAAATTTTCAAAAAAAAAACAAAAGAATATTTGTAATTTTTATTTTGAAAATTTTTTTATGCAATATGGTTTTAACTTGTTTCAAAAAATTTATTTAAATCGGTTATACTGATAATGAGATCCAGAAATAAAAAAAAAAGGATTTATGAGAGGTCTACTGTTGATAATTGCTATCTGTAAACTTTGTTTTTTGGGTATATGATAGACCGTTCTAATATTAGTAATCAGAGCAATTTAAGTCAAAACCAAAGGAGTTATTTTCAAGAAAATTTATACTTTTTGTAACGGTTTTTAAAAATTTATATAGAATTTTGACTGTAAGAAGACCACGCCACGGCGGCGATTCAACCCGATAATCATCGTCATTCAAAATAAAGAAAGTAATGATTTAACATGATGATCATGGCGCGTCAACATGATGAGATTCGGTATTTTACATGATTATCATGTTTATTCAAAATGCTGATCAGTGATGTTCAAATTCATGTAAAAAACTTTTTTTACCTTTTCTACGTTTAAGTAGGTAAGTAAATTGGTAAAAAAACGTAAAAATCGCGTAAAAAACGTAAAAAACTCGTAAAAAAAGTAAATAAGAAGTAAAAAAAAGTAAATTACTGAGAAAAAAGAGAAAAAATGAGAGAATTGTCACTATCTGTCAAAATTTAAGTAAATAAAGAAAGTTTGCAGTCATTCAAGTAAGTTGAATTGCTTATAAAGTGCCAAAAATAGTATTATTAAGGCTACTTCCTTTTTTAATTTGGATGGTTGAACGGGTAGTGTCAGATTAGGCAAAATCTTTTTATTGAAATCAAAAGATAAAACAATTAATTAAAGCATTTTATACTGACGGAAATGGATTAGAAAATCTGTTTTTATAAACATATCGAAAAGAAAATGAAAACGATGCTGATCATCGCGATTCACCATGGTGATCGTGGTAATTCAATATGATGATCATCATCATGATTTAGCATGATGATAGTATTGAATAAACATGATGATAGTAATGATTTAGCATGATGGTCGTGGTGATTCAACATGAAGATCGAAGTAATTTAATATAATGACCATGGTAATTCAACATGATTATCAAGGTGATTAAACATGATGATCGTGGTAATTCAACTTGAAATCATTTAACATTTCATGTCATTTCAACATGATCCAATATTTATTTCCCTTATACAGAAATCATGTTAAAATAATACGAATTCGAATGCTCGATGAAGCAAAACGTGTTGAATCATTATTGTTTTTGTTGATTTTACCTGTTTTTTTCCTGTGTGGTTGTTTGCCTTAAAGGGAAATTTTTATCATGTTATCAAACGTATTCTGAAATTCCAGCCAATAAAGGATATAGTAATTAACATGCAATAATATTATATTTTGTGGAAGAAATCATGTATGCAAATTTTCTTTGGACTAAATAAAAGCGCATAAGGAGTGTATGAGTAATGTATTCCAGACATTGAATTGTTTCCTTTTAACATGTGTTTAAATTTTGATGAACAGTTTGAATAACTCAAAGATTGATAAGTCGAATTAAGTCGAATTTTTTTTTTTAAATAAAGCAAAAAAATTTAAAACTTTGGCATACAACACCTACCTAATTTATTTGAATTTTTCAGGAGAATCTCTCTTCGAGAAAATCAAAAAATAAAAAAAAAATGCTTCTATGGGCGGTACAATTTAAGACCATATAGCTATCGGAAATTTTATTTGCACCAGAAGATAGCCTATACCTACAAAAATTATTGAATATTTTTTAGAAAAATCTGCTGAGCCATTTTTTGAGAAAAATTAAATTTTCCAAAAATGCTAAAAAAAAATCCACAAATGCACCACTACTTTATTATGTCGTCCTAAACAAAATTTTAAAAAATGTCTCGAAGGAATGTCCAAAAAACGATAGATACCATGCTTAAAAAAAAACAATTGACCCATGCGTTTAGGCTGTAGAATGGACAGACAGACGGACGGACGGAATTGCGAAACCCACTTTTTTCGTCGATTTTTTTTCCCCGAAACACAATAAGTACATTGTTATTGTAGAATGTGATAAAGCAAGTTAAAAGGTGGTAAGTAGGTAGTTCGTAGTTAAGCAACTCAACAAATATTCAAATCAAATAAGTTTTCAAAAAATGTTTGCATTTTCAATAAAAAGTGTTCACACTGCTTCCATAACTATGCCATATTAATAGATCACAACTATGTACATAACCTTCTCTTTATTGTCTATAATGCTAAGCCGAATATATTGAACAGAAAAAAGTGTATAGTAACAGTCCGACCAAATCTTGTACTTTATTTCTCTTGGATCTGACTACAAATCCGACTTATACTAGAATATTTGTAGATTCTATTACCAAATTGTATGCACAAGCAATTGATTCATCCCCCAGAGCAACAAAATTTAATCAAATGTTATATGGCGCCATTATATCTTCCGCTTCACAAATACATCAACAACTAAGCTGATCTATTATTTATTGATAAGTATATGTATTATCTGCCTATTCGTCATCTTAAATCTATGTTCACCCACACACCGCCCTGACAGGCACCAAAAATCTTTTTGTTTTTTTTTTCCCGTCTTGATGTTTGCTTATTGTAAACAAGTCACGAACAACCACTTATAATTGAAAGGATTAAGTCTTTTTTTTTGTGCGTTATTTTATTTTCCACAACATCACATTCAATCGAAAATGTAAATCTTTTTCCAATAAATATTCTGTTCATGATTTGTTTTTTTTTTTTAGCCTTTTTTAAGGAATAAGTATAGCTATTGACTTTAAAATAAGAATTTGGTTTATAGGTAACAAAGCTATTGTAAAATTCTTTTATCCTTTAAGCACATGAAATTTAGTTTTATATTTTTATAAACTCACACTGTACAGGGCAAGTAATGGTTTCATGTAAAAAATTATTTATGTTTTGATTAAACTCAACATTAAGCTTATATAACTTTTTATGCCCGCAGGATTTGGCAATGGACTTTTTAGCCAGTTCTTTGTATGTCAAAACAAAGATAATTACGTTTAAAAATCTTTACTTGGATTTTTTTCTGAACTTAGGAACATGTTTTTGTTTTAAAAACCTATATGTACTGTACATCCGAAACTTGATATTTCTGACGTGACTATTAGGTATATTCTAACGGTGGCTCGTATGGAAAAAGTGTCATAATATGTATTTTCAATTAAAAATATGTAATATGACCTTTAATTCGGGTAGTTATAATTATTACTCAAAAATTTCGAATTTTGAGAGGGTAAAGCAAAAAAACCGGTAGATATATGATGTTAGTAAAAAGAAAAAAAATTGTTGATGCTTTTTCTTATGGAAGGTAACATAGTCCAAAAAATTTTTAAAACAAAAGCTAAGAAGTTAGATGTATATAGTATATTAGACTGATTCAAAAAAATTAAATTGTCTCCGATTTTCAATGCCATTAGCTTTTTAGTTACCCTGGGCTTCCACAGGAAATAATTCATTTCAAAAATTGAACAAGCAAGAGATATTTCCAATGGAGGCCCCGAATTTCATGAAATTACAGATTTCATGAAATCAATGTCTTCATTTTTTTCATACCATCGCAGAAGAAATGAATGAAGAAATAAAAAAATTGGTGGCACAAACGGCTCATGAAGAACCAGGGCCTAGCGACTTACAACTCTCAACCATTCCTGTATGCATGTCTGCAGGAATGAAAGGGACCTACAGTTTATTGCCGAATCCGAACAGCTAAGGTGAGCGGCACTTTTCTATGACAAGAGATACTCTTGGAGGATTTGTCACTTCCTCGCAGTAGCTCAGAAAACAAACTTAACGTGGAAGCGGCTGGTATTGAACCCCAGACCTCTGGCATGACAGTCCAACACACTAACAATTACGCCACGGGCTACTACGGGCTACGGAATGAAGAAATAATTTGACGTTTACTTCCTCACACAATACGTGTGCTTTGACCTTTACATGTGGATTGAGGAGTTGACTCGAAATTTTTAGGTGGTGTATTTTGTTCGTCTCTATACTCAATTATCAAATTGAAGCGTCGACGTCAAGTTGTTCTCTCTTAAGCGGGTTGATTGCAAATGAGTTTTCATAAAATAATTTGCCCAGCAATACAAATTTCTGAAATTAGCAATAAAATTAGGTAAAAAATAACAATTGCTTGTGGAGGCGTTGGGGTTAGGATGTCGAAAAAAATAATAAGCCTGGTAAAATTTCAGCCGTTTAGATTAATATTTAGAGGTCACTCATCGCAAATTTCTTTTCTCAATACAAATTGTATGGGAAGTTTTCTTTTGTTTACTTCTTTGTTTTATAATTTTACAACCGGTTATCGAACGAAAATGATTGAAACGTATTTTTAATTAGTGTACTCCTCCCGATGTTATTGAAGGTTTAAGTGAATGGTTTATCCCACAGTTTTTTGAATTCACTGTTGAAAATATCAGCTATAATAAACATTTTATGAAAAAAAAAACATTATAAAAACAACACAACTTCTTATCAAGTTAATTTTTATGAAAAAAATCCTTCAAATTGATTTCTAAATGAACCGAAAATTACGACAAAAATGTGCAATTTTATAATTGTTTATTTTTTGACTTTTTTCTTTGCCTTAAATAATTTTTTTCTTAAACAATGGTTTTATTTCAACATTAAGTATACAACAAGTATTTAAATTGTACGTTATAGCTGATAATTTCCACAGGGAATCCAAAAACTTTGGAATAAATCATCTCCTTTAACCTTCAATAACTGTAACTGTAAGCTCGTATTAAAAAAACTTTCTAAACATTTTTGTCAGAAATATTACACTCTCTTTAAAATCAGCACAAATTATTTTTGAAAAATTACAATATTTCTGAGTTAAAAGCAAAAAACCAGTATTTTTGAATTAAGTACAATTTTTTTAAACATTAATGTTGATAAGTATAAAAGATGAACATATTATAAGATCACCAACTGTTTTAAGGTTAGCCAAGTTCAGGCTTGAGTGTGGTGTGTGATCATGCTTATGCTTTATGCTTAAAGGTTTTTCGTTTAAAATTATTCTTAAAGTTTTTTTTTATTTTTCCATAGAAGTACATATTTCCTAAAATAGCTTATGGAACGTGAAAAAGCCTTGTCATAATTGGGCCACATACGAGTATTATAAAATATCTATACTATTAGATTTTCTTTTTGATAAATATTTTTTTTTCGAACCAAATAATTCGTCTTAAATAAAAAAAAAATAAAATAAAAATGCGTATGAAAACCGTAACGCGTTCGCTAAAGAATTCAATTCAGTCTAAAAAAGGACGAAAAAGGATTTGTAAATTCGTAAATTGAGGTGAAATCGGAAAAAAAGTATACTATATTATTTTCTTGCGAGCTTATAGGCATTTACCTTAAAGTAAAATAAAATGAATATAAAAACAGTCACACGGGAATCCTAGCAGAAAAATATATGTATCTACACATTTTTTTATTTTATAACAAAAGGATCGATATGGAGGTAAAAAGAAAAAGGATTAAAGCGACAATCCTTTCGGGAAATAATTTTTTTTTGTTGTTCAGAATCCCCTAAAGGATAATGGCAGAACATTATGCAAACATTTTATATCCTTTGTTCTTCTCGTTCATGTTGAAGTATGCATACTGCGGTTCTTTTTGGATTTCCATCGATGCGTAGGTTCGTCCTTGTTTTATTATTATGCTGCGTTAAAAAAAAAAATATTTTTGAATTCTTAAATTTACATACATTTATTATAGTTAATTTTTTTTTTCAGCGACGACCTCATACACAGAATGGAAATTCGTTAAAAGTCCTTATTTCGGTGTGTTCCAAAGTTATCCTTGCTTTGGTCAGTTTTCTACATGATTGAGAAGTGTAAATCAAGTAATTTGAGCCTTTTGTCAAAAAGCCATAAAAAAAAGGCAGAGTGCTTAAAAATTCCATCTAGGTACCTGAACTCTGATTTTCCACCCATATCGATTGGCCAGGACTTGCTGGAAAATGTCGTTCCTTTGATGTGCAGTTGTATTTGTGTTTGTGTGTGTGTACGTATGTATGTGTGTGTGGAGATTTTATTTGCATTTACTTCATTCATGTAGGTAGTTATGTTTTTTTTTTTCATTGATATACCTACATACCTGCACAAAATAAAACAAAAATTTAAAATTGTTTCAAACTTCGAACCCATTTGGCGTTGATATTCAAAAAATAAAAAACAAATGGCAGGAATTTTCTGTTGCACACTATCGCACCCACAACCTCGCACCCATACCCACGCACACACGAAAAACGTGTGAATAGAGAATAAGCATTGTTAAAGCTAATGGTCAAAGTCGTTATCCTTAATGGTTTTGGGGGGTGCCAAAAGGACAATTTGTTAGGATTTTATTTCAATGAGAGTGAAATTGAAAGGGACACGTAATAGGAGATAACTACTCCTATATACTAATGCGAAGTAGGCATGAGATAAAGTTTGTTTCGTTTGTGTTTTTTTTTTTTTTTTTTTTTTTTTTAGGGTCAAAAGATACACTGAAGCTGAAGCAATTAGAAGTTAGAATGGAAGCTCCAAGTGTCCCAAAACTAATGTCGAAAGGTCGTAAAAGTGCTCTTTGATTACCTTTTGACAGTTTTATATTTAAGGATACCTATACAGAGCATCAGGAATTTTGTTGGGCCTTAACAGCAGGTTTTTAATGTTTTTAAATGTAAAAGGTTTAGACATTATTGTGAACCGTGAACTTTTATTCAATTATATCAGGAATGTTCCATTCTTAGCACTTTCGGCACTCTAGGGCAAAATGAAAACTTTTGAAAGAAATAATAAAATAATAATAATACAATACAATTTTATTAATGTAATTGTGTTTACAGTTAACTTGAGTAAGCAATTATTTGGCAATTAAGATACAATCAAATAAAGTTTAAAAAGTTCCTTCTCTAAACTATAAATTTTTGCTGATGTAGGTAAAATTTTGAGGTAAAACAAATTTAACAACTGAATGGAAGAGTTAAAAAATAAGTTGAGGGTTCAAAAACTTATAGAATAATAATAAAGATTTTTATATACAAGCCAATATTGCCAATATTATTTAATAGAAATAATATTTGTAAGAAAAGAGGACTAAAGGTACTCGTATAAGGATCAAAATTAAATTTAAAAAAAAATACCTACGAATGGATCACAGAAACTTGCTCAGTGGTCAATATATGGTTAATGTATCACATAAAGATAAAAGGCGAGTTGTATAACCGTGGTTCAATATTTCGCTGACTTCGGTAGATTAACTGAGATTCAACTACTGCTCAAAGTTTAAGTATTTGATAAAAGCCAATTAAATGCCTGAACCATGACTGGAATTTATATAGTCCACCGATATCAACGTATTTAAGTTTCTAAACCATTTTTAATGGTTGAATAAAAATTAATGAAAAAATTAATCTAAAAAGTAAAGGGTATCTATTAAAAAATCGATTTAACTTTAACAAAATCGTCAGAGCCAATAAAAAGCTATAAAGTTGCATAACTTGAAGGCATGTCAAAACCATATTTCCGTTCTATGAATTTTTTGCGAAAACCTGTAACCCATTTTTTATAATAACACGGAACTCTCGATAATCGTTCAATTTTGGACGATGAAAATTTCGGGGTGGTAAGGAAAAAGCCACCATATTGAAACAGCTGGTTATTTTGTTTTCATGTTAAAACTCGCCTGAATTTTATTTTGTAACAAAATGACCAATTAAAAATTTTTAGAAAATAAAAATACCTACAAATTGAGATACTAACGATCTCTGGGACTTTTTTCATCTTTAAGTTATAGCTTGGCAAAGTTCACATGTGTCTATAATGTGGTTGAATGGAATGTTAAGCTTTAAGACATCCTCTCGTGTGGTATTAAATACACCAAAACTTGACAAATTTGTAGAGAATGGCTGGTGAAATATCTTTGTCCAATATTATTTTTCAAGATTGTAAAATTTTTCATCAACTTTTGCATTTTGAAAACCGAAAATCACATTATTGGTCGATTAAATAACCTTTCTAGTATGAAATTTTTTACCCCTCCTCAAAAATTTTTAAAATGCGTAGCCTGATATTGTGGCTTAATTTAAAGACTCCAACCTTGAAGATTTGAATACTAGGACGAAAGTTATAGCCAACAATATCACTCAGTTTTGAATTATTTTTCATAATTTTTCAATTCAGAAATAATTCAAAATATAGCAATATAGTTGGGTTTCGAAGCTATAACTTTCGTCCTAGTAGTCGCATCTTCAAGGTTAGAGTCTTTAAATTGAGCTAGAAAAACAGTTTACATTTTTGGGGTGTAAAAAATTTCGTACAAAATTGTTAGAGCCGTTTTTGAGAACATTTGAAAAAAAAAAAAACGAAGTATTTGTATGGCTCAATCGAATTTCCCCTCTAGGGAATCACATAAAAATGCTGTTTGCCAAATTTTAAGAAAATTAACCAATTGGCCCATCCATTTAAGCTCTAGTCCAAATAACAGTTAACGCGTGGAAGCACAGACCAACACGGGCAGTATGATCCAAAACGGACTCTTTTGTTTAAAGGGCCGGCTCCGGTTCCGTCTCCGTCACCATTCTGTCCAGGCAGTTATGCGAAACCTAAAGAGCAAGTAAAAAATATGTGTTTAACGAATGTTTAACCGCTAAAAAGCGAGTTACAGATTTAGATGTTTTTAAAAACCAACCCTTTAATTTCAAATTTGACCTTAACTCAAAAATCGAAAAAATGTGTGTTATGTCATTTTCAGTTAACAAGGAAGTATAAAGCTCTGTGCATTCAAATTTTTGAGCAAAACGTGAAAGACATTTCCAAGCGCTCCTGTTTTCATAAAATCTTCTCATTTTTAGTATCTAGATAATAATCAGCACCAGTGTTGCCATATTCTTGTGGATGAATTATCATACCATTGGCTATTTTATGATCATACGAGAGGGTAAATTATCATACGGCAAAAAAAAATTTTTCACAGAACCCGTCCACAAATGAGACGAATTCCTTGAGCTCATACATGTAAACAGTTTTCCGCATTGTCACCCTGACCTTACATTGATCTTTTTATGGACACAAAATTAAGGGAAACATCTGTATAAATCCTTCTTAGAAGTTTAATTTGTGAATATTTGACAAACATTTTGTCTGTTTTCGCAAACAATATTGGAAATGGAAGGACACAAATTTTAAGTATTTTAAATTTACTCAAAAGTACAAAATTCGAAAATTTGCTATTCATTTTTATATTTTATAGAATAAAGGACGGAAAATATTATGTTTGTACTCACGAAAATGCAGACGCAATAACAAAAAGAACGACCGAAAATTTTTTTTTCGTTCTTTCTTTCTTTTTGCATAAGGCTAAGCACGCACTTGCGATTTCGATCGGGCGACTATTTAGTCGCAGGAAATAGAACACATCAGTTTCAATGTGAGTGACCGCACTTGCGACCGAGAAATCACAACGGAAATTCGTTCCATTTTTCAAGCGACGTGATTGCGGCAAAATAAAATGAAACAAATGCAATTACATGTTTCTGACCGCACTTGCGATTTAAAAATCGTAGTTGCGGAAAGAAATAAACATGCATTGGAAAATAATGGTAAAAATTTGATTTATTTTGTAAGACACAATAATTATCATACATTTTGTGTATGACAATGACCTTTAATCATACATCATATACAAAGCCTATTATTATCATACATGTAGCATAATTGTAGTAGCCGTGGCGTGATGGTTAGTGCGATGGACTGTCATGCCGGAGGTCTAAGGTTCGACCCCCAGCCTCGCCACCTATTTATTTAAAAGAAAAAACGGCTACTGCCTCTTGCGAGGAATTGACAAATCCTCCAAGAGTATCTCCTGTCACAGAAAAGTGCCGCTCGTTAGCCGTTCGGATTCGGCAATAAACTGTAGGTCCCCTCCATTCCTGCAGACACGCACACAGGAATGGTTGAGAGTTGTAAGTCACTAGGCCCTAGTTCTTCATGAGCTGTTGTGCCATCAAATTTATTTTTTTTTTTTTATGTAGCATAATTATCATACGGTTGGCAACACTGATCAGCACACACTGTGATGTGAGCGAAATTCCAATTGTTTTTTTTTCTAATTTCCGTCAGTGATGGCACTTAAATTTTTAATATCATCGATTTGGCTTAATTTTGATTCATGCGAAATACGTGCAATCCATTTAAACTTATTTTTTCATTCTTTATACTCACTCAGTTCATACGCAGCACAATCTTCCTGCTGATGAAGCAATCTCGTGGGTAGAAGAACAAAAAAACGGGATTCTATTCTCATACAATCAAATAAGATAAATAGACCATTGCCAATTTAATCGGTTGTAGTAAAATCAAAGATCTAAAATAGAAGTGTCCTGGCGTGTGTAAAACAAAATTGAACCTATTATCATAAATTTATTCATCATGATTCCTCCCTGTTGCCTTTGAATTGTTTTTTTTTTTTTTTTTTTTTTTTTTTGTGTTGGTATTTGAGACTATGTAGGTATACATATATGTATATAGAATTCCTTTTGATGCGTATTTATGGTCGAAAGTATCCCCTTAACTATTTTCGTTATAGGTCAGTCTCTAAACCGAATGGGTTATTATGATTAAATCAAATTTGTGTATTAAATGAGAAAAAAAAGGAATGAATTCCGAGGGCTTTCCTCTCTCCATCCTTTCATTCATGATGGCGTGTGGATTTTGGGGAGCAATGTTTGGTATTTAGGTATTTTGATTTTTGGTTTCTTTTTTATTTTTTGGTTTTGATGGGAGTTTCTTCAGTGCTGCTTATGTTCTATTTTATTTGAAAGTATTATGCCGGCTTATAGTACATATAATCACAAATATTTAGGTTCACAAATTTTTTGGTGAGCGTCTTTCTTTTTTTATTTGAGTGAATTTCAAAGAGAGAATTATGTTTTGTATGTAATAAGATGTAAACGAGTAGATATTGGACTTTCTTAAAATGCTACTGGCTATATGGTATAATCTTACTAGACAAGCAATAATAGAGAAACTGGACATAATACTTATATTAATCCATCCTTTGGGATCAAGGCCGCAAGGGCTTTGTTGTTTTCACTTTTCAGTTTATTCACTTAAACTAGTTTACTTTGATGTATGCAAAAAAGGACGCATTTATATATTCACTCATATTAAAAACAAATATGTATGTATTATCGGGCCTAATGTTCCATTTAAATAACAAATATACGAGAACTTTTATCGGGTTCAGTGTACGAATAAAAATCCCAGACGTAGGAAATATGCATTTATACTGAACGTTATGCTCTTATGGTTTAAAGATTCATAAAAAGTTGTTTAGACATGAAGATTAAGTTAGAAGTTATTGATTTTTAAGCAGAATTTATACATATGTATACTGTTACTTAGTACAACTATGAGCAGTTTATTTAAATGCATATCTTAATTCTTAATGGTCAGATAGTTTCAGTAATTGGTTAGTCATAAAATGTTTGTTTGTGATTTTAGTAAAAAAACTGTTGTAGTTAGTTATGAACTTTATAAGGTTAGATGCATACCAATCTAATGATATTTTACGATAAAAATGTTAAAAAGTCAAAAGTTAGTGAGTACCTAATAATAAATGTATGTTTCACATTCGTATCTGTTTAAAAATAAATATTTTAAATATTTTAAATGTAATATTAGCCGTGCTTTTTTGCAAGCCCGAAGGGAATTGGAGTTAACGTTTTAAAAACAACAACAACCAAAGCTTATTCGGGCTTTACTAAACACGTAGAACTTTCGGTGCTAAACTTCAGCACAGAGAAAAACTTTTTTTATCCGCATGAATGGAACATGTTATCAATAGTCCCCGAAGTGGTTTTTTTTTTTTTTTCAAAAAATTTCCAACGTGCTTGCAAAAAAAACACGCCTATTATTTGAACTACTCAGGCGCTACAAATAACAAAATTAGACCTTCTAGAAATAAGGCAGTTTTAGCAAAAAACATTAAAACCAGATTTTCACAATAAGGCACCAAATTAAACTATATTTTAAAGGTCTTTAAGATTTAAAGAAATATTAAATACATATTTCAGCATTTTTATGACCTGAGAAATAACAGTTTAAAACAAAAGCATTTTTTTTTAAGTGTTTAAGTACCGAGAGTTTCCGAAATAAGGCGATTCTAAGTAAACTTCATCCGGTTTGGTTGGGGATATTTTTTGTTAGATTTGCATTGAACCAGATTAATTCACAACGGAGCCGAAAATTTGACCGAAAATTAGAAAATTCGAAAGGCAAATGCAGAAAATAGTAAAAACGTCTTAAACTTTCAAACTTTCTTAATTAGTTTTTTTTTCATATGCGCATAACTCGGCTAAGGCTCATCAAAATTGGATGGGGATTTTTTTCTTGGATTTTTATTGAACCAGATAAACACACTACGGAGATAAACATTGGAAAATTAGGCCAGAAAAGTCGTGATAACAATAAATCACATATGTACTTTCTTAATTTATTTTTTTTAGTTCGAGCGGTGTTTCTATATTGGCGATAGATACGTAGTGCATCAATACAGAAGCTTATTGCGAGAGTCTATTAAAAATAGATTATTCAAATAGACTTAATTTATACTGTTGTTATATTAGAAATCTTATCGTTAATATTTTTCTATTTGATTATTTCAAATGTGTATTGATTCTTTTACTCTGAATAGACTCTCACAATAAGGCCAATAGTGCACAAATTATTGCTGTTGTGTTTTTTTTATTTTAATTGAGTATTTTGAATTTTTTTATCCAATGTGTATATAGGTATCTTTTTGTTGGATTCGTTTCGTATTGAAACAGGTAAGTACACTACGAAGCTGAAAGTTGAATAATTTGCCCGGAAAAGCATGTACATCGTAAAACCCATACTTTATGAATTGGGCTTTTGTTTATACGTACATAATTCGGCTGAACATCAACCGATTTTTATAGAAAGGGGCATTTATAATTTAATTAGTCTTTTTAAAAAAGTATAACTTATTTGATTCTATATTGATGTAAAATTAAGGGTATAAAATTATATAGGTATTTGTGGCACTTAGAAAAAAATTGTGCGACGAGTATGTGACCTGTTTGTCAGTGAAAAACAAAAAAATGTACGTGCCAAAGAAATTAATATTTTAAACAACAAAACTCTTAACTCACATAAAGGCATATTTTGGCTTAAGAGGAGTTTGTTATTCAAAATATATCCAATTACATAAAATGAACTGTAAAGCTGTGATGTACAGATTTTTAAGTCTAACTATTGTATGCTTATAAAAAAGTACGTATACGCTACAGTGACTCCTCGAATGCTTATTTTGTATTATTTATTTTAAAGGGTCTGTAATGTTATACATAGGAACTAAAATAGATTACAAGATCCCAAAAAAATATAAATTTAAAAATTTATCAGTGTGTAACACGTTTGGCTATATTTTTTTAAGGGTCACAACATTTAGTTATTTCCTTCTTCACCTGATGGTAAATCCTCTAGAAGTAAATATTAATTTTTGTTTGACTATATATTCCAGTTGGAATTCATAGCGCAGACATCATATAAGTACCTATATATTTCAAATTATTTTATTATGTGTCCTTATATAGCTTAAAGATAAAATATATTCGTCTTTAATTCAGTATTATAAGTGAAAGATAAAAGACAGGATAAAGCAGCTAAGAAAAACCAAAATTTCTTATTTTTTTTTACTTCAGGATAATTTGCTGCAATACTTCTACAAAATCAGGTTCAGGTCAGAAAAATGTCTGGCTCTAACAATAACTTTTCTACCTATCATCAAAACATTAAAAACCTTCCAAATATACATATTTTTTTTCATTTTCTCAGAAACTTACAATAAAAAAAAATATAAACTCGAATAAATTAAATTTTTGCCAGACAGCAACATACTTATTGGTAGAGAAAAATCAGATCATCCTTTGAGCTTTTTTAAATTACTTACACACACATTCCCTCCTCCTCCTCCCCCCCCCCCCCAAAAAAAAAAAAACACCCAGAAAAATAATGGCATTCCTTTTGCAAAATATAATGATATTCAGTATAAAATAATATAAATCCAATTTATCTCATGCTATCACACAGAATCGCACAGAAGCAAATTCCATCCCAACCCAATAATAATACCCCAGGCACTCAATCAGATACCAATAATCGAAACACACACCACATCCACTGATACTGAATTTAAATTGCAAAATAGAAATATACCTACACATAAAATTGCACCCAACCGAATTTTCATTCAATCGGGAAAAGTCGAAAATATCTAAAGCTATAGGTATAAAAGTCTACACACGCACACACACAACAAACACATAAAACACATTAACCCACAAAAGTAGATACAATGAAGTTAATACGACCGCTTTTTATATCTTTGTAGTAGCACAAAAAAAAAAATAAAACAAGAATAATAGTAATCCTTGAATGGAAATTCGAAAAGAGGATGCTCTATTCCTTGAACCCTTGAACGTGACGTGAAACCAGCTCCTGCCAAAAAAAAAAAAAAATAAATAAACAACCAAAAATCCTTTATCCTTATAATGGGACTCGAGTGTGCTCTATTAAATTATTGAGCGTTGCGAGTGCAGTAAAATACGATATAATATAAAGTATCTCCAAAGCACCCCAGAAGGATATCATTTTTGTATACTTTTTATCATTTTTAAATACTATGGTTCTGACATCCTTCGGAGGCAAAAATTGATTTTCATTTAATATTATGTAGATAAATGGGTCTTTCTTGATTTCTGAGAAAATTGTATTTTTCATATAAATGTATGTAAGTTACAAAAAATAAGATACACAAAGAAACTTAATACAAAAGACACCAAAGAAATTGCTAGAGGTCTTCCAAACAGGATTATTAACATTTCTTAAATTTGAATGCTCAAAGGAAGAAAGGCGACAACCGACAAATGTGATTCTGAAAAATTATTATTTTAAATGTATTTGAAATTCCATACAGTTTATTTATAAATCTGAAGAAAAAACTATACTTAAACAAAGGATATAGATTAGATTAAGATATGCTCTTGTACTCACATCAGGTGCGCCTTATTGGTCGTATAGGCATGAATAAATTGTTTTTTGGTAAAATTGTTCCTTAAAAGATTGCCTATACATAGGTATATCTGATGCAGTGTTTGGAATTTTGTTTGGCCGTAACGTAACAGAAATAGAGGTTAGTATAAGGGATTGTATATTTCTATGCATAAATTGAATATGTATGGCTTTGAGTTTGCTTTAGACCCATTGACCCAGGTGGTTTCATTTCAAAATTGAATAAAAGCAAAAAGTCCAGTTGATTTGTGCTAAAAAGTGTGACTTGTTCTGGGATGAAATAAATTGGCTTCAGGAATTTATTCTCTACGAAACCTCTCTTAGTTTTGTTAAATTAGGTTAAAATGGTTGTCATCAAGAAAATCCTGCTACACTTGGACACTCTCCCTCTCTTTGTCAAAAGAGGTCCATTTACAGCACCGAGCGAGATACATTTGGCAGTTACATACATTACCACCCAGAAGTTTAATAATCATCAGTTCTTAAAGTCTTCTATAAGGCAATCAGTGTAGATATAATATCCTGAAAAAAAAAAAAAATTACTAGACTTGCATCTTCGTTCAACATTCTCCTTATTCTGCTTTTTCTAGGACAGTCATCATTTTATGCACTCAAGTGTTTTTGAGTGTTTTGTCTGGAACGGCAAGATACACATTACACACAGTAACTGGCACTTGGCTGGACAAAAGATAGTGAATGAAGGTACCTATACTACAAAGTAGATGAGGCAATGAAAAATGTTGATAACAATAATGGAATCCTTTGCTTTGCTTGTTTACTGAGTGGAAATTAAAGGAGACAATCTATACATTCTACCTTATATACCTACAATATGTCCAAGTCCAATGCCTGGTGTAGAGTCATAACGATCGTCTTTGGCATCTCCGTCGTCGTCGTTATAAAAAATATAACGACGACGACGTATATCCTTGTGGATGAACATCGAACAACACACAAAAAAGTCTTGAAATACAGCAAATTGGATTTAATAAAGTTGTCGACTTTATGATGACATAACAATAGATCTTCAAGGATGTGGAAGATATGGTTGCGGAACGCAACGGATGCATGACTTCAAGCTATACTAACTTCTAGTTAGATGAGTCGATTTTCTAAAACAAGAAAACTCACACGGGAACAAGTTGATATGATGTAATTCTATTTTATTTAATAGACTTTTCTTTTCTTTGTCTATAGAGTGAAAGAAGTTAAACTTAAATGGAAGATATGAGAGAGAACGAACACCAGAATTGAAACCAATGACGACGCGACAACGGACGGTCAGATTTGAGTAGAACTTAATATCTATCAACTTGATGACACTTCCAGCTTATGTAATAAAAAATATTTTCTATTTATAGTTTTGTGAGATTATAGTGATTAGATCTTGTTTGGTTGGGTGGGTTCACATTGGAAGCATTCTGCTGATCAATGTCTTCGTTGGAGGGCTTTTGAAAAGATGAAATTCGATTCGAAAACCGTCATTTTATGCTCATAATTTATAAGATTGTACCTAATAACTTCAAAAAAATACGACCCTAGGAGATTTTGTTGGTAGGTAAAGATTTTTACTTATTAGGAGTTAAAAGCAAGTACATCAAGATAAAGAATAGAGAAAATCGCTGGGGTCATCGTTTCGTGGAGCATTTTTTTTTGAATATATTTTCCCCTTTCTTGACAACCTTTGAATTTTTTTACTGTTTCGTTTTAAAAAAAACCCGAAATATTATTACTGTGATGACAAAGAAATCCAAGAAAATGGTTTTTGTTATATCATAACGTGTCGGTTTGTTTATCTGTGCGTATTTTGAGTCTATTATCTAGTCTTAAGAGCGTAAAGGTGTGAATAAACATTTAATTCTAATCTGGTTTAAGTAAATCTAGAATTTTTCTTCTGATTATTTCTAAATAAACTAGCTGACCCGACAGACGTTGTCCTGTTGCTAAACTTCAAAACACAAGATTATTTTTCTTGCTCGTAATATGTAATTATTGAGAAACACTATATTGAAAATATTTTAAAGTTTGAGATTCCAACAGTAAATTACAGGCTTAAATTCGAAGTACATATTAGAAGTCCATCTCTTAGCTTAAAAACAGTCCAGAATCAAAAAATATCCTCCCAAAACAAATACTATAATTTTGTTTTACTTTGCCAAATAAAAATAAAATAATTAAATTTGATGGCACAACAGCCCATGAAGAACTAGGGCATAGTGACTTATAACTCTCAACCACTCTTGTGTCTGCAGAAATGAAGGGGACCTACTAATATGAGCGGCACTTTTCTATGACAGGAGATACTCTTGGAGGTTTTGTCGATTCCTCGCAAGAGGCAGTGGCGGTTATTTTTTGTTTTTAATTATTATGGTGGCAAGGGTGAGGATTGATCCTAGCGACTGCCGGCATGACAGTTCATCGCACTAACCATCACGATATGGCTAATAATTTACCCAAATTAATTTACTTTAAATAAAAATTAAAGTCACTTTGTCAAAATTAATTCTTTTTCCATTTTTTTTAATTCATACCTTTAATGACGATTTAAAATTTAATAGAGACTGAACACATTTGGGCTTTGTTATTTAGTTTCGATTTTTAAATTGAGCTTGGTATTGTAATGCATAATTAAATTATAGGGCTTAGGTCTTTACAATGACATCCTAAATTTCAATAACTTTAAGGGATATAGTAAGCAAAAGCCAGCTTGCTTTACACACACTGAAATTTGTATTTTTTCTCTACTATCTACTCTACTATCATTTATTTTATGTCACCTAACAAAAATGCAGCAAGGTTTAAATAAGTAATATGTGAGTATAACGGTCAAATGGCCGAACAGATCTTAATCAAATTTGATGTATTGATAAAAGGTTATTTTTATATACCTATGCATACAATAAAAAAGACAAAAAAAAAAATGGTCAGTATCAAAGAAACTTAAGTTAATACATATTATTTAAAAAAAGACAATCAATTTCGTTTGAAAACAAATCAAATTAGTTTGAATTTAATTTAATAGTTCAGTTGAATTAGGTTTTAATCTAACCTAGCAGCGTTCTTAGCACTTTTCGTTACTTTAAAGCAAAATCATTTCTCATAAAATCTGATTTTACAGTGAATATAAAACTTTTGTGGCCCCAAAGAAATATCGTGGAGAGGTCAAACAGCTTTGTTGATTTTTCTAGTGAATACCGCAAAATTACGCCTCAAATAAATGTCATAGGTAATTTATTTTATCTAAAACACCGTCAATAAAGAATGGTTCACTGGGGTGTATACGTACTTTTTTTATTTAATCGATTTTTTTAAACAGATTTTCCTCTTTTTTAGTTTGTACATTCTACGCTCGTTTATTTAAATTCTAATATTATATTTCAAGTTATCTCATAGTTGCTTAATTTCTTACACTATGATTTAAAAATGAATATTATGCTTTATTTCAGATTTATAAGAATTAAACAAAATTTATTTATCTAAAAAGGTCGGCAGTTGGTGTGTTGAAAGTAAACAAAATTAATATTCGAAAATTGATTAGATTTTCAAAGGATATCCCAAGAAAATCCAAAATATCTTCCTTTGAACAAATATGTTCTATAATTCCCAACGCAACACTAAATAACTAAGCATTATCAGCGTTCGAACGGAACAATGTTTAATAATTTTTCGAGACTCATAATACATAAAATGAAAAAAAAAAAAAAATAAAGGGACAAGTATGGATCCCTGGGGAACACCACTGTTTTTTTTTTTTTTTTTTTTATGAAAAATGAGATTTTTTTAGAATTAAACTCTGCTGTTTACATCAGCAAAGAAGTTATACAAACGGGTAAGCATTTCACAAAGTGTAGAATTGGAATGATTCGCCATGTCAAACACAGCATAATCACTATCAATATAGATTCCCGTTTATCCTCTAAAACTTATTTTTTTAACTCAGTAAATAATGCATTCTTCTTGTTACAAATCCAAATTTGGTTCATGTAAATATATTTTCGTGTTCAAGAAAAGTATTAATCCGGCCTTTGAATAATTTTCGTATTTAAATTGACCTTAATTCATTTTCTCAGGAAGTTTTATGATTTGGTAGAATTTATGCCATTTTCCGTTGTGTAGGAAATTTTTTTGTTAATATGATTAAATTGATTAAATATGGCAAAAGAAGTTTCAATAAAGATGGTTTCATTTCATCCATTTCTACCAAATTCTCACGAGATATACATAATAGTAAAATTGAACTGAGGAACCATCATCGTAGACAGTGGTTAAAGCTGGACTTTTTAGACATGGATTTATTCTATGTATAGGTGTTGAACTATATCAAGGTTCACGTAATATAATTGTAGAATGTTTTTTTTTTTCGGAGTAGTGCAAACAATATTGCATTTAATTATTTTTAAAATATTTAAGACAGAAGCTCAAAAACTAACCAACAAATACATATTTTATAAAAGGTCACATATTACACATATCGTCGGTTCGGAAGAAAAATGACACAACTCAACAATTGAAATTTTTGAGCTAACATTGCATTTTCGTGTATAAATGAAAAGCTATCAATTGGAAAAATAACAGACTCTACTACAATATTTATAACTTAATGAGCTATTGTGTGGTCTTGATATTTTAACAGATTACTTAAAATTCACATTTTCAATTATTTTTCTGTTGCCTTTTTCAAAAAATGTGTTTTGTTGAGTTGTGTCGTTTTTCTTCCGAACCGATGACGCGACGATAGGTAAAACAAGAAAATCAATCATAGAATTATTTTTCTGGTGGTTTCGACTTTTGTTTTGTACTTTTGTCGTTAAAGGTATCATTACTTTGGTAAATCAATATAATGCAGCTACATTATAGTTTTAATTACAAGACCAAGTTCGTGCAATCCAGTCCTTCCTTATTTTTTAAATACTCGTTACCTTTTGCACACCTTTACTGCAATATCTACAAACTACAACGTCAATATCAATATAGTGATCAATGCAAAGAAAAAGTACCTAATATGGATACTAGGGTCTCCACATCTAAAAGAGTGTCTTTATACACACAGTATTTTTTTGTGAAATATTCAGTGGCTTACTTTATTAGAATATGCTCCACCATTAGATATATATGACGTATATTTAGTTTAAACTCTTAAAATCTAATTTTTACTTGTTTTCTTTCAAATGAGTCCTTGATTGGATACCTGCCCGAGCTTACATCCACCTTGATTAGAAATCATTAGACAATTTAATTAAATTATCGTGTTTTCTGTTTGTTTCTATTTGCCGAAAAGATAGAACACCAATATTACTCCATCATTTATTTTCAATTCCAGTTTCAATACCTTCTCCACAAATAGTTTTATGTTTCCATTTCTCCTATCATCGTGAAAATCCTTTTGAAATCTTCAGCCATCTGGCACCATGAAATCCCATTAATTCATTAAAAAAAAAAAAAAAAAACTGAGAGATTTTTACGAAAAAAAAACCCGTAGCGCAACCAGGTTCACGACATGAAGTACCTACAGTACCTCTCTTCCTTTCTGTGATGGAATAAGTTCAGGACCATCAGCGAGCACCCATCAGTGCGATTCCTTTAGATTATTGGATTTCCGATGGATGCAATGAAAGGAACATTGGATGTGTTTATTATTTGATTACCAATCGATGGTGTGAGTTGAGACAAGTAGCTCGAGAGCTCCTGTCATGATGCAGGTTATCGGCCCTTATGCCCGCAGGAGTAAGAGTATATATAGTACACAGTATCTATAGGTGTCCGTGTCCACCTGGTGTAATCGATGATGTTGGCCAAAAGGAGCAAAAGTAGAAGCTGAATTACTCATCCTGAAAATAAATAGTGGATGTGAGAAATCTCAATGTGATAGGCTAAAAGTCGGGCCATCATTCAATTTCATTGCCATTCCTGCTGAATCCATAATAAACCATCAATAATTGTCATCGATCAGTCTACATAGGATGCTGCTGGCGCCTCAACTAACACAGTGGGCGCTATGTTGAATTCAGGTTACAAAAATCAATTCCCCCTTTTTAATCTTGGTTCACCATTTTTTGCATACGAAAAGAGCAATTGATGGTTTTTGCGTTTATAACTAATTAGCAACTAACTAACAGAACAGCTAATTATTGCAAAATATTACATACTTTGTAATCTGCATTATTACAAGTTTCCTGATAACGTTATATCGTTTAATGTTTTTTTCTGTTTAAAATATTGAAGATAATGAAACTAATTTATGAAAGCCATTCCAAATTGTTGGGGATTGCTCTAGAAGGATTAGAAGTAATATTTTGTTCTACTGCTTCGATAAGGTTCTTACCAAAAATTATAATTAGATATACAGATTGATAAACTTGATACATATTACGATAATAAAGAACACGAAAGAATGGGTCCCGCAATTGCGTCTGACTGTCTGTATAGGCATGTCTGTATGTCTGTAAGACTGAATGTCTGTATGTCTGTATATCTATCTTTACCTCGAGCTACAGCCTAAGCCACTAAAACGATTTTTCTTCTTCCCCTAGAGGAGAAATTGAGAATTTTTTAAAGCTCATGCAACCGTTTATAAAGAGCTTATTTACCTCAAAAGTGGGTCTAATGTTTTTGATAAAAAATGTGTACTAAAATGCTTAGTATGGTCTGCATTTTGGGGAAAAAAGCTGCCAGAAACTGTTATTAAAGGTACCTGAGAACGGTTTTTTTTTTTTAATTTATTTTCGACTTTCTTGTTAACGGCTCAACTGATTTTGATTAAAGTTTTTACTCTGGAAGTCCTTTCAGGTCTGAATAATATATGCAAATATTACCTATCATAAAAATATTATTTTGCATTAAAAAGTAAAGTTAAATTTTTTTGTTGGAAATTTTTTTTTTTTTTTTTTGAAAACGGGTTGATAAATTTTTTTGATATAATGGTTTTAGTTCTTAAAATTCTTAAAATTAGCTAACCCATTTTTTTTTCTAAAAAATTTCAACAAATTTTAGAATACACAATTTATTTTTTAAGAAAACCGCTTCAAAGATTTTTGAAATTTGTCTTCTTCTTTATTCTGATTTTCTGATATTTTGTTATTTTATATAATTATTATTATTATTTATGTATACCTATGTACTTATATTACACTCAATCTATAAAACTCAAAGAAACTTTTACTACAAGAGCATGTTCGAGCGATCCAGGCGTGCATTTTATTTTTAAGAACATGTAAGATAAGTTGAGACAAGATTTAAAAAGTCGTATGAGAGGCGTCTATTTTCACCTGGTTCAGCGGTAGGGCAATTTTCTAAAAAATCGACTTGAAATAGAAGAAAAATTATCAAAAAAACAATGGCAATAATACTAAAGTAATGCTTTGACTTGTTTTGCAGACATAAAACCATTCTTTTTTTTTTTAAATTGTTTGAGTGAAGTCATTGAAAAATTAATTTTCCAACTCAAAATCATGACAAAAAAAATTAGGTTTCTCTTATAGGTCCTCTTTGTTTAATAAAACTGCGTATTAAAAAGTAATTCATTATAGTCCAATTATCTGGAGATCTTGTGTGTATAGTTCTTTTTTTTTTTTTGAGGTAATAGTCTAAATAAATAATTATTTATTGAATGTGCAACACCTTACCTAACAAAAAGTGCAGTATCTCTTCCTGCAGTGAGGGAGAAGGAAAATCACTTGAGCCCCTTTTAAATGAGGCCACGAGAAGCTGTTTGAAATAGTTATATCTATGGATTAATGGCGCACATAACTGTCGTTTTCGCCATTTTAAAACTAAGTACAAAAATCAGTTAGGCCACTATGCTTCTGATGGCCTCTAATAGAAACTTTACCTTACTACTTACATACCTACTTCATATTTGTTTCCAAAAGATGCCAGTTATTAGAACATAAAGCTTTGAAAAACATACCAGAAACAATCAACAGTAAAAATAATAATAAAAAAAAAAAAACAAACAAACAAATACAGGTATACATTCAAGTATTCATCCACTGAAAATGTGTCCCTCTTAAAAATTGACAAAAAAAAAAATGAATTCAGACGATGAAAATAAATACTGATGATACCTTTTGTAATTTCCGTAAATAAGAAATGATTAAAAGACCTTAAAGGAATACAATCAATTTAAAAGACAATTCGAGTGGTACAAAAAAAATACGAAATACAAAATACAAAATAAAAACAGAATTTCTCCTTGAAGTCACACAAAAAGCATTATACGGTTCAATAAGAGGAATTTGATGTAATGGAGCAGACAAATGGAATAAGAAAATAATCTAAGTGTATACTTATGAGACAGTTCTTTTCTGTTTTATGGTTCATGTCTTTTTGCACAACACACCATGTTAAAAATTCTTTATTCTTTCAAAGAGGAGATTTAACGGCATCTGTATGAAGGTTGCTTTACTGAAGATAAAAACAAAATTAAAGTGCGTGAGTGAGTCGCAAGTTCTTGATCTTGCTAGTGAAGGCCGCATAAAGACATATTGTACAGGTATTGGAATGTATTGAAATAAATTTGATTGCCCGAATTGACTGTATCATATCACAATGGAGAAGTCCGAAAATTTAAGTTTCTTCCAGGTCAGTCTGTGCAATTTTTATATTTTTGTTTTAAATATTGGATTTGGGGGAGACTAATTTGCTTCATTTATTTATTATTTATTTACGAAGGGTTCTTATAAGATTCTCAATAGAAAAAATTTGGTATTTCTTAGCTCATATAAAACGGGTAGCTGCGATACAACAATTTGCATTTTTTTTTTATTTTTTTTAAAATTTTATCGAAAAAAGCTTTCAAAATTTTGTACATACATAGTTACCTACTTAATGACCAAAGCGAAAGTAAGAAAACTGCTTTTCAGGTTTTCACAAAAAAAAAAAATTCACTACGCAGGGGGTTTTCACATTTTCTGTATTTTTTATTTTGATTTTGTCATCATGGTTTGCAATTTGGTGCTTTTTGCATGCATATTTCAAAAAATTATTGAATTTGAACTTAAAAAAAAATATTTATTTCAAAAGAAAACTTCATATTGTTAGTATCTATGTAGTTTTGACTTTTTTTAAATCTTTTTTTTCCTTGGGAAAAGTGATTTCATTGTTGCTAGCCACAAGATTAAGTTCATACGATCCAATCATCCATTTTTTGCATTATGATTTACGATACATTAAATTTAAAAAATACATACATACATATTTTGATGTTAAATTCTAGACCTGTTTTTTTCCACTGGAATTCCAAAAACATGAATTTTCTCAGATTTATGAAAATTTTCTGAACAAAATTTTAAACTTTAAAGAAAAAATAAAATGAACAAGAAAATAAAGAATGAGGACAATCTAAATTGTAGAAACGTTTTCCCGAACTTGAGTGGTCAATGGTCATAGCCAAAAAAAAAACACAAAAAAAAACTAGTGCTGCTGAAATATACATACACTCATCTATAAGATTTCTCTAGTACGCGCAGTCAAGTCGAAAAATGCACAAAGTGAATTAAGAATCAATATTATTGTACACTGTGGCGTATACGTACTTTTTTATTTCTTCAATTTTTTTTAATAAGCTTTACTATAAAAAAAGTAATACAAATTATTTTCACTATTTTAAAAATATTTAAACTTTATTATTTAAAGTTTTTATTTTCGTTTCGTTTTTGGACAAAAATTATTTAAAAAAAAATCGAATTTAGAATTCACCATTTCAAATTTCAGGACGTACTAAAGCTCCATTAACTTTTTATTTTAAAAAGCCTTAAATGACATCCGAAAAATAATATATAAAATTACAAATAAAGTTTGAGGAGGTATGGTAATAGTTAATTTATCAGTGCGTCACTTACTATGGCCCTTGCATGTCTTATTTGTAAACGTTGTCTAAATTAAGAAATCCGTCCAAGTTATAAATAAACATTTTTAAGTTTTACTCAAGTGATCAAACTTGACAGCTTCGATTACTCCGAAATACTTAGACACTGTCCTGGGTGAGAACTTGGATAAAATCTGGTCTAGATAAACTTGGAATGTAAAATGTAACATAATAAGACCCTAAGCTTTCCAGTCCTGCTAATGGGGCAAAGGCATGGACCCTGTCAAAAACGGATGAGAATCTGCTTGGGTGCTTTGAAAAGAAAATGCTTTGGGTAATCTTCGGTCCAGTAAGTATCGATGCAGTATGGAGGAGAATATTTAACAGCGAGCTTTACGGGCTTTACAGCGACGACGACCTGGTCAAGAAGCTGAAAATACAGCGGCTGAGATGGCTGGGACACGTGGAGCGTATGGACACCGACTCACCAGCCCGACGAGTCTTTGAATCTACCCCTGACGGTCTGCGCAGCAGAGGAAGACCCCACCTTAGGTTGCGCACACAAGTGGAGAACGACCTCAACCAACTTGGAGTGCGTAACGGGAGGCAGCTACCAGGGACCGAGGTGGCTGGAGGGGCTTGTTGGTTGAGGCCGTAGTTCATCCTGAGCTGTGAACGTCATCTAAAGTAAAGTAAGTAAGTAAGTGAGGGGGTCTTTTTCCACCCGTTTAGGCGGGAAGGGCAATTTTCTAAAAAATCGACTTGAAATAGAAAAAAAATTTAAAAAAACAACGGTAACACCTAAAATAGCATGTTATACCTTCTTTTATTTTCTTCTTAATATAAGTTACTTTAGTTAATAGTTTTTCAAAAATTAATTTTCAAACTTAAATTTTTAGAAAAAAAAAAAAAATAAAAAAAATTGTGTTCAAACTAATTTGTTTTCAAAATTTTATGTTCTTAAGTAATATTTTCGTGTTTAATATTCAATGCTAAAAACAAGATGTCAAAATATATTCCAGTTTTTAATAAAATTGAAAATAACTAAAGTAAGTTTTCTTTGAATTTGACTTCCATCGGTTATTTTGTTGCTTCAAAGATTTTGTTTCCACTAAATACATAAGTAATAAAGTAGATATCGTTATCAGGTTTTTAGTGTTTGGCTGGAAATTAATAGGAGCATCGAAAATCAAAAGCAAAAATACTACCTAATAACGTAAAATTTTGAAAAAAATTAGTTTAAACACAGTTTTTTTCAATTTTTTTTCAAAATTTTGAGTTCGAAAATTAATTTTTCAAAAACTGCTCTATCAAATAATTTTAATAAAAAAGAAAATAAAAGAACAAGCTTCTGGCTTTAAAAAAAAGTATAGCGTGACATTGTATTTTTCCTTTGTTTTTCAATTTTTTTTTTTCTATTTCAAGTCAATTTTTTAGAAATTTACCCCTCCCGCCTGAGCGGGAAAAAATAGACCCCCCATCCTATACGATTTTTTTCTTGTCTTAACCCAACCTACCTCCTTTAGCTTTTTGGTGCACTTTATACCGAACACCCTGTATAAAAGGCTTCGGAATGGCCCAGCCATGTTCTCAAATAACGCAAAACAATCCTAGTGTTTGAACTTAAGAGTTAGTAGGCCATTAATTCCGCCTATTTATTTATGCACTTGCAATTCAATTCAAACTCGAAATCACAGATCCATAAATATTGGAATTATTCTAACATGTCTCATTTTTTAGGGAAGTTCTAACTGTCAAAGCTAAAGTCGGAGTCGCTTTTTGGTTAGGCAAACTATTTGTATATGAAAACGCACTCGCTAAATTGTTCAAAAACCTAAAATTGTATGCTATGTTTGTACCTAAATACATATGTACCTAAATGCTCATATGTAAATCATAACCTCTTAAAATTTCTTTACATTAGTTTCTTAAAAGTCTTTTGGGTTGAACAATTTAATCTAATTTTACATCAGAGGCTGAAATTCAATTTTCAAGACGTTCTCTGCTGAACTGTGGCAAGAAGATTGAAATATGGCTTTAAAATGCCTTTACATTTATTAGATTCAACACCCAAACCCCTGAGTTCATTTGAGTAATTGAATTTCTTCCCTGAATACCGCAACGCACAGTATTCTACTCAAAAACCAAGAATATTTAATGCTGGGTAATACTTAGTCTTGTAGAGAAAGATACTATATTTACACAATAATACATTTTTAATTAACTTTATAAATCATGCACCCCAAGTTAGCTGAAATATACATACAACGATGTACGAGTACGAGTGTGAAAGTACTGTACACATTTGCCTATATGTGTGTCAAATTGCATTTCATATTGCTATAGTTTACCCATTTTATATCATTTTACCATACTTTTCCTAGATGCCTTTATTATATGGTAGTTACAACAAAACTCTCGGGATTGAAAAATAAACATGGTATATGTAGATATAGCTGCCTGGAACATCATCATCATCATCTCCGCAGGAAATAACTAGGATAAGGGCATACGACATATACTCTTACGCACTGTACTTCGCTTTTCCCTAAAGCTAAGGTAAAGCAGTTTGATGCCCAACAAAAGGAGTGGGGGGATGACTGATATTGGATTTGGGCTTATGGTTGGGTGAATGTGCGTAGAGCGGGCTCAATAAAAACCGCAAAAGCAAATACGTTCACTTAAAAAGTTATTTTCCACAACCAGATCCTGGAGAGTTCTATTTCAACATCACCAACAACACGGGTAGGGCAAAGCACAGAACAGCATCACCACATTCACCCATCAGGGTCCCTGTCGAGAAACAATTTATATTTTAATCATTCGAGTCATGTTGATTGCAATAGGCTCTTCTTATTTTTTCCATTTTTGCTGTTTTATGGAAGGATGCTTCTTCACTTTAACTTTGCGAATAGAATTCCACACACATATGGTTTCAAGTTCCGACCGATGTTATGTGAAAGACAGAGATACACCATACTAAACAGAGAGGTTTCTAAATGAAAAATCTGCTGTTTTTTTTTTTTTTTTTTTATCTTCCTGAATAACTCCTTCCCTTTTACATCTGTGGGTGTTTGTATGTACGTTATGTATATAGAAAACTTACTGTTTGTAAGGATGGCGATAAAAATACGTGCTCGAGTGGGTGGAAAATTATATATATATAAGATTTTAGACAACCACCCACAAAAAACATACAAGAAACGCAATAAACATTTCCAAAAATATACAATATTCTCCTTAGCACCCTGTATATTCTTAATATATGTATAGTGTCTTTGCCAAAGGACTCTATAATAAATGCGATGGGTGAAAACTTCCGCAATCATCATTCATAAATTTTCCCTTAGGATGTTTTTTAGTTTGTTTGTTTGTTCTTAACATGACTGACAAATGGCATTTTATATAAACAAACAAGATGCTTTGATGAAATTAAAACGAAAAAGTCGTGATATACACCCCGCATCAATTGGATTGAGATTCAATTTCTTGAAACCGATATATTTTCTTGCAACAGGTGCTTCACCATAAAATTCATTCCATCGCTTGTATACAAATTTAAAAAGAAAAAGATATAAGTACATGCCGCATGTTTGGTTTGGTGGCCAGCCCTAGACAAGGCAATCAATCTTAGAACCATGACAAAAATTCAAAGATTAGCTTGTATTGGTATAACCAGTGCCATGAAAACAGTGCAATAATTGGAAAGGGGGCCACTTCGGGCACAGTACGATTTCAAACTTTATTGACAAAGACATTCAAACAGACTACACAATGCCGATCATTAACTTCAAACCAGTAGCCCTAACAGAGATCCCCACAAGGGACCTCTGGACGGAAAACGAGGTCATAAACGAAGATCATGTCTCAGTATTCACGGATGGCTCAAAGACGGATATGGGGGTAGGGTCGGATATCTTTTCAGACAATCCACCCCTAAGTATATCAATAAAGCTTCCTTACTTCTGCAGTGTTTTTCAAGCGGAAGTCCTTGCAGTTTACGAAGCCGCACGGAGTATTGCCACATTTGAATTAGCAAACAGAAATATCGACTTCTTTATTGACAGTCAGGCGGCGATTAAAGCTATATCCGCCATCGTCACAAGGTCTAAACTGGTAAATCGTTGTCGTAACGAGCTAAGATCGCTCGGCGCAACAAATACAGTCACCCTTCGATGGGTCCCAGGACATTGTGATGTATGTGGGAATGAAAGGGCAGATGAATTGGCCAAGAACGGGTCATCTCTTGACCCCAAACATATTCCTCTGTATTTATGCCACTAGAACAAGAGAAAAGTAGAATTCACAATAGTTTCCTACAAGCCACAAATGACAGATGGTCAGCAATTGATACCTGTCGGATTTCGAGGAATCTATGGCCGGAAATCTCTAAGAAAAAAACAGACTACCTTCTCAAGCTAAGCAGACCTCAACTGTCACTCTTGGTGGGAATCCTAACGGGTCACAACTCAATGTGAACCCACATGAGCAGAATGGGTATCACCACATCTGATTTATGCAGAGGGTGTCAGGATGAAGAGGCGGAAGAGGGCTCCTATCACTTTCTATGTGAATGCCCCAGCCTAGCCAGAGCCAGAAAGACAGCCCTCGGCGGGAATACTTTTTTGACGAATTGGGTGATATCTCATGTTTGCCACTAAAAAACATTTTGAAATTCGTTCAGAACTCAAAATGGATTAGGGAGGCTCCCATACGTACACCTAGACCCTAAGCTCCACTAACTCCTCTCCTTACCCGTCCTTAAACCTACCTTATATATGTCCTGGGGAGCACAATGATTCCACTGAGATCCGAGTGAGATAATGCGGCTTGTCGTATTATCACCCCTCCAAACCTAACCTAACCTAAGTACATGCCTCTCTTTACACTAAATTCCATTATGTGCCCATATTGCATATATTTAAATTGTATGGAGTTAGGAGAAATGATTTTTTACTTTTAAGTTAATTTTAAAAATACTTTCAGTCGTATTTATTAGATTTTTTACTGCCTCAAACTCAGTGTTTTGAAGAGGTCGGGAATATGTTTTATTTAATTTAAAAAATATTGCATTTGTCAAGGTTTAGACAATCGATTTCGTTATCCAAAGTTGGATCAGTTTAGCAAAACTTAGAAAATAAAAAAAAGTTAAGTATTTCGATTTAATTAAAAATATTACAATAGCTGAAAAACGATTAAATGAATTTTCTTTAGAATATTTTTAAACGTTTAAAAAAAAAACTATTATGTATACCATATATGTATTTTTTAATATATTTTTTAATATAATGTAATATAATATAATTTTAATAAAATGTATATGTTTATGCAGAGATATGTTTGGTAAAACTGAATAACGACTTTTGAAAATTTTGTTGCCTTGATTTAAATTTATCCAAATTATTTAAAAAGTTGGCTGAGCAGTTTTAACAAATGAGTATCCTCTTTTGAACAAATTTTATTATAATAAAATCCATTTTTATATTGTGTAAAAAATCGAACTCGAGACTTCAATCGAACTTAACATTACGGTGATAGAGAACACGATAAAAGTGGGACCCGCAATTCAGTCTGTCTGTCTGTACCTCGACCTACAGCCTAAACCGCTAAATCGATTTTCTTCAAATTTGAAGCATAAGATTTTTAGGTGATTTCCTATAGAGGAGAAATCCAGAGTTTTTTTACTTCACAAAATAGCAGTACATTTCTTTAACCTTTTTTTAAAAAAATTATTTTTTTTTCTCAAAAATGGCTCAAACGATTTTGATTAAATTTTTTGTGAATCCTACTGCAGGTATGTTCTGCATCCTGAAGAACTGTTTTTTGATTTTCGATTTTCTCGTTAACAACTGCACCGATTTCGATGAAAATTTTTACTCTGGAGGTCCTTTCAAGTTTGAATAATACTAAATAAAAATATTTTCAAAAAAATATTTGTTGGATTTAAAAAAAAAAAGTTCAAATTTTGTATATGAAAAATCATTTTTTTTTGAAAATGAGTTGATAAATTTTTTTGTTAAAAAAAAATAAATAAATTTGATGGCACAACAGCTCATGAAGAACTAGGGCCTAGTGACTTACAACTCTCAACCATTTCTGTGTGCGTGTCTGCAGGAATGGAGGGGACCTACAGTTTATTGCCGAATCCGAACGGCTAACGAGCGGCACTTTTCTGTGACAGGAGATACTCTTGGAGGATTTGTCAATTCCTCGCAAGAGGCAGTAGCTTTTTCTTTTAAAATAAATAGGTGGCGAGGCTGGGGATCGAATCTTAGACCTCCGGCATGACAGTCCATCGCACTAACCATCACGCCACGGCTACTACAAATTTTTTTGTTATTATGGTTATAATTCTATATCAATTTTTTTTTCAAAAATTTTCAAGAAATTTTATATGTAGTAGGTAAACATTTTTTTTAAGAAAATCGCTCCAACGATTTTTGAATTTTTGTCTGCGTAATAATTTTTTTTTATTTTAAAATAAATAACTATTGGTTCACTGTGTATCTGAGTCCATCTATTCTAGTACAAAGTCGACCATTTGATGTGCTTTTCAAATACTGAAAATTTTCTACTATTCATGTCACTTTTTAAGAAAAATCATAAAAAACTTTTTTTGAAAAATACGGCTACAATCCTTTGATACAGAATGTGAATACAAAATGTTATTTTTTATGCTTGTAGAAAGCTTTTAGCAAGAAGAAGTTGTATCTCTTCCTGACGGAAGCACGTTTACCTAAATAAAATTATTAAATCAAGAACAAGTGGCGAAAGTAGATACGTTACGTATACCTACTCGTACATGTGTGATGATTAAATAATTGATGTGACAATGTAATAAAAACTGCTTTGTAGTAATGCTATCAAAAGTTTCTATTTTCATGGAAACTTTTGGTAAAGGATATTTTTGAATGGAGTTTTAAGAGACCTAAAAAATAAGTCATTTGAAATTTTGTCTATGTACAATGTAGAAGGTGTTTGGTTTTTTTATTTTAATTATTGTTATTGCTAGAATTTTAAAGTTGAATATTATATTTATTCTTTGTTTGCAAAACAAGAAAAAATAATTCCTTAGAAACTTCATAAGTCCGCTGAATTACTTACTAAATAGGAAATAAATCCACTTTTCTGAAATGGTGTACCTAATTAGTTACCGTACAAAGCCACTTTTTATGGGAACTTAGTACCTACACATTCAATATGGAGAAATTCAATATTACCTGTATACGAATTGAACAACACTTTAAACTATAACTATTTTGTTCTTTAATGAGCGAATAATTATATTTGACTATTTTTAGAGTCTGGAGGCTTTGAAAAGTATAGGTACTATTTTTTTTGTGATTTCTTATATTTTTTTCAAAATATTGAAAAAAAATCAAAGTCAAATCCGGAATTTTGTTTGTAAGATTCAGAAAAAAATTAACAGATTTCACTCATAGAGTAACCATGGGGACATTGAAAATGACTTTATTTCCCTAGATAAACAAAAAACATGACTAATCTTTACAATCTTTACAAATTAATTAAAACGTATAATAATAAGCTGTTTCAAACATCATTATAAGTTTTGAAGTTTTTAGGTGTAGGTATTTAATGTCAATTTCCATTTGGCAAAAAATAAATCTTGTTAGTTTTTTTTAACTAACCCCATCATACTTTTATTCCACCAAAAAAATCGTCTTTTTTAAAATCTAATATCAAAACTTACATATGTACCAATTAGGGAAAACAAAAATATGCCCTAAAAATAGTTTCAAGCGCTTATAATTATGCCCTTAAAAATCAAGTACATATATATGCCCTTAACAAGTAATTATATGCTCAATATTGCTTGTAAAAATATATTCTATTTAGGTATGTTTACCTATGTAATGTATTTTTAAAAACTGCACTAAAAAGAACGACATAAATCTAAACGTCTACAAAGCTAGCATATACACATTAGCATAATCAATTGAAACCATAACTAGAATTTTGTGCTCTTTTTGTGCTATTTTGTGTGAAAGTCTCGATTTTTGTGCTAGCATAGTTTTTGTTTTTTCATTTTTTAACTGATAGAGCTTGTAGGCAAACTGAACTGACAGCAACTACGTTTGCATAGTCAAAATCAACTACGTTTGCATAGTCAAAATCAACTACGTTTGCATAGTTAAAATCAACTACGTTTGCATAGTTAAAATCAACTACGTTTGCATAGTTAAAATCAACTACGTTTGCATAGTCAAAATCAACTACGTTTGCATAGTTAAAATCAACTACGTTTGCATAGTTAAAACCAACTATGTTTGCATAGTCAAGATCAACTACGTTTGCATAGTAAAAATCAACTACGTTTGCATAGTCAAAATAAACTACGTTTGCATAGTCAAAATCAACTACGTTTGCATAGTTAAAATCAACTACGTTTGCATAGTCAAAATCAACTATGTTTGCATAGTCAAAAATCAACTACGTTTGCATAGTCAAGATCAACTACGTTTGCATAGTTAAAATCAACTACGTTTGCATAGTCAAAATCAACTACGTTTGCATAGTTAAAATCAACTACGTTTGCATAGTCAAAATCAACTATGTTTGCATAGTTAAAATCAACTACGTTTGCATAGTTAAAATCAACTATTGCATAGTTAAAATCAACTACGTTTGCATAGTTAAAATTAACTATTGCATAGTTAAAATCAACTACGTTTGCATAGTCAAAATCAACTACGTTTGCATAGTTAAAATCAACTACGTTTGCATAGTTAAAATTAACTATTGCATAGTTAAAATCAACTACGTTTGCATAGTTAAAATTAACTATTGCATAGTCAAAATCAACTACGTTTGCATAGTTAAAATCAACTACGTTTGCATAGTCAAAATCAACTACGTTTGCATAGTCAAAATCAACTACGTTTGCATAGTTAAAATCAACTACGTTTGCATAGTCAAAATAAACTACGTTTGCATAGTCAAAATCAACTACGTTTGCATAGTTAAAATCAACTACGTTTGCATAGTCAAAATCAACTATGTTTGCATAGTCAAAAATCAACTACGTTTGCATAGTCAAGATCAACTACGTTTGCATAGTTAAAATCAACTACGTTTGCATAGTCAAAATCAACTACGTTTGCATAGTTAAAATCAACTACGTTTGCATAGTCAAAATCAACTATGTTTGCATAGTTAAAATCAACTACGTTTGCATAGTTAAAATCAACTATTGCATAGTTAAAATCAACTACGATTGCATAGTCAAAATCAACTATTGCATAGTTAAAATCAACTACGATTGCATAGTTAAAATCAACTACGTTTGCATAGTTAAAATCAACTACGTTTGCATAGTCAAAATCAACTACGTTTGCATAGTTAAAATCAACTACGTTTGCATAGTTAAAATCAACTATTGCATAGTTAAAATCAACTACGTTTGCATAGTTAAAATCAACTACGTTTGCATAGTTAAAATCAACTACGTTTGCATAGTTAAAATCAACTATTGCATAGTTAAAATCAACTACGTTTGCATAGTCAAAATGAACTACGTTTGCATAGTCAAAATCAACTACGTTTGCATAGTTAAAATCAACTACGTTTGCATAGTTAAAATCAACTATTGCATAGTTAAAATGAACTACGTTTGCATAGTTAAAATCAACTACGTTTGCATAGTTAAAATCAACTACGTTTGCATAGTTAAAATCAACTACGTTTGCATAGTTAAAATCAACTACGTTTGCATAGTCAAAATCAACTACGTTTGCATAGTCAAAATCAACTACGTTTGCATAGTTAAAATCAACTATTGCATAGTTAAAATCAACTACGTTTGCATAGTTAAAATCAACTACGTTTGCATAGTCAAAATCAACTACGTTTGCATAGTTAAAATCAACTACGTTTGCATAGTCAAAATCAACTACGTTTGCATAGTTAAAATCAACTACGTTTGCATAGTTAAAATTAACTATTGCATAGTTAAAATCAACTACGTTTGCATAGTTAAAATCAACTACGTTTGCATAGTAAAAATCAACTATTGCATATTTAAAATCAACTACGTTTGCATAGTCAAAATCAACTACGTTTGCATAGTCAAAATCAACTACGTTTGCATAGTTAAAATCAACTACGTTTGCATAGTTAAAATCAACTATTGCATAGTTAAAATCAACTACGTTTGCATAGTTAAAATCAACTACGTTTGCATAGTTAAAATCAACTATTGCATATTTAAAATCAACTACGTTTGCATAGTCAAAATCAACTACGTTTGCATAGTCAAAATCAACTACGTTTGCATAGTTAAAATCAACTACGTTTGCATAGTTAAAATCAACTATTGCATAGTTAAAATCAACTACGATTGCATAGTTAAAATCAACTACGTTTGCATAGTTAAAATCAACTACGTTTGCATAGTCAAAATCAACTACGTTTGCATAGTTAAAATCAACTACGTTTGCATAGTTAAAATCAACTATTGCATAGTTAAAATCAACTACGTTTGCATAGTTAAAATCAACTATTGCATAGTTAAAATCAACTACGTTTGCATAGTTAAAATCAACTACGTTTGCATAGTTAAAATCAACTACGTTTGCATAGTTAAAATCAACTATTGCATAGTTAAAATCAACTACGTTTGCATAGTCAAAATCAACTATTGCATAGTTAAAATCAACTACGATTGCATAGTTAAAATCAACTACGTTTGCATAGTTAAAATCAACTACGTTTGCATAGTTAAAATCAACTATTGCATAGTTAAAATCAACTACGTTTGCAGAGTTAAAATCAACTACGTTTGCATAGTTAAAATCAACTATTGCATAGTTAAAATCAACTACGTTTGCATAGTTAAAATCAACTACGTTTGCATAGTTAAAATCAACTACGTTTGCATAGTTAAAATCAACTATTGCATAGTTAAAATCAACTACGTTTGCATAGTCAAAATGAACTACGTTTGCATAGTCAAAATCAACTACGTTTGCATAGTTAAAATAAACTATTGTATAGTTAAAATCAACTACGATTGCATAGTCAAAATCAACTATTGCATAGTTAAAATCAACTACGATTGCATAGTTAAAATCAACTACGTTTGCATAGTTAAAATCAACTACGTTTGCATAGTCAAAATCAACTACGTTTGCATAGTTAAAATCAACTACGTTTGCATAGTTAAAATCAACTATTGCATAGTTAAAATCAACTACGTTTGCATAGTCAAAATCAACTACGTTTGCATAGTCAAAATCAACTACGTTTGCATAGTTAAAATCAACTACGTTTGCATAGTTAAAATTAACTATTGCATAGTTAAAATCTACTACGTTTGCATAGTTAAAATACACTACGTTTGCATAGTAAAAATCAACTATTGCATATTTAAAATCAACTACGTTTGCATAGTCAAAATCAACTACGTTTGCATAGTCAAAATCAACTACGTTTGCATAGTTAAAATCAACTACGTTTGCATAGTTAAAATCAACTATTGCATAGTTAAAATCAACTACGTTTGCATAGTTAAAATCAACTACGTTTGCATAGTTAAAATCAACTACGTTTGCATAGTTAAAATCAACTATTGCATAGTTAAAATCAACTACGTTTGCATAGTCAAAATGAACTACGTTTGCATAGTCAAAATCAACTACGTTTGCATAGTTAAAATCAACTACGTTTGCATAGTTAAAATCAACTATTGCATAGTTAAAATCAACTACGTTTGCATAGTCAAAATCAACTACGTTTGCATAGCTAAAATCAACTACGTTTGCATAGTTAAAATCAACTATTGCATAGTTAAAATCAACTACGTTTGCATAGTTAAAATCAACTACGTTTGCATAGTTAAAATCAACTATTGCATATTTAAAATCAACTACGTTTGCATAGTTAAAATCAACTACGTTTGCATAGTCAAAATCAACTACGTTTGCATAGTTAAAATCAACTACGTTTGCATAGTTAAAATCAACTACGTTTGCATAGTTAAAATCAACTACGTTTGCATAGTTAAAATCAACTATTACATAGTTAAAATCAACTACGGTTGCATAGTTAAAATCAACTATTGCATAGTTAAAATCAACTACGTTTGCATAGTTAAAATCAACTACGTTTGCATAGTTAAAATCAACTACGTTTGCATAGTCAAAATCAACTACGTTTGCATAGTCAAAATCAACTACGTTTGCATAGTTAAAATCAACTATTGCATAGTTAAAATCAACTACGTTTGCATAGTTAAAATCAACTACGTTTGCATAGTCAAAATCAACTACGTTTGCATAGTCAAAATCAACTACGTTTGCATAGTTAAAATCAACTACGTTTGCATAGTTAAAATCAACTATTGCATAGTTAAAATCAACTACGTTTGCATAGTTAAAATCAACTACGTTTGCATAGTTAAATTCAACTACGTTTGCATAGTTAAAATCAACTACGTTTGCATAGTCAAAATCAACTACGTTTGCATAGTCAAAATCAACTACGTTTGCATAGTTAAAATCAACTACGTTTGCATAGTTAAAATCAACTACGTTTGCATAGTCAAAATCAACTACGTTTGCATAGTTAAAATCAACTACGTTTGCATAGTTAAAATCAACTATTGCATAGTTAAAATCAACTACGTTTGCATAGTTAAAATCAACTACGTATGCATAGTTAAAATCAACTACGTTTGCATAGTAAAAATCAACTACGTTTGCATAGTTAAATTCAACTACGTTTGCATAGTTAAAATCAAATACGTTTGCATAGTCAAAATCAACTACGTTTGCATAGCTAAAATCAACTACGTTTGCATAGTTAAAATCAACTATTGCATAGTTAAAATCAACTACGTTTGCATAGTTAAAATCAACTACGTTTGCATAGTTAAAATCAACTATTGCATATTTAAAATCAACTACGTTTGCATAGTTAAAATCAACTACGTTTGCATAGTCAAAATCAACTACGTTTGCATAGTTAAAATCAACTACGTTTGCATAGTTAAAATCAACTACGTTTGCATAGTTAAAATCAACTACGTTTGCATAGTTAAAATCAACTATTGCATAGTTAAAATCAACTACGGTTGCATAGTTAAAATCAACTATTGCATAGTTAAAATGAACTACGTTTGCATAGTTAAAATCAACTACGTTTGCATAGTTAAAATCAACTACGTTTGCATAGTTAAAATCAACTACGTTTGCATAGTTAAAATCAACTACGTTTGCATAGTTAAAATCAACTACGTTTGCATAGTCAAAATCAACTACGTTTGCATAGTTAAAATCAACTATTGCATAGTTAAAATCAACTACGTTTGCATAGTTAAAATCAACTACGTATGCATAGTTAAAATCAACTATTGCATAGTTAAAATCAACTACGTTTGCATAGTCAAAATCAACTACGTTTGCATAGTCAAAATCAACTACGTTTGCATAGTTAAAATCAACTACGTTCGCATAGTTAAAATCAACTATTGCATAGTTAAAATCAACTACGTTTGCATAGTCAAAATCAACTACGTTTGCATAGTCAAAATCAACTACGTTTGCATAGTTAAAATCAACTACGTTTGCATAGTTAAAATCAACTACGTTTGCATAGTTAAAATCAACTACGTTTGCATAGTTAAAATCAACTATTGCATAGTTAAAATCAACTACGTTTGCATAGTTAAAATCAACTACGTTTGCATAGTTAAAATCAACTACGTTTGCATAGTTAAAATCAACTATTGCATAGTTAAAATCAACTACGTTTGCATAGTCAAAATGAACTACGTTTGCATAGTCAAAATCAACTACGTTTGCATAGTTAAAATCAACTACGTTTGCATAGTTAAAATCAACTATTGCATAGTTAAAATCAACTACGTTTGCATAGTCAAAATCAACTACGTTTGCATAGCTAAAATCAACTACGTTTGCATAGTTAAAATCAACTATTGCATAGTTAAAATCAACTACGTTTGCATAGTTAAAATCAAATACGTTTGCATTGTTAAAATCAACTATTGCATATTTAAAATCAACTACGTTTGCATAGTTAAAATCAACTACGTTTGCATAGTCAAAATCAACTACGTTTGCATAGTTAAAATCAACTACGTTTGCATAGTTAAAATCAACTACGTTTGCATAGTTAAAATCAACTACGTTTGCATAGTTAAAATCAACTATTACATAGTTAAAATCAACTACGGTTGCATAGTTAAAATCAACTATTGCATAGTTAAAATGAACTACGTTTGCATAGTTAAAATCAACTACGTTTGCATAGTTAAAATCAACTACGTTTGCATAGTTAAAATCAACTACGTTTGCATAGTTAAAATCAACTACGTTTGCATAGTCAAAATCAACTACGTTTGCATAGTCAAAATCAACTACGTTTGCATAGTTAAAATCAACTATTGCATAGTTAAAATCAACTACGTTTGCATAGTTAAAATCAACTACGTTTGCATAGTCAAAATAAACTACGTTTGCATAGTCAAAATCAACTACGTTTGCATAGTTAAAATCAACTACGTTTGCATAGTTAAAATCAACTATTGCATAGTTAAAATCAACTACGTTTGCATAGTTAAAATCAACTACGTATGCATAGTTAAAATCAACTATTGCATAGTCAAAATCAACTACGTTTGCATAGTTAAATTCAACTACGTTTGCATAGTTAAAATCAACTACGTTTGCATAGTCAAAATCAACTACGTTTGCATAGTCAAAATCAACTACGTTTGCATAGTTAAAATCAACTACGTTTGCATAGTTAAAATCAACTACGTTTGCATAGTCGAAATCAACTACGTTTGCATAGTTAAAATCAACTACGTTTGCATAGTTAAAATCAACTATTGCATAGTTAAAATCAACTACGTTTGCATAGTTAAAATCAACTACGTATGCATAGTTAAAATCAACTATTGCATAGTCAAAATCAACTACGTTTGCATAGTTAAATTCAACTACGTTTGCATAGTTAAAATCAAATACGTTTGCATAGACAAAATCAACTACGTTTGCATAGCTAAAATCAACTACGTTTGCATAGTTAAAATCAACTATTGCATAGTTAAAATCAACTACGTTTGCATAGTTAAAATCAACTACGTTTGCATAGTTAAAATCAACTATTGCATATTTAAAATCAACTACGTTTGCATAGTTAAAATCAACTACGTTTGCATAGTCAAAATCAACTACGTTTGCATAGTTAAAATCAACTACGTTTGCATAGTTAAAATCAACTACGTTTGCATAGTTAAAATCAACTACGTTTGCATAGTTAAAATCAACTATTGCATAGTTAAAATCAACTACGGTTGCATAGTTAAAATCAACTATTGCATAGTTAAAATGAACTACGTTTGCATAGTTAAAATCAACTACGTTTGCATAGTTAAAATCAACTACGTTTGCATAGTTAAAATCAACTACGTTTGCATAGTTAAAATCAACTACGTTTGCATAGTCAAAATCAACTACGTTTGCATAGTCAAAATCAACTACGTTTGCATAGTTAAAATCAACTATTGCATAGTTAAAATCAACTACGTTTGCATAGTTAAAATCAACTACGTATGCATAGTTAAAATCAACTATTGCATAGTTAAAATCAACTACGTTTGCATAGTCAAAATCAACTACGTTTGCATAGTCAAAATCAACTACGTTTGCATAGTTAAAATCAACTACGTTCGCATAGTTAAAATCAACTATTGCATAGTTAAAATCAACTACGTTTGCATAGTTAAAATCAACTACGTTTGCATAGTTAAAATCAACTACGTTTACATAGTTAAAATCAACTACGTTTGCTTATTTAAAATCAACTACGTTTGCATAGTCTAAATCAACTACGTTTGCATAGTTAAAATAAACTACTTTTGCATAGTTAAAATCAACTATTGCATAGTTAAAATCAACTACGTTTGCATAGTCAAAATCAACTACGTTTGCATAGTCAAAATCAACTACGTTTGCATAGTTAAAATCAACTACGTTTGCATAGTTAAAATCAACTATTGCATAGTTAAAATCAACTACGTTTGCATAGTTAAAATCAACTACGTATGCATAGTTAAAATTAACTATTGCATATTCAAAATCAACTACGTTTTCATAGTCAAAATCAACTACGTTTGCATAGTTAAAATCAACTACGTATGCATAGTTAAAATCAACTATTGCATAGTCAAAATCAACTACGTTTGCATAGTCAAAATCAACTACGTTTGCATAGTTAAAATCAACTACGTTTGCATAGTTAAAATCAACTACGTTTGCATAGTTAAAATCAACTATTGCATAGTTAAAATCAACTACGTTTGCATAGTTAAAATCAACTACGTATGCATAGTTTAAATCAACTATTGCATAGTCAAAATCAACTACGTTTGCATAGTCAAAATCAACTACGTTTGCATAGTTAAAATCAACTACGTTTGCATAGTCAAAATCAACTACGTTTGCATAGTTAAAATCAACTACGTTTGCATAGTTAAAATCAACTACGTTTGCATAGTTAAAATCAACTATTGCATAGTTAAAATCAACTACGTTTGCATAGTTAAAATCAACTATTGCATAGTTAAAATCAACTACGTTTGCATAGTTAAAATCAACTATTGCATAGTTAAAATCAACTACGTTTGCATAGTTAAAATCAACTACGTTTGCATAGTCAAAATCAACTACGTTTGCATAGTTAAAATCAACTACGTTTGCATAGTTAAAATCAACTATTGCATAGTTAAAATCAACTACGTTTGCATAGTTAAAATCAACTACGTTTGCATAGTTAAAATCAACTATTGCATAGTTAAAATCAACTACGTTTGCATAGTTAAAATCAACTACGTTTGCATAGTCAAAATCAACTACGTTTGCATAGTTAAAATCAACTACGTTTGCATAGTTAAAATCAACTACGTTTACATAGTTAAAATCAACTACGTTTGCTTAGTTAAAATCAACTACGTTTGCATAGTCTAAATCAACTACGTTTGCATAGTTAAAATAAACTACTTTTGCATAGTTAAAATCAACTATTGCATAGTTAAAATCAACTACGTTTGCATAGTCAAAATCAACTACGTTTGCATAGTCAAAATCAACTACGTTTGCATAGTTAAAATCAACTACGTTTGCATAGTTAAAATCAACTATTGCATAGTTAAAATCAACTACGTTTGCATAGTTAAAATCAACTACGTATGCATAGTTAAAATTAACTATTGCATATTCAAAATCAACTACGTTTTCATAGTCAAAATCAACTACGTTTGCATAGTTAAAATCAACTACGTATGCATAGTTAAAATCAACTATTGCATAGTCAAAATCAACTACGTTTGCATAGTCAAAATCAACTACGTTTGCATAGTTAAAATCAACTACGTTTGCATAGTTAAAATCAACTACGTTTGCATAGTTAAAATCAACTATTGCATAGTTAAAATCAACTACGTTTGCATAGTTAAAATCAACTACGTATGCATAGTTTAAATCAACTATTGCATAGTCAAAATCAACTACGTTTGCATAGTCAAAATCAACTACGTTTGCATAGTTAAAATCAACTACGTTTGCATAGTCAAAATCAACTACGTTTGCATAGTTAAAATCAACTACGTTTGCATAGTTAAAATCAACTACGTTTGCATAGTTAAAATCAACTATTGCATAGTTAAAATCAACTACGTTTGCATAGTTAAAATCAACTATTGCATAGTTAAAATCAACTACGTTTGCATAGTTAAAATCAACTATTGCATAGTTAAAATCAACTACGTTTGCATAGTTAAAATCAACTACGTTTGCATAGTCAAAATCAACTACGTTTGCATAGTTAAAATCAACTACGTTTGCATAGTTAAAATCAACTATTGCATAGTTAAAATCAACTACGTTTGCATAGTTAAAATCAACTACGTTTGCATAGTTAAAATCAACTATTGCATAGTTAAAATCAACTACGTTTGCATAGTTAAAATCAACTACGTTTGCATAGTCAAAATCAACTACGTTTGCATAGTCAAAATCAACTACGTTGGCATAGTTAAAATCAACTACGTTTGCATAGTTAAAATCAACTATTGCATAGTTAAAATCAACTACGTTTGCATAGTTAAAACCAACTACGTTTGCATAGTTAAAATCAACTATTGCATAGTTAAAATCAACTACGTTTGCATAGTTAAAATCAACTACGTTTGCATAGTCAAAATCAACTACGTTTGCATAGTCAAAATCAACTACGTTTGCATAGTTAAAATCAACTACGTTTGCATAGTTAAAATCAACTACGTTTGCATAGTTAAAATCAACTATTGCATAGTTAAAATCAACTACGTTTGCATAGTTAAAATCAACTACGTTTGCATAGTTAAAATCAACTATTGCATAGTTAAAATCAACTACGTTTGCATAGTTAAAATCAACTACGTTTGCATAGTCAAAATCAACTACGTTTGCATAGTCAAAATCAACTACGTTTGCATAGTTAAAATCAACTACGTTTGCATAGTCAAAATCAACTACGTTTGCATAGTTAAAATCAACTACGTTTGCATAGTTAAAATCAACTATTGCATAGTTAAAATCAACTACGTTTGCATAGTTAAAACCAACTACGTTTGCATAGTTAAAATCAACTATTGCATAGTTAAAATCAACTACGTTTGCATAGTTAAAATCAACTACGTTTGCATAGTCAAAATCAACTACGTTTGCATAGTCAAAATCAACTACGTTTGCATAGTTAAAATCAACTACGTTTGCATAGTTAAAATCAACTACGTTTGCATAGTTAAAATCAACTATTGCATAGTTAAAATCAACTACGTTTGCATAGTTAAAATCAACTACGTTTGCATAGTTAAAATCAACTATTGCATAGTTAAAATCAACTACGTTTGCATAGTTAAAATCAACTACGTTTGCATAGTCAAAATCAACTACGTTTGCATAGTCAAAATCAACTACGTTTGCATAGTTAAAATCAACTACGTTTGCATAGTCAAAATCAACTACGTTTGCATAGTTAAAATCAACTACGTTTGCATAGTCAAAATCAACTACGTTTGCATATTTAAAATCAACTACATTTGCATAGTCAAAATCAACTACGTGGTGAATCTGTATACCTATGTAGAAACTTCAAAATTTTATTTCGAATAAAATTTAATCGAAATTTTAATTCAATTCACACACGGCGTTTAAATATTTAGAAGCACTAGATTACAAAATTGACATAAAATCGTGAGTCGATTTAACCAACTCAAAAAAAAGTCAATTTTCTCAAAAAAAAACTCCAACCCAAATTTCCGTGATGGGAATTTTGTCGACATAACCTGAAGTCAGGTTTTAATTTTTTGGTTATATGCTATAATGCTGGTAATGTTACCTTATAGACCTTTATTATTTATTGAATAAACATTAATGCATTTGATAAACAAACAGCACATCTCGACCAGTGACGTCAGTGCTCATAAGAAGTGGAATGCGTAGTGCATACGACTTCGAAGACTGAGCAAATCTATAATGCGTGGGTTCAAACCTCATGGTGTGCATATAGAAATTTTTTCACAAAGCTCATCAACACCACTAAAAAGGAGACTGATGATAGGGATCGGCACCCCTTGAAATAGCTATATCTCCAGCCAAACAAAAATAAAACGAATTAGCTAATATACCTACCTAAAATTAATTCGTAAACAATTGGTGGTTGCGCCTTTAAGTTGTTGATGTTGTTCAAAAATTCAATGAAATTGACGGAATAAAGAATGGTAAAGTCTAATAAACTGACATTTCTAGTATGAATAATAGGTACAATAAATAATGATAATAACTGAACAAATTATGTTTTTTATGAAAAAATATACTTACCTACAAAAATAGACATGCCAAAATATGCAATCATAAATCTACAAAAATATGCATTTACTTATAAAGCGGATTTCTAAGCTTGTCTCGTCTTAATAGTGTTACTAGAAAAAAATATTCTGCGGCATATTTTTGGTTGTCCTATACATATTACATACCTACATAAATCGATTTCAAGCAAGCTTTACTCCGACTTGCACACTCAACTGCATTACTTGCCTTTCTTATAGGACCGCACTGTATTCTGTAACGAATAATAATCATTCAAATCCTATCCCCATAATTATGTAGATGCATAGCATTTACACATATACCTACCCTACATACAAAAATCTGGCAGAGTACCTATAGATAGATACACATTTGTTGGTTGCTGTTTTTCTTCTCTTTTTGAATATCATCATGACCATTCTCCACTGAAGCTTGTCTGTTGACGACGACCTTTCTTCGTTTTTTCCCCGCATACCTATTACCAACGCCTGCTGTAGTTCATCGTTTGTGTTCGTTTGTTTATTTTTATCATTCTAGTAATGTTTTAGTAACACCAACCAAAAATTTGATAGTTGTCCCCCTATACGCTGGAGTTCATTTTTCATATTCTAAATTCATGTGTTCATTTCAATCATTTAGGTCATTTCTTTAGTAACACCAACCAAAAATTTCGTTGTGATGCCCTATACGCTGGAGTTCATTTATAATTTATTGAATTTATTTAATTTATTTCATTTCATCATTTTGGTAACACCACAACTCTCTCAAAACGATCCTATAAACATTTTCAATGTTAAAAATCATAGAAAAATTGTACGATTTTAAATTGAATATTTACAAAGTAAAATATTTTTTTTTCTAAATCCACTTAAATGGTATATGAAACAAAGTACACAATTTTTTAAGACAAATTATTTATATTAAAATGTGTTGAACGGTTTTCGAGAAAAGTGAAAATCAAAAAAAAAAAATTGGTGGTTTAATTGTTTGGAATTTTCAATTTTATATTTAAATCTGTGGATCCGTTTTAGAGAAAACTAAACTATTTTTAAACGTCTAAAATTTTTCATTGTTACAGCATTAGTTTTTGGTCGAGAGAAAAGAAAAAAACTGTGTGGAGAATTTGGAATTAAATAACGTTCAAAGAAAATCAACCTATCCGGACGTAGCTGAACATTTCGGAAAAAATTTCAGTTTTTTATTTTTGACATAGATTACATGTTCTTTCTCGGAGGGTTGGGTGGTATGAAAAGAGGACCGTAACGAAAACATGTACCTACCGCTCTCGCCCTATACTGCTTCAGTGACTGTTTGCACTACAAACATCCTACATATACCAATCGATAGATAAAGATTGCACAAACATTATAACGAAATTGTTTTATATAGCTCATACGTAGTTTCAGCCTTCAGGTCATCGCGTTTGGGCCAAATTACAGCTCAATTAAGAGTATTTAAATCAATTTAAGCTCAATTTCTTAGGATATAAAAATGCCACTGAGGTGATTGATATCACATTCGAAAGGGTTTAGAAAAAGGCATCCCTTTTACATATATTACCCATCGTTAATTTATTTTCTTCGATAACCTAACAGCACAGACATGTAGTCCATGTTCAGAAGGTGTCACAAGGGCGATCTACAAAGGATATTTTTTTGTATCAGGTTTTATGGAAGCTCTTAAAATTGGTTGTGAGATCTTAGCACCATCATATACGGGATATTGGCAAAAAAGTATGCAATCTCAAAGGTCAATAATTGGTCATAAAAGGTCAGGTAGTTTCAGAAATTGTCCAGACTTAGAAAATTTTTAATCCAGGGTTAAATTTTTTCAAGGTCACCAGCGGTTTTTGGCAACTCATTTATGGGATATTCGCCAAAAAAAAAAATATATAATTTGAAGGGCCACGGGATAGTTATAAAAGGTCAGGTAATTTCAGTAATTGGTCAAGCATAGGCTTTTTTGAAAAAGTTTTCAAAGTTTTTTTTTCAAGGTCACAGTACAAGACTCACTCAAGACGCACCTCAATAGTAGAATTAAAAAACAAAAACAAGAATGCAATTTAAAAAATCATACAAGGGCAGGTAGTTTCAGTAGTTGGTCAGGTAAAGACTTTTTTAAATAATTTTTTTAAGTTTTTTCAAGGTCATTACAAGGTCGCATGAATTTTTAGCAGCTCATTTATGGGATATTCGAAAAAGAGTAGGTATACACCATCTGAAAGGTTACTTAATCCATTCAATTTATTTTTGACCAAATTTAAATTTTAATTGAATATCTGAGAACTTTTTCTCAGCTCTGAACTCTTAGCACCCCATACATGGAAAATTCGAAAAAAAAAGTATGCAGTCTAAAGGTCACCCGCGATTTTTGGCACCTCATTTAGGGGATATTCGAAAAAAAAGTATACCACATGAAGGGCCACTGGATAGTAATAAAAGGTCATACAATTTCAGTAATTGGTCAGGCATAGGTTTTTTTAAATTAATTTTCAAAAGTCGGTCCGCTATGGCTTTTTTTTAATGAATTTTTAAAGTGCCGTGACTTCTGCATTTTTTTTGGAAAATTCGTTAAATGAGGTGCTAGCAAAAAGTCATACTGGGACCGAGAAAAAAAATTTAAAAATTCATTAAAAAAAAGCCATATCGGACCGACTTTTGAAACAGCCTGACTTTTTATGAGGATTAAGTGAACTTTCAGATGGCATAATTTTTTTTTTTTTAATTCCTAAAATGGAGTTCTAAAAATCTATGCTGAATTAAAAATTCATTAAAAAAAAATCTATGCCTGACCAATTTCTGAAACTAGCTGACCTTTTATGAGGATTAAGTGAACTTTCAGATGGCATACAGTTTTTTTGAAAATTCAACCAATGAGGTGCTAAAAGTCTTATACTGTGACTTTGAAAAAAACTTTGAAAATTAATTTTAAAAAACCTATGCCTGACCAATTACTGAAATTATCTGACCTTTTATCTCTATCAAGTGGCCCTTCATGTGGTATACTTTTTTTTCGAATATCCCCTAAATGAGGTGCCAAAAATCGCGGGTGACCTTTAGACTGCATACTTTTTTTTCGAATTTTCCATGTATGGGGTGCTAAGAGTTCAGAGCCCTTTTTCTCGTCGAATTTTTTGGTCTTATTGATGTTTAAATGAAAAAAATTATTTCATTTCCTTTTTCCCAACGTTTCGACGGTGGTTGCCGTCTTCTTCAGGAGAGATCTTTATTTACAAAAAAGAAGTTATTACATAACTGGTCACAAACTGGACTTCGAGGGAGTGGAGGGAGATCCTTGATACAGAGACACATACTTCCAAATGCCACATACTAGAAGTACATTTTATGTAATAACTTTCTTGAAATAACAGACCCAATTATTTTATTTGTTAAACTTAAACAAATGTTATTGTCCAACATGTTCGTCAATTTTCCTCTTACAAAAGAAAAATTTAAAAATTCATATTTTATTATTGAACAATTTGCATGTCATGAAAAAATACAAACAAACATCACTATCACTTCAGATAGAATATAACACATCAAAAAAGAAAAATCAAAGCACTTTACATTCAATATTCATTCGAATTCCACAATTTATATGTCATGAATTGATTTTTACCTAAACCAACTACATATATCACGTAGCTATAACATACTAAAAAAAATTCTCTGTATCCTCCATAGCTAAAAGTCGAAGGCCCCAATTAAATTCAATTTGCTGCAAAATGAAATTCATTTTGCCACAAAAATGTAAAATCGCACAGAACCTTTGTACTAGCAGAGCAGACTATATGTGTGCTATTTAACAACCAAGCCACCATCACCATCACAATTGGAGAATATCCTTGCAGCATTTAAATGTGCATTGAGTGAAACAAGTTCTTGTATATACCTAATCCAACTCAAATATGTATTCCCCGCTTTTTATTTTTCAAATATGTCCTCTGTAAAATAATCCACATCCCACACCCATGAACAAAATTGTATGGCAAAAGCATGTGTTATTTATTTGCTGAAAAACATATAGACAGTAAAAAAAAATTGCTATACAAAGTTCTACCTTGTGGAAGGCAGTCTGGTTCGGTTCAAATCACAGCCCATTCCCAAGGCTCCACGTGCACATCAGGTTGTAACCTTCATGTGATAGGAGATAAAAAAGAATATTCCGCCATCCAATAACTACTACAGCATTGTTTTTAGATTAAAGATTACCGTTTGGCACTTTGCAGTTAGGAAAAAGTATTTAAATTTAGCTGGGTCGAATTTAGTTAAACTTGGCTTCGATTCAATACTCCTGGCCTCAGGATTAACATGACTATATTGGCTGGGGCATTGACTTGTATAGTTTGTTTCACTCCGATGGTATGGTGTTACAAATACCCCATCGGCGAAAATACCTTAACATTCAAAGGTTGACAGCTATTTTTAAATGAAAATATGTACAGCAAAAAAAAGTCAACGATAGTTAAATAAAAAACTAACTATTTGCTTACTAACAAAAAAATAATAAAAAAAATCTAAACTTTAGCACAGCCGGAAATGCCTGAAGTAAAAAAAAAGCATTGTAGGTACCTACCCTCTAGGGATAGTCTGAACTCTGTATATTGCTGTTCATTCGGGACTAAAGTGAAATAAGAGAACAAAAAACAGAAATAAAAAAACAATATAAAAGAACAACTAAATGGAAAAATGTTAAAATTTTATCGCGGTGGAAAGTTTTTTGTTTCGATGAGAACTTAAGAGCAGTTGGCCATAACGTTAATAAAAGTAAAAGCTCCCAGGAAGCAAGCTGGAGCGTAGCTGGATTGCTGGTAGGACGGTATGTATTTTTTCGTGGTTGTGTCCTTAAACATAAAATTCTTCCATGGCTTTTTTTTATTTTTGACACTGGAGTCCCAAAAAAAAAAATACGAGAATTATTTATAAAAAAATTCAGAAAATGATTTGAAGGCCTTCACCACAGAGGTTGGCAGGAATGTTTTTTTCAGCAGCCAACCTTTGCGAGTGAATTTCAGACCGCGAATTACTATAGGAATATTAATATAAAAAAAAAAGTATTCAAACCAAAACCGGTAGCAGCACAGACAGTCAGGCAGCTAAAAATGCCATCATAAATTCGGCTGATTCATCATTCAATCTGGTCCAATAATGCTGAAAAGAGATCACATAATACATCAGATAGGTTGAAATACCAATGAAGTGGGTGCTCATTTTCCCGAATTCCCGATTTCCTAAATGAAGTGGGTATGTATGTATGTATGACGTGAACTGAAATGTACCTGTCTGTTGAAATGATCCAAAGGAATGTGTCCATAGGCAGATAAGGGCATCTGCCATGTCGTAGATCTAAGCCATGCTTTGCTTATACCAACCAGAACGTGGGTGCTTATTGTACTGTCGCATCTAAAAAATTTGTGAACTACAAGAAATAACCAAATTAAAAATAAAATAAAATTAAACAAAAATAAAAATAAATACAAAATGAAAATAAAAACAAAAAGAATTGAAAATAAAAATAAATATGTAGGTACCTACATACACATTTAAAAAAAAAAATATACTAATAAGAAAAAAAAATAAATAAAATAAAAAAATATAACCAAAATAAACAAACATAAAACAAAAAAAAAATACAAAAAATCATGAAATTAATTAATTTTAAATTTATAATTTCTTTTTTTTTTGAAAAATAAAATCTTTAAGTCTCCAAAATAACTGGGCTGGACATTGTTACTTTATTAACCTGTTACTTTATTAACTGGTCCTTATTCAAAAAAAAAACTCAGTGATTTCATTATGTTTTAAATGGGCTTTGTAGTATTTTAAGCTAAAGTAACATTTATTATGATTTATAAATAAAATTAAAAAAATAAATTTGGTGGCAAAACGGCTCATGAAGAACCATGGGCCTACTTACAACTCTCCTTCCTGTGTGCCAGTTGGCAGGAATGGAGGGGACCTACAGTTTATTGCCAAATCCGAACGGCTAAGGTTAGCGGCACTTTTCTATGACAAGAGATACTCTTAGAGAATTGGTCACTTACTTGCAAGACTACTGCCTCTTGCCCTGAAAAAAAATTAAGGTGGAAGCAGCTGGTATTGAACCCAGACCTTTGGCATGGCAACCCAAAACTTTAACCATTACGCCACGGGCTACTATACAAACCAAAAATTATGATTTAGTTAAACAATATAAATATTTTTCATTTTGTTCTAAAAATAGAAAATTCGGACTCCTGTGCCTACGTTCTGTAACTCTCACATCGAAAAAATCAGTCGATAAACGCTGAAAAATGGAACAAAACTCATGTATTTTGTTTGAGTTTTCATCGTTTCTCGACCAATTTTATGCATGTGAGAACTACACCAGATCGTAGGCACTGGTAAGCACTTAAATCTTTGGCCTGGTCGAAGAACTTTTTAGTTATAAGGCTTTAAAGATTAGTAGTTCTTGTAAAATTTTGAAATACGATAGCTGCGTTTTATTTTCCAATAAATCTGATCCGGATCAGATCATGATAATAAAACAAACTGGATCACATTTTTTTTATTTCTCACAGTTGGCTTTATTTGCACAATAAAATTGACAGAACGAAAATTTTCACAAATCTTGTTTGAAACAATATTTTGTTCAGTTTAATTTCAATTTAGTTAATACCTAGTTTTTATGTATTTTTTCCGTGTGTCGGCTCTATTAAGTGAAAAGAACCTTTTAAAAAATAAATTGCAATGGCGGCGGCATGTGTTTGATTTCGAAAATTTTCAATTTTATTGAGTTTTTTTTTGTAAATCTTTGCAGTGGTACCAACATATAAAATTAAAATATTGCTAGGGAAGTGTTCAAAAAATGGATTTTGAAATCCAAATCCAAAGGCAGACCTGGGGGAAAATAAAATGCAGCTAATATCACTTAGGGCCATTTGCTGAAACGAAACTTAAATATTTATGTTCAACTTAAACGCTTATGTGACAGTTTACGCTGAGGAAAAAGTAGAACATAAAGCGCTTAAGTTGAACATAAATATTTAAGTTTCGTTTCAGCAAATGGGCCTTATATACATAGATGTATCGTTTTATAAAAAGAAATAGTATTTATATATTCTATTTATAAGTAAGTATAGGTTTGGAACATTATAACAAAATAAACGAGAATAATCAAGAAATTAACATTTCTAATAAACGTTATGGTAAAAACCACTTTTATAGAACTTTTCCATCATTCGATTCCAAACTCTAGGCTGTGAGATCTTTACATCTCATATATGAGATATTTGCAAAAAAAAACTACAGCATTTGACAGGCCACCGGATCGTTATACAAGATCAAAAAATCAACAATTTCAAAAAATCTAAACATTTTCAGATTTGTTCAAATATTTGGGTATACAGTATTTTCAAATACAGAGTTCTGAGTACAGAATTTTGGTCGTAAAGTATTCTCGAAAGTAAAATAAACAGGATTTTACTCATACAGCATTTTGACCGTACAGAATTTTAAATATTGATAATATGGTGTAACCAGAATTTCGAATTACAGTACTTTAAAAACAGTATTAAAGCCCTAAATTATTTCGACCCCAACCCAATGGAAAGCTAATACAATTTCTGAAGAAGCTTTGTAAGGATGTATATTTCTCTTGATCCTACCTTTTATATTTATAACCAATACTGTTTGAAACTTTTTTTTTGATTGGGTGATAATCTTACAACATGATACATGAATTAATGGAAATGATTCATCGCTCTTTACTGAATAAAATGTTTGCAAGGTACCTACTACCTTACCTATGGTTAGGTACTCATTGTCCTCTTATACATTTGTGTATATACCTAACTTAATTGATTCTTTTTTTGTGAATATCTCATAATGTATACGAGTACAGTATGAAATACCTACATATATCCACTCACAAGCTTAATACTCTCATTCAAGTAAACTTACAAACAAACATAAAAGATCCCATCAGACTGTCTTAAGTGCTAAATCCTTTTCCTGCTGTTATTGTCATCCCATGAATTATAATCACAAACAGAAAAGCATTAAATGTCTCTATAATCCTGCAACATCCTGGGAAGCCAAGCATTTTTTATTGTTTATTCTCATATATTTAATTCTAGAAAGGCTCTGCTGCTTCTATCTTCTACACTCAGATGATTCTCAGCACTGAGGCTTAGACTGACCTTCTCTGCCTGCCTAAGCTCCATGATAAATGAAAGCCTTTATACCTATAGTATAGAAATGATGAGATTCCTTTGGCAGCAAAAATAGCAACAATGTTTACTACAAGCGGAACAAATCACCATGGCCGTCACAAAAAGAGATTTACTAAAGCCTCTCATGGCCTCATCTTTTTAGTCACTCCCACTTGTTGTTCGATTATCCTTTTGATAATAATAATTCATTATATCATTGTGTATACATCTATGTATTTATTTTTATATTATATAGTAGCATTAGAAGCAGATGGCAATACAATATACATATACATATGCAGTGTACACATATAGGAGTATAACTTTTAGATAATGTACTGTTCACTGACTAAGCAATTTAACTAAAAGACGAAGACGACGACCTACTTCCTTCCGTCGCGTCGTCATCATCAGGAATCCTTCGCTTTTTCCAAATTTCTTTACGTTGAGAATTTATCCACTTTATCCCAATTGACCCTGAAGAAAAGTGAACAAACAAAAAAACACAAATTTGGAAAGAACTGCTTTCATCTTATCCTGGTATTTTTGGTTGTTCTTCTGTATACATACATTTAAACATCTCTTTCACAAAATGAAGAATAAAAGATTTTTTTTTTTTTAATAAATTACAATCGGACTTTTATTGTTACACTCGCTATGGCTGTTAGGCTTTGGTCAGCATGAAGTACTATAGTGTATTGTGTATAAGTCTAAGTGTCCCAATGGCAGGAAACACATCAACAGTAAATTATTATATTAGGAATATGCTTTGAGATTTTACCACTAAAATACAGAATTTAAATATCGTGCGTAATTTCTATTTGCTTTGTGATTCGAATTGGTGGTAACTAAGTCGCAAAATTTTAATTGTTACTTGGGCTGTGGGATTCTAACACCTCATATTTGGGGTAGGTATTTGCAAAAAAAAAAAAAAACTATGTCATTTCAAAGTCAGTATAATTTGTCAAAAAAATGTAATTTGTCATTCGCATAACACCTTATTTATGAGATTTTCGAAAAAATGTATACCATTTTAAAGGTTTATTTATCCCTTTAAAAGATGTACTTATATTTTTTTACAATTAGTTTTCAAAAAAAAAGTCAAGGTCAATCTTTTTTCTGAAAGTTCATAAAGAAAAAATCTATACCTGACCAATTTCATTAACCGCCTGACCAATTATCAGGATTAACTGGCTGAACAGAATGGTGACGCAGACGGAACCGGAGACGGAGCCGGAATAGCTGTCAAAATATTAAATACACGCAAATTCAATGTTGCGAACACAACGGAACGTAGACGCATACGGAGCTGCAGACGCAGACGGAAGAGTTCACCAACTTTTAACTTTTCACGTACGGCACTTTTGACGTTTCAATTTGTATGAAGAAAAAAAATAACTTTTTGGGTCGGAAAAAAATATTGTGGTTATTTGTATCGCGAAAAAAATTATTTATTAAAAGGAAAATTAGTGGAAACAAAAAATGTGAATTCTGAGCTTGTACACAATAATATTCTTTTGTTTTTCTTCAAAATACTTTCAAAGCTGTACAGCTCCATTGTGGACATGTAAAAAAAATGACGTACGACACTTTTTGACAGCTCTTCTAGTTCCGTCTGCGGCTTCAGTTCCGTCATTCTATTCTGTTCAGCCAGTAAGTAGTAAACTTTTATATGGTATAAAAGATAAGACCCACATACTTTTTTCGAATATCTCACAAATGTATTTTAAATCGCTGAACTTCGAAAACTTTAACCTTGGATTAAAAATATTCCTAGTCTGACCAATTTCTAAAAATAGTTGACTTTTTACTACCAATTACTGAACTTCTAGATGGCATACTTTTTTTATGAATATTTCATATACAGCGCAGCGTTGCCGAAGTGGCACGATCGTGCTTAGTGACACGATATTTTCCTCGTGGCACGGTGTTCAATATGACACGATTTTTTATTTCCATTATTTTACTTAAAATTAAGCAAACTTCAACAAAATTTAATGAAAATTGGTCCAAATTCCGTAAAAAATGCACAGAAACACATTTTTTTACTTGCGATATAGGTACTTTAGGGCAAGTTATGGACAATCATACTTGACATTTTACGATGATAGAGAACACGAAAAAAGTGGGTCCCGCAATTCCGTCTGTCTGTCTGTGTGCATGTATGTCTGTCTGGATGTCTGTATGTCTATATTGGAGCATAAGATTTTTGGGTGATTCCCTAGATGGGATACCGAGACTTTTTTTATAGCTCAAAAAATAACGATACTTGCCATAAGACCATTGAAAAAAAAAGTTATTTATCTCAAAAACGGCTCTAACGATTTATGTTTTGAATGTTTGTGTGTTCTAGTGGTGGCATGGTCTACATTTTGGTGCAAAAAAAAATTACCAAAAACCGTTATTAACGGTACCTGCCGTAGAATCGTTTTTTTTTACTTCCGATTTTTTGATCAAAATTTTTACTTAGGAGGTCCCATCAAGTGTGAATAATACTTCATACAAATATTTTCAAAAGAATACTTTTGGATTTTTAAAAAAAAGTTAAAAAATTTTTTTTGAAAAATCATTTTTGATATCTTTTTTTTTTTTTAAATTATCTGTATATTATTATATTCTTAAAAATAGCATATACCATTTGTTTTTTAATTTCAAGAAGTTTTAAAAAAATTTTCTTAAAAAAACCGCTCCAAAGATTTTAAAATTTTTTTCTGCATAAATTCACATTTTTTTCAAGAATTGAGATGGCGTTCTACATTCTGAGATTAAATCATTTTAAGTACTAGTTTTATGAATTTAAAGAACGCGTTTTATGCTTTTTTTTTCCATATTCAAATACATACATAATTATTAATTACCTATGCTTTTTATATTACACTCAATCTTTAAAATTCGAAGAAACTTTTACTACAAGATCAAGTTCGTGCGACCCATTCGTGTATTTTTTTCCAAAGGTCAAGCGAAATGTAGTATCAAAACAGATAACGCACTCCCCACAGCACTTATTATGGCACTGACGTATAAGTTACTCGCGGCCGCCATTACAACGTAGAACCTACTAACCTACCTATCCTATACTGGACAATCCCTAAATACATTCTAAACGTCTCTCTTCTCAAAATATAAACATACATGAGTACATAAGCGAGCGACGGTATCTGGCTCCATGTTTTCGAATATCCAAAATAATTTCAAACAGCAAAACATCAAAATAAAATGTTGAAACAATATTCTCTTTTATAATAACTCCATTATCTAAATTTAAGGCAATGTCATAATAAATATATATTTACCCCACATCAGAAGACTAACTCAAAACAGAACTTTTACAAATAAGATAAGAAAATATTTAACATACAAATCTACTCTATAGAAAGGTATGTATAGAATTAATATTTATAAAAGAGAACATTGTTTAATGTTTATCATCATTGTAAAAGGGAAACCCTTTACGTGCCATTCGCATAGGCAAACTCACCATTACGCTAAAGCTATCTGAAATTCATTCAAATATTCTGTTGACATTCTCTTAATTAACACAAATGGATCCTTCTTTGTTTTATTTAACACTGCCCTTTCCTCCGGAAATGAATCAAAGGATTTCGTTGCGTTTGTATAGCTCGAGGAAATCAGAAGGACCATTGGGATAGCAAAAAAGGATACTGTTTTTTTTTATTATTTCTTTTTTTGTTAAATTATTTCTCCTTGCGAAGTATAAAATTTGGCCATTTTAAAAACCCTCATAATTCTTTGTACTTTTAATTAACAAGTATTTCAGTAAATAATACTTATACTGATGGTGTAGTTAAATGTGTTTTATTGTTTTTTCTGTTAATTTTTATTTTAAGTTAATAAACAAGAGTTTATTTTGTACGTGGAATTTCGAGGAACTAATAAAAAATTATTTATTTTTCATTTGCAGGTGTGACCATCGAAACTAAGGAAACTCTTGCCAATTTTGAAGCTTAAATATTAAAAATACCAACAACTTTTAAAAGCCAGTATCGTATCCCATCAAAAAAAGGATTTCGTGGATGTTGCTTTTAATTCGATTCGGACCTTAACGCTGCTTTAGAGATGCATAGGAAAATAATCAACAAAATTTCAGTTTTACCGCTTAAGCCATGGTGAGAAACAATTCAGCTGCGTTTTTCATGTGGCATATATGTAGAAAAGAATGAAACCTATACAAAAATAGCACGAAACTGGTGGAGGATTTGAAAGTTTTGTTTTAGAATTTGAAGGAATTGGAGTGGAAGTGGAAGTATTAAATTGGAAAATGCAGTTTTCTAGTTGAAAGGATCAAGGACATACAACTAAATGTTATCAATATGAAAATATATTGCGTTGCAATTCGCTTGTCAGGTAAGAATTAATTTATCTATACCAACCGCATCAATATTATTTATGTTATTTTGTTTTAAGAATGAAGATTTTAGAAATTGCTTTGGGAAATGATTTATTTCATTTGGAATTCCACTTGAATATGCTTAAATTTGATAGTATGGCCCAAAATGTGTATTAAACTATTTTGAATTAGTCCAGCTTGTAAAAACTAAAGCTTACAACAGCAGCATATTTGATTCTATTTATTTCTGTCAGTGAATCGGAAGTATAGGCGTATTTGGGGATTATACTTCAATTTTTAGCAGAAAAAAAAAAAAACATTTAAGACATTGCACGACAAAATTTAAATTGTCATAACTAGTTCAAGACTAATGAACAGCAAATAAATAACGGCCGTATTCTTGACTTTCTTCAAAGCTAGTTTAACTGGAAAACTAGTTCTATAGGGATTTCGAGTTTAAGATTTTTGAAAAACAATTATTGATTTGATTTAGATGTCAAAATATCCACGAATATTTTGATTAAGATGTCAAAGTATAAACAAATTGTGAAAAATTAAGAATTCGAAACCTTTTTAGGACTAGTTTTTCCGTAAACTAGCTTTGAAGAAATAAACCATTTAATATAATAAGTTCTTACCCCTCTTCCAGGGGTTCCTCACTAAATTGTTACCAATTTGACAATGTCGCAAAAAAAAAAACATAGAAAACATCGGGCGGCAGATTCAAAATTATCACAACTAATTAACGACTGATTAACGGCTTATTATATAGCAGTAAAACATTCACAATAAGAAGTTTTTATACCTTTTTTCAGAGGCTGCTTCGCTAAGTTGACACCAAGTTAGCAAAGCAGCAAACAGAACATAGAAAACATTGAATGACAATTCGAAATTATCAAAGCTAATTTACGATTAATGGAAAGCTAATTATCCAGTTAATAATTTTTCGATCGGCGAATGTTGTTTCGCTGACACTTATATTGGAAATGTCATGCCAGAGGTCTGGGTTATCGAATTCAGCCTTTTCCACATACAATTTATTTTTGTAGGGGTAATGTCTCTTGCGGAGAAGTTACAAATCTTCTAAGAGTATCTGATATGCCACACTCAGTAGCCGTTCCGATTAACTGGCTGAACAGAATAGAATGACGGAACTGAAGCCGCAGACGGAACTGGAAGAGCTGTCAAAAAGTGTCGTACGTCATTTTTTTTACATGTCCACAATGGAGCTGTACAGCTTTGAAAGTATTTTGAAGAAAAACAAAAGAATATTCTTGTGTACAAGCTCAGAATTCACATTTTTTGTTTCCAATAATTTTCCTTTTAATAAATAATTTTTTTCGCGATACAAATAACCACAGTATTTTTTTCCGACCCAAAAAGTTGTTTTTTTTTCTTCATACAAATTGAAACGTCAAAAGTGCCGTACGTGAAAAGTTAAAAGTTGGTGAACTCTTCCGTCTGCGTCTGCAGCTCCGTATGCGTCTACGTTCCGTTGTGTTCGCAACATTGAATTTGCGTGTATTTAATATTTTGACAGCTATTCCAGCTCCGTCTCCGGTTCCGTCTGCGTCACCATTCTGTTCAACCAGTTAGGAAAAACTTGTACGTCGCAAGTGATGCGAGTCAAAATTTTTGATTCGGTCTGCACCAGGGTTGCCACTTTGCTGCAATTGCAGTAGATGTATAAATTTTCAATTCTTCAGGAAACTGATACTCACATCCTAGGAACTTATTAATACGGCTTTTGGCTCTGTTTTGATGAATATTGAAAGCTGACGAAAATCTTGTTTTTGTTAATTTACGTTTATTTTATTATTGGAAAACGTGATAATATGGGCAAGTTTAAAATAAAATCTGCACAAAAAGGTTTAAATTCTTATTAAGTAAATGTAATTGAAGATTATATGCATTTCTAAAGTAGTGATACACAGTGTTGGTAAAGGCCAAAGTCATGAGAGACTTAGTAGCGACAGGGAATTTAAAATTAAAAAAATAGTTATACCTAATTAATGCGACACGTTTTTTTTTTTGTTTGGAATAATTATTATTATTATTATATTATTATTACCTATTATTTTTTTTTATTCTCCGTAATATTACTATTTTTGTTTTAATATTCCACATTCGTATGAGGTGCTACAATCACACAGTCCAAAACAAAAGTATGAAAGGAGAAAGACTGTCACTTGCCATTCCTTATGGCTGCTAAAATTTTTTTTTTTTAATTTTGGATTACATTTTTAGTTTTTTTCTTTTAATACGAAAAAACTAATTTTTAATACAAATATATAGAATGTAATAAAGAAATTATTAAACACAACTTCTGTCATCACGGCTAGATCTCAAAAAAATTAATCCAAGAGATACATTTGTCGACTAAATTATTAAGCGTTTATGGCCCCATATATTTTCAATAACATAATAAATGTTGGCTTCCAATGCATCGATTTTAGTTAATTCAATAGCACAGACAGACAGACACAGGGCCTCCACAAGCAAGAATTAATTTAATAAAATCGGACATTCAATGGAAATTTTCAATGCAATCTACTAATTTTATGAAATTAGTTTCAATGTTTTTTCTTACCATTTATTATAGCAATCAATGCAGACATAATTTTACGTCTACTTCATCTGTGCTGCTTTTCATCTTTAAATGTGGGTCAAGGAGTTGACTCGAAATTTTAGGTGGTGTATTTTGTTCGTCTCTCTAAAATTGAAGCAGTGACGCCAAGCTGTTCTTGTAAAAACATGAAAAAATAGCTACAGAATCATTACGTGAAATTATGTGTTCATCGAATGTTTCCTTTTAGGCCAGTAAATAAGGACCTCGAAAAACCTCGACATTTTTTTTTACTGTAATGCTGTGATTTTGTTTTTTGTTTTTTAGGATTATTTTGAAATAAAGAAAAACTTTGTTTTGTATTTATTTTTAATTTTTATTTAATTTTATTTTTTTATTAATAAAGTTTTAACAAAAAAAATGCTTTGGAAGCAAATCACCCTGTTCCACCAAACCCTTGGAATAAGGCCATATGTTGTAGTGTAACAGACTAACCGCTTATGACACGTCACAAGAGGTAACCTCCGAGGAAATCGCCACAGAGTTCTTACCTATTGCGACCGCCTTCGTCCACAGCAGAAGAATGAATGAAATACAGAACTTTAAACATTGGACATTTTGCTTAAAAAGTTACAAATTGGAGTTTTAGGTATATTCGGAGAGGAATATTGGCAAAAATACTCATCCTTCGGACAATAATAGTTGTTGAGCAATTACATTTTACATAGCTTTAATTTAGGAATAACCGGAACTAATAATTTCGTCGTTATCAGGAAAAAACGAAATAGTTTTTTAAGTTTTTTTTTTTGCTGCATGAGAAACAAAGCACACTTTTCCGTCATTTGTTGTGCTCGAATGCGAAGTCAGAAATATTCTATTATGTTGGCGTCAGGTTTTTGAAAAGCATAAAAAATTGTTTTTTTTCTTCGCAGCTTTCGGCGTCATGCTTTATCATGCGGTAAATTGTTTCAACAAAATCTGTAACGGTTTTTGAAATTAATAATTGACCTCTTCATTTTTTTTAATGTCTCCAATTAAACACTTTTCTTTCTTCTTTTCCTCCTTCCCAAAATATCAGCGGGGTGCAATTTTTTGCGACCTAACGCGAATTTTTTTATTTATTGACTGGCCTATTCAATAAGTTGGTAGTTTTGTTTGCTGTTCGGTACGTAGGGCATTCTTGCTCGCACAAATATTTAAAAAATCGTTATGTAATAATTTACAGGAATCTTAAATCTGTTGATGTTTTTATGCAAAATCTCCTTCAATTTATATAGATACATTTATGATTCATCTGAGCCAATTGATCTAAAAAAAAAAATTTAAAAAAATACATATTTATTATTTTCATTTTATTTCTTTCAGTTGCTCTTCTATTCACGGCCCTCATCCCACCGATTATGGGTGACGACTGGTCAGCAAGCTGTGCTTCAAATTGTACCTGCAAATGGACCAATGGCAAAAAATCAGCAATCTGCAGCTCCCTTCAATTGACCACCATACCCACCACTTTAAGCACCGAACTGCAGGTTCTCGTACTCAATGACAACCGTATACCAAATTTGACCAAAGAGGAATTCACTAATTTGGGCCTCCTGAATTTACAACGAATATACCTCAAAAAATCCGAAATCCAAAGTATACACAAGGAAACATTTAAGAATTTAAAAATATTGGTCGAGATCGATTTGAGTGATAATAAAATCGAACAGATCGAAGAAGATACTTTCATGGGCAACGATCGGCTAAAGGTTCTTTTTTTGAATGGAAATCCACTAAAGAGACTTGTGGCCTATCAATTTCCAAGGCTGCCACATCTGAGATCGTTGGACTTGAATGATTGTCTGATTAACGATATTGATCCGATGGCTTTGGCCAATCTGAATTTGCTGGAATTCCTTTATCTGAAGAACAATCTGTTGGAGAGCCTAACGGAATATGTCTTCAAGCACATGACTAACCTCAAGACTCTGGAGCTGGATGAGAATCCATGGCAGTGTAATTGTAAGCTGAGGCAGTTTCGAACGTGGTATGTACAGCGTAATGTCAATAGCAAAAGTCTAACTTGTAAAGGTCCATATCAACACAAAGACAAGCACTGGGAGGCTGTGGAAGAATCTCAGTTCGGATGTCCACCACGAGTAAAGATCTACAGCAACGAAGATGTTCAGAACATTGACATTGGAAGCAATACGACATTTAGCTGTCAAGTGTATGGTGATCCCATGCCTGAGGTTTCCTGGGAGCTGAATGGAAAGATTCTCGATAACGACAATGTCCTTTTCGATCAAGACATCATAGCCAGTGACAAGGTCTGGAGTAATCTGACTGTCTTCAATATGACCAATTTGGATGCTGGAACGTATTCCTGTGGTGCTCAGAATGTGGCTGGTTCGGCGAGTCAAAATATAAGCATTTATTTGAGTGAGATAGTTCAGCATGTTCTGGTGAAGACGCCAGAAACATTCTGGTACTTCGGGCTTATCATGGGCACATTCGGGACCGTATTTCTCTTGATTCTGATCTCGTTTGTGGTGTGTCTCTGTAAGAGAACCCAGCGCCAGAGGCGGCATCCGAATAAGAACATCAAAGGTAGCGTCAGTTTTAACGACCAAGAGAAGAAACTGCTAGACTTGAGCATCACCACAACAACCAATGACCGTGGAGATAGCTGTGCTGGGATCGACAACAATGGTCCGGCAATAAATAAGACTGAATCCATAATTGGGTTTGAGCCAATGGAGATAACGGTTGAGAACCATCATCGAGGAATCGGTCCTCACCATCAACAGGTCGGAATTGTAATGCAAGGAGGCCATCCTTCTCATCGACAACAACAGCAGCAGCAGCAGCAGCAACAGCAGATGATGTCCACAGAGGGTCAATGTGGAGTTGTTGGCATCCAGAGCTCCAATCCAAATCAAATTCCTGAGGAATTTCCTCTCAACGTCGGGGTTTTCCCACCGCCACCAGAATTCTGTTCAAACGTAGTCACCAATCCAGCATATGGAAACATCTTCATATCGGTTTCGGTGACACAGGATATGCTTGATAGTTCCGACATCAATATCTACCCGGACCTGTTGAACATACCCAAACGGGTGGTGGACGGCAGTTCGGCCAGCAGCAGTAGTTCAGTGCAACAGCCAATGTTGCCAGTGAATGTGTCGTCGTTTGCCACATTGCCCAGAAACAATCAGCGCCGGGGCATTCTTAAAAAGGATCCTACGGTGCAGACGAATTTATATCCACATGACGAGATTGTAAGCTACCATAATCTGGACACCAGCTATAGCCAGGGGTACAATCATCAGCAGGAGCATTTACAGCAGCAGCAACAATTGCAGCAGCAACAGCAGCACCAGCATCAGCTTCATGCACTGCATCACCATCAACAGCAACAACAGCAACATGCGTCGTCGTCGGGAGGTGGGAGATGTAGCAGTAGCAGTAATAGCAGCAGTGGCACAACGACCGGAAGTAGTTGTTCGAGTAATTGTGGCCTAAAGGCACCGACGTGTGTGAATTGCAGCATGAAAGCGCCTCCTCCCCCACCCTTGGCATATGCCAATGACTCGGATGGAACATCCCTCACGTGTATTGGTGGTCAAATGCGGCCGCTGGGACCAAAGAGTTCAGCCTTGGGTGGTGCTTGTTTGAAATACGACAATATGGGACGCAGAATAACGGCCAGTGGCAACTCAACGCTCTCACTGCCCGACGAGGAGCGGCTCGAGAATGAGACGCTGTTTAATGAGGGCAACCCGCTAACAACGTTTTCCAAACAGCAACGTGACCAGCAACAGCAAAGGGATTCGCAGCAGCAGCAGCAGCAGCAGGAAATAAATGGTGCAACTACATCATCAGCTTCGTCCTCATCGTCATCATCATCATCGAAACAATCGCAAACATGCGGTCAAAGAGAAATGCAGGGTGGCAGTGATTTTGTGTCACTGTAGTAGTATGTAGGTAATACAGAGAGTATAGATGATAAACGTAGCATAATGTAGGAAAAAATTAATTTAATAATAAATTTTAGGACAAAATTGTAAAGTACATTGTAATTTATTTCGTATTGCTTTGGATTGAACGCGTGGCTGAAAGCCATTTATATTATATTTTGCTCTTTATAGAATATTTTGCTAAAAAGTTAAAGAAAGGAACAAACAAAAATTGGTTATCGAAGATATTTTTTTTATACAAAATTTAAAAAATAATTATGAATAAATTTGAGTAATAGTTGAATTGATTTAAATTTTAAAAATTTTGATAAAAAATTGTGTGTGTAGGTTTTGTCTGCATTTTAGTGGTGTTACCTTCCGTTGGTCTGTTTTTTTTTTTTTTCAATTTTCCTTCTAACGGATTTACTGATGCATTATACTGCAGGCATACCCTAAACAAAGCTGAGCAATGGAGTTGCGTTTGCGGTAAAGAATACACAAAGATAGAGTGAAGATAATTCAGAAATTCCATTATTTCTTTGTTACTGCAAAAAAAGCTGACACAGTAGGGCACTGTTCCAAAAAAAATCAAACCAAAATTTAAAAAAAAAAATCTGATTATCATCAGATGATCCCTATACAGTTTTAAAAACTTATTCTTCTTTTTTCTCCTGTTGAAAATTTGAAAATGATTTCCAGCCATCGTTCAAACTACTTTACTATAAAAAAAATTGTATCAAACTTCTAACGTAAACAACTTTAATTTTTGTCTTTTTCATATTAAAAACAAAAAAAAATACCAAACATTGCACTTGAATACAAATTTAAATCAAAATTGTAAATTTTTCATTCTTGATAACATAAATTCAAAAAAAAAACAAAACAACAAACAGACAAATTTTTAAAAATCGATTATAAAAGTTATAAAAAAAAGTAGATAGTAAAGTAAAAGAAAATCAATTCAGCCAAAATAAAAGTCAATAAAATTAGTTTGTAAAAGCAAAAAAATAAAAAAAAAAAAGTAAGTGAAACAAAAATGTTTGCTAAAAGAAGCCAAGAAATGATCAATCCTGAGAAAATTAATTAATTTGTATTTATTTTTTATTTTTTTATTTTTGTTTATTTTTTATTTTTAAAAATTAAAGAGTATTAGTACCTGTTAAATAAGAAAATCATTATAAATTTATAAAAAAAAAACAAAAATTATCAAAAATGTCCAAATAAATTTAAAGAGAAAAAAAATTAAAGAAAACAACAATTAGATATTATTAAATTTAAATATCTCGATAATCTTTAATTTTTATTTAATTTTACCAAGTTTAATTATTTCCCATCTATCGAATCTCAAAACATTTTGATGCTCTTTTGGAAACACCTCGATCGTCGAAATTTCGGAACAAAGAATTTGCATTTGAATGATATTAAAAATATCTTCTTTTTTGTATTTTTAATTTGAAATATTCTATTCCATATTATTTACTCTTAAAATAACTAATCGTTACAACAACAATAAAATAATTTTCCTTTAATTTAAAATAAGAATTATACATTTTTTTGTTTAAACACTTTTTTTTCGGATAATCGAATTATTTTTCATTTGTATTTTATAAACTAAGAAACAAGATAAAAATTAATTTATGTATCTTAACAACAATAAATATCATAATTTAAATAAATATGTAAATATTTTCATTTCTAGAAAAAAAAAAATATATGTAAAAAGAGTATAGGTATACATTACGAGGGATTGCATATACATATAAGCGAAAGCCAAAATTAAATTAAAAAAAGAAACAATCTCAATTCAACAAGCTCTGTAAAAAAAAAAAATATTTTTTAAAACATCAATATATATTAAAAAAAAAAAAAAAAAATAGTAAAACCAAAGGATTTTTTTTTAACAAACAAGTTTCTCAATAACGTTCTAAAAAATCTTAAGTGAGCTTCTTCAAACAGAAAAAAATTATAGCATCAAACATTTAAAAAAATATCTAGGACTTGACTTTCAAATTGTAAATTACGGATACTTAAATCGTCATTATGAAGAAAAAAAAATTGAAAAAGTGAATTTTCTTTAAAGTATAATTTCTTTAATAAATTTATAAGTGTACATTAAAAAAGAAAATATTATTAATATAAAACCAAAAGCATTTTGTACTATAGTTAAAGAGAAAATTTAATGACAATTGAAAATTGGAAAAATAAAAGAAAATGGTTAGTAAACATAAATATTTGTTTTTTTTTTTTATTTTTATTTTCATTTTCGATGAACGCAGCAGATGAATTGGTAAAAAAATTTCATTGCAAGTATATCTTTAAGAAGATTTTTTTGCCATGAGATTGTATAAAATATTTTAAATCTGATAGTCAAAAAAAATATAATAAAATTTTAAAAGCCTAATACAGTGAAATCTCCGTTAGCCGGCGACGATCGCAACACGTCTAAGGGAGTTGTCCGCTCAAGGGAGTTGTCTGTAATAGGAGCTTTCACTGTATCTTAAAGAAATCGGAATAAGGAAAAATAACAGAGCATCAGTTCATACGTTAAACAAAAATAAACCAAGTTGATAAGACTTTTAACGACTCTTAATGTTATTCCCAAAGTAATTATTTCTAAATTTGTGAACTCTTTGTTATAACAACTCAACACTTCTGACCTAATAGCCCACAGAGTTCTTGAGTTGATACTCTCGAAGGTTTGAGATTTTTATATAAATAAAAAACAAGATAAAGGGAAATGTAACTAATTTAAAAAATGAGTTAAAATAAAAACAATTTACAATGAAATACTTTGAACAAAAAAATAAACAAGGACGGACCAATACAAGAAAACAATTGAAATTTAGTTCAAGCTTAAACCTTCCATCCGCCTCCCATGGCCAGGAACAAAAATTAAGGTTTAGAAAATATATAATGAAATATAAAATGACATTACCAGTCGTAAATATCACTAAACCATTACGAAATAAGAGTTGCACTAGAAAAAAAATGCGTATACGCCCCAGTGTACCTACCAATCTATTGTTTTCAAAAATGTGAAATGTATTGGTAGAGAGAAGGTTGAAGTATTTGAGTAGAACCTAAAATATTTGTATTATTACCTGGATCTATTTTGTCTGTACACTCAACAATAGTATTATGAAAATCACACAAACAAATCGAAAAAATAGGCTAGGTAGTTGTTTGTTCATCGTCAGTGTTTTTAAATCATAAAAATTGTCGATATAGATTAAGCCCATAATTTTGGTCGTAATTGACGGATTATCAATATTAGGATTTTTACTTGCAATATATGAATGTATGTATGTAGGTACTATAAGGGCACGTTATGAATCCGTGCAAGAAATCGAACTCGAGATAACAATCAAACTTGACATTGCGATGATAGAGAACATAAAAAAGTGGGCCCTCAATTCCGTCTGTATTTCTGTATGTCTGTATGTATGTCTGTCTGTACCTCGGCCTACAGCCTAACCCTAAACACTCAAAGCGATTTTCTTCAAACTTGGAGCATAAGATTTTTTGGTGATTCCCTAGAAATAAAATCGAGATATTTTTTAGCTCAAAAAATAATGGTACTTGCCATACAACCGTTTTAAAAAAAGTTATTTATCTCAAAAAGGGCTCTAACGATTTTTTTAAAAAGTTTTTGTGTGTAATAGTGGTGGTGGTCTACATTTTGATTTAAAAAAAAAATTACCAAAAACCGTTATTAACAGTAACTGCCATTGAACCGTTTTTTCTTGTTTTCGATTTTCTCGTTATTCGCTTAACAGATTTTGATCAAAATTTTTAATTAGGAGATACTATCCAGTACGCCCGTGGCGTAATGGTAAGTGCGATGGACTGTCATGCCAGAGGTCTGGGTTCAATACCAGCCGCTTCCAATTTAAGTTTTTTTTCCGGGCTACTGCCTCTTTCGAGGAAGTGACATATCCTCCAAGAGTATCTCTTGTCATAGAAAAGTCCCGCTCACCAGCCGTTCGGATTCGGCAATAAACTGTAGGTCCCCTCCATTCCTGCAGACACGCACACAGGAATAGTTGAGAGTTGTAAGTCACTAGGCTCTGGTTCTTCATGAGCCCTTGTGCCACCAAATTTATTTTTATTTATAGATACTATCCAGTAAGAATAATACTGCATATTTTCGAAAAAATATTTTTTGGATTTGTAAAAAGTTTTAGAAAGGGATATTTAGAAAACGGTTAAATTCAAAAAAAAGTTGGTGAAAATTCCTTTTCAGTGACACAATTTAGTCTAGAAAATACATTTATATTTATTTTTCCTTGATGAAATTGAATCAAAAAAAATAATTCATATTTTTCGCAATTAAAAAAAATGTATTAAAAAAAAACACAAGTTTAATTGGTATCGAAGATTTTTTTAATAATACAAACTCTATATATGTATGTACTACTAAAATAAATCAGCCAAATTAGAAGACTTAGCACCATCTAATTGGACTTGTTGAATTATTGATTCAAATTAACTTTTAACGGCCTTAAGTCTTCAATAGAAATTGACAAGGCCCTTACCAGTCAACTGATGAGTCCAAGTGAGATCGCCGCGCCGGCCGGAACGAAAAGCCAATTTTTATGGACTTTTTAAGTGACGCACCCTGACGAACGTAGGTATACAATGGATACTTGAGAAAGATTTTGATTAGTAAAAAATCAAACTTGATATTTTAATCAAATTTGAGATTAAGATTATGGAGACCATAAGCTTTCAGCAATATGATGCAATTTTACATAGAGCCAATTTTCAAATAAAGAAAATTTTTGTGGTTAATCTAAAATAATACCCTTCTTCGATAGCTTCCATCATTTAGAAGTAATTTTTATTTTATTGCGATAGTTAAACTGCCCTGGGGAACGACTAGTATTGTCATGTATGTGAGCGCATGAATTAAAGCTCTTATTGTAAAACAATCCAAAACGCATGGGTTTGAAAACGTTCAAACCCATCGAATAAAATCAACATAATCAGTATCGTGAATCATCATAAGTATACATAATTCAATAAAATATTTTTCCCAGCACCATAACCGTTTATTGACATTTAAAACTAAAAGTCAATTAATTATAAAGTTAAGTAGAAACCTTGATTAAATTAAAACGCCGCCCCGTATACTTACATATTCGTATCGGATGTAATTTTTTTTTTTTATTTTTTTTTATTCTGAATTCAAAAAGGGACAACTGAGGTGATGCGACATACGATTTGTGAGATGAGAATGTATATTCGTATACCTACGTCCCTTTGGGGTATTTTTGATGAAACACAAAATAAATATTTATTTCCGGTGCGGATGTGTGCAAATGAAGAGTTATACAAAAGCAAATTCAAAACGATATGAAACTAAAAGAGAGGGGAATCCACAAAACCCATAATATTATATTCACAGTGTTAAGATTGCCATTGCCATAATCCAATGAGTTCATAAAATACGAGAAATGAATATCATCATCTGGAATAATATTCTACATAAAAGTGTAACCATAAACTGGCCAGTGGCCATTCATGACAAACACGTGCTTCACCAACCAGTGTCAGATTGCTATATCAGTTGTTGTTGTTGTTTTTGCTGTTGCGATGTCCCTATTTTTTTCCTGTCTTTTGCTTTGTTTTATTTTTGTTTTTGCAACATCAAGGAATCTTCCGCATCTAAAGGTACTGTCGTGTTCATGGTGGAGATGTGTGGGGCTACTACTCCTACGTCCTGAAGAAAATTACTTTCAGGAAGTTGGCATGAATTTTTATTCTTTATCCTTTGTCCACTTGAATTGCCCTTTATTATGTTCGAAAGCACTCTTTCGAATACGGATGGGGGGCGGGCGATGATGGTGGTGGCGTGATGTATGCGGTTAAGTAAGCTTTATAAAACAAAAACAAACCGGCAGTAGGAAGGATGTGTAGGTATTTGATTCAGTTGGCTAACTATAAGACTGAAAAGACTGGGCACTTAAGATATGTGTGCAATAATATCGTAGAATGAATGGGCACGAAGTGGACAGCATTTTCATTGTGATAAAATAAAAGCATAGAAGATTCCACTCGGATTCTGCATATAGTTTAAAGTATGAGTAGGAGTAAAAGTGCTCTATCTAAGATTTTAAGCAGGGAGTGGTGTATAGTTGCCCAACTAATCCACTAATTGAACTTGAGTCCAAAGCAAAATATTAAACTTTACAAAACTTTCAGTAGTGCAATAAATTCGAAAATGATTACAAACTTAATCAAAATATTTATTATAAAATTATATAAATAAATTTTTAAAACTACTTATAGTTTATCAAACTAAAATCTGTAAAGCAGAAAAATTGTTTAAACGATTTATGACCCTGTCAGGTTTGTACTTTGTTACTTTTGGCCCTTTTTCATGGTACCTACCAATTTGTTTTAAAAAATTTCAATTTAATTTAAGAAATTTATAAACACATATGTAGTTAGAGCTGTTTTTTTTTTTCATTCATATTTAAAGCAAATATACATTTTTTTAAACCTTTTTAAAATTAGTAGGTTACATCAGAATTTTTTTTTTAATTTTTGAAAATTATGATATGCAATATGAAGTTACGAGTATTGGAAGCTCTCTTGTATACAAATTTCAAAAAAATTAGTTTATCAAATATTTAATGAGGTATGTAGTTAAAAATAAAAAATTGGTTTTATTAAGCATGAGATTTTAATACCTTAATGAACGATGAACACGAAAATAGCAATTTAATTGAAGTACCTGATACTCAACTGTGATATAGGAGTGTCATTGTTAATCTTGAGTTTGATAGTTTGTTTGCCTAGTTGTTCTGAATTTATAATTAAAGGGTCCAGGGAAAAACGGCACAAGTCAAGTTTTTTTTATCAAAATTAAACTAATGATGACATTTTGTAACTTTTTGTGAGTACTATAATTTTCTATTTACGTTTTGAAAAAAGTTGTGATTTTACAAGAAAAACCATTAAAAAGTTTGAGTTTGAAAATTAATTTTCAAAAATTGTTGACTAAAATAATTTGAATTAAAAACAAAGTAATGGATTTATGGCTTTAAAATAAGGGATGACTATGTTTGTGTTGCCGTTGTTTTTTGAATGATTTTTTTCTATTTCTGGCCAATTTTTAGACTATTGTCTCTAACGCCTTAACAGGGGGAAAAAGACCCCCTTTCTATGCTTTTTTTTTGTCTCGATGAAGCCTATACGCTCCATTGCATTTTATGCAAAACATTGTTAATTTCTCATTGTAAGTGATTGTAATCGGTCCGATTTGTGAAATTGAAAATTTTGACATTTCTCGACGTTTTGAGGTCTCTGGAATTTGATTGTTTTTAGAGAGATTTCTGTGTACGTACGTTCGAACGTTCGTATATATTCGTACATTTGGAAGCTTTTTTTGACGATATCTCGAGAACGCATAAAGGTATCGACTTCAAATAACTTTTATTTTACAGATAATAAGATTATTACCTGCAGAAAAATTCAATTAGCGGCTTTATTATTACAGTAATTAAAAAAAAAAAGTTGTAAAATGGCTTGTTTCCTGAATAGCTATCTGTAGAAGAAATAATGCTATCGGGTTCGACCTGGTTTCATTCTATGCATAATGACGTAGTGAAAAATTAATAATACTTTAAAAAAAAATCAGCCCACACTTTTTTTTAAATTAAAAAAAAAAAAAAACATTCAAAATTGTTAAAAAAAAATATCGAATATCATGAGAACCAACAAAGCTTCGAGTTAATTTAATTTAATACACAAATTTATAATTGATAATCGGTAGAGTTTGTAAAAAAATTCAATAAATGGTATTTTTTCTGGGCCAAAAAAAGTGCTTAAAATGGTTACAAAATGTTTTTCGGCTCGAATATCTCGAGAACAACCAACGATATCAACTGCCGGATAATTTTAGTCTACGCACAAAACGATAATTATATAGTAACTGATTAGGTTTTCAATAAATTCAAATGACTGCTAATAGTTGTTGAAATTTTTCGTGCCGCATATTTACAGCCTTCCCTTGATTGCACAAATGCAATGTCGAGTTCAAAGGGAGCCAATGGGAAGTTATCAGTGTGGGTCTAACCCAGCCTCGTTTTTATTTGTTAATTTAGTCATTTTATTAATCCATAATTTTCTAAAAACGTTTTGAGATTGTTTTCAATGTTAAAAAAATATCAGAGGTAGGAAGGCATATCCTAAAAATGCAATTTACCAACTTTATAAAAAATCGACGAATTCGTTTAGTTTGTATAGTCAGGGTTGGTGATGAATGGTCAAAAGACGAAATTCAAAAAAGATAAACCCCTACTCCATGGACAAAATCCCAAAGACGAACCTAAGTAAAGACAAAATCTCCATAAAAGAAATCTTTTTAATCTCGCGCCGAAAATTCCAAAATCAAGATGTGTGAGTTGTGAATCAAGAAATTGAGTCGCGCGCGCCAAATCGACTGCCTGCTATTTTCCTACACTCTTATAGACATAGATAGAACTTACATTTCATCCATGTACGGGCGTTGAAGCTTTTCAAAGTATGTGTGTGAAAAACCACATAAAACGAACACATATAAGCAGCTCCTCAGTTCACTACCCCGTTCAATTGTTGTTGCAATTCACATCTATTTATCGACACGCGCTAAAATTACAAAAACAACAATGTAAACACATGGGTTTTGGAGGGTGAAACGTACGAAGGATTCCTATCTTTAAATTCATGTATCTTTGATTGCAAGTTAAAAACAAAATTGATTTCACAATATATTTTTTTTAATTCCCTTTAAGTTACTATAATAAGTAAAACTTGTAAATTTTTGTGTCACTATGCAAAAATAAGTAAAAATCATCGTAGCTTGCAAATAAAAATTCTTTAAAGTATTTCCAAATACCTTTTAAGTACCATTCACTTTATTTTCAATCTATGTTAACTATACAACATTGAATGTAGCTTTATTTGAAAATTGTTTTCTTTTTTTTTTTTAAGAATGAAAATAAAGTTGCCACCAAATCTTGGAAAAAAAACCTTTCTACCCATTCACCGTACATCCTTCTATCATTAAAGGCACTTAACACTCGAGTGCTATTCATGTTGTTTGGTAAAAGAATTTTCACTGTCAGATTCTTTTATTCTCAAAAAAAAAAAAAAAAAAAAAAAAAAACTTCGATAAAAAAAATTCGTTTAAAATCAACCAACAGGGATGCTTGTTTCTTAAATAGTCATACCCAAGGTATCCTATCCCGTATACCTCCTTGCCTCAACAACACTCTCTCTCTCTCCCTCTCCCTTTTCATTCCACTCGAGTGGAATTTGTAAATCAAGTGGAAAGTTTTACACCTTTTTCTTTGCAAAAATGAATGCAAGAATCTTAAAATATTCTCTTCTCGCACTTCTTCAATACCCCTCGTCTATACATACATATATACAGTCGTATATAATATCTTTATCAAATATTTGAATAAAAAGGATATCCGATAATTCAAAAAAGGATTTTGCAGCTCATGAATATCAAAATTAAGAAGTGAACTTTTTTTACACGAATGAACTGATTTGAGTATTTTTTTTTTAAGTCTGATATTTGAGAATCAGACAGAGACAATTGTAAAAGTCTGATACTTGATAGCTTATGATGGATATGGCTTTCGACATCTACAACTCTCGAGATAGTAATCGCTTTGAATGCCTTCATGTGGAATAGTTATACTTTAATTTTTAGTGCATCAATTCAGGTCCTTGAATTTTTTGTTAAAAGTCTGGAAATATCTTGTCTTTGTCTGTTTTATTTTGTTTTTATTCATCAACTGAGTTGAATTTCAACAGCGTGTTAGAATAGTTTGATAACTAATGTCTAGATAAATATTTTTTTCTAACGCCATCCATTGAAAAAGTGAACTATTACAGACAGCTTAATGTTAAAGAATTATACAACCATCCGTCGGACAAGTTTTGTCAGGTTGTTATGGTCAGAAAAATGCAGCTTCTGGTAATACTTTTATAGCGATTTTATAATCATTTTCTTTATGTTAGAAAAAAAAGCTCCTATATTCCTTAATTGAATGCCAATCAAAGTCTGTCCACGAACTAGTTTCAAAAAGATGAATGTCTTAGCTTTTATTTAAATGAGATAAATAAGCGTGGTTGTGGTTCAATGCTTTTAATCGTGGTTCAACAATTTTAAATCACCGATTTCGGTGGATTAAAGGGCAGTTGTGCAACCGTGGTTCAAATTTTGATCCGTGGTTCAGGAATTTTAATTCACCGATTTCGGCGGATTAACTAAGGTTCAACGATAGTTCAGGAATGTAATTGGATTTTATAACATATTTGAACCTTGAACCATCGTTGAACCTCAGCTAATCCGCCGAAATCGGCGAATTAAAATTGCTGAACCACGGGTTAAATATTGAACAACGTTTGTACAACTGGCCCTAAGAGTCAATCATTTTATTAATATTTTAATCATAGGATTGGATATCAGTTAGTCCGACAAAATATCACAGAATCAAAATTGCTGAACCATGGACCAATATTTGAGCCCAGTTTTGGGCCTTAATAGCATTGTTCTTTTTATAAATTAAAGTGGCAATTGTACAATCGTGGTTTAAGTATTGATCCGTGGTTTAAGAATTTTAATTCACTGATTTTGGCGGACTGACTCAGGTTTAGCGATGGTTCAGGAAAATAATTGGCTATTATCACATATACTTGAACCTTGAACCGCCGTCGTTGAACCTCAGTTTATCCGCCGAAATCGGTGAGTTAAAATTGCTGAACTACGAGTTAAATATTTAACCACGATTGCACAACTGGCCCAAAGTAAAATAAATCAACAATTTTGCTGGTGAAATTAAATAATCTAGCAGACTTTGAAGGCACTCCAGAAATATTCAAGCTTCATACATTTACCTACACGTGCATATTTTTGTTTTCCCATAACTGCAAATGAATTCTTCATCTTTCTGATTTTTATGCAAAGCTGAGGATAAATTGACTCCCTACAGGAACAAACAACATTTGCACTGCATGAAGGACTTTTTTTTTTATTTTTTTTTGAATCTGCAAAAAATCGTTAACCCCTTTGTTTTCGCCGTTTTGAGAAAAGATTAGAGGAAGTTAAAAGAAAGACCTTCAACAACAGCATATCAACATGGTTTTTGATGCATGGGCTGGTTTTAAAAAAAAAAAATCCCTTAAGTTGTTGTGGGCGGAATGAAACATCAAGAGCTAAGTTATATTATGTACTTGTATAGCTGCTGAAGAAGAACCTTTCTTCATCCTTTTTTCATTTCATGACAGCATGAGTGTCAGCCAGATTGTTTAAGTCAGGAGAAGATTAACAATCGTGTTTTGCTATGCTATACAACACATGTACATATACATACATATGTATATTCTCTCCCAGTGGTGATGGTGGTATGTTTTGTGTGAAGTAAGCTGCTGGTGCTTAAGAGAAGGATGATTTGTTATCGTTTAGATGGTGTAGTTTCTGAATTGTTTCAAGGTTACAAAAAAAAAAAAAAAAAAAAAAAAAAGTCAGCAAAATTAAGGATTAAGAGATCATCTTTGAAATGCGAAGTAATTTTAATAATACACGATTAAAAATGGAGAGGATAGAGAGAGCCATGTATGGATATATTTAATCAATCATAAGAGGTGACAAGTTGCTGGTCTAATTACTATGGGCAAATTTAATTTGATTAATTTAATTTGTTGAAGACGATACTGACACCGATACACTTCCATAAGGGGTTTTGTTTAATTAAAAAATCGTATTTTTTGTATATAATACAATAAAATATTTTAGTTTTGATCATAAAACGTTTTGTAAGATCGTCTTATAATTTTTTCTTAAACTTATTTCATTCAATAAAGTTTTCTCTATGTGAATAAAGACTTATTTTATATCTACATAATTGTATTGATTTTAATTTAAAACAAAGGGAAAGAATATTAAGAAACAAATTAAAACCAATTAAGAGAAAGAAAAGAAAAAATTATAACAAGCTTACAAAACATTTTATGATCAAAACTAAAATATTTTATATTATATGAGAATCCCAAATCTCATAATCCCGAATTCCCCAAATACCGAATTCCAAATATCCCGAATGTTTTAAGGATTGAATCCTGTACTTTTAGAGAAATCAAACTCTGTTTTGTATGGCTTGACTTTTGTTAATTTTTGCTGCTTTGAGGATCATTTTTATTTTTAAAAGAATGGATAAACGAAATAAAACTTAAAAATTCAATACAAACTACACTGGCCAAAAAAAATTAAGGGAACAAAAAAATTTCACTTTTTTTTTATTGTTTTTTGATCAGCTGTATCTCTTTGTAAGGTGGTCATATTGAGATGAAACTAAAATTATTCTAAAGCTTTATGTTTTTGTGTTGAGAAACTTTAGTAAATGATGACTAGCCAATTAGCTTAATCTGGCTTCGAATGAATAAAGAGACTTTTGATTTTTGTTACCAATATCTCAGTAAAGAATGCCGACATGGAAAATTTAAGAGCAGTTTTAAGAACAACTGCAATTAATTTTCTATAAGATCTTTCTAAAACTTTATATAAGGATTACTTTGTTTGCCCCTTAAACGTAAGATTAAGAAAATGTAAAAATAATGACTTTTAAGTGATTTAAGTAAAATTTTCACCGCTTTACAAATATTGATTGCAAGACTTAATTTGGCAAGACATTTTAAAGAGCTAGACCCTCAAAATATTTTACCAAATTAATTCCTGCAAGAATTGCCCTTAAATTTTCCGTTTCATCATTTCTTGTTGAGATATTGTTAACCAAAGCCGAAAGCCTTTTGTTTTCATTCAAAGCCTGATAAAATATCTGTAGGATGGCAAAAAAAAAAATAACAACGTTAAGGCTAAATGAACAAAATATTGAACCAATAAATTTATTTGGCTCAAAAATATGATCAAAGAAAATAACATTCTAAAAAAAGAAGAAACAGTATCTACCCTAAAATTTCTCAATACAAAAAACATAAAGTCTAAGAATTATTTTTGTTTCATCTTAGTACGTCCACTTTTCTCTTCAAAAAACACTAAAAATAAAAAGTGAACTTTTTTGTTCCCTTAATTTTTTTGCCTAGTGTATTTTGCTATTTTACCTATATTCAAGCCTCATAATCTCAATTTTAAATTAATCGAGAAATCGGAAAAACTGCACAGAAATCGTTGCATATTGCCCTCTGTAGTCTACCACTATCAGTGGTACATTAAATATACAAAATTATCAGCCCAATTCTACTACTCGAATCGATCGGAAATATTGATTCACGTGAATTTACCTACTTTTAGAGGATTTAACATAAGATGAAGAAGAAAATAACCAAATGTTATGAACCCTAAACAAATATAGCCAAACGTGGTACACTTTGATACATTTTTAGATTTCCATTTCTTTTGGGATCTTGTAATCTAATACATGTGGATCTAAGAAGAGAGAGAGGTGAAAAAATCCTTTATATTATTCTTTGTCTGTTTTTAGTTCCTATAAATAATATTACAGACCTTTTAAAATTAATACTACAAAATAAGCATTAATGGGGTCACTGTGGCGTATACGTACTTATTTATAAGCATAATATTAGTTAGACTTAAAAATTTGTACATCACAGCTTTACAATTCATTTTATATAATTAGAGTTGAGTCAGAGTTTGTTGTTTAAGAAAATTGAAATCGATTGCGAAATGTATCCCTTTACTCTTTACTTCCTTCCTTCTACCGCTAATTATCCCTTATTACATCCTTCGGCACATATATTTTTTTGTTTTTTAATCACTGACGAACAGGTCAAACTCGTCGCACATTTTTTATATATTAAACTTTTCTTAGCACCACAAATACCTTTATGACGAACTACCCTAAATTCTACATCAATAGAAATAAATAAGTTATACTTTTTTGAAAGATTAATTAAATTATAAATGCCCCTTTCTATAAAAATCGGTTTATGTTCAGCCGAATTATGCACGTATAAACAAAAACACAATTCAGAAAGTGTGGTGTTAACGATTTACCGGCTTTTCCCGGCAAATTTTTCAACTTTCGGCTTCGTACTGTACTTACCTGTTTCAATACGAAACGAATCCAACAAAGAGATACCTATACATACATTGGATACAAAATAAATATTCAATTCCTATGTGAGAGTCCATTTGGAGTAAGACAATCAATATGAAATAGAAAAATATTAACGATATGATTTTTAATATAACAACAGTAAAAATTATATCTATTTGAATAAACTATTTTTACTAGACTCTCGCAATAAGCTTCTGTACTAAAGTACTACGTAGCTATCAATCGCCAATGTAGAAACACCGTTCGAACAAAAAAAAAATCAATTCAGAAAGTAGGTAATTTATTGTTATCACGAATTCCCGACTTTTCTGGCCTAATTTTCCAATGTATATCTTCGTAGTGTGTTTATCTGGTTCAATACAAATCCAAGAAAAAATCCCCATCCAATTTGAATGATCTTTAGCCAAGTTATGAGCGTACGAAAAAAAAAAAACTAATTAAGAAAGTTTGAAATTTCACGATGTTTTTACGATTTTCTGATTTTGCTGTTCGAATTTCCTAATTTTCGGTCAAATTTTCAAATTTTCGGCTCCGTTGTGTATTAAAATGTACAAATCCAACAAAAAGATCCCCAACCAAATCGGATGATGTTTAGCCGAGTTATGCGCGTACAAACACAAAAAGGGATTCATTTGATACTTATTTATATAGATTTATACGCGTTTAATTTGCTTTTAAAACAATTATTTCTTTCCAACGGATAGCAGAATACAAAATTTGACGTGAAAAAAGAGCAGAATAAGACCGTATGTAAATTTTTTTTTTAATTATTTTTTTCGTGTTAATGATCAAATGTTTAAAGTTAAGCTCTTTAAACAAAGATAAAATTTCAGGCTACATATTGTATTTACAAATTTTTGGGGAGGATCACCTCCTTCCGCCTCTAAATTGAAAAGTTGATTAAAAATTTTGTATTACTCAAAATTATTTCCCGAACCAAAAATAAATCTAACAGGAGAGGCAATGGAGTTAATATAGTCAAATTTTCATTTAAAAGCATTCTAAATTCGAAATTTTCTGCAAATTTTTAGAATTTCGAAAAACAAAATGTATTCTACATTGTTATTGGCTCAGAAAAAGTTTTTTGAGGGCCAACATGAGGACATTTTCTAACGGCTATATTTTTGACTTTCTTAAGAGCTAGTTTTACCAAAAAACTAGTTCTATACGGGTTTCGAGTTTTAATTTTTCACAAACTTTTATTACTTTGACATCTAAATCAAAATATTCAAACATATTTTGACATCTAACTCAAATCAATAATTGTTTTTGATAAACTGAAAACTCGATGCCCCTATAGAACTAGTTTTTCCTTAAAACTAGCTCTGAAGAAAGTCAATAATATGGCCGTAAGATTTTCAAAGCACTAAGAAATCCTTATTCAGCTTTAGACTTGCGTTTTTTTTTCGTATACTTGATTTCCAAGAATAGAATAATTTTATGATTAATGTATCTTTCTTGCTAAAGAGACGTGGGAAATTCTCTTTTCATACATTACTCTGATCTACCATTCGTAAATTTTAACACCAAAAACAAGTAGGAATTTATGTGTGGCCTCCCAAATTTTGAAATTTCATAATTTCTGTAAACTATCGAATCGAAGGCATCGTAATGTGTCTTCTTATCAACATTTAAGCTTCCGAAGAACTAAAAAAAACACTAAGTGCATCATTTTGGCAAGGCAAACCACAATTTATTTAGGTATGTATAACAAAAATACCACAGACACCCTGGCCAAAAAAAAAAAATAAATACCAATGGCAAGACAACAAAATCTATCTACTGACACCAGTGTTTATCTATAATCCCAGCCAACACTAGAATATCTTCTTATTCACCAAAAAATGCACACCACAGGATGATGGGCCAAAGACTATGTGTCTCTGTGAGTTGCAGGAAGCATAACAATCCTTATTCAATTCCATACGGCACAAAGGGCAGAAAAGGGAAACTCGCAATAAATTTTGATGATTATTTGTTCCTGTCGCAATGCGGCTGTAATTTAAATCTCTCAAAACTCTCTGGAAAATTGCATTGTGTATGCCTGATGCTGAAGTAAAATATACCACTTGTTTGTTTGCCTTTTGTTATTGTTGTTATTTTTTTTTTGTCTTTTACTGTGCAGCACAGGATATGCGGCATGCATTTTCATGTGTGCTTGTGATAGCACAAGAAGGAGTATACCGCACACACCTACTACTATATACATATGTAGAAGTTCACAAACATTTATATGTTTGTGAGTGGGTGATTGTCCTTATAGCTCTGGGGGTTGTTGGCCGAAGAATTCTAAATAAATACATACATATTTCTGTCTACAACAACTTTCAAGGGAAAAAAAGTCCGGACAAGTTGCCAGAATCTTGCAATTTATCTATTCTATGACTACGGTAAATCCTTCTAGTGGTAACAGCTTAAAAGCCAATGCTTTTGCAACCAATCAAGAAAATAAGATTAAATGTGGTATGATAGAAAAAAATTATCAAAAAATCCTTAACGGAATAGAAGGTAACCTGTTAATGGAATGCGTACCTATACTTGTGATACAAACTGATGACATTGTATACATACGTGTGCTGAGTTTGTTTTTGGAGGTTAGCCATCAGTTGAATGGGGGGAATAACATGAATATCTACACCTACATATGCGGTATCAATCCAGAAGTGTTATCGTAATCCCCTAGTGTTTGGGCACAAAATAAATGAACACGTACAGGGTAAAGCCGAGAACAGATCTGCAGCTTTTTCCAATGCTGCGAAAATAAATTTATGCCGAAAACAGATGTGCAGATTTTTGCCATGCAGCGAAATTAGAAATAGAGGTATCGTGCAGCAAAGGCTGCATGCAGAGCCTGGGATATGTCAACCCTCATAAGAACTTGTGTAAATTTATTTTCGCAGCATTGGAAAAAGCCGCACATCTGTTTTCGGTTTAAGTAATGTTCCAAAAAATTTCATTACCAATAATAGTTATGACTTAAATATTGCAATGAAATTAACCATAACCTTAGGTATCCCAAATAACTAGACAAACATTATATTCTCAATTTTTTGGAGGCAATTCGATATATGGTTCAATATTTATGGTCCACAAAAATGTTTAGGCAATACCATGCACGGTCTATTATTTAAAGCCCATTCCATTATGGTCCATTTTACTAAAATATTTAAGTCGTAACTAAATTTTATTATTGGTAGAGCCCAATATCTTATGTAATAAGTTTTTTTTTCATAAAGCTGTAAGTGATTAGTTACATAAGTTGATAAATGAAATTCCAAAGATAACATTTTTGAAAAAAAAAGTGCCTGCAGCCAAAGCGCCATAGGTCGATTTTATTTAAACTTGGAATATAGTGTTTTGGACATTCCCCGACACATTTTTTTAAATTTTATTAAGGACCGAAAATAACGATACCTGCCATAGGTATATTTTTTTGCATTTTGGAAAATCTTATTTTTCTCAAAAATGGCTTCACGGATATTCCTAAAAATAATAAATTTTGCATCTTGGTGAAGATAAAATTTCAGAAAAAAGGTTTTAAATGTTACCTACCTACCCTCCATAGAACCATTTTTTTATTTTCGTTTTTCTCAATCATTGCAAAACAAAATTTTCAATTTTTTTTTTTTTTTTTTGATTTTTAAAAAAAGAATCAACACTATTTTTTTGAAAACCAAATATTTCCAAAACGACTCTGTTGATTTTTATGAAACGTAATACTGTGTGGTTTTTTAACATTGAGTAGAATATTTTAAAGAACCCTTCTTCTTTTAGTCAATATTAACGGTACCTTCCATAAAAATATTTAAAAACGGTTACAGAAAATATAAATTTTCTCGAAAACAACTCCTGCAATTTTGATTAAATTGTTCTGAACCCTAATATTATTACGTTCTAAAACAAAATTTACAGTTAACCATTATTAACAGGTTACCTATCTCATTAACTCTTTAAACGATTTCAATTAAATTTTATATACAAAAGTTTCTATAAAGTTGAAATCATACTGCATATCTGAATTTTTGAAAATTCGATATTCCAAAAACTGGTGATGATGATTTTTTTTTTTTAATTTTATTTTTAATTAAATAAAATTTAATTTTTAATTGTGTAACAAATATTTAAAAAAATATTATACATACAAAACTAATTTAAAAAAAAAAAAACTGCTCTTAGATTTGTTAAAGAAATCAGACGGTGTATTTCTTTAACTGTAAAAATAATTTCAGAAGAGTTTTTTACTAAATTAGTTTTGTATTAAATTAATTAATTATGTTGCTTTTAAATTATATTTCAATTTATTTCTATATCTTCTGCAATTTAAATATGTTAATTTTTAATTATTGTTATTAATTATTTGTACCTACTTATTAAACATCTCAATCCTTACTTTAAACAAACTTTAACTACAAGAGCAAGTTCGTGCGGCCCAGTCGTGCATTTTATTTTTTACATATTCAATGCTTTCTTATAATAATCAAACTAAAATACGGCACAAATCTTTCGTTGTTTTTGAGAATTTAGAAAAAAAACTTGTTTTTCTTATCTATGTTGGGTTTGGGTATTCACGCTCTTATGCGAACCACCCTGTTTATAGGTATAACTAGCAATAAATTCTAAGCCATCATTCATTGTATCAATTTCAACAACAGTCAAAGAAGTCTTCCATACGAATAGGTACCATTTAAAAATTATTGAAAATTACTTCATAAAATTGTCTTTTAATCATCCCTTACGTTACGTATCCTTGATTATTCTCACCAACCAACCGTCTTTATATCGTAAATCCTTGATATTCAAAAAACGACTTAACCATTTTACCTTTTTACCTAGTTCAATGAGCAATAAAAAAAGGACATAAGGCAGTTAGGGAAACTACTGATTAAAGAGTTATTTTCAACAAATCTTTTGCAAAGGACATCAAACAACAGGTCCGAAACAATTCACTTGACGGTCATGCTATCTAATGTATGGAACTTTTTAAGGACATTTAATGAAGTGACTTTTCATTTCGTGAATGAAAGCTGGGTCTTTGTTCATAGATTATCCTTATTAATCACTCTTTCGTTCTCGTTCATGGTCCTGGAAATAATTGGGTATATAGACACTGACAGGACGTTTATTGAACTTAATGTAGGCGTGTAGTGTTGCTATCAGCGTTTTGGAATTCTTATACGTTTTGTAATAAATGCCTAATCCTCCGGAATGGTTTTGTTTGCATTTACGACACTCACCAGATAGGTACCTATATGACACGTGGATCGAATTATTTATAAGTGAAATCAAAAAATGTTTTCATCAAACCGCAAAAGGTATAAAGAGAAGTTGAAGTTGAGTATACAATATACTAGGGGGCATGGGTTTGGGCGGAAATTCATGACAATTTGTTCAAATTCACGATTTATCAGAAACATACCCACTTTGTGATGAGTATGCAAACTGAAATTTGTAGACATTTACAGGGTGGGACAGCACGCAAACGGACTTAATTATACTCATTATTTGTACTTACAGTGAATTGAACAAGAGCTTAAATTGGTAGGCCGATTTGCTTTAAATTTGGTACACGCAGTATTTTTTTGTGATTTCCTAGGGGATAATTCGAATTTTTTATTTAACTCATCTAAAACAGGTCGCTGCCATACTAATATTTCAGTTTTTTTTTCAAATTTTCTCAAAACTGGCTTGAACGATGACCATGAGATTGTTCGCATATTACTGAAATAGAGAATTGATGTTTTCCTGTGCAATAAAAGCAATCGAACCTTTTGTCAGCTTTTAGTGACAATATTGTTATTGTTATAGTAATGTTCAATGCTGAAACTTGATCTAATTGGTTTCGTTGCTTAGCAAACAAAAAGCAATTTGATGCTTACGAGATAATTTGGCGGAAAAAACTCTTAAAGCTTGAGATAACATTTCGGATTGCCTCACAAGAGTCCATCGTTTCTATTCAATATGTCAAAGTCGGCACGATCGAACGCGTGATTGTGATTTGGCTATTATGTTCGAAGCAATCTGGTGCTTCTAAGTTGTTCAAACAATATTGCATTTAAGAATTTAAAAAAAAATTATTTTTTCTAAGGGAAAAAAATCAAAAAAAAAAATTGTTTAGTATTTTATTCGACTCTTCAAAAATATTTGTATGGCAAAGCTACATGTTTTAGATGAGCTAAATTAAAAAAATTACAGATTTCACTCATAGAGTAACCATGGGGACATTGAAAATGACACCTGGCTAATCTTTTCAATTTAAATTAATTAAAATGTATTAAGCTGTTTCAGACATCATTATAGGTTCTGAAGTTTCTAGGTACCTTTATGCACATTATGTATTTAATGTCTCTTTCCATTTGGCAAAAAATAAATCTTGTTAATTTTCTTTAACTAACCCATCAACTTTCCTATTCAACCAAAAAACTCGTTTTTTTAAGATCTGATATCAAAACTCATATATATGTACCTATTAGTGCAAACACAAATATGCCCTAAAAACAGTTTTAAGCGCTTATAATTATTCCCTTAAAAATCAATTACATACATATATGCCTTTAATAAATTATTATATTATGCTCAAAAAAAAATGATTATATGCCCTAGCCCTAAAAATATTGCTTAATAAATAGGCTAAAATAAATTTTGTAGTTCCATTTCCTCAAAAAGTATTTGACCGATTTCGATAAATTTTATATGTATAAAACTTTAAACTATTCTTTTCGCGGACATTATTCATTTTAACTTTAAAGATTTTTTTCGGAATTTACCACGTTAAATATAAGAAATATTATATTTAACGCGTGTAGTAGCCGTGGCGTGATGGTTAGTGCGATGGACTGTCATGCTGGAGGTCTAAGGATCGATCCCCAGCCTCGCCACCTATTTATTTAAAAGAAAAAAACGGCTACTGCCTCTTGCGAGGAATTGACAAATCCTCCAAGAGTATCTCCTGTCACAGAAAAGTGCCGCTCGTTAAACTGTGGGTCCCCTCCATTCCTGCAGACACGCACACGGGAATGGTTGCGAGTTGTAAGTCACTAGGCCCTAGTTCTTCATGAGCTGTTGTGCCATCAAATTTATTTATTTATTTTTATTTATTATATTTAACGCGGTAAGTTCCGAAAAAATCTTTAAAGTTAAAATTTTATATGGTTGGAAAGCCACAATTGCGGAGATGTTCAGAATCTACTTGAAACACGCATTTACACACTGTGGGTCATTTTTGTTTTTTAACTGTCGAACACTGCATATTAAAAAAAAAACAAATATGTTTTTTTCCTTCAATATTTTAAAACAAATTTAAATTTTTCTGGATTTATTTAAGACATTGATTGCATCAAAAATAAAAAAATATACACGAGTGAGCCCCACTAGTTTGGTCTCGTGGCTAACAAAAATTTTGGTACCTTTCAACGAAAGAAATGTTAAAAAGTCAGAATTACTGGGAACATGAATTTTTTTTTTTGGGTCAATATTTTCTAAATTTTCAAAAGCTATCTATACAATCATATTTTTTAGGCCGTGTGCGAATTGGGTTAACATCGCGTTAAATTTTATCCGAAGATTAATTCTTGACGATAGTGGCGTGAATCTGTATACGTAGAAACTTCAAAATTTTATTTGGAAATTAAAAAAAAAACTCTAACCCAAATTTCCGAAATGCGAATTTTTTCGACATAACCTGAAGTTAGCCTTTAATTTTTTGGTTATGCTAGGTATAATGCTGTAAATGCTTCCCTATAGACCTTTATTATTTATTGAATAAACAATTTGATCAGATAACTGAACAAATTATAAAAATGCTGATGCTCCAAATGCATTTGATAAACAAACAGCACATCTCGACCAGCGACGTCAGTGGTCATAAGTAGTGGAATGCGTAGTGCATACATACGACTTCGAAGACTGGGCAATGGGTTCAAACCTCATGGTGTGCATGTAGAAAGTTTTTCACAATAAAATTGGATTAAAGCTCAGCATCACTAAAAGTAGACTGATGATAGGACTTGGCACCCCCTGAAATAGCTATATCTCCAGCCAAACAAAAATAAAACAAATTAAAATACCTACCTAAAATAAATTTCTAAACAATTGGTGGTAGCGCCTTTAAGTTGTTGTTTGTTTTTCAAAAATTCAATGAAATTGACGCAATAAAGAATGGTCAAGTCTAATAAACTGACATTCTAGTATGAATAATACAATAAATAATAATAATAACTGAACAAACTATGTTTTTTTTATGGAAAAATATACATAGGTACCTAAAAAAATTGGCATGCCAAAATATGCACGTAAATCATAAATATACAAAAATATGCATTTACTTAAAAAACGGATTTCTAATCTAGTCTCGTCTTAATAGTTTTACTCTGTTGACGACGACTTTTCTTCGTTTTTTTCCCCGTATACCTATTGCCTACGCCTGGCGTAATTCATCGCTTGTGTTCGTTTGTTTATTTTCATCAATCTAGTAATGTTTTAGTAACACCAACCAAAAATTTGATAGTTGTCCTCCTATACGCTGGAGTTCATTTTTCATATTCTACGTTCATGTGTCATTTCAATCATTTCGGTCATTTCTTTAGTAACACCAACCAAAAATTTCGTTGTGATGCCCTATACGCTGGAGTTCATTTCTGATTTATTGAATTTATTTCATTTAATCATTTTAGTAACACCACAACTCTGTCAAAACGATCCTATAAATATTTTCAATGTTAAAAATCGATTTTTCGCTCTGGGAAATCACATAAGAATGCTGTGTACCGAATTTAAAGTAAATAGGCTTACCCGTTCAAATTACTATGGATCACAAACGCAGAGACGCACAGACACATAGTTAAAAAGACATACCAACGCATGGAACGATGAACGGTATAGCAAAAATCACTTTTTTGAACTTCTGATGCATCATCGTATTGTCAAACATGAAACCAATACCTAAAAATGGGAAACAAAGAGACATCTTATAACTTCAAAAAATCAAACGTAATGATTTCCCTAGTTGGATAGGTTCGAAAACCAAACTCCAAAATAAAATAACAATTATAAAGAAAATATTGTTTGTTTTGTTTGTCCAAAAATTCCCAAAAAAAGGACATACGATTACTGGCAATATTAATGAAGTTTATATTTTCTTAACGTTATAATAAAAATAAGCTTATTATCTTTGGCTCCTAGCATTAATATCCCCACGACTATGTCAAAAAACACTAAAATCAGCGCAAAAATCGATGGATAATTTGTACACATATTTGCACTTAACACGCTCCGGATCCATTAAATAATATTATGTTAACAAAGCAAATTTTTCCAAGAAAAAAATTACAGAGCATCTGATTTGAAGAACAAGATGATTGATTTAAATCACCTTAAATCGTTCTCTAGAATTAAGGCTGTTGAAGAAAATATTAAATATGTTTATTAATTAAGAGATATTTTGGAATTCTCAAAAAAAAAAAAAAAAAAAAAAAAAGATCCCATCACAATATTAAGTCATTAATATCAAGAGATTCCCTTCCCTTCCAGAATATTCTCAATTAGTGATTCTTGTTAAAACAACATCATTTCCCAGTCTATATATGATTTCCTTAAGCCACCCATAGTAAACGAGTATAATTGTATGTCCAATGCGGTTCTAGCCCTTTCCTTAAACAACACTCAACATCTACAACATCCTGGTCCCAAGTACAAAGAAGCAGCCACAAACGATTCGATTCGCATTTAATTATGTCGAAAAAAAGTCCAATGCTGGGAATCAAGAAGAGCAGAGATAGAAAAACCAAAAAAAAAAAAAAAAAAAGAACATGAAAAATGGCGCCCAAAACAAGGACAATAATATAACGAAGCATTAAAGCGACTCAACCACTCAACAGAACTTGGTTTATCTGCAAGCAAGTATCTGGTAGCCCAGCTGTGTAGCCACTAGAGCATTACGTCAAGGTGTTAAATTAATGTTTTACCGTTGAGAGGAAAATTCTCATTAAAATGTAATTACCTTCCATAATTTTTAATTTCCATGGTGGAATTGGGTTTTGCTTTTCCATCACTGCGTTCTATTCTCCATCTTGTGAAATTATTTTTTTCCGTTTTTGGAGAATCTGAAAAAGGATAATAATTTCAACTTTTGACGAGAAGTTGTTAAAATTTGTTTTTTATTTTTTTTTTGTTTCCAATGGAACACTTAATGAATGGATTTTGTATTTGCATTTTTTGTATAGATATGAATTTTTGTATGGATATTACACGAGGCACGAGGGTCCTTCGAAATTATTCTTTGAATTGAAAATTGAAATTTTGTGGAGTAGAGTTTGAATTAGGATTTTTTTGTTTACATTGGAATGGGATGATGAAAAAGAGCTTATTTCACAAACTGGGTAAATCGATTCGTGATCAGGTAAATTTTTGTAGAACTAGATGTAAATTAAGGATAATTTTTTATAATGAAAAAAACATAATCAAATAGAGAACATTCATGGTGGTATGGTGTTTTGTTAATTTGAAAAAGGCAAAAAAGCATTTCTCCCTGTAGATAGATAGTCAATTTTCTGAAATTTTCATTGACGTTACAAGGTGTTAATTTATATGATTTTCACATTATAAAATAAATAAATAAATTTGATGGCACAACAGCTCATGTAGAACTATAGGGCCTAGTGACTTACAACTCTCAACCATTCCAGTGTGCGTGTCTGTTGGAATGGAGGGGACCTACAGTTTATTGCCGAATCCGAACGGCTAACGAGCGGCACTTTTCTGGGACAAGAGATACTCTTGGAGGATTTGTCAATTCCTCGCAAGAGGCAGTAGCAGTGGCGAGGCTGGGGATCGAACCTTAGACCTCCGGCATGACAGTCCATCGCACTAACCATCACGCCACGGCTACTACTTTACTTCACATTGGAGGAACTTAATTTGGTGCAGGGAAATCAGTCCCAAAGGAAGAAAGTACTGCGAAGAATTTTGTTTTCACTTAGTGGGAAATAAATCCACTTTTTTTTTAAGATATTCCGCTAATGGTCTGTGACTTCTTTTTATAGACCTATTGTATTATGGATAATACGCGATAGTGTGCTATTTCTTTACTGCAAGTAATTTGCAAGTAAATTCAGAGAAAAACAATTGGCCCAAGTTGGAAAGACTTTTATATGGGAATTTAGTAGGTACACCATTCAAAAGCGGGCCAATACACAAGCTACAACTTACTTACCTACTTTACTTTAGATGGCGCTCACAGTCCAGGATGGACTACGGCCTCAACCAACAAGCCCCTCCAGCCAGCTCGGTCCCTGGCTAGCTGCCTCCAGTTACGCATTCGTTCTCCACTTGTGTACGCCACCTAAGTTGGGGTCTTCCTCTGGTGCGCAAACCGTCAGTGGTGGATTCGAAGACTCGTCGGGCTGGTGCGTTGGTTTCCATACGCCCCAAGTGTCCTAGCTAACTCAGCCGCTGTATTTTCAGCTTTTTGACCAGATCAACGTCGCTGTAAAGCCCGTAAAGCTCGTTGTTGAATCTTTTCCTCCATACTCCATTAATACAGACTGGACCAAAAATCACCCAAATAATCTTCCTTCCAAAGCACCCAAGCATATTCTCATCCGTTTTTGTCAGGGTCCATGCTTCTGCCCCATATAGCAGGACCGGGATGATAAGAGTCTAATAAAAGGTCTCCTTGGTTCTTTGAGAGAGGACTTTACTACTCAAATGCCTCAATTAGCCCGAAGAAACAGCGATTGGCAAGAGTAATTCTTCGTTTGATCTCTGCACTGATGTCGTTTTGCGATGTAATAGTGGAGCCCAGTAGACGCAAGCTACAACTGTCGTCCACAAAAATTGTTTGAATAAGCGATCAGCTGGCGACTAAATATACTCTAGCTGAGTAAAGGAATTAATTAAGCGACCCAAAGACGCAATTAAATACCTGCGGTTGGAAATAAAAAATTTTATGAAAAAGCCGCCGATGATGGTTTCGTATGACAATTTTATTTTCTCGCCCATACAATTTTTTTTTCAAAATGATCCCAGGAATCATCCTCCAAAATATTTTGCACAAATTAGGGGACATCATGTATTGCATAGCCTTAACATAGTTCACCACTATGTCGTATTTAAAAAAATATATTATGACAAGAGGATGTTAGAAACTTCAACAATTCGAAGCTTAACAACTATTGATTTTTTTTGTTTTCGAAACATAGAATAAGTTTACAGCTCATTTTAGTTTGTTGGCCAACTGCGGTAGCTTCAGCTTCAGGTTCCTTTCCTAAGGACGATTTTTTTCATTCAAATACAAAGACTTTTATTGTAAACTTCATAATTTTGATTATCTTACCCAAATTTGACTGGCTTAACTTCTGATATTTTAAAGTTGAGATAATCCAAAGTTGGTTAAATTAGATGATATGGATATCAGCGATATTTGGTTCTAACAGGACGGTTGACGTGCCGCTATGCCACGGATTAGCCTGGCCCATGCCACTATGGATATTCTGCATCTCGCCTAATGTACGTAAACTGGCCATCGAGATCGTGCAGTCCAACAGCCACACAGACGAATAAACCAATGCGAGCACATATTGCCCGCAGAAAACCATTCTAGTAGGTAAATTTAGATTTTTCCATTGAAATTTTAGTTTTGATGACTAAAACCTTGATTTCTATTACCAACCCATCAATACTTAGTTGACCGTGGGTAAGTTTGACTGTTATGCCAGGGGTCTAAGTTTGATTTCTAGCTTCTTCCATCCAAACAGAAATTTATTTTGTAGGGATACTATCTACCTTCGGGGAAGTAACAAATCCTCCAAGAGTCTCTTCTGATCAAAAAGTGCTTCTTTTCTTTGGTAGGAAATTGTATAGGTTTCTTCCATTCCTACCTAACAATTATACGCACAAAGGAATAGTTGAAAATTCGAAGTCATTAGATCCCGGTTCTTAAGGAGCTATTGCGCCACGAATTTATCAAACCTATAAAACAAATAAAAACCTTGTATAGATTACTTACGCATAACTTTTTTTATTAGATAACATTTAAAAAATTCAGCGACTTAATTGAAATAACAAGAAAATTCAATCGAAGCTATTCACCCCTTTATAGTTGCTAATACGAATTATTTTTAGAATCGTACATTGTGATCTCTAAATTTCCAATAATTTTTTGAATCATGTCACGTATCTATTTCTTGTTGCAAAAGCCCTCATTTCAGTCCTCTTTGTTCTAAAAAACTAGTTGCATTGAAAATGAGTATCAAAAACTCACTAAAACATCTACAACAACTCTGATTTCTTCTTTACATTACTAACTTTATAATATATAGCAAAGTATAGCAAATATCCTCTCTTTTAGTAAATCAGAATGAGAAAGACAGAAATTTCGATTACCTAATGGTGGATCTAAACAATGGACGCCACCATAAGAAAACCGATATCCTCTCTAACTGCAAATCCAACAACGCCCGACTTTTTAACAATAGGTAGACAAATCACTGAAAACTATCACGTCCACGTCCACTGTATATAACGGTATCTTTGCTTTAGTAAATGGAGTTGTATTTTTTGTGATTTCTTTTTTTATTCTGTTGAACTCATAAAATCTTAAGACTTTAGAAGGATATTTGCTGAACGTAAAAACGTATAGGTATACCGTCTAAAAAGGAGTAGGTAAGGTATACGGTCATCATAAGAACAACAAACGAATTGGGATTCGAGGGAGCGTAAAGTTTTCATTTTTATTATTTATTTTATTTTATTTTATTTTTTGTTTTGTTTTTTTTTTTTTTTTTTTTTGCTCCAAAGGAGGAGATCATGGACAAGAAGTATTGTGTTTATATTATTATTATTGTTGAATTTGAGACATAAGAAGGACCATCTGGTATTGAAGTGTTTTTCTTTTTTTTTTTTTTGATTAGGGAATCAGATTTATTCGTTAGGGATTCCTTTTCTTTATTTTTATCGGAATTGTGCATTGGAACATAGTACATAGTACATAGATGTATTGACAGATGGACAAATTATTCTTAAAACGACTATCTATACATAAAAACTTTTATTATTTGGTGTACCTCTTTACAGCAATAACGCCGATGGCAGTTAAATTCAGCATATTGGCAAATTGTCATGAACATAATATGGATAGATATAAAAAAGTGATATTCCAAGGTTTCTCTTTTACGAGATTTTAAGAAAAATTATTCCCGTAGAGAAAGCATATAAAGGTGCCGCTGGGCTAATTTTGTAGAATTATATGAGTTTTATGATGAATTAAATAGAATTGCCTTTAAAATAAATATTTGTGTTAAATATGTCATTTATGTAATTTAAAATTTGAATGATATATTCATGAACGCCAGTGTACCTAGGTATTCAAATATGCTGTGTAGCTAGTCAATGAGTCAACCGTAATCATTTAAAAACTTGGTAGGTAAGTAAAAAATATGTAAAAGTTATTTTACTTTTTTAATTCTGTGATGTTCATTATTTTGTAAATTTGATCATTTTCTTTTGTCATATCAAATAATATTAACGTTTTCTTAGTTTTTTTTTTCATTTGTTAATTTACATATATTTAAAATCATCTACAGACATACATGTTTAACTGTTTTTTTTTCATTTAATTAATTTTCCGTCAATAATGTTCACAAATACATGAATTCAATTTTAAAAAATATATTAGTATATTTCTTTAACATGGATTGTTATATTGTTTATGGTGGGAAAGTGGTGGTAAAGGGGAGAAAGGTTTGAGTCAAAGATGGGATTCGTTTTGGGGCTATGCTCAGAATTTGGTAAGAGCGTAGCCAGGAGGTGAGACAGCAATGTTTCACTATAGGATAAGGGTTGCCAAGTAGTCTCTTAGAATTTGAAGTTAAGTTTGTTTTTATTATCTCTGTGTTTATTTTTATTTCTTGCACGAAGTATTTGTGTGGGTAAAATTTAAGTAGCATCTTTTAAATGCAAAGCCACCATTTGATTATTTTAACAAATATCTGTATATAAGTTTATGAGAAAAATATTCAAAATTGTAGAAGAAGCTTTTTCTTAAAATTAATTTTGTATATATAAAATTTTTTAAACATCTTTAAGAAAACAAAATTGATAAGTACTTACACAAATTTTTGGTTTTTATTAATGTTGATTTAAAAATTTAATTTCGAAAAAAATCAGGTACCTACCTATCCGTTTTTGAAATATCGAATTTTTCAAAAAAAAAATTCTTCTGAGAGGTACTGTTGATAATGGCTATAAATCACTACAAATTTATTTTCGGGTACTACCGATTTTAGTATCCATTACAATTTCAATCCGAATCATAAAAGCCATATTCAAAAAAATTTTAAATCTAAATTCCATTCGAATAATTTTTTTTATTCTATAAAATAAATAAATTTGGTGGCACAACAGCATGGTGAACTAGAGCCTAGTGACTTTTACAACTCTCAACCATCCTTGTGTGCGTGCCTGCAGGAAAGGGGGATACATGTTGCCGAATCCGCAAGGGGAAGTTGCCCTGAAAAAAAATATTTTTGTTATGTTAAAATATTCTAGATAATCTTAAAACCGCTTGGGGCCAAATTTTGTAAAAAAAAAAAGACCAAGTCGTTTTCAAAATATTAAGTTTTCAAAAAAAAATGACACGTTTTTCTTAAATCTTTAAATTTTTTTCAACGATTTGGAACGTTTTCCCAAACAAATTGATACAAAATCAGCTAATTCGTTTTCAAGAAAAATGAAAATAAAAAAAATGGTTCTATGGAAATGGAAAGTACCATTTAATACCATTTTTCGAAAATTTTATTTCCACCAAAAGGAGCGACGTGTACCTACCTAGTGAAATTAATAGATCTTTTTTAGAAAAATCAGAAAAATCAGTGGAGCCATTTTTGAGAAAAATAAGATTATCCAAAAATTGTAAAAAAATATATATATGGCGCAGGTATGTACCGTTATTTTTGATCTGAAAAAAAAAAAATTTAAAATGTTAACAAAAAGAAAAAATCTAACAAATTCGTTGACTTTTTGAAAAGCTTAACTTTTTAACGGTTTATGTTACGTAAAAACCAAGAAGACCATTTATGTGGAAAATTAGCTCAGCTATACAAGATATCACAGAAAAATGTTTCTCTAAAATAAACAGTTTTTGAGTTATTCGCAAAAGACATATTTTCAATACTTTTAACTCCTTGTAACTGACGTAGCGGTCATCGGATCGGTAAGGAACTTTATCAGTTTGTAAAGAATTCCATTATGTACCAATATCCATGCCAATTTTTAGCCACTAACTAATTTTTTCCTTTCTTTGGCATTTCTTCGTCTCTATACTTACTGGACTAACTGTATACATACATGCAAGCTAGAAGTTCATTATTTGTTCTACTATGTTCCCTTATATATCTAAAAGTTGATGTAGGATAGGGAATAGCCAAACAAGTTGCCTGTTATATGGTTTGTTCTGGGTTCAAGAATAGAACGTAAGGAGTCAAGTGCATTTGTATGCTATTTTCAAAGAGGAAACTTGCAATTAATTTGCTTCCTTTCGGTTGAATTACAGTTAAGTTGCAAGTTGTAAGAAAATAAAGTTCGTTGTTGCAACAATAATTAAAGTGAATTATTTAATGAAAATAATTGTTGTGGAGAATTATAGAAGACAAAAGATATTGTACCTTCATTGTTCCTTACAACATCTATATGATGCAAGAACAAGAAAATAATATTATTTTCTTTCTTCTATATAAAAAGCTCAAATGGTATCAAATTCAAAGAAAATAAGCACAAAGGACTTAGTTTACCTTTCCACATGAAAAACGATTTCTTTAAAGAAACGCAAAAAGAATAAGGTATATATTATATCATTAAAAAACAAAGTGTTTCGTTTCGTGTTAATTGCAAATAATGTTTCACATAAAACTTTAACTTCAACCTTTGGTCGATAACGACAAAAAACAAAGATAGCTATATACTCGAATAAACAAAATAAAATCGTAAAATAAACTAAACGATCGCACTATGGGCTTAAATTCTGAATTATTTTGTAATTAAGACTTCATTATGATTTAAAAAAAAAAAAAAAAAAGCTATGGGAGCCTACCACCTGGCACAAAACGTATATAAAATTGTATAAGTAGGTACACAGTGAGTCTACTTACATATATATAAAAATAAATCCCTTTTTTCTTTGTTAACTCTATATCTTTGAGAACGACTTTACCGTTTTCGTTAATCTTTTTTTTAAGTTTTCTATATGTACTTTGTTACGGAAACGAAAATTATGTAAAATGCTCAGAAAATTGGATAATTTCGGAAAACTATTTTAAAATGAATGATAATTTGTATGGGGGTTATATAGACTCTATAAAACCACAATACCGATTGAGCTCAAAATTTTAAGAAATCTTTGGTGGAAGTCCGAGAATATTTTTTTTCCGGCTACCTTGGGAGGAAAGCAAATGTATATTACAGTAAAATCCGCTTAAGAGAAACCCGCTTAAGAGAAAAACCCGCTTATCTGAAACACTTTTTCATCCCCGAGTATTTTTCGATCAATTACCTTTAAGACACTTCGCTTAAGCGAAACTCGCTTAAGTGAAAAACCCGGATACCTGAAACATATTTTCAGTTCAATTTTATATTTTTCATTGAAAAAAACTCTCTTAAGTGAAAACAAAATTTAATCGCACAGAACGAAATATCTGCTGAATGCTTTCGTTTCTTCTTTATTTTTCACCTACACCATTTTCACCACGAATGTGACATTTGAATTTCAGTTTATTTCACAAACGTTTACATTTACATTTTATAAACAAATTGCTTTGTCCTCTCAAACAAAAATCCAGAACAACATTTCAAATGGCTCAAGAGGTATACGCATTTTGACACTTTATTAAAAATTACATTTTCATAATTCAAAGATAAATAAAGGACGAATACAATTGTTTCTAGCATTAATTATCCGCTTAATGGAATTTTTAGATCCACTTAAGTGAAATTTTTTTTTTTACTTATCCGAACTCCGCTTAAGGGAAATTTTTTTTCACTTAAGCGGGGTTCGTTAAAGTGAAAAACCCGCTTAAGTGAAAGAAAGACGTTGACATTTTGCAGTTTCTCTTAAGCGGGTTTCACTGTATTAATTAATGTTGGAAAAAAATGTCCAATAAGTAGAAAAGATATACCCGTAGTGGTCACCAGATATTGGCAACTAAGAATGTTCGGGTGAGTTACGTAAGCCCGAATACAACCTTTCTTCAAGTCCCTTCGTAAAGCACGTTGAGCACCCATGATACCCCCCCATATGATTTTTTTCTTGTCTTAACCCATCCTACTCGCCCTAGCTCTTTGATGCACCTAAACCGAACACCCTGTACCTATATGTTATGTATATAGCAACGTGTTTGTACAACTGACAGATTAAACTTACAATTTGTTAAAAATCAATGTAAGTACAGGATGTTCCACAGTCGAAGGTTGTTTTAGGTAAGAAAACTAATTAAGTAATTTGCTTGTTTTCGCTTCCATTTCGACATAACGATTTTTATGATTTTTGGTCTCGTTTCTTTAACTGATGGATACATCATTGAAATTTTGTTTGTATTTATACAAGAGCCAATAGGAACTTTTACCTGCCTCTATGTGGATAACGTTTTCTCGGAAATTTATTAGAAAACGTTATTTTTTTGGTATTTTTTGGGGTGAGGTTGTTTTTTTTTTTTTTTTTTTTACTTTGGTATAATTTTTTTCACAAAAACACATAAATATAAGTATCATTTTCACTTTTTTACTGTGAAAATCTTATTATTTGTTTTCCCTATCCGAAGTAAAGGTATGTTTACTTGGTTCAATACGAATCCAAAAAAAAAATCCCCATACCTACAAATCGGATGATTTTCAGCTGAGTTTTGCGCGTCCGAAAAAAAAGGAATTTTAATTATTTATTGAAATTTAAATAGTCTAGATACATGTGAAAAAAATTTGCGCTAATGCAGCCTCCATGATATTATTAGCGATATGGGAAGGCTGGTCTCAACAAGTACTGGGTATACTGAATTCCAAGATATTTTCTCTTGTCGTAGGATCTAAGCGAAACATGAATGGAATGGGTGGAATTTCACGCATTCCAGCCGATAAAATCACTACGGAGACGCATGTTTAATATGATTTAAAAAAAAGTAGGTAGGTATCTACTGCCAACTGATTATCAACCTTAAAGAAATTATATCTACGTAGGTACTTACTTCGACTTCCACGACAACCGCCAGCATTTCAACTAACATGATTTCTTTATAGAAAGAAATTAAATTATAAATTTGAATTAAATCCTACACATTGACCGGACCCATCAATTTTATATGACCTTTATAACCTCAAAGAAGGAGAGGACTATAATTTTCACTGCCAGATGTCCAATTCCTAAGGAGTTGGGTTAGTTATTTTGGAGTAACTTCGATGGAAATGAATGACATTTTAAATGGTAAATTAGATTGGGAAATTTTACATAAATTTATACATAATACCAGCTGCGTTGAGTTACATTAACCTTTTACAGAAGGACACTTTTGGTCAAAACATTCACAGCCCTATTAATAAAAATTCACTGTTTGCTCCTTCACACACGAGTGTGAAGTATTCGTATACACGTGAAGCAGCATGATTTATGAAAAATATGCTTGTAGTTGAAACATTAAATAAATTAAATTTGATGCACAACAGCTCATGAAGAACTAGGGCCTAGTGACTTACAACTCTCAACCATTCCTGTGTGCGTGTCTGCAGGAATGGAGGGGACCTACAGTTTATTGCCGAATCCGAACGGCTAACGAGCGGCACTTTTCTGTGACACGAGATACTCTTGGAGGATTTGTCAATTCCTCGCAAGAGGCAGTAGCCGTTTTTCTTTTAAATAAATAGAATAAGTTGAACGAAATATTTTTTTTTATATTTTTTTTTTTCTAGAGACAATAATTGATGTCATTCAATACAGTTATACAGTCCACTAAAACAAAACTAGCGGTTTTCATTACAGTAATTAAAAAAAAAAAAAAGTTGTAAGATGGATTATTTTTGAATATCTCAAGAACAAATAATGCTATCTTGACTCAGAGAATTAATATTTTTTTTCCGTTTGTGGGTAACGGATTTCATTTGCACTAATTGTAATACATTTGCTATGGAAAGTTATTACAATCCCTACAAAAGTATTTTATTTGTATGTAACTATAATACAGTTGGCACAAAAATTAGTCCAATCACACGAAACATATTGTCAAACAACCGATTCGTTTGCAGATCAATTTGCATGAGTTGATTGCCGCAAACAAATATGTTCCCCAAATTCAAACTCCATGTTGTTGGGCAGCAAATTTAGTTTTGTTTACAGCAAACGAATGAATCGATTGTAAAGCAACCCTTTCACAATATAGTTTCCTGCAAAAAGTTTCACGTTTATTATGAACTTATCAATTCGTTTGCAACAAATGAATTTTAAAATTAAGACGGCACTTTTCAGCGCGCAAAAGAATATAATTTGTAGCAAACGAATGACTGATTGCAGGGTACTATTATATAATTTTGTTTTTAAAACTGAATTGAATGTTTTCGGTTAACGTTCCATAGTTTTGCGGCAAATAAATCTTCGATTGATGTTGAGTTATCTCGTGTGCTTTCGATGATGAATTTAATATTTCGTTAACGTTTTCACGATTCACGCCTACTTTCTTCGTGACAAACACTTAGATCTTTTGGAACAAACACAACATACGATTGCAGTAAACATACTGATTAGTACGGACCGTTTCAAGCAAACGCCTATTAGTTTTCCAGAACCACAAAAATTGTTTGCGTGAAACGCCCAATGCCTTTTCAACAAACGCGCTATTCGTTCGTCACAAACGCTAGATTTGTTTACAAGTCCTAAATATTCGTTTGACACAAATACTCAATTCGTTCGCAGTAAATACTCAAATGTATATATAAACCGTTTGCCCCAAAAGAATTTAAGAATTTGCTGCAAATGAAGTCGGTAAATTCGACAGCAAACGAATAAGTCGATTGAGCAATTTTTTCGTTTGCCGCAAACGATTCGTTCTCTTATAGTGTACATAACTTCGGCCTAGTTTCATTCTATAAATGACGTAGTGAAAAATTGGTAATTGGAATTAAAAAAACAATCAACTGACATTTTTTTAAAATTAAGAACACAAAAAATTATTGAAAAATGTTTTTCGTTTCGCATGTTTTAATAGCAGACAGCCTAACAGTCCTCAATTGCACAACTGAAAAAGGTTTTGAAGATTTTGAATTGAAATTTTTTTTATAAAAAATAACACTGGGTATCGATTTTCATAGGACACCAATATGGAAAGTTATCAGTGTGTGTGAGTCACACCCCAGTCTCTATTTTAATTATGATTTAAGAAAATTTGCTTATAATTTGGTTCGATTTCCAGCCTCTTCAACCTGAAAACAAAAAATGTTTTTTAGGGCTTCTGCCTCTGAAAAATCCTCGAGAGTATCTCTTTTAATAGAAAAGTGTCGTTCACCTTTAGCCGTTCACATTTGGCAATAAACTTAAGGTTTTCATTCCTGCAGATACACAGATAGGAATGCTTAAGAGTTGTAAGTCACATACCAAATTTATTTATTTATACAATAAACTGCCCTATATCATGTCCGTCAAGTCAGCATTACCACTTCAAAATTTAGAAAAACCAATAATGGGATTAATTGTCGTGAATTTGACCAGATTTTTTTTTTAAACAATTGTCGCTCGATGTCCTTAAATAAGTTGTGCCATCAAAAAATTTGTCGCGTCCTGTTTTCTAAAAAAGAATCTATCAAATATGAAAAAATACCCCAAAAATTGCATTTTTCCATCAAGTTAGCATTACCACAACTTTAAGTGACTATAACTTTTTGCCTAGAAGCTTTTTTGGTAAGAAGTTTGTTTAAACAATAGTCGCTCGATGTCCTCATATAAGTTGTGCCATCAAAAAATTTGAAAAATTTGACAAAATACCCAAAAATTTAATTTTTCCATCAATGTTGAAAAACCATGCAACTTCAAAATTATGAAAATCCAATAATGAGATTAAATGTCGTGAATTTGTCGTGAAAGAAAAAAATTTGTCGCGCCTGTTTTTTTAAAATTAACCCCTGGTAATGCTAACTTGACAGTCAAGTTAGCATTACCAATCCCCAAAATTAATTTCAAAAAAAAATTTGAGTACGTTATATGCATGTCGTGAATTTGTCGTAAATTTGTCGTGAAAGAAAAAAAATATCGGGCTTGTTTTTTAAAAATTACCATTTGGTAATGCTAACTTGGTTGTCAAGTTAGCATTACCAGGGATTCATTTAAAAAAAAACAGGCGCGACAAATTTTTTCTTACACGACAAATTTACGACAAAAAAAAATTTGAGTACGTTATATGCATGTCGTGAATTTGTCGTAAATTTGTCGTGAAAGAAAAAAATATCGGGCTTGTTTTTTAAAAATTACCATTTGGTAATGCTAACTTGGTTGTCAAGTTAGCATTACCAGGGGTTCATTTAAAAAAAAACAGGCGCGACAAATTTTTTTCTTACACGACAAATTTACGACAAATTCACGAAAATTAATCCCATTATTGTTTTTTCTAAAGTCGTAATCAGTTGCTTTTATAATTTTGCACAAAAAGACAATTCTTCACAAAGACTTCGTTTTCATCCCTCACTAGATGTGATTGAAAAACCGCAAATAGAGTTTTGGAATTAATTTCTCGTTAATTTCAGCTATTCACAAGTCAAAAAATAAAACTGTTTCACCATAGTACCCATGCAGCAACAGATTTGAAATTCACTTCGTTTCCTTGATGTTGCACATATGAAAAATTTATGACGCAACATAATTTAACATCCCTTGATGTTACGAACATAACAAAATGTGACGTCAAAAAAAAAAAGTCATTAATGATAAACGAATCTTTGGGAAAACTTCAACTTAAATTTATGATTTCTTTTTTGGCGGTTTCGTACGCTAGCATCGCACCATCACATTGCCTCGCCATCGTGGTGCATGTGGTTTAAGGTTTTCCGAGTCATGTACATAATATGAGTTATGTCCCCTTATGCTTATATCCTGTTGAGACTCCTTTAAGAGGTTCTCTAGAGCTTCAACTTCAACTTTGTCATTATGGTGTCGTTCACCATCATATTATCATCGTTTTCTTCTACAACGCAGTCGTTTTCCACCGTCAAACCTATAGTCGACATCTTCCCCGAAGTCTCATATAAACATGAGAGCTTAGAATGTAACATACAAATAAGTTAATGTGATGTCATGACACAAGGAGGATTTTCCCCACATGGAGTGTTGGTGCGGGGATCGATGTTTTTGATACCACTGTAGTATCTATTTTGTATATCATCAAACGTTAACTTCTCATTATGTCAAGACGAGATGATGAATTACCATCGTATAGTGGTAAATTCATTTTCCGTTATAAGTAGGTATTATTTTTCTTTAGAAACGAATTTTTAAACGAATTGAAGATAAGAAAATAGAAAGTTTTTTTTTTTTTGTTTAAATGGTGTACACACACATACGTTAGGTACTTGACTTATACTTATATCATTAACAAAATCTTAACGGAAAAGAAAACTGTCAGCCACACACTCAGTGAAAAACAAACTCCTAGTTGAATTTTTTGCACAAGAAAAATAAATTATCAAGATACCTATGAGTACCCATTTTTGCGATTCTAGAAATTGTATACCTACAATGTATCTTTTTCAAAGAAAAAAACGTAGGTTGTTGAGAGAATTTATATGTTTTTTTTTTTTGAAAGAATAATGTATCGATTGAGCAATACATATAAGTTTATTTTATTTATTACTAGCTGACCCGACGAAACATCGTTCCACCTATAAGTTTGACTAAATTATATTAATTATGGAAAGTCAGGCCTCTCTATTGAAATAATGAAACTTTTTTGGAATTAAATTAAATTCAATACATTTTATTTACATGGAAAATATATAAAAATAAATTGAATGATTTGCTTTTACGCGAATAATTCGGAAAAAAAACTAAAAATCGTGAAAACCTGACATTGCATATTTTTCTGTGAAGTTCGCATTCGCTGGATAAAAATTTCCAATTTTCAGCTTCGAGTATACATACTCAATACAAATCCAAAAAAATACCAATGCAAATTGGATGATGTTCCAGCCGAGTAATGCGCGTACGAACACAAAAACGGACTTATTTTCATTTTTCAACATTAAAATTCCTTTTCTGAGGAATTAATTCAAGGTCTATGGGGCATTTAAGTACAGGCAGGTGGCGATTTAATAAGGAGTCCAGTCAAACAAGATATTATAAAAACAGCAAAATTACGGAAAAATCGCCGCAAAGCTGTATTTCGGTGTACCGCCTTTTAATGGCGTTCTTAAGAAACTGTTAAAAGTCGCCATCGACAGGACCGCCGCTAACAATTTTATGGGGGGTTAAAGGCCTCCCAAAATGTTTTTGTAGTAATATCTCCCTAACGGTGCTTTGTACACAAAATAAATGTCGATCACTAATTTGTTGCTTATAAAATTTCCTACAAAAAAAGATTATGAGACTTTTCTTCATAAAAATAACGGTTTTCGAAATGATTCAATTAGTAGAGTTAACGGTTTTACTGTCACATATAAAATGCTCGTTATGAGAAAGATATTGTGAATACATAAATAATCGTCCGTAAAAGTGACGGCTCGGCAGATATTAACAAAAAAAAAACATTAAATTTGGAGGCCTTTGACCCCTCTAAAATTGTTTTTGATATAAAGAAAAAAGTTCATATGACGGTTATCATCGTCAAAAAAAAAATTAATGAGAAAAGCGGTCGCTAATGTGTTTTCTGACTTGCTAATGAGTTATATTTATATGCATTCATATCTTATACTCGTTTTGGAATATTTAATTACGTTCCTTATCTTTTTGTGACTAAATTCATTTTTTTTTTTTTTTTCAAAAAAATTAATATTGATTTTGTTTTTTTTTTTTTTTAGGAACATTAAAAATTAATTAATTAATTAAATAAGTGAATAATTATAATAATTTTTAATTATAATAATTTTGAAACTTTAGTATTACACTACATTTTTTTGTTGTTGTTTATCTTGTTTATAAATTGATAGTTTTCTAAAAAAAAAAAAAAAAACGATAGTATAATTTTTGTAACAATTTACCCCGGTCTATGTTACAACTGTCCCCGCATATGGGGTAAGTTGAAACAACGCGTTTTTTAGTCTAAATGTTATATTATTACAAAATTCTGATCAGTATTTTTGTTGTCTCTTTTGTTGGATTTGGTAGCTGAAATATTGCTCAGAAAAAGTTTTGGCAAACCTTTTCTTAAGATCTTAGGATAAGCATCAATTTTTGTAAAAAGTGTTACTTTTAGCCATGCTATATAAAAGTGTATCAAGTTAATACTTGTATATATGTATAAAAATTAATTTTAATATTTAAAGTGATACTTTTTTTTTTTCGACTTTGGTTTCCCAATTTTAAAAGATACGTTATTATAGTAATCATACCTATTTTAATTTTTTTTCTGAATTTTTTTAATATAACACACGAACATCAAACAAATTCAAAGGCCATTTTAGCTATATAAGTTACAATGTGATTTATTATAGCATGGGTATTTATTTGATAAGAGCTGAATCAATGGGCTTAAGAACCCTTCACTCGACTTAATGTATGTTTTGTAAAAGAACTCAATGATTAGTTTCAAAAGAAATTTTATTTTGAACCCATTGCTTTATTTTTAAATGCCAGTCATTGGCCCACTTCTTTAGGGATACGTAGGTAAGCTTAAGCTTAAAGAAAATAATATGTTTTTTTTTTAGATTGAGATATGCACGTACATACATATGTATACATATTTTGCTTTTCACAATAAAACACTTACTTACATACATTCGCAACCGATTTGAGTTTTCAGTGCACGTTTCATTTTTTTCTTCAACTCAAATCGACCGGTCATCTATTTCATTTGTTCCGCTTCAAATTTTCTGCCAACACAAGCCCTAAATACTCCTCTGGGAAGTAGGTATATATCCATTTTGAAGATCCTTTTTTGTTGTGTTTTTTTTTAAAGAATAAAAATAAACACTATCATCCTTCGATAATGTGTTTTCCTTTCGAATGTCGACAAATGGTCAATTCAGGACGAATTATGATTAAGACTTACGGTAAGGCAACCCCTTGGTTTTTTTTGTTTTTTCTCCATTTTAGTTGGTGTGTGTGCCTGTAAAGTATAAGTAGATAGGTAGTGTGTTTTTGGAAGGAAGATTTGAAAAATGTTGTGTTTCAATTTTATAAGAGTGCCACACTTAAATAATGATGAAGATGTTATAGAGATTCTGATGAAATTCCAATTCCCCCAAAAACATGTGTAGCTTTGATTTTATTTTAAAAAATGATACATTACAGTTCAATGGCGATTGTAATGGCTAACGTGGCACAACATATATTTTCTCTTGAGGACCTATATGTATTCCTCTTACATCATGGGATTTCATCAATGTATTTTATGAACTTCTTATTTCGTAATGATTTATGACAAATTGTTCTTTGAGAAGACGCAAACTTTGGAAAAGGACAACGATTTGTTTTTTTTTTTATTTCTAAGAAATTACAACCAATAGGTAAACAACATCATTTGTATTTAGGTTTTCAGAAAAAATTGAAATTTTAAAATATGATTTTTGAAGAAGAAACCTGCACTACATTGAGACAAGTCTACGTACGTGTATTTTTACTTTTTAGCTTTTGTTTTAATTAAAATAAAATATATAAAATAATTATACGTATACAATAGATATACATCATACCTATGACAGGTATATTTATTAATACTAATTATTTTTTAAATATGAATAAGAATCTTAAATATGCATATTTAAAATCCAATCAAAATCTTTTGTGTTTAATATACTAATTTTGAATCCAGTTTAATAAAAAAAATCTGTGCTCACCCTTAGGTCCTAAAAATATAAAAATATAGGCAAAAAAAGAAAGAAAGAAAAAAGTCCCATTACACAATTTTAATTTAATTTTTCTCAAAATAGTGCCAATTGCGTATTATATGACAAACCATCTCGTGTGATGAAATGCTGCCATGATATTTTGTAAATAAACTTTATTCAGTCTAAAATATGACTAATTTAGCTACTTTTGTGGGATTTTCGGAAGTGGCAGTTTTATGCCAATTATCGAAAAAAATAAAATTGAATTTGATGGCGTGACAGCTCGTGTAGAACCAGGGTTTAGTAACTTTATTACAACTCTCAACTATTCTTGTGTGCTTGTTATCTTATTGACTGAAATGAAGGCGACCTACAGTTTCCTGCCGAATCAGATCCGAACGGCTAAGGAGAGCGGCACTTTTCTATGACAAGAGATATTAATGGAGGATTTGTCAATTCCTCGCAAGAGGCAGTATCTCTGAAAAAAAACTTAAGATGGAACTAGCTGGTATTGACAGTGCAACGCACTAACCATTACGCCATTGGCTACTACTACGCAAGAGGCAGTAGTCGTTTTTTTTTTTTATTTATTTTTAATTGGATATGGCTGGGAAGCGAACCCATACCTCCGGAATGACAGTCCTACCCAATAACCATCATGTCACGGCTACTACATCTATGCGAAAGAGTCGTTCAAAATTTGATCTTTTGGATCCGTGCAAGGCCGTAGGTGACATTTGAAAATGTCATAATATGTCATATTCCAATTCCATACGTAATATCATATGTGGGCCTTCCAAATAAAAAAAAAATTACGTCAATAACTCACACCTAAATCAAGCTCATTAAATATACATATATCACAGGTACTGAAAACCGTTTAAAAATTTAACAGCAATTCATGTAATTATCTAATATTTTTTAACATTTTTTTTTATAAATTTTTTTCCTCAACACACCAAATTATGTAACTACTATAGCATATTGAAAAATAAATTCCAAGAGTGTAGAAATCATACCCAATTTATTGTGTAATTCTTCAAATCTGAATCTCATAGCCGTTTTTGTGAAAACTTGGCTATAGTGCTTCCATTTTGAATGTCCTTCGAGCGCGGGCGTTACCACGAGCTATAACCTATAAGCTTCTATACTAGGAAGACCTTGCATTATCTGATTCGTAATTGTTAAAAATATTCTATTCTTGCCATAGAATTTGATTTTCAAGTAGGTACTCATAGACCTGAGCCATATAATATGCAAATTAATTAAATTTCAAGGATGAATTAAATATGTCACTACTACATAGTCCATTATTCAATATTCAAAGAATGAAAGCTTATTGCTTCTTCAAGAAATCAGAAAACAAAATTTTCTATGCATCCTTAAGAAATAAGGAAAAGACAATAGAAATAATGTAAAAATAATTATCTATACAGGGTGATTCGCAAAAAAATTATATTGCCATCATAAAAAAGAGCAGTAAATATTATACACTACAGAAAAACAATAACTTGCCTTTTTAATTTTTTCGCCCTTAAAAATTAATTGTTTCAAAAATTCTCCTTAACATTCGCTTCGGGCAGAATAAGGCCATTGACATCTTAAATTTTCTCCAATTTTAAGTTGGTGAACGAGAGAAGGCGGAAAACGTAAATATAGCTTTCAAAAATTCCGGGCGATCAAAAAAATTCAAGGTGAAATGTTGTTTTGAAGAAACTCACAAGAAAGCTGAATATTTCAACAAACAAGATTTTTGAAAAATAGAATACCAAATAAATAAAATATATAATATAAATACTAGTTTTCGATCTCGATTGCCGAATGGATCATGATCAAAAATAAAAAAAACCGCTAAATTTTCCCTTTTTTTTTCAGTTATTGGAAATTTTAACCACAAAAGAATAGTTTTTCGACTACAACTTCGCTCTACGATTTCAAAGTAGTTAAATTTTCTTCAATTTGAATAAAAAAAAATAATATTAATACATGTTTTTGTGAAAAAAAGTAATAAAAATCAACGTAAAATCTTTAAAAATTGGGTTTTGCTTAAATGGTTTTCGTCTGCATCCCTGACTGTGGGAAACCATCTGTAAACTAAATCAAACTATTTTCACTCGATTTGAAATGAATATATTTTGTCGTAGCTCTTTTGAATCATCCTTTAACAGCGAACTCGAGTATTTGCAGTGTCTCTCAAATAAAACGATCTAAATGAACTTGAATAACATAATAGAAGATTAATGCATTGTAAGAATTTTTCCTTGAATGGAGTTCTTAAAGAAACAATTAATTAAATAATTATAATCATACAGGACACCCAGTTTTTCGAAAACCAAAAAAAGTGATAACATTTTTGTTTTGCTTAACTATTTTGAAATTTGCTACACATAATTTTCTTAATTTTAAGCAAATAGACATTAGTTTTGTAAGTAGCTTTACTGACAGTTAACATTATTTAATATTTGACACTCAACACTCAAAAATCGACACTTGGCGCCCGATAATCGTTACCTCTGACACTTGACATTCGATACATGCCACCCTATTTTTTTTTTACATACATATTTAGTAGAAATGAGATCTTTAAAAAATAAATAAATAAAATAAAGCTCATGAAGAACTAAGAAGAACCGAACGGCTAACGAGCAGCACTTTTCTGTGACAGGAGATACTCTTGGAGGATTTGTCAATTCCTCGCAAGAGCTAGTAGCCGTTTTTTCTTTTTTTTAAACAAATAGGTGGCGAGGCTGGGGATCGAACCTTAGACCTCTGGCATGACAGTCCATCGCACTAACCATCACGCCACGGCTACTACTATGATGATGAGATCTTTGGAACAACAAAATATCGAATTGAAATCGAATTTAAGGAAAACTTACTTTCTTTATTTTCAATTTTCTCAAAAATCAGAACAAATTTAAGCTTCTGTTTTTAGTGTTATTTGATGGTAGAATCTTGATATGATTTTATGTTTAATTTTTTCATTAAAATTTGAAAAATATTTTCTGTTTTTGGTTGGCTAAGTTTGTCATTATTTAAGTGACAGAAAAATAAAACACAAATTATTTGAAATATCTAACTTGTTGGAAACGCATGTTTCTGAGACACGCACCAATAAAATAAAAATTAAAGCCAGAAAAATACCGGAACACTCAACTTTGTTCAAACATAAAAATCCTTTTCGCTTAAACGGAAACCACATAAAAGCATTGAACATTGTCCTTTCACAGCTCGTTGGTTATAGCTATAGGGTGTATCGTATACGTATGTATGTATGTATGTGTGTACATTGACTTGCGGTTGCTGATGATGTGAGTGAGTGTGTTTTTAAAAGAATATGTTATTCGCACCATTCACCACATAAACGAAGGGAACACACATTTCCGACAATATGACGACAACAATAAAATGCTCATCAATAAAATACTATACGAGGGCTTTTATACAACCTGACTAATTGCGTGGAACTTCTTCTTTTTTTGTCCTATATCGTTGAAAAGGGATTTAATGTCAACACATAGTTATATGGTTCAGTCATTCATTCATAAAAATATTTTTTTAAGTCCCCATTTCTCTCTAGAATTTACGCTTAAAGGAGATAAGCAGAATAGAAAAATTTTAAATTCTTTAATCTATTATACTATTTTTTTTTTAGTTTTTGACTAATTCTAGTCAAATGTTTTGTTCATGTTTTTTTTTTAAATTTGTTGATTATAAAAAAAAAAAAAAAACACGAACAAAACATTTTTGGAAATTTTCAATGAAATCCAAATTTGAATGTTGAAGTTTAAAAAAAAAATAATTTAAGGAATTAAAAAAAAAAAATAGCCGCGTTCTACTGTATACAAAAAAACAATGTTTGTTACGCACAGCCGAGAAAAGTAATGAAAAGAATTAAGCCATAAGTTCTGAGTAAGGTTTAATATAAATAGGTAAATTGAATAAATCAATCATTCTATTATTAAATAAGAAATTTCTCAAAAATTTTGAGCTTGACGTACTTTTAAATATTATTACTTCTTTGTTTTGCTGACTTGTTGCAAGTCGGTTTCGATTTTTGTAGTAATTTTGAGAAAGTGGACCGATTACCCCTCAAATTTTCAATTGTTACATAGAGCAAGTATTGTTTCCGAGGTTGTAATCAAAGACACTACTTACGATGATAGATAAATCCATAAAAATTGTTTTCGCTATTGCGTCCGTGCGTCTATGCGTCTGTGCGTCTGGTGTGTCTGAGTGTGTGTGTGCATTAGGTCTGTGTGTCCGTGCGTCCGTGCGTCCACTGTAATTTGAGTGAGAGGCCGATTTGCTTAAAATTTAGTACAGAGCCTTATTATGTAATTTCCTAGAACGAGTAGCCATACGTTGCAGGTTTTTTCCAAAAAAATCGCATTGCCCCAATAGGACTCTGATGTTTTTTGAGAAAAAGGCCTTGTTTTTGAGCTACTATCTTCTGAATGGGTTCACCAATTTCGGAGTGGTTTAAACAATAGATACTTTATATGTATTTAAGAAAATTAAAAATAATTAAAAACAAAAAATCTATATATATAAAAATGAATCTCTCGGCTAAAAATGAATAACTCGGTCGGGAATTTTTTTGTTGTATTTGTATTGAACCACATTCAAACACTACGGAGGCGAAAATTTAAAAATTCGACCAAAAATTAAAAAAATTCCACCAAAAAAGTAGGAAAAACCCGAAAACATCTTGCAATTTCAGAATTTGTGAAATGAAATTTTGTTTGTACGCGCATTACTCGGCTAAACAGCATCCGATTTGGTTGGGGATTTTTTTTGTTGAATTTGTATTGAGCCAGATTAAAATTCAAAGGAGTCAAAAATTTCAAAATTTGACCGGAAATCCGAAAATTAGACCAACAAATCGTAAGCACCATACCTTCTGAATTGGGTTTTTGTTTATACGTGCATAATTTGGCTGAACATCAACCGATTTTTATAGGAAGGGTCTTTTATAATTTAATTAGTCTTTTTAAAAAAGTATAACTTATTTTTTTTCTATTTTGATGTAGAATTTAGGGTAGTTCTTCATGTAGGTATTTGTGGTACTAAGAAACGCTTAATATATAAAAATTGTGTGACGAATTTGACCTGTTCGTCAGTGATTAAAAGACAAAAAAATATATGTGAAGTAATAAGGGATAGTTAGGGATAAAACGAAGGAAGTAAAGGGATACATTTCGCAATCGATTTTAATTTTTTTTAACAACAACCTGAATTAACTCTAATTATATAAAATTAACTGTAAAGGTTTGATGCACAGATTTTTAAGACTAATTTATGCTCAAAAAAAAGTACATATACGCCACAGTGACCCCATTAATGCTTGTTTTTTCTATTGTTTATTTTAAAGGGTCTGTATTATTATACATACAAAGTATAATAAATTGCATTTTTTCACCTCTCTATCTTCTTATATCGACATGTATTAGATTACAAGATCCCATCAAAAATGGAAATATAAAAATTTATCAGTGTGTAACACGTTTGGCTATATTTTTGTAAGGTTAACATTTGGTTATTTTCTCCTTCATCTGATGGTAAATCCTCTAGAAGTTGCTGCTCAATTTTTTTTCAGTTATATATTCCAATTCGAATTCATAGCTATGAAGGACAACTTTTGGCGGGTCAGCTAGTTTAATGAAATAATAATATCTGAGTATTTTCGACTTTTTTTACCTTGTTTTTTTGTTAATGATATCACCAGATTATAGTTTTTAACTAAAAAAGAAAGTTTTTGGGATCCAGTCGTGCATATATTTTTTGTTGGAACGAGGCTTACCGTGATCCGAAATTACTATAGATTGTATGGTGTCCGGAAGTGCTCCATAATTTTGTTAAGGTTTTTGCCAATTTTGGCGTCCTATATTTCAGAAAAAACTAATGCTATGGAGGTGAAATTAAGTGAGGTACCTGCTGGCTCAGTTTAGAAAATATGGGGAAATTAAAGTTTCTGACTTCATTTGTTTCGAAGTTTAGAGGAGTGTCAAAAATCCCTTGAGCTTGTTCCTGTAAAAACGGTAGGTAAGTACTAGGTAGTACTGAGAACTTAGCTAACTTGACTAATTGTAAGCTGGACACTACTGCGCCTTTTGATGATCTTACGCACATGAAATCAAATATCCTAACTCATGTGTACATAGTTTCCAGTTTCCATTTAAAAAAAAAGTCTATTTTTGTTTTGATAAAATGTTCTCACTACTCATGATAATGTACAGTTTAACTTAAATGCTTAACATTATTGAAATGCATAGCATGTTTAAAACGAACTATTTTTTTCTCATAATAATTTAAAAACTTTTCCCTGAGAATATTAAATAAAATCATAAAACCATATTTATTCAACTCAATCAACTATGAATTCAAGTCGAAACTCATCAAACTTTTCAGCAACTCAACCATAGCATCCTCCATTAAGGTCCGAAAGAAAAACATTTTAATAACGCTACAACAACTTCCTTCTGGCCACAACACACAAGGTAGGTATAATGTAGGGTGGCTGTTTGTGGTTATATATAAATCGACAATCATGATCAAAATGGTCGATGGTGGCTATAATATGGCTATACTGCTGCAGGACTATTGGTCTTGTAGGTGTATAAGTGTGAAGGTTGCGTAAACAAAATAAACACAATATTCCTACCTCACTGCATTGCATTCACCATAAAGCACTTTGCCAACACAAACACCCACAGACAGCAAAAGCCTTGCTCTATGAAAACCGTCTACTAAGAGATGTGTGGCTTGGTGGCGTTACCATTGCCGTTGGTTTGGTGGTGAATAATTGTGAAGGTGATCCTGGTTTGCTTGAGTCAAATATGTAGGTATATGCACCAGCACTTGTACATCGGCGGTACTTCAAAACAACTTTATCATTGAATGGAATGTTTGCTTTTTACACTCTTAATTGGATTAAAATGTTTTGTTTTGGTTTTTTTTTTTTTTTATTGTTATTATTTTCATCAGACGCAACCATCCGTTTTATTGAAAGTTTATATTGATAAACAACTTCTGTTTTTTTGATTTTCATAAGAACTAATCATTCAGAAAATTTGTTGGTTGTGAGTTTGTATAAGTTTTTGTACAAGAATCATTGGGGTTAAGTTGTATTTGGGTTCGTTGTTTTTTTTTTCCTGGACTTTTTTTTGTAAGTGGGGTAGGCTTGGATTTTTACATTGTTTTATTCTTTATAATTAATCTATAAACAAAAAACTCTTGGCTTGATTTCAAGCATAAGAATAAATAAAGAAAAATAATGAATGCCCATTATTTTACAAAAAACTGAATAAAATAAAAAAATATGTAGTATTTTTAACTTAAGCTTAAAACTCAAAACCATAGACGGCAAAATGAAATGATCGAAATATTTTTTTTTTTTAATTTTATCATTCATTTTGGGACCAAAAAAACAATCTAAGATTTTTGCATAAGATGCAAGAAAGCGGGCTAGTGCATGTAGATTGTAGAGTGGGCTTAGACATTAAAAAAAATCGTATTGGATGGGCAGAGGAGTGAATTTTTGCCGGCAATTTTTAAAGAAGTCCACTTGAAATTGACTTTTTTTTTAAACAATGGAAATGCATACAATATCATGTTATAGTATTTTTTTTATGCTAGAAGTCCATTCTTTTATTTCGTTTTTTAATCAAATTGTTGTAGTGACAGTTTTGAAAAATTATTATTATTACTCCTCTTTCATTTTTCTGGTACATGTCATAATTTTGGTTTTGTTAATTTTTCACATTGGATATGAACCCTACTCTTCAACGATTTTTTTTTAAATGTACATTTGAATCATTTTCCAAACCATCCAAAAAATTGGGAAGGGGAAAACACTAAATAAATTTTCTTGTAGTTGATAACGGTCTGCATTATTCTCAATTATCAAAAATTTTATCAATTGAGTTGCTCCCAATTTCTATTGAAAATTAATAATCATAAGGGTGATGATTCTAACTTTTGACTTTTGCTGAATTTTATGCCAATATTACACATAAAATTATGTTGTAAATACACAACTTGTCAAAGGAACCCTACGTCTAAGCCTTGTGTATAGTGCTGTTTTAGTCCTGCCTGTCTGCCTGTTTGTTTTGTCTAACTAGAAAATCGTCTTAAGAAATTTATTAAATAAATACTACTGTAAATTTTTCGATGTTAAGTTTATCTACATATGTAATTGAAATACAGTCAGACTTCGATAACTCGAACTTTGATAACTCGAACTTCGATAACTCGATTTTTTAATGACTTGAACCATATTGTAGCAGCATCATTTTGAATTTAAACTCCATATAACTTTTTCCTCCATAAATCGAACTTATATAACTCGAAATTCTTCAATTTCGAACAAAATAATAACACTTACATTTAGTAACTCGAATTTTTATTTTTATCCATAGTTTTAGAAAAAATCACTTCAAAATCGATTTTGGAATGGAATTTCGATTTGAAAGGAATATATTTTTTTTTTCAGGAAATTTTTTTTTGTTTTCATTGCATTTTTCGGTACTGCTTGAGAGGTATGAGGTATAGAAATTTTAGATACGAGTATATTTATTTTAGACGTAAACCACTACTTTTGGTTTTTTTATTAAATATGTTATATTTGCTATTTGTCTTTTATCTCAAATGGAAATTTTTACCATCAAAATGTGTTCTGAAATTCCGGCCAATAAAAGAAATACATAGTTACATGCGATAATATTGTAGTTCGTTTAAAAACTCATGTATGTACATTTTATTGCACTAAATAAATAAATAAAAGCACATAATTTATTTCCGACATTGAATTGCTTCATTTAAACATTTATGTATTTTTAAACTTTGATGAACAATTTAAACAGCTCGAAATCTGGATAAGTTCAACCATTTTCGTGGATTCGACTTATCGAAGTTTGAAAGTATTTTCCAAATCGAAATTTTGAAAAAAAAATATAATAAAACTAAACTTAATTTGTTCAAAATTTTAGTTTATATTAAACAGTATTTTTGCTTTAAATATTCAATGCTTCTATGTATCAATTATTAATTAAAAACTAAAAACCATAACTCGTGCTTAAATGTCTTCTTAGTTTTGGAAAAAAATTAAAATAACAAAATCAACAGCAAAGTAACGAGTTGAAGAAAGAATTACTTTTAATTTTTTCAATTTTCTTAGAAACAAGAAGATATTTAATTATCTGTTTTTAGTATTTGACTAAAAATAGATAAGTGCGCATTGAATATTTAAAACAAAAATTGTACTGAACATCGTAGAATTGATTAAAGTTTTAAAACAATAGTTTTTTCTGTTAAAAATTTTACATGACTTTCAACCCAGTGATGTTCTTTTAAAATTCCTTAGAAGCGCATTTTATTTTTCCATCAACATCCATTAGCTTCGACTAAAATTTCAGGAAATGAAAATCCATCTACCTAGTATCTGTAAAAAAATTTTTTAAACAGTTGCATGGGCATTTTTCCTCTTTGAATAAACGAGTGCTCTACGTGGCTCCTGTACTTTATGGTTATGTTTTATGTTATGTTATGTTCTGTTATGTTGAGTGCAAATTTTATATAAACTGTCAACTTTGACATCTCTATATATGGCTTGAAAGTGGTCATAAACTTGATGTAGTGTGTCCGCACATCATTCTCACAAATTGCACTTAAAAACCGTAAAATGGGTTTTTCGTGAAATATCTGTTTATTTTCGAGAAACTTATGTCCCCTGGATAAAGCCAAATATGCATGCATTTGGGAATCAAGGATGAAGTTTATTTTACTGTTATTAGAATGGTGGTTTTGTTTATTTGTATATACATGTGAAAACTTTATATTGTTTTCTTGTTATCAACCAAAAAGCAAAGTTGAGTGGTTTGGTTTTTTAGTGAAAAGTGAGAGGAGAGTAAAAGTCAAATTCCAGTTTTAATGGTCACGCGATAAACTTAATTGCGCAAACAAAAGAGTTTTCCAGTTGATTGCAATAAGAAGTTTATTATTTAAATTTTATCTGAGTTAACTCAGTTGAATAATTATTATTAAAACATTTTGAAAACACCAAATTTAATGCAGAGTGACAAGAAAACTAATTTTTCATTTGAATATGAACATTAAAATGCAATTGGTTGGGTTAAGTTCCAAAACTATAAAGGAGTTAATAAATTCTCTCTATACCTCTGAACGTAAAAGGTTTCTATTTAAGGTACTGTGAAGTGAACTGCAATCATAGTTTCATTTAACTGTTCAACTTTCAACTTTAACTTCAACAATTTTATGAGCAATATCTTATGCTCATAAAAACTGTATCATTTAGAATGCACTTTTACTTCATTTCTTCGTTAGGAGTTTGAATGGTACACTCGGGCGTATACGTACTTTTTTTGTATTTGATCAAATATTGATTAATTATTATTATTGGTTTCTTATAAAAAAAAATCGCACTTGGATTACATCGCATGAAAAAAGTTTTCTAAGTTAAGACAATGTATCCATATTTTAAAATATATTTTCGTATTAAAGAGGATCAGATTGGAAAACAAGAACTTAATCGGTCAAGTCATTAAAACATTAAATTTTAATAACGAAAAAAAGGTATTTTTCTCAAAAATGCTAAAACGTGCTTTGAGAAAACTTCCTTATTTATGAAAAATTCGAAAAACAAGTATGCCATCTAAAAGGTCAGTAATTGGTCCTAAACCTATTGTTAGAAATTGTTCTTGCCTAGAAAATTTTTAATTTAAGGTCTGCAGATCAGTAACCATTTTTGGCACCTCATTTATGGGATATTCGCAAAAAACTATACCATTTTCAAGGCCACCGGATCATAATAAAAGGTCTCACTTAATAGTACTTTTTTTTGAACTTTTAAAGTTTTTTAAGCACCAAACGGTAATTGGTCACTAGGCCCTAGTTCCTTATGAGCTGTATGTTCCATCAAATTTATTTTAATTTTTTATGAAGTTTTTTTTTGAAGGTCACATGTGCTCATTTCTGGGATGACATTTTTCAATGCATTTCTGAAGTTTATTTTTTTCAGGGTCGTTTTTTTAGGCATATCATTTGCGGCATTAAAAAAAAAATATGCCATTTAAAAGTTTGCTAAATCCTCATAAAAGATCAGCTTGTTTCAGCTGTAGATTTTAATTTTTGAATTTAAAAAATAAATTTAGGTATTCACTTTGAACTTGAATTTTTTTATTAAATTATAAAAAAAAAATAATCTATGGCTGACCAATTTATGAGACTTACTCACCTTCGATGTATATTGAGTTATTTTTCAGATAAATTTATATATTTTTTTCGAATAACCCCGAAAGGAATTGCTCATCGCTAATGACCTTGAAAAACTTTAACTCTGAATTTCAATCATCATCGATTGCTAGAAAAAAAATATATTTTATGACAAACTATTTTATGTCATATATGAGGTGCTTAGATCTTACAACAGCCCAATTAAGTAGGTTCTTAAATGCATCCGAGAAGTAAGTATATTATGCGCATTAGCTACGCAACTTTGAATTTTTAAAAGCATGAAAACATTACTTTAACTATTCGTATTGTTACGTTTACATATGGTACCTATGTACGTATATAAACAAAGGTCATCAATAGTTTATATAAAAAAGAAGAGATCTTAAGAGACTTCCCTGAGGTACTTCCGATTTGTGGCAATGAGAGGCAGTTCCTGAATTTTGAGATGATGCAATACCAAGTGATAAGAGTCCAGTAGGAATAAAAAACACTTTTAATTTTAACACGCTTGTGTAAGCTCTTTGAACGCTTGTGTAAGCCTTATAAGAAACCGTATAAACTTTCATTGTGTTGTTGCAAAAAAAAAAAAAAAAAAAAAAAAAACGCTTCAATAGACCTTCAAATTACATATCTTAATCTTTCTGTTTCTTAATAATAATAATAATTTTAATATTTTCATGTCATTTTATTTCATGTAAAATAATTTATAATGCAATTTAAATCACAGCTTGAAGGAACACACACAAGAAAAGTCATATAAATATACCTGCGTAATTTTTTCCGAAGGCACAATAAGTGACAAACAGAAAGGATTTTCAAAATTGGAAATTAAAACGGAAATGACTATATTAATGCTCATGATGGAAATTAATCATTGAAATTAATTTCCCTTTCCAAACAAACGAAACAAAAATTGCTGCTAGCAATATGAAACCAGTATCAAGTGCACGAGTGTATATTAATATTAGCTCTTAATAACGGTATACCTATGGCTTCATAATACATCGATAGGTCATAATTAATTAAAAAAAACATCCGTGGCACATTATTACAATTTTTCCATTGATGACCATTTTTTCAACCCCAGGTATTTATCCAGGATTAAAATCAACACATAAAAAAGTGAAACAAACAGTGCGATGCCAGTGTAAATGTTATATCCTTGGAGGAATTATTCGTTATAATTTTGACCCATTTTTTTTAATTACTGGAATTCGTTTCATATAAAGAAAAACGCGTAATAACAATACAAAAAATAGACCACAGCATAAAATTAAAAATGTTGTACTTTGCTTATTTCATTCAACTGTTTTACGGAACAGTAAGGAACATAGAAAAAAGTTTTGTTTTTTTTACCTAAACGGCAGAATATACTTACAATGAAAGTATGAACAACATTTTATCAAAATGACTTAAGCTGTTTTCGAGAATGAGCTTTGGGATAGGTACCTTCTTCTCCTTGTTCTATAACTGGTTTATGTACAGAAATATGTCGTAGATTTAAATAAAATCTAACTCTATAACGATGGAGAACGGAGAAGTCCAAAACAAAGAGGTTTGCACGCAAGCCCTCGGTTGGTATCCGCGCCGGGTTTTGTAACGATATCTAAAAAACAATTAAATCTAGATAACAAAATTCTAGAATTCAAAAAATATTGAAAACAAAAATCTAGAAAAAAAAATCTCGAATCCGAAAATCTGGAATTAATATATTACTTTTGCATCTATGTGCATTACTTGCTTTTTGCTCTTTAACAAAATTACGATTGACTAGTGGCCCACGCAACTTTTAAAACAGTTACCTGAATTTATTGTTGGTTGTCATCGTTTGTTATCAAAGCGTCAGTGAAAATAAAAAACAATTAAAATGAAAGTAAACGAAATTGTAACAAACAAAGGATTTATTAAAATTGAAATCGATGGATTTATTTACCATTCGAATAAATGTGTGAGTTAGCATCGTATTATCTTTTTAACATTTTACTAAAGTTAAAATCGCCAAATGCCTTTTTATCTTTTTAGTATCATACTAACTCCAAATGGCACTTTGACAATTGCAAATGTGAAAATGGTATCAACTGTCAGTTTTAGGCGTGTTTAGCTGGAATTTATTAAAAAAATAGGTTTAGTATGATATTAGTTAAAAAATGTTTAAAATTAAGAACATTTTGGTAAAGAGCTCTAAAGCTAGAAAATTGTTGAGTAGTATCATGCTAATTATAGCTTAACATGAGGCTGTTTAAATTTTTGCGCCAGTGTTGTTAAAATTGCCACTGGTCCTGTTCATATCCCAGTTATTGTTTTTTTGTTTTCGATTTGCTTAATAATGTGAATATATACATAATTAGTTTTATTTGTATTTAAGCTCCTTAAAAAAGTTTACAAAAAATCTAGACAAATTTTTTTTCTAGATTTTTTTTCGATACTATAGTCTTTAGAGATTTTGTTCATTCTAGTTTCTTGTACATTCGAGATTTTTGCATTGTATGTAAAAGAAAAAATAGTTTTTTTTCGAGATTTTTGTCGATCGAATTCGAGATTTTTGACGCGTGTCAATTTGGAATTTAAAAAAAACTAAGTATGTAATTAATTGTAGCTTTTTTGTTGGGAAAAAAAAATTGTAGCTCTCATATTTAAGACAACTTGATATCAAGTTAGCACACTACACTTTTGAAAATTAAAAAAAAAGTAAGAACGCAATTATTTGCAGTTTTATTGTTGTAAATTAGTTGTGAAAAGAAAACAATATTATTATTTTTTTTTAAAGACACTTTTGCAAATTAAAAAAAGTAGGTACGCCATTAATTGAAGCGGTTTTGTTGTAAATTAGTTGTAGAAAGAAAAAAAAATCCAAAAAGTTTTTTTGGCTAAGTTATTACAAAAAATCTGGGTAGGTAGTTTTTTTTAAGAACTAAGCCAAACAAAATTTTGGAAATTTTTCTTTCCACAACTTATTTACAACAAAAAACCTACAATTAAATTGCATGCTTAGTTTTTTTTTTAATTCCAAAATTGTATTGCTAACTTGACACGCGTAGATTTTAGTCGTTTGTTATTTTCAGTGCATCAAATTATTATAATACCTTAGCCTAAATGGATATCTCTAAAGGCTTCAAATTTATTTAATAGCACACAAATATAATTTTTCCTAGAAGATAAATTTAATTTTTTTAATTTTTTAATTTAAGCTCATCAAGATTGCCTAGGGTACAGTTCCCATCATAAAACAATTTCAGATTTTTCGTAGTTTATAAAAAAAAAACGTTTGCCATTTCAAATACATCAATTTAAAAAAATAATTTATATCTGAATTTTTAGCTAATTTAATGCTTATTTGTAGCGCAAACCAAAAATTTGTAGTTTACATAATTTCTGAGTTATTAATGTTTCTGCTAAATTAAGTCTAAAGCTAGCGCGGGCGGAATCTAAAATAATACAAATTTTTAATATTGATTGTTACTCAAAATACATTCATTTTCACAATCATTTTTAATCTAACAACAAAGTTGTATATTTACCAATGCTTGCGTAGTTTTAATTCATTCTAAATATTTTTTTGTGTGTATTAAGTTAGTTTTTATTATTTTTCAACAAATTACCTATTAAAATATGAGAGAATACATGTACATATTTTATTTATCGCGCATCTAAATATTCATACTACCTCATAGGCATAGTTAAGTGCATTTCGAAGAATATTTTGTTTATTTTAAGGTATTCTTTTATTAAGAACACTTTTTTTTTTATATAGAAATAAAGCTTTGCACTGGTGCTAAAAAAAAGTATACATCATCACTGAATTTTTTGATATATCGGTGTGCAAAATACCGCGTAAAAAAAGTTGCTTCTCATGAAATAAAAGATTAACATTGCAAAATGTATAACTTCCATTTGATATCAAAACTATTTTTCTACGTCATTTATTTCTCACGTTATAAACAATTATTTGGAAAAAAAATCTTAAATCTTTATTTTGCAATCGGCACCTTCAAGCTCAAATGACTCGACTTTCCCATTGATGATTTTGAAAATATTTCACTCATATAACAATCTCAATGTCACCTTTAATTTGAAATGAAATTCGTTGGTGTACATTCTTGGCCAAAGCTCCATAGTAGGGGCATTCCCTTTAAGTTTTATATTTATTTTTTGTTTTTCTTCTTTTAGTTAAAATTTCAATAGCGAAAAATTACGATAAATAAATAAATTTGATGGCACAACAGCTCATGAAGAACTAGGGCCTAGTGACTTACAACTCTCAACCATTCCTGTGTGCGTGTCTGCAGGAATGGAGGGGACCTACAGTTTATTGCCGAATCCGAACGGCTAACGAGCGGCACTTTTCTGTGACAGGAGATACTCTTGGAGGATTTGTCAATTCCTCGCAAGAGGCAGTAGCCGTTTTTTCTTTTAAATAAATAGGTGGCGAGGCTGGGGATCGAACCTTAGACCTCCGGCATGACAGTCCATCGCACTAACCATCACGCCACGGCTACGAACCAAGTTATTTAATATGAGGAAATATGTAATCAGGTAGGTAGAAATGGCGGCCCCGAGCAAAACCTAGCTCAGAGACCCAATTAGCGGAGCGCTAAAGTGCGCCATTTTTATACCATTTCTCACGTGACCTGTAAAGAAACAAGTTTTTAAGTTTAACTTGCCAGACAAAATGCCAGGCTAGGCAATTTGTATGCTTTAGTAATCTATAGCCACTTGCTCGCTGGTCTTCGAAGACTGGCTAAGAAAACTTAAAAAGACGGTGCAGACGCGACCGAGCTGGGTTCACAACCATTTAGTTGCGTTGAGAAAGGATTTCAGGTCTCTGATATTCAGTTCGGAAAGTTCGTCTATTTCATTGAAAAATGCTTTTCCCAATGTAAATACTCTGCCTTTTCAAAACATTAACAAGTTTTAAAAACTCAGTAAAAAAACAAAAACTTTTTCCTTAGAATATGTTTAATTATTTTTTGAAAATTTCTTCTTTATTATAATTTTGAATTTAAAATAATCCTTGAATAATTTGCATTAACAATATTAAACAAAAAAAAAATACGCTCGTACGTACACACGTATATCGTCGACGATATGACGAGAGAGATATCGACTTCGAATAAATTTCCATTTTATGCATAATGACGTACCTAGTAAAAACTTGTTAAGACTTAAAAAAAAAATCAACCCAGTTTTTTTTTTTTTAAAACCATCAATTTTTTTTAATATCGAATATCTTAAAAACACACAAAGCAATTTAATTTTACGAGTATACACAATGCCATAGTTAGTAATCGGAAGAGTTTGAAAAAAAATCTTTTTTTTAGACACAAAAACACTGCAAAAGAAACAGCTTGATTGCACAACTGATAAGGTTTTTGAAGATTTTTAATTGGTATTTTTCTTTTTTAAAAAATAACATCGGGTGCAGAGTTTCAAAGGGAACCAATGGAAAGTAATCGATTTCAATTAAATTTTTCAATTTTTATCAAATCATATAGATACAATATATACCTGGTTTTCCCAATATTATAAGTAGAAAAAATTCTAGCGTTTTGTGTACAATTACCCCTAAGCTGTGCCTTTTTACTTTCGATATATAGGTACTATATGGCAAGTTTTGGATTCGTATAAAAAATTGAACTCGAGATTTTGATCAAACTTGATATAACGATGATAGGGAAGACGAACAAAGTGGGTCCCGCAATACCGTCCGTCTGTCTGTGGACTCGCCTACAGCCTAAGCCCATGTGCCGATTTTAATTAAAATTATTAAACTTGGTATAAAGTGTTTTTGGGGCATTCCCCCGACACGCTTTTTTAATTTTCTTTTTAGGACCAAAAATAACGGTACCTGCCATATAATTTTATTTTAGCATTTTGGGAAAATCTTTATTTTTTTTAAAAATGGTTCGACTGATTTTTCCAAAAAAAAATCAATAACTTTAATTAACTACATGCTACCTTTTTGTGAAAATTAAATTTCCAAAAAATGGTTCTTAATGGTACTTCTCATAGAACCATTTTTTTTATTTTCGATTTTTTCGAAAAGGATTTTGATAATTTTTATGGGGAGTCTTCCGAAAAATGCAAATAGTATTGTATACACAAATTTTCAATTTTGGTTTTTAAAAAAAGCTTCAAATTTTTTTTTGACTTGGTTGATTTTTATGAAACTTGATAACAAGCGGTTTTTTAACATTATCTAAAATATTTTGAACAAAAACTTTTCTTATAGTCAAAATTAACGGTACCATCCATATAAATATTAAAAATCCGTTACAGAAAATATAAATTTTCTCGAAAACGACTCCTACGATTTTGATTGAAATTGTTCCAAATACTAATATTGAAAAAAAACAAAGTTTACAGTTAGCCGTTAAAAGTATCTCTCATAGAACCATTTTCTTTACTTTGGACTATCTCATTATAAGTGTAACCGATTTAAATAAAATGTTTGATACAAAAGTTTCTCAAAAGTTGAAATCATACTGTTTATTAAAACTTCCAAAAAGGCAAGTTTTGGATTTTTAAAAACAATTTCAAATTTTTTTTTTTTGAAAATTCGATATTTCAAAAACGGGTAGATAATTTTTTTCGAAATTTAATTTTTAATTTAACATAAATAAATACTAAAAAATTGTTTACCAATTTTTTTCCTTAAAAAAATTTACAAAATTTTATATATAAAAATCTAATTTAAAAAAAAGCCGCTCCTACGATTTTAGATTTGTTTTATCCAAAACTAAGATTAGTTAAGGAAATCAGATGTTGTGCATTTTTAGCTCTCAAAACAATTTAAGACTTTTTTAATGAATTAATTTCGAGTTATGTTCATTTTTAATAATTTTTCAATTTAAGCGGTAATTTTTAAAATTCAGGCTCCCATAAAAAAAAAATATTTGCTTTTAATACACTTAATCTTTAAAATTCGAAGAAACTTTTACTACAAGAGCAAGTTTGTGCGATCCAGTCTTGCGTTTTATTTTTATTAAACTATTTATCTTCCATCGAATTTTAGCCTTGAAGTAAAAGATCATGCGTTCGTGCATTGTATTGTGTACATCGGGATGTATAAAAAATATATTTTGCTATATAATATTTTTGACTAAAATATATTTATTATAAGTTTAATCTTAAAGCAAAAAATATTTGTATTTAATATGTAATTACTACTTTTTTTACTTTCATTTGCCTCACATCACATTTATTAGAAATCATAACAACTCCTTGTATATCTAATAAATTAAATGTGACCTACATGTTTTTAAAATACAAACATGTTCAACATACACTTCCAGAGTACGTTAGCATGATAAAAAAAAAATATGTATGTAAGTATATTAAATATTAGATTTGTACAATTTGTTTGAATTTTGTTCGACACCTAATGCATTTCAAATTAACAAATCAGCAACAACATCCTGCTGCCTGACTCGCATATAAAATGAAACGAGTTTGACACTTTCATTTGTGCGTGGGCAAAATAAAAATGTCACCAGATAGAATATGTTTTCCGTCTGGTCACGAATGGCATAAACATTTTTGGACGGAATGAGTGATGCATATACATAGGTATGGTTGATAAAATTCATCACGTAGGCAATGTTATATCCTCACAGGTGGTTGGTAAATCTGAAGATGATGAAGTTTTCTCGCTTTATGACTGGCTTTTTTCATTAAAAAAAAAATATAAAAAAGGGCCAATCTACCAGGATCTAATCACTCATCAGGTTAATGGACTTCGGTTTGGACTTTCGTTTACATTGAAATTTTTTTTTAGGTTAAAATAAATTTAACTTTCATCAAATTTTTTTTTTGATGCACACATTTTTCATCTTGCATTAATTTTTTTTTAATGCAAACATTTTTCGACTTCATTTTTTTTTTAATGCAAAACATTTTGGACGACTTTTTTTTAATGCAAATATGTACATATTTTTCAGTCATATTCACATTTTTTTTAATGCAAAAAATTTACGATTCGAATTAATTCTTTTTTAATACAAAAATTATTCGTTTAGATTGAAATTTTTTTTTAATGCAAATTTTCAACTTGCATTAATTGTTTTTTTTTTTTTTTTTTTTTTTTTTTTTAATGCAAAATATTTTCACCTTGCATTAAAATTTTTTTTGAATGCAAAATATTTTCAACTTGCATTACAAACTTTTTTTTTATGCAAAAAATTTTCAACTTGCATTAAATTTTTTTTTTCAATGCAAATTGTTTTAACATTGCATTAAAATTTTATTTTCTTTGCATTAAAATTTTTTGTTTAATGCAAAATTCATTTTGCTTGCATTAAAAATTTTAGAACCCTGGAGGCGACCGTGGTTACTAAGCAGTGGAGTGGTTACTAAGGTGCAGGTGGTATTGCTAAAACCTATATGTATGCAAATTAAGACGCGCTCAAAAATTTAAATTGCAGTGGAATGATATTTTGCAGGTGGTGTGGTGCCAGTCAGCCTGGTGCCATTTATATCGAACATGTTTAATTTTAAATTGGCAAGCGAGTGCTGACGAATTGTATTTTTTCTCAAATATTGTAACTGATGGTGGCACCATACGTAGTTTTCCACCGCAGTGAGCGTTAAATCATTTTTATACCACTTCGCCGCCACTTCACCGCCAAGCCACTTCGTCACCACTCCACTGCCACTCGCTACTCCTCTACCACTCCATTTTATCACTACTTCAGTGCTCACATTGCCTAAGAAACCTTATTGGATTTAAATTTGAAGAAAGTACCTATTTATCCTTCTGAGTTCTGACTTCTTTTTAATTTGTTCTTAGTCGCCAATCGAGTTGAATTGATTTTTCTGCTTAGGTGTTTGACACTTTTAGGTTGGCTGGTTTTGACGTAAAAGAATTCTTATATGTTCCATTCTTATCTTATAGAATGTCAAACATAACTTCCACAAAAGAAAAAGTTCATTAGATAATTTCAAGCATTTCATTTTTATATACTTTTACAACAATATAAAAGCAAGCTTTACACCTTTCGAGTCGGTCTCGAGAATTTTTAATTTATAATATTACCAAAATATCCGAACAGTATGTACCAGCTACCTGATAATATTGATCAACCCCCAAACTCCTAAAATAAATAACATATGGTAACACCAGTAAAAGATTGGGTTAAGATAACCCAAAACAATTCTAAGTCTCCTCCTGGAGGAGTAAAAACTGCAATTTTATTACCATCATCGTGGTAAATTATTTCCTACAACGCAAAACCTTTCTTTGAACTTTAAGAATGTTTGTTTTAACCTTTAAAATATTATAAGAATATAATTCCATATAATAACATGTTTGGTGTGAAGTGGGAACATAATAACAAATCTCAGAATCAGAAGTTCATTACTCCTTTCAACAACGAAATTATTTTGCAGTAAGTCATTTTTCTACAATTGAAATAATAAGTTAAGGGTTCACGACCTCATATTATATACATACATAGAAAACAATGAAACAATAATTACAAAATAAAAAGCCTCCAAGCTCCAAGGCACACTCAACGACTCAGCCGAGCCGTGCTTCATCTATTTCCTCTTTTGGCAAAAGACTTCTCAATTCTCATTCGCAGCCTAAAACAATTTCTCGTTAAGAATTTTCCTGTTCCGTTCTGTTTTAATGAAAATTAATTGTCTGCTTTCTGCTATGCGGATAACAAAAGTCAACAGTGAGAAACGAAAGGGAATAGGAAAGTCTATGCAGAAAACGCTTACCAAAGTAACTTTATGAACACACAGATTGGTCGTATGATCATGCTTGCTAACATTCTTGTTTTATTCACAAATTGAAAATATATGTACGATTAAGAAGCAGATTATTATGGAGTATAGACTCTTTTGATTTTTATTTCTCATGACAAATTGAACGTGTTCCAAGAGTCATCGCTATACCGTTATTACCTATTTCGTAATATTTTACTCTATTTGCATATACGAAAATACTTATGGTCTTATTAATTAGATTTTTGGCTGTTTAAACTATGTCTAAGTATTTTGAAACAGTCGGAAATATGTTTTTTTAATAAAAAAAAATATTGCATTTCTCTAGGTTTAGACAATAGATTACGTTGTCTAAAGCAAGATAAAAAGATAGATTACTTTAACAAAAATTAGAAAAGTTTTTTAGAAACTTGGACGGCTGTCTAAAGTTAGACAATGTTTATTAACAGCAATGTTTATTAAGACCAATAGTTTTTTAAGAATTTAAAGACGTCAAATCAAGTCTCGAGGATAACTTTTAAAGAAAGTTATTTCATATTTGAAGCGTCCAAAATGAGAATAATATTTTTGAAATTTTGAGATATAAGTTAAACGTTTATAACTATTTACGTTTATAACTCATAAAAAGATTATAAAAAAAGAAAAAATGTAAATTTTTTGTAGGTATATCAACAAATTTTATTTAAATTAATGAGAAAGATGAGTTTAAAAAAAAACTCTGCACTTGACACCTTTATGCAAAAATGAGTTTAATTTATTTTTTTGAAAGAGGGGTGACAGTTGGCTTTTTTAATGTTTGGTTTTAGGCTTCGTTTTTTTTTGTCCGGAACATCAGATATGGCCTTTTCATAGAACCAACCAACGATGCGAAAAAAAGATTATTTTAAAACTAGTAAACAGCTTGTGAAGGTGTTAACTCTTTAACGGGTAAAATCGTCTCAAGGCTGCCTTCAGTTGTTTTTTTACTCCAGTTTGAAACCTAGTATTCATTTTTGTTTAAAACAACGGAAACTTATTATTGTTTACTTTTTCGCACATTTTGATGCCTTTGTCATTTCATTTCGACCACGTGTACGAGTGTTGTCATCAATTAAGTACAAAAATGTATTGAATTGTCATCTAAAATTAATTTTTTATTTTTTTAATTTTCAGTTGTTTAAAAAAAATCATTTCAAATCAAAAAATTTTACTCATAATTGTGATAAAACAGTGTCTTTTGGAAACAAAAAATGCAAGACCGTCTCAAGACGGTCTTGTTGGTTTACGTGTAAAAAATGTCCATTTTTGTTTAGTTCTTGTGTTTTTTTTTCGTGTTTAAAAACATAGGCGCAAAATTGTAGACGATTTAGTATTAAGTTAAAGCCTTTTAAGTATAATGCTACGTTACAAAAAAAGGCTTTTTTTCAAATTTTAAACGAGTTAGCATCATATTATATATTTAACATTTTACTAAAGTTAAAATCGCCAAATGCCTATTTTATATTTTTAGTATCATACTAAATCCAAGTGTCACTTTGGCAGCTGAAATTGCAAAAATGGGTTGTCACTGTTTTAGGCGTGTTCAGCTTGAAAAATAGGTTTAGTATATGATAATAGTTAGAAAATGTTTAAAACTAAGAATATTTTAGTAAAGAGTTTTAAAGTTAGAAAATTGTTAAGTAGTATCATGCTAATATATGTACCTTAACATCAGGCTGTTAAAAATTTTGCGCTATAATTTTAAACTAATGTGAATATTTTATGATTAAATTGAATTCAAATGCGTTATATGGTTCTACGAAAACGTCAATGCCAAAAAAAATAAAATGCACGACTGGGTTGCACGAACTTACTCTTGTAGTAAAAGTTTCTTCGAATTTTAAAGATTGATTATAATAAAAATCATATAATTAATAATTATATATGTATTTATCCATTCGTTAAGACAAGTAATTAAAAAGTTTTAATCTAAGAATGAGGTCTGCCATCTCGATTTTGAAAAAAATGTAAATTTATGCAGAAAAAAATTTAAAAATCGTTGAAGCGGTTTTCTTAAATACAAATTTTTTGTATATAAAATTTCTTAAAATAAAAAAAAAAAAAAATTTGGTATGCCATTTTTAAGAATATAAGAATATACAGGTAATACCATAATTTCAAAAAAAAAAAAAAATCTTCAACCAGTTTTCAAAAAAATGATTTTTCAAAAAAATTTTTTAACTTTTTTTTAAAATCCAAAAATTATTTTTTTGAAAATATTTGTATGCAGTATTATTCACACTTAATAGGACCTCGTAAGCAAAATTTTTTATCAAAATCAGTTAAGCGGTTAACGAGAAAATCGAAAATAAAAAAAAAAAAACGGTTTTATGGCAGGTACTGTTAATAACGGTTTTTGATAATTAATTTTTTCTTGCACGAAAATGTAGACCATGCCACCACCACTAGTATACACAAAAATTAAAAAAAAAATCGGTATAGCCGTTTTTAAGATAAATAAATTTTTTAAAATGGTCCTATGGCAAGTACCGTTATTTTTTGAGCTAAAAAAAATCTCGATTTCCCCTCTAGAGAATCACCAAAAATCTTATGCTCCAAATTTCAAGAAAATCGCTTCAGTTTTTTACATATAATAATTATTAGCTAGTATTTTTAATTTTTACAAATCCTGTATATGTCCCTTTCAGGACAAGAATAAAGTGTACAAACTCTATATGCAATCTTTCACAAATTGCTTCCTCGTTTCACAATTTTTTATATGAAACTGTTTTCTTTTGTACATTTTCGTTTACTCACAAAAGCTATATGTTCCTTTCAAAAGGATCATTCTAATCCTTCGGGTGTAGTCATGGGCATGGGCTGTAAGGAAAGACTCACATACCTAAAACAGCAACAGTGTCAACTCACGGAAGAAATAGAATTCAAGAGGACAGGAAGGTATAAACAACAAGGAAAAAAAAATCTTCTTTATCCACAGTAGTCAGAATCGTTGCTTAAAATTAAGGACACTGTATAATAAATGACCGGTAATTGGTATCTACAGAGCAACACACGTGTAGGTGACATTGTTTCATAATAATATTATATAGGCCAGCAGGCGCAGTTCAACGCTTAACTTCTTGTCATTCATTATTCATATAATCCATCCAAAGCCCTATATTTCGCTCTAAGAAACTTACCTGTACCTATATTATAACAACTTTATCTACTTGTTCAATCCTATAGTGCTGGGACAAAAGTAAAAGTAAGAGTTCATGCATAAGGACGTAAAGAGATACACCTACCACCCAGAGTATTTTCCTCTTTATACTTCGGCATATTTTTTGGTCAAAAATGGGGTTAAGTATGTTATTATGGAATATGAACTCGTATGCATTAAATCATCCTGTCAGAATGGGAGTGTGTATAGAGCAGAACTTAATTGACAAACAGGATGAATATGTCAAAATTTTTGTCTCAAACTTTTTCATCATCGCCTCTCCTGTTTTCATTAATTTTCATATAACGACACAACATTCTAGAAAAAGGATCAAAAGGATCAAAGGATCAATCATCATTTAATCATAACTTGAAGTGACATTAATCAAGCTGGAATGCTATGTATAGTTCTCTTCTCATACATAACTTTACATCATGAGTGGTGCAAATGTGTATAAGACGGCAATTTCTCCTGCTCCTACTGCAAATGCATTTCCAAAAGAAGAAAAATAGTTTTTTAGATGAAATGGATGGAGGTCCTTCTAATATCCTTTCTTGCTACTTAAGATTCCCGGTTTTGTTGTTAAGTACATGTATTCCATCATATCCATTTCTCTATCGCCGCGCCGGAGCACATACTTAATGTGGCCTAATTTAAATTTCATTGAATACATATGATTATACAGAAATAGAAAAAAATGGTTTTTTTTTTCTCCATCATCAAGAAGACATCCTTTTCAAGAAACTTCTTCTTTATGAAAATATACACATATACTACAAGCATCTCCTTTTTTCTGTTTGGGAATTCATTTATTCCCAAAAGGACGAATAAGAGGAATGAAATTCATGTGTCGTGCACTTAAAAGGACTCACTTACTAGATATACTGTATAAAGACATATAAATAAAAACAAAAAACAGGAAGACATGTTGTATGTACCGTACCTACTACATTTTATGTTTTTCAGTTTCAATTGTCAAGTAAACTTAGTTGTTATGAAGTCGCGCTCGAGGAAACCAAGAACTTATGTGCCATCCCAGTTCTGTTATTCTAGTTCATGTCAACAAATTCACTTACATTGTTTTTATTATTTTTTTTGTTGTTGTATTTCTCTGCTAAATCTTATATCATAGATGGGTATGTCAAATTTAATATTTCCGGGAGGCATAAATTTTATTTACAGTTAGAGGCGATAATAAACATCTAAGGTCCATGAAAATAGAAAAAATTTAGTCGTAGGTATTGAACAAAATTAAAGTTTGAAAAACGATTAAGATCAAAAATAGAGGCCCGTAAAATGTACCTTTTTTTCTCGCCCCTAAAACTAAATTTTAAATATTCAAGGTTTTTATGATCTAAATTTGAATCCAATCTTAGATTTTCTCCATCTCTTCAGATTTTAGGAAACAATGTATAAGTACACAATGTATTTTTCATAAACTAGGACTAGGACTAGCAGGTTGGTTTGAGATAAGATTGAAAAAAAAGTGAACAAAACGGCAACAAAAAAAATAATATGCTTTTTTAAAAGCCAAAAGTCCGTACTTTTATTCTGTTTTAAAATCAATTATATTTCAGACTAAAAGTAAAAGTAAAAAAAAATATTGTGATCAAACTAATTTTGTTCAAAAGTGTGCATTATGAAGCACAAGTTTCTCAAAAAAATTCCTGGTTTAAAAATAATAGGCTAAGCCTATTTTTTGGCAAATATAATAGTAAATCGGAGATACAATAGGACAATTTTTTTTTTTTTTTAATTTTCAACCTTTTCGAAAAAACTTCAATTGCTTTTAACTTTTAATGCAGAAATAACATGTAAAAAAATATTTTTTCAATAAATTGAAAATGATACGAAATATTTTCTTGAAAGTTAAAAATATCTCTAGAAAATTTCAGGAAATATTCACCTACAAAAAAAATAATTCCTTCCACAAAAACTGTTATAGAAAATGGCAAAGTTATGGATTCCTGAAAAAATAGAACTCGAACAAATTTGGAATAACCTTGATTAGAAGGATAATCTGTCTGTTCGTGTGGATATAGCCTAAACAGATAAGGCCGTAACATGGTGTTTGGGGAGGTCACAGGGGTTTGACCTCGCCCTTCCTCCCCCCCCCCCCCCCCCTGCAGTAAAAAATATTTTATAGTCCTATCGTTTTGATCAGTTTTGATCTTATCAGACAACAATAGACGTACAATTTTTCAAAAGTCTGTTCAACTACTTGCTTATGCAGATGATATTGACATCATTGGGAGAACGAAGCGAGCTGTTACCGGCGTGTTTGCAAGTATTGAATCGGAGGCGGCGAAAATGGGTTTGGCTGTTAATGAGGACAAGACGAAATCTCAACATGTTTGACTCGGGCAAAACGTCACTATGGATAGATACAACTTCGAAGTTGTCAAGGACTTTGTCTACCTAGGCTCCACTATAACATCGCAAAATGAAATCAGCGCAGAAATCAAACGAAGAATTACTCTTGCCAATCGCTGTTTCTTCGGACCAAGAAGGCATTTGAGTAATAAAGCCCTCTCTCAGAAAACGAAGGAGACATTATATGTATAAGACCCTAATCATCCCAGAAGCATGGACCCTGTCAAAAACGGATGAGAATCTGCTTAGGTGCTTTGAAAGGAAAATTCTTCGGGTGATCTTCGGTCAGTATGTATCAATGGAGTATGGAAGAGAAGATTTAACAACGAGCTTTACGGGCTTTACAGCGACGTCGACCTGGTCAAGAAGCTGAAAATACAGCTGCTGAGATGGCTGGGAGTGTATGGACACCGACGCACTAGTCTAGTACTTTATGCTGCTGCCAGTAAGAGTTAGTCAAATTAAGGATGTCTTTTTTGGTAGGTTGATATTGTGAGATTTAGTGATTGTTGGTTTTGGAGACTGTTTTTGCTTCTCGATCTGCACATTCATTACCATATTAACACCGATGTGACCTGGTACCCAGAAAAGTTTTAAGTGGGATTGTCGTCAATTCAGAAGTATAGATCCAAAATTATCACGACTGCTCCTTAAACCTTTATTTTAGGATTACTATTTTTATCGCTCTTTTAGAAGATTTCATCAGTCATATTAAAATGAAGTTCCAGGATCATAAGTCCACATACTATATTTTGTTGTTCCTATCAAAAACGAGATTTTTAAATGTCTGCTAGTTTTTAAAATTGTTGAAAATAACAATATCTATACTTTACTACTTAATTTGTTGAAATAGGAACTTTGGACCACCAAAATAATGGATTAAAGTCAAATTTAATGTAAACTTACTTCTGTTATTTGATTCAAAATCAAGATTAAAGGATAAGTTTCCGTTGTTTTTCAATAATTTTCAATTCAATTGTCAAAAGACCTAAAGAGAAACAATTGATATCAGACAGAGTTCAAAAATTCTTTTATTAATGTTTTTATAATTCTTTAGAATTACATAAAGAATAATTGAAATTGAAAGTGAAGATTATTTTATTCTTAGATACATAAATAATAAAAACGTAGATATTTTTTTATGAAACATTTTTTAAAAATCCACAAACGGGATACATCTTATAAAAAATATTTGCGTTTTTATTTAAAAAAAAAATAGCAAATCACATCAAAAATTATATGTCCGTAAAAAACACATCATAAAATTTCCAGTTTAGGTTCCTTTTTGTATAAGTAAAACCTTTAGATTTCCATGAAAAGCAAACAAAAAATGAAGAACTAAAGAAAATCATATGAGCTTCCGAATTCAGCAAAGCTTTTAAATTTTTTTTAGCATAAAACAATAATGCCAATAGCAATCAGCTTTTTAATCACATTACTTGCTGAAAGAATATTGAGAATTTTATTTGTTCACAACTTAAAGAATAAATTTTTCCTTTTTATCGAACCCGCATACACCGGACAAAAAAAAATTGAAAGCTTTTTTTTTAGAATTTTTAAAAATTTTTCCTGATTTGTAATACTAGCGAATATAAAATACCGTGTTGAACATCAGCGAAAAAACTGATTGATAATAACATGGTGTTATATCGTCTTTTGGATACCACTGATACCTACTTTATTATAGATGGCGCTTAAAGTCCAGCATTGAGTACGGCCTCTACCAACAAGCTACTCCAGCTAGCTCGGTCCTTATAGTTAGCTGCCTCCAGTTACACACACAAAGTTGATTTACGAACAAATTAAAAATGTGATATTACAAGATCCCGCCAAAAACTCCAAAATGTTTGAGTTTTTTCTCCAATTTGACTTGTTCTATAGGGCAAGTATTGGTTTCTTGTCTAAAAATTCGAGGTTATAATCAAAATCGACACTATACGTACTACGATGATCTGAAAAAGATGTTTTCGGTCGTATCGGTCGTATGGCCGTCACGTTTGTGTGTCCGTGCGTTTGTTGATATTTAAACTAAAGCGTATAAACAGATGTAGTAGCCTTGGCGTGATGGTTAGTGCGATGGACTGTCATGCCGGAGGTCTTAGGTTCGATCCCCAGCCTCGCCACCTATTTATTTCAAAGAAAAAACGGCTACTGCCTCTTGCGAGGAATTGACAAATCCTCCAAGAGTATCTCCTGTCACAGAAAAGTGCCGCTCGTTAGCCGTTCGGATTCGGCAATAAACTGTAGGTCCTCTCCATTCCTGCAGACACGCCCACAGGAATGGTTGAGAGTTGTAAGTCACTAGGCCTTAGTTCTTCATGAGCTGTTGTGCCATCAAATTTATTTTTTTTTATTTTTTGTATAAACAGATGAACCGAGTTGCTTAAAAACATATACATTTGTATGTGATTTCCTAGACAGACAAACTGAGGGATTTGTTTTATACTTAACAAAAAAAAAAAAAAAGATTTTTTTGTAAATTCAGTGATCACGTTTTGGCACCAGATACTTTTGCAATTTCCGACTTATAGGAACCAAAAAGGAGTTTAATTTGAATCTGAAAATTTGAGTAAAATTTTTAAAACGCGCGTCATCGTCTTCGCAGGGAATGACTAAAATAAAGAAGCAATAATACAAAACTATTTTTTTGTGGAAAACTATGAAAACACTTTGCTCATTTTCAATTTTTTAATGGGTTATAAGCTCGTAATCGATTGGTCAGAAATTCACAGGAAAACTTACATAATGAAGATTTGATTCAACGACTGTAAATTTTTCAGGATATTTTATAAAATTATGTATAGCTCTTGCCTACCAGGCAGGGTATTTTTAATTCAAAAATTGATTTGTGGTCTTATAACCTACTCATGTGGAATAAGATTTTATTATAGATTTGTTAGGACTGTAATGTCCTACGTAGTGTGGTTATTTTGAATGCAGTCAATATTGTTGAACTTTGAAACAAAATATAATTCCATTTTTTCGTAATATGACTTTCAAAACCTTAAAAATTTTATGTATTTACGTGACAAAAATCAATTTTTGGGTGCAAGGTTTCGAAATAAATCTTAAAACACATCTGTCAGATTTTTCACATTTTTAAAGTAATTCTGTCCGAAAGTAAAATTTTAGGTAATAAGTAAGCAAATATACTTTTATATAATATAGTTAACTATAATTTTTAATACATTTTCAATTCTATTTTCTCTCCGTGTTTGTAACAACTGCTCTTTTTTTGAAAATGTAATCAAAGTTTTTGTTCAGCTATTTGAATCAATAAACATCGTTATTTTCTTCCATTTGTAGAGTCGATTAGACACTATCCGGCAGATGGACGGACGCACGCCCTACTTTCGCTTAGCAATGGAATTGGTGAATTCTAATTATCCGCTTCATATGTTCGTCCATTGATGTTGATTGGCAAATGCAAGAGGACCAATGCAAACTAATCATTTGCATATCTAAGCCTCCGAAAAAAAAAACCTAGAAACTGATTGTCTTTTGGAGAGCAACTTTGTGTTAGGGGAGTAAAACAGCTTTGATAGTAGGTACTGGTACTACTGTCTATACTCTGTGTGTGCCTGTGTGTGGGAATACTTCATTATATTGTTTCATTAAGTTCTTCCTTTGTTCTAAACAGTTATCTACTTTTCAATACTAAACCTTCCTACCTATCATATTTTTTCTTTTTTTTTGAATAGGAAGCAAGCGAAGTACTGTACACCACATTAAAGCACAGCAAAAGAGAGAAATGGAGAAAAAAACAAGATATCGACATGATAATTAAAAAGTTTTCAATTGAATTTTAAAAGAGAACAAAAGTGCAAAAAGAAAATAAAACTTATCAAACAAAGCTAAACAAAAAAGAAAGTTTGAGAAAACAAGGAGTGCAATGGAATGAGCTGGCGTGTAAAGGAGCGAATAAAAGTTTGTTTTCCATTTGACTGTATGTAAATTACATGGAATCTATTTAGGGAACGTAACGGTAGGTACGGTCGAGCGAGGTTCGTTGTTTTTCTTGTTTTTCTTTCATTCTTTATTTGAGATGACACTTAGAGGATGAAACGAAAAGCCTCAACTTTGTACTTCAATGTTTTACTGATAAATTTACATTTTCTTAACTACTGCAGAATAAAATCTATAGCTATATAGTAAATGTAAGGAATAGTGTGACCATTTGCTATAGAAAAGATAATTTTTAGTTTTAAAGTTTGGGCACATAATCGAGTGTGTTGATTTTAATGTTGAGATTCAAAAAATTGGACTTTTGAAAACAGAATTGCTATGAGTTATATGAGGATAAGTAGGCCGTGGCGTAACGGTTAGTACGATGGATTGTCATGCCAGAGGTCTGGGTTCAATACCAGCCGATTCCACCTTAAGTTTTTTTCCGGGCTACTGCCTCTTGCGGGGAAGTGGAAAATGCTCCAAGAGTATCTCTTATCATAGAAAAGTGCCGCTCAACTTAGCCGTTCGGATTCGGCAGTAAACTGTAGGTCCCCTCCATTCCTGCTGACACGCACACAGGAATGGTTGAGAGTTGTAAGTCACTAGGCCCTGGTTTTTCATGAGCCGTTGTGCCACCAAATTTATTTATTTATTTATTTATATGAGGATTTGTTGATGCACTTTAATGCCATTAAAAAAAGTACATTCCAAAATGTTGCCATATTGTCCCTAGAAAAAAATTGTTGTATTGTCAGTATTCAAGATTTTATATGATATGTATATTTTGTTTGAAATGCCATCTTTACTCAATAAAGCCTAATTTATACATCAATGCGAAGTGAAATCCAAATCGAAATAAAACATCAATATATCTTGCCTCGAAAGGTTTATAAAGAAAATAAATTTTGTTTTATATTTGATTTAGGTAAGTTCGTTGAAATATATTCACTTCGAACCAAATTTCTTCCTTCTTGTCGCTTAAATAATTGCATTTAATTTTATTGAATTTTTCACGCCTTGGAAAAAAGCTAATTTTTTGTATGAAAATTTCACTTCGCTCCGATCTATAAACTAGGCTTAAGTAAGTATTTTAGAGCAACGAAAAAGAATACGCTTTAAAAAATCGCTTTTTCCAAGTACATATGTAGTAAGTACCCCATTGGACCATCTTCAAAGAAAACTACAGAGAGATAATGACAAAAAACATGCACTTTAAGGCATCCGCAATAATATCCTTAAGGAAACACCTATTGCCCATGCACAGGACAAAATCAATTTTTTGGTATGGTACAGGAAATTTATTCCGAGAAGGGAATTGAAATCCTATAAACCCGCGAATTGGGCCACCCAAAGTACTGGCAAGTCCCAGGAAACTATAGTCGTGAAAATCAATTTACTACCATCCCTATTAAAAACTTTCCATGAGTACGAGAACTTCAAATAAAAATCTATAAAAAATCAAATCAAAAATTCTAAGGGTACTTAAATTTCTTATTTTTTAAGCATATGTAAAAAAATTGCAAAAGAAGTGAAATTTATTCTCACAATAAGTGCGGGAAAACAATTCATTTTTTTAAATTGAAAAATACATGAATGTGTATTAAATTGTCTCTCTCAGTGGGAATTGACTCCACTTTGAAAAGTGAAATAGTCTTCCACTAAAAGTGGAATATATTTATTTATTTATTTTTTTTTTCAAATATTTTTTTTGTAACTTATTTTTATTTTTTTTTACAATAATTCTATTCTAAAGTAATTTTTGTTTTTTTGTTAAAAATAATAATAAGCAATTACTCTAACTTTTATATATTTTATCAAATGTTCAATAAATGTATTTTTAATTCATTTTTTTTAAATTTTGGAATGCAATTTCGCATAGCTTATACCTATTTACGAGTACCTAACTTTATCTGTTACTTTGTATATAATATAAAATCTTTAATTTAATTTTTTTTTAAATATGGCCACCACATTATATGCAGATATTATGTTTGTATGTAGATTAGAAGCTGTTCAATTAACTTAACGTTGCCTATTTTTTGGTGTTCAGGTTGTAAACATAAACGCTGGGCATGCTATATTTGTCGCATTGTTTTTGTTTAATTGCTCTTTCTGCTTTTTCTTTTGTGGCACGTTTATATCTAAAAACAAATTCTCTTGAAAGATGTAGTAATAATATAGTTAATTTAGAGAGTGTGCTTTAGTCCTAATTGGAATACTTTAGAAAATAGCTTTACTGATGTAAGCCAAGTGCTTCAGCTAATTCGAACAAGTTTATTGACACACGAATATTATAAGATTAGGGTACCTTAAGCTAACATGAAGAATGATTCTCAAGAAATCATTTGATTTTTATTTCCAAATGACTTTTTAATGCAATTTAAGAATTTATAAATATTTAAAATGAGTAATTTTATAGTCCTTCCCTTCCGAGTGCTCAACAATTTTTTGTAAATTAATCTATGTTATAGTAAAAACCTCTTAAATAGCATTACGTATAGATATTTCGGGTATTGAACGATAAACTTTTCAAAACTAATTCATAATTTATCGACCTTCTCAATAGCAAACCCATAATAGATACCTTTTATATTATTTTTCAATAATTTCTCTAAAACCCACCTTTTCCAATTTCAAGACCCTAAAATGAAAATTTGTTACAATCATTCCCACTTAAAAAGCTATTACCGAAACATTTTCTATTCTCTCATAAAATTCGAATGATCTACCATGTAAGTAGATTTCTAGCCCCGAAAAATACGATTAACACTTACTTTCACATATCAAATATAAAAGATAAAAAGTAATTTACTATAAATGCTTTCGATTTATGTATATGTATGTATATATGAACACCTTTTCAAGCTAAAAGGATATAATATTCATCCAGAGGAAAATAAGAATTTCCAAAATAATATCATTTGCCTACCGTTTAGCCCCAAATATGTGGAATACTCCCATGAGTCTTTTATAAAGATTAAAGTAAATATAGGGTAAGGTGTTGTATTAGCATCATTGAATGTCTCAATACAATACCCCTTAATACGTGCCCCTAATAACACATCTACAACTTCACACTACGAATTTTCAAAACATTTTCGTGTTTTTTTTTGTTTAAGAAAGTCAAGAATCCTTTTTGTGTTTACATACAAAAAAAAAAGAAGATGGGGAAGGCTGAATTGAATTTACCTGATGGGATCGAAAAAGTGATTGATTGACTTTATAAGAGGGTAAATTTTGTTTCTTATCTTGGGGTATCTATTGTGTGTGGTATTGAAGGTGATTTGTATAAGCAAGACTGCTTTGTTTAACCTTTTATTCCCAGGGGTCGAAGTTTAGGTGAGTTTTACACTTAAAGAGTAAGGTAGTATTATTGCAAAGAGGTTAGAAGATGTAGTAAAAAAGCTATTGAATAATTTTAGAATTTAAGATTTTTGATTAAAATCTTATTTTTTTTAACTGAAATCATTTCGTTTTCCCTCAATCGACCTTTATATAAAAAAAGCTGGATGTATATTGCGTGAGGATTCATTTTTATATTTATTTAGGGAAAATACATAGCAATTTATTTAAAACCTTCATCGGTTCTCTCACCAAAAATTGCTGCAGCACTTTGGTCCTTTGCTGAAAGAAATCACTAAAATTAAAATCGAAATTATATAAATTTAAACATTTGAAGATGTTTATAATATCCTGTAGTAAAGAAAATAATAACGTTATGTTTACATTTTACATTAACAAACTACAAAGAAAATTTGAAGAAGACTGAAATACAGACGCTGACAGTTGTAGTATTTAAAAAAAAAAAATTGAAAATTGCAATACAAAGCTTTCGTTTATAAATATGGTTACCCGCACATACACAAAATGTCGAAATCAGCAGTTAATACAAACACAAATCTTACAACTTGAAGCACTCATCACTCTTACAACAAGGACCAGAAGCAATTTACACTTACAACTAGGGTTCCCAACTTTCTTCAAAACTAAAGGAGGACACAATTTTTTCCAAATATGTATGTAAAATACGGTAGGCACTTGTATATGTACTTAATTTTAAATTCAGAAGCTCATTATAAATAAAATCCTTGCGCCTGGAAAATCAGCAAAGCAGGTACTTTCAAATTCAACCAGGCGCTCGCCAGTTATTACCATTCAACCTCGAGAGCAAACAAAAATTGGTTTAATTTATATTCGGTATACTAGAACTTTTGGCTTACTAATTTAATACGGCGCGAGCCATTGCACTGGCTAGTTTCAAATACAGAGGTATAATGATTAAAATGAATAACTTTAAACTTTCTGATGGAATACCAAAACCTGCCTAACAATTTTTTAATCAAGGGCCTAACGAATATGTGCCAAGTTTTCCTCAACAGAGTTTTCAGGGTGTTCGGTATACTTGGCAGAACTTACTATTATTCCAAGCGGTTTTTTGGCATAAATTATTAAAAAGATTAAATAATAAGGAAATATAAATACAAATTTTATCATGTTATTCCTTAAATTAATAAAAAAAAAAATATTAAAAAAATCATTACTTATTATAGCATTTTGTTGCCATATTGACAAAAAAATCCTTAAGCTGACCATACACGATAGAGCCAAATGGCTCGTCCAAACAAAATTGCATCATGTGAATGAGTTCGCCCGAGTCCAGCCATTTGGACTTTCAGCAGGTTATAAATCCATTAGTTCAATTGGCACCGAGCCTTTTGGCTCGATCGTGAAAGGCCAGCTTTAAACTCAAAAATTTAAAAAGCTCTTGAGGAAAGTTGCAAGTATTTTTGTTGAACTCTTCTTAATCATCACATATATTGCATTTCAAAACTAAATATTATTTTTCAGTCGTGTGCAGCAAAAAAATTTGCACTCCCTCCAATGCATCCTGCAAAGTATAGTAGTAGTACATCAGGACTACATTTACTATTGAGTGAAAGTGAATAATATAATGCCTCATTTTCATGAGTGGCAAAATGTCATTTGGCAGTTAATTTGTCATAAAGCAGGATTAAGACCAACATTTTAATGAAATGATGGCAGAAATAATGACATTATGACCCATAACAACAAAGATACATACTAACAAAATGAATTACTGATTATATCCTTTAGATTTTTGAAAAGGAGGACATTTCAAAATGAAGAAGGACGGGAGGACATTTAGTTGAAAAGGAGGATTGTCCTCCCAAATGGAGGACAGTTGGGAACCCTACTTACAACCGACAAACATGGAACAACATTAAACGAGGTCAATACTAAACAAATCGATTCAACTTTTCAATAAATATCCACATGAAATAAGAGATTACGATGCTAAGGTTTTTAAGACTTACTTAATCAAATATATTCAACCTTAATGTTAATTGTGAAGAAACTATTATTTCTACCAATTTTAGTTTTTCCCAAGATTATTACTTTTGTATGCTTTTTAATTTTTTTAATTTTCATTCAATTTAAAATATCTTTATATTTTTTTAATCTTGTTGTTTTCTTATCGATATATTGTTTTGTCATTTTGTTGCACTTGATCGTTTAAACATGAGTAATGATTACACTTTAAATTATTTTGTAAAATTTACCTTTATAGCCTATTATGAGATTGATCTCAATAGGCATATTAATAATAAATAAATAAAAAATAAATAAATAAATAACTTTAAGCTTATTTAATACTTCAGAAAGTCCAATAGCAAAGTTTGTATATTTTTTAGCAAAGAGAAATTAATTTTCAAACTGTGTAGAAAAATGTCCCAATTTTTAAAGTGAAGGTTTTTTTTCACTAGAAGGGTTTAAAAAAATAATAAGATAGTAATTAAGAAAATTGGTTGACTCGACCCAGTTATGTGACTACTTTTGTTATTTTTTTTTTATATAATAAATTTAAAGAAGTTTTATTAAAAAGTTTGCAAATAATCGAAAACTAATGTAGAAACTTTAGAATGAAATTATTTTAAGACATATCTAATTACACTGTTCTGTATGAAAAAAAATTGCACGATTTTTTGAAATGACCTAGTAGAGGTTTTTAGGCCTATTGATTCGATCCTTTACTTAAAAACTTTCCTTTTCCCTCAAAATCTCAATTTATTGTTAAAAAACCGATTTGTATAATTTCAATAATTTTTAACTCGGCCATAATTCGTCCGATTTATAGTTTATTTAAGGTTTTAAAATAAAGAAGAGCAAAGACCGTACCTAAAGCCCACAAGAAGTACTAGTCAATTCTTTCTTTAATGTTAGAAAAAGTATCAGTTCACAAGCCAAAAAACATATTTTACACAATTGCACCTGTGGCCTATTTCACCAAATTACAATTACAATTACAAATTTGTACTTGTAATCTACAATTACAAAATTGTAAACAGATTTTCTGTTTCACAAACAACAAACATAATTCGAACAAATTTGTAACAGAGAGCAAAAAAAATAGAGGAAATTGTAGTTGTGATTTACAAATAAAAAAAAGACAGTTTCACCGCTTGTTTGCTAGACTTGTAAAAACTATTCTTTCTCACAAATTTGTAAAAGTCTGCCGAGTCGAAATCGAACGCTAACGTTAAGCGCTATGAATTACAAAAACAAAATTTGTGTTGCCAGTTTGATTCGCAAAAAAAAGAAATATTATTTGGAAAATTTTGAAATATTATAACACACAATGTTAAAATCATCGAGTGGCAAAATATTTATAAAACAGTTAAATCTCATGGCCTTCTTATTGAAAAAAACTGGAAACACCTTAGAGATATTTTTTGGCAAAATTTGAAACGGATCTTATATAAAATACATAATAACGTCTTTAATAAAAATCATTGGAGACTACAATTGACAATAGAAAAAAATGGGTGCCGCTGGTGGTTTTCAAGCCAAGTTAATGGATCTAGATAATATTACAATTGATATTATAGGGAAAGATTCGCCTACTGTCGAAGGTATTACAGATGAGCCATCACAAAATATTTACTTGTATCACTATCGGTACTTCTATGCCTTCGCATAGACATTTTTCGGTACAATATGAGATTCCAATCGAAAAAGTACAAATTGTAAATAAAATTACACACGAACTTTCTTCTGTAAGAATTTTTCTACAACTGAACGAATTTGTAGAATTCTTACATTTGCTGAAACAGAAACTTACAAAAATACGTAAATTTTTACAAATTTGTACTTGTAAACTACAAACAAAAATTACTCTTGGTGAAACGAAAGTAATAAAATTCCCACAAATTCCCCTTTGTAAATTACAACTACAATTTTGTAATACAAATAATTTGTGAAACAGAATAAATCCATTTTTTAACAAATATTGTAAGATATCACTTGTAAATTACAATTTGTAAGTTGGTGAAATAGGCCACTGGTGTAGTTTTACCGCCACCGCACCGTTATATTGTTTTTAAATATTATTTTGCTTTTTACATGTAACTAGCGTATTTTGAAAAAAAAACACCTACCACAAACGGGTTGGTGTCAAAATTCTGCAGAATTTTGAAATGATTTTTAAAATTCTGCAAATAATAAAAAAAAAAGCTTCAAAAATTTAAAAAAGCGCGCGCTTTTGCATTTCTGAGTTTTGCATAACAGAATTTTTAAAAGCAGAATATTTAAAAAAATTTGTAAAACAGTGTTTTTGAAATTTAAGTTGCGTCTTACAATTATTTTACTTTTAAATTTTTTTTTACAATTTTAAATTTATTCTGTTTTGGTTTTTCGGAGTCATGTACCTATAATGAGGTTTTTAAAATCTCCATAAGAAAAGACCTCATTTGTAATTAAAGCTGAAGCAGATAGAACCATAAAATGGAAAGAACATAACTGATTTCTGAAGAAAATAGCTACAAATATCCTCTAGCTTTTCGCAAATTATAGCTATTATCAAACCAAACAAAAAACAGAATTTTGAAAAGCAGATTTTTTGCAAGGCAAGAAAGAATTATAGAAGGCTGAATTTCGAAAACAGAATTGTGACCTGCCTCCACTGCAAACTTATAGCAAATTTAATTTCGAGCAAAATATTTAAATTAACTTTTTTCGATTATCACTTTTGTTTAAAAGCTATCTACAGTGCATTTTGTTGCAAAAATTATAGGGTTTGAATTTTTACATTCATCATATTTTTTTCCAACAAAATGCACTGCAGCTTTAAAACAAAAACGATTATTGAAAAAAATTACTTAAAATATTTTGTACGAAATTAAATTTTCTACAAGTTTGTAATACTCTATTTTTTTAGGACCAAAAATACGGAAGTTACATTCAAAAATCAAAATATATGAAGAACAAGATGGTGGTCAAACAACACCAGGTGAAATTGTGGAGACAGCGGTTTTCGGCTCGTGTGCAATACACTTTCGAACATCGAAACCAAAATTATGTCACGGAATTATTTCCTAGAGCTCCATATCTATATACATTATATACAAATTTCAATAACCCGTGCTATGAATTTAGGTTTTTTCGTTGGCAAAATTGTGGCTATTAGTATTCAAAGGACCATAATGCGATTCAATCGTGCATTTTATTTCAATGAACCAAAATATTTCCCTCATTTTTGATGTCTTTACATTTGAAACGTGAAAAAGTTTTAATTCACTTGCTTTCCTTAAAAAACAAAAATAAATCACAATTTGCTTTCCTGCGTCAATCATCTTCTGTTGCTTGGTCATGGCACCAGCTGCATTTCCTACATGCACTTATTGATACACTTTCCAGAACACTTCAATAGAAAATGAATAAATTTTCGTTTCTTTCAGGCCAAGCCAAAGCAAACAACAAAATTAAAAAAAAAAAAATACTAAAGAAAGTTATCCTATACTTACGAGAATGTATGTATGTATATAGAAAATAAAAAAAAAGAAATACTATAACTCCGTCTTATGAGATCAAATAGAGCAAAAAGGATATAAATGACATTTTTCTTTTAGCCGTTGATGTTGTCGTCCTCGCAGCTGTATATAGTTGTTGTCCTTGCGTGCTACTCTAGCCATAGCTCTGTTATCAAAACTTTCTCCATCATCTGACTTTTGATATACCTACCACCCTCGAACTGATGCTGATGATCGTCCTGAATTGAGAAAAAAAAGAAGGAGTTAAGTTGGCAAAACTGCTGAAAGAGTTGCACGACAGAAACGATGGAACAACTATTTTGGATCAAAAGGTTTTGGACTCAAAGATTATGGGCGGAGTAATTTCTTTATTAAAGGAAGAATTTAATGAGAAAACTTTGCCATATCTGATTGCAAGAAGTTTTTTTTTTTTTTTTTTTTTTTTGTATTTGGAAATGGCACTTCTTATGATGATGTTCTGAAGTATATTATGTATGTATGGTGTGTTTGCATGAAATGATGTAATTTTCTAGTAGGTCACATATAAGGATGAAATGTGTTTGTGTTGTTAAAATCAAATAAAATCACAAAATGAAATTCTGATTCTTTTGTTCAAGTGTGTCATTTATACTTATAGCTCTTCCTTTTGAGAGTCTTTTAAAGGATTATAAACTTAAGATGTTGGTATGATTACTGTGAGTGAAATTTTATTGCATACGACTGTAAAAGTTGACTCAAAGTCTCTTAGCTATAAAATGGTTTTTTATCGTCAATTTTACTATGGATTTCATTTTCAGATATAAAAAAATTTCATTAGGCTCCCCAGTGTTTCCGTATCTTTTCTTAAGTTATCTTTATTTGAAGTTCAATTATGAAGCCATAACAAGAATGTTAAGAATATGGCTGAGTTCCAAAATTCTTCATATGTGCATTTACTGCGCAGTTTGCGCATCCAAAAGCTCTGCTTCGATTTAAATTTTTTTCTTGAATTCCGAAACGTCAGACTTATGTAATGTAATATTTCTACAAAGCATCAAGTTTTCGTTGCTGATGCGTATGAAAAATGAGGGCATTACTTCCGCATCAAAACATATTCTACATTTTGGAACTCAGCCTATCTGTAGTTGTTCGGGAGAAAAAAAAATACGTAAAACGTATATAAATTCCGTTAAAAGTTTTATGGGAAGACTATGGCTTTAGACACGTGGGTTAATGAGCTTGGCCAAGTTTTCTTTTGGTCCATAAATTTACTGTACGGCATAAACTTTTTATAAGGGGGTGTCTGGTCCAAACAAAAAGTGAGTTTGGGAAAAAATGGACACCCTAATAAATATGCATAAAAAAGCTGTTAAAATTTACCTTCTTAATCAAAAGAATGAAACGGAGTTTTTTTTATAACCAATGAATATTTACGTTACAAGTTGTCTAAATTTTGCTTTTCAAAATTTTGCTTTCAAAACCCTGGTTTTCAATATTCTGCTTTTCAAAATTCTTTAACAAAATTCTGCTAATAATAATAAAAAAAAAGTTTTGAAAAATTTAAAAAAAAATTTCATTATTTGCTGAATTTTGTAAAAAGTGTTGTACAATTTTAAAAATTATACAGTTTTAAAATTATTATTATTAGTAATGTGTCGCTTAAAAGTACTGGTTGCTTGGAGTCATGTAATTAAGTTTTTTAATCTGCTGGATAGCAGATAGAGTCATAAAATAGAGAGTACATAAAGAAAACAAAATAAACTAAAAATTAGAGAATAGACCTAAGCGCTAAGCCTAAGCCAAATAAGATTTCTTAAGAAAGTAGCTAAAAATGTCCCTTAGTTTTTTTTTTTTACTAATATTATAATTAGCACCGACTGATAGATATCTTGTTTGAAAAAATAAGGGGAAATGCGAGTTTGACCCCCCCCCCCCCCTAAACAAAATCCTGCGTACGCACTTGACTATACTTCCACTTTATCGGAAGGTTCTATTTTCATTCGAGTTTTGTATTTCTTCACTTTTTACTTAATCGTGTTTCCATTATTTGTCAAGGTTAAATTTTAGATGCTTTTTTTTTCTCTAGGCCTGGCTAAAGTAAGTGAAGAAAGCAAGTAAAACTCGAGTTAAGGAAGTAAGAACTCTAACCATTTACCAGATTCAATCATTAGCTTTATTTCAACAAAGAATATATGTTTACAATCTCACAATTATTACAACTAGTAACTAAATTTGATTATAAGCTACAAGATTAAACTCAGCCCAGAAAATTAGCTTAGCAGAATTAAACCTGGGGAAAAACGGTAGGAATCTGATTCCAGCCTCTGGCTACCCCAAAGGAATATCTACTCGTAGGCAAGAGGGTAGTAACGGGAAAAATCTAATTCCACCCTCTGGCTAACCCAAAGGAATAACAAGTGCCCACTGCTCACTGGAAAGCGAGAGGAGAGTAGAGTATCGGTAGGAATCTAATTCCAATCCACAACTTACTTAAGAGAGAGGGAAGTAACAAAGGAATATTTTTAGGACCAAAAACGTTATAAGCTTCTCTGATTACGCATGAGAGTACCACGAAAGGAACGTGGTAAAGACACACTGTGAATTGTAAAAATGGCGAACTGAAAATAATTATTTCGAGTGATGACGTCGAGATTGTTGATTTGGTTTTCTGATGAAATTGGTATCGGTGTGTGTGGTGGGAGGTTGGCGTATGTAGGTTTGATTGTAGGGTGCTGGTGGATATATGTATGCATATCGGATAACAATGTAGGGTGCTGATGGCAATTCGACTGGCGCGCGGTGAATATTTATATTGGATTAAGGTATTGGGTTTGGGATTTGAAAGTGTTACAAGTTAAAATAGTTAGTGCAATAAAGTATCTTATTAAACACGACTATTATTTTGTATCTAAATTTGAACAAAACATTTAAAAAAAAAAAAGTTAAAAATACTATAAAAAATTTTTTTTTTTTTTTTAATTTTTGTAAATTTAAGAAACTGTAAGTATGTGCATGTACCAACATAAATAATTAAAATCAAAAATAAGGCAATTTTCTCAGAAAACGTTAGAAATCTATTTCGACAACGTCAAAAAAATAACCTGAAACATATTTATCTAATTATCACTTTGGTAATGAGACAGATTAAAAGTGTAATCAAAATCGTTAGAGGTATTTTTGAAAAATTAGACAAACTATTTTATATGATCTGAGAAACATGTTTTGTACTAAAATTACTGCAAACAATTCCATCCCTCTTAGTTCCAGCACAAAGCAATGGACGCACCACGCACCGCACATACCAAAACATTGAGCTGAAAGCGTCTGCGCTGGGGTTTAAACCCTATGGTTTTTGTATAATTTTTAATATGGTTTTTTTTTGTTAATGTTTCGGTTTGTCATAAATTTGATATCTTTTATAATTAATTCTTTTAAATGTACTCTTTTCCTTAAAACTTTTTTGAATAACTTTATTTTAAAGGATGTCATTATACAGAGAAGACCAACAACACACTTTATAACCAAAATATAAAAATAATCTTTCCAACGAAAGATCTCAACGAGCAGCGAATAAAAACACATTTTCGTAGTCATTAATCACTTTAATATCCATAAGCCATAAGGCTTGGCGACGTCTTTTTTTTTTTATTTCTATAAGCTGGCGTCAATGAAAACTTTTTTTACTCTGACATTCAATACTTCCTTTTCTTTTGTATAAATACCATTGAAAATGATTTAATTTTCACTTTCATTACTTTGCTCGACAAACTTTTCAATACGCGTTAATTGAAGTTATTCAAGTTTGTCCAACTGGAAATCTTTACAAATTCAGATTACTCAAAAATAGCCCTTTTATTCTTTTTTATCATAAAATTTATTTTAAATTTTACTGTCCGGGAATTTGTTCTTTGAGTCATCACTGTTTGGTCAAAATTATCCACTTGTGTGGAATATTTTTGTTGTACATAATGTTCTTTATGAATTTTTATATAGATGTAGGAAAAAAAATCACAATCCCTATAAAGCTACAATACCAGAGTTTTTGAAATTAGTTTCTGTCCTTATAAATATTTTTATTTTATGTTTTTAACACTCGTTTGTATACTTACATTACAAAAAATTGAGATTACTTAGTGTCTTTTCTTAAAAATTCTGGTGCTTTTTTCGAAACAATTTCGGAGAGCCATAATATGTAAGGTAAGTCTATAATATTCTTTTGACCCAACCAAATAAATCTGATATCTCAACTCATAATGGCCAAATCACAATCACGCGTTCGGTCGGTCGGGCTTTGATGGGCTTTTGATCGACTTTACGATAACATGTGTCATTAAGCGCGACCTTTAAAATTGCAAAACGAAATGTGGCTTCAAACTTCGGGCGTTGAGAAATGACAAATAAAAGTTCTGTTTCCTTAAAATTGCATTTCTGAATTTCTTCGCAGATAATAGAGAATCAAAAATGTCTCTTTATTTAATGTTTTCATTTAGTTCTACAACCAATGGAAATAAATAGCATTGGTAATGAAAGTATAAATTAGTTATATGCGCTAAGGTAGTTTTTCATCGCTCTTTTCTTGTTTATTCTAATGGAATTTGAAAGAAAGCTGTTTTATAAGAAAAAAACATTTCTTCAAGCATTTATAACTTTGACAAGTATCTAATGGGAAAAAGTAAGAATGTTCAATGTATACTTCTAAAAGACCAGGAAATGGAAGACTTCCGCAAAAGGAGTTAAAAATGGCAGCAAGGCCAAATAAAAAGAAAAAAAGTTAGTGATTGGTCTTAAAATAACCCAAAATTATGAAGATTATTATTATTGTTACCTATTATAAAAGATTTTGTATTGCATTCTGTCGATTCCCAATACCTACACTTGTTTTTTTGCAATCCGCTGCCTACAATTTACATAATCACTTTACTGAAGCATTTTTTCATTCATAGCGATGATCCTCAAGCTTACATTAAAAAGAAAATCCCTTTCACTTCAATATACCCTTCCCTATCTCACACCCTTTAAATCCATCTATTTCTCACTCACATATTAAAAAGTCTCTCATGCTGATTCCGAAAATATTAATTTATTGAAACTAGCGAATCAGCAAATTTTGAGTTAAACCTACCCTTCTCTTTTTCACGCACATAAAATCAACCCGTCTCTCTGCATGCGCCATTCAGTAAAAAGCCCATGTAAACAGGCACTTACGTAAAATACACCCGTCGGTGAATAATTTTACTGCATAATTAAGGCTAGCAAAAGAATTTGCACATTTAAATGTGGCGATTTTACGCCGCCGACAAACACACTCTTGTCAAGTTTGATGTGTTGCAACCTGTCATTTTTTGTTTTCCCTATTCAACAATTTTCTTTACATGTGCAATATTTTTTCTTTCCCACATACAAAAAAATGTATTCACTCTTCGACAGAACGCGGTATACCTTTTGCAGAAACAGGTTGAATTCCAACTCAAAAAACACACGAGACAAATCGTAGGTTATTAAACAAAGACACAAATTTCTTGTGTCGGGATTTTAATTTATTTGTAATCTATATTTGTGAACATTTATAAAAAAAATTATCACAAAAAAATATAATACAAATAAAAAAAAGAAATAACTGCAAGTGATAGCGCCACAAGACACACCACTCATCAACAAAAACAGAAGACAAAGTGTAAATTCGACTTAGAAGTATGCACATCAGAGTAAATACACTCTCCGGAACCAAACAAAAATTACCTAAATCGAACACGTCTAAAAAGAGGTGAGGTAGAGAGATACTTCAAAAACAGAGCAACAAAATAATTTTGTTTAGGTATTTCCAAATGAAATGAATAAAACACAGACAATAAATTTCGCTGAAAACCATTTTATTCTTTAAAATTGATAGAAGTATAAACATATTATCCTGAAATTATATAAATATACCAAATTAACTTCCAATTATATCCAAATTAACTTCCAATTATATTTTATGGAAGTTGAACTACAACACAATACACAAAAACCAAACGCACATTAGTATAATAACTTTTATTAAACAAAAATTGTTCACACATTATTTTAACTAATATAAATAGTCACACAAATAAATTTTCTCACATTTGTAAACTAAATATTTTATTTTTAATAAAATTGTTAAACGCACACGCACAAAAACTTTTCCATCTGAAAGAAAAGGCAAACAAAATGGAAATTACCTACTGTGAGCTGTCAAAGCGCGACAAAATAGAAAATAGATCTATTCGGGCGTTGAGCTCGAGCTTACGATATTTACGATCTAAAGCGAGTACAAATCTTGAGGTAACATTGCAGATTGCCTCATAAGAGTCCATTGTTTCTATTCAATATGTCAAAGTCGGCACGACCGAACGCGTGATTGTGATTTGGCTATAAGCTTCCTTTGCTGGAGCAAAAGCCCATTACCGTGTGCTTTTGAGTTTGACCACACTCAATGGGGTTAAACTCAATGGGCTTTACCAATAAATCAAACTTATTAATGACTTAAATATTGCATAACGGTATGGATCCTAAATAATTAACCATACATTATATTTTCAAGTTTTTGGAGTCAATTTAATAAGTGGAGTCAAATTATGTATGTGGTTATTTATAGTCTACGTACAATGTACATATGTACGTCGTACATATATATTTAGGTACTACCATGCCCTGTTTATTACTGAGAGCCCTTACCATTATAGTCCATTCTACTGAAATATTTAAGTCGTAATTAAATTTGATTATTGGTAGGGCCCAATGGTATGTAATATTTCAAAAGTCGATTTGGCAAAAATTGAATAAAATAAAAATTTTGTAAAAACAATACGTTTTATTGCATTACACACATTGTTAGCATTACAACTAAATTCGTCATTTTTAATTAAAATTCAGCCAAATGCACTACCTTATTTAACTCCTAATAATTTAAATAGTTTTGACTATTTACATAGGTACCGAAAACATGAAATATCGATTCCAAAGAGGCAGAGGAATGATAAACAAAACCTAACACACATGTACCTACTGAGCACTCAATTTAATTTATATATTGTCTGGGATGATAACAGATATAAAACTGTCAACCTTTACAAAGTTACGAGCAATAAAATTGGAAAAAAAAAGTATAGTTTAATCTATTGTTTCAGAAAAACAACAACAATCATATTCGTTTTTCTATTTTATCTGAACGCTTCGATTTTGGGTTATAAAATATGTGTTTGTATTTTAGCCCTTTCTAAGCAGTTAATTACACTCTATTTCACTAGATTAAACACAGAAAAAAAAAAAAAAAAAAAAAAATTATTCAATATTTGTTCGCTCTAATTTTTCTGATTTTTAATAGTTTTCCTATAACATAATTTATCTTAACTTTTGTTTTCGAAATCAGTTTTGTACAAATCTTTTTTTTTTTAGGAATACGGCCATGACTATTCTGCCGTGCGTCTGCCCGAAATCACTGCGTTTTGTACAATCCAAATCTATAATCAGTAGATATGTGCGGAACTCCAGCCACAGACGAATTTGTACGAATTTGTTTCAATTCAATTTTCAATACTTATACATTTTGAAAATCACAGCTATATGGCCTAGATAGTTGAATGGAATAACACCGTCAGTCAAGCTATATTATTTTTATTTTTCATTACCCGAAATTAATTTGGCCTCATTGAAAAATGTGTCAAAAAAATTATAGAAGTTTTTGAATTTTGAACATTAGCAAAAAGGAAAGATTTTGGCACAAAAAAAAAACTGCTGGTAGCACTATCTAAATATACTTAATCGATTCCGCTCAAAGTTTTTTTTTTTAAACTTAGGTTACATCGATCTTCCATTTGTTAACTTCATAATTGACTTTACTAGAGGTATCCATAAGAATATTTAATAACAATAATTTTAGTTTTAGAATTTAGTTAGTTTTAACATTCAAAAAAAAAAAAAATCAGTAGGACTAAGCCAATATTCTAAACCAAGCGAAAACGACATGGAGTGTATGGACTAGACAACAAAGAAGGAATATTTCGATTGATTGCTCTATAAACCATTATGTACGAAGGTCCTTTACCATCGCAAAGGACATTATTTTATTTTTTTCTTGCTCGGAAACTGAGATGAAGACAACGGAAACACACATATCTTGTACGCAATTGTATATAGGTAAGCAATAAAAATGGACACCTTTGCCTGGTACACATAAAGCTTGAGGTGTCTGTCGTGTTGACTGATTTATTGCCAACCAACTTTCACCCAGCCCTTGTTTGGTCAAATAGCAATTTAAGAAGGCTGTATACCTTTTGTGTGTATATATACACACACAAAGGGAAAAAGCAATGGAAGAATGAGTGAAAAAAAAAATTATCTCATTCTCAAAAAAAAAACAAGGATTAATTATTCTGCAGTTTGAGATGACTTTAACATTTTTATGACATAAGATAAGTGCTTAGACTTTCTTGAAAAGACAGATTTGATTTGAAAACCTCTTGTGGGTCAAGTATAGGTAGGTAGTAGATATGTACTGTACATACACAATACATATCTACTCATGATTGTTGCAATATGATGAGAAAGAAAGCTTCAGTTGATTGATTTTGTGAATGGATTTCGAAAAGGGTCGAAGTCCATAAATGTAATGTAGGTGAAAGTAGGTAAGGTAGCCCAAAAGCAACGACAACCTTGTCAATCAATAAATGATCACCAGTAAGTGGAATGAAGTGGATGGATTTCTAATCGTAATATACCTACTATGCGAATGAGTGTTTTTTGAATTCCAAATCTTTTATAAGAAAGATAAATAAAGTACGTAGTATCGGCTGGGCTGGTCCTGTAGGGACTAAGCATTGTGGAAAAATATAAAGTAGCTAAGTTAGAGAAAGTAATGAAAATGAGATCTAAAAAATATATAAAAAGGGTAAAAGTGTTCAATTTTTTTAAAAAGCTGTGGAAGCATATTAAATAAAAACAGACACATGATATTTAAATAAATAAATTTCTTACAAGGTGACTTAAAACTTGTCATCATATCAATATATGCTGCATGTAGTCATCCAGACACACTTAGAATCCATGAATATGAAATTTACTATAATACTCCTGAGAAATGTGGATTAATTGTGTTACTTAATGTTTTCGACTCAACGTGAATTTCATCGTAGATTACGTCCTGATGGTCATGCGGCACCACATAAACTGTGGTATTTAACTGTTCACCTCGAGGAGACTGGATTGACACACGATAAGAGCACAAAATGTGGCAGTCTAGAATACCACTACTGTGGCTGTAGTGGTCTTAGAAGACCGCTTATAGAAGACCATTGCAATTGGACATCATGGGACGGTCTTTATCTGTAACGAAACAAATTTAAAGATATATTCAATATACAATCGCTGATGATGAAATGTTATTAATACCTTAAAATCAATATCTTAAAAATTGTTCTTTGTAGAAAAAAAAATTTCTGTCTGTCTTTCTGACTAACAGCCTTAATAGCGGGGTCGATTTTCTTTAAACAATCCACTTAAAGATTCTTAAAAAATCTAAAATAAAAAAAAAAAAAAAGAAAAAAATAACTCAGTTAGAACATTTTTTTTTTTTCATATTTATTGGGTACGAAGTTAAATCAAAATTGTCGGAGCCATTTTTGAGATAAATTAAAAAAAAAACCGAAATATTTGTATGGCAGACAGACCGACGGAAAGTATGGTAACTCTCTTTTTCGGAGTTCTCAATCATCGAAGCGTCAATTTTGGTTACAGCCCCCGAAACTATCGAAATCTAAGAATTTTTTACCAATGATCAAAATTCTACCACATAAATGAAAAAAATTAATTATGCATTATTAATCTTGAGAGCTTTATACACACATGGTATGTATGCTGCACAACTATGCAAGTTTACTTAGCAGTTAGGCTAGGCGCCCACTTCTAACCACATTTTGATAGTCAGGAGATTTTCACTGAATTTTTTGGTGTATCATTCATTTGGTTATATTTGAAAATAAAAAAGTTTTTAAGGTTTTTAGTTCAAAAATAAATTGGAAAATACTTAAGTGGCGTTTGGAGGGCAAAAGGGATATACTCCAAAAAAAAAAAGACGTTGATTTTCTGCAAAATTTAGGACCGTCAGCTATAAACTGTGGCGGTTTCATTGAAATCGCTCAAGGAACAACAAAGACATCATTTTTCGAATCCGATCCCATACTTGTATAAACATAAACATCATATGCACCCATATTGCACCCATTATACTTGGATTACTATGATGGACAAATCACAAATACCAATGCCCACCACAGCGATAAAATACCATGGTCAGGCTTACGTACATCTATCACCTCGAAGATGTGTTGCTGCGGAGATTTGGTTTTGCGATTATTTTTCTTACGGGGCTGTTTTGTGCGAGGATTAGTCGGGTTCCCGTAGCTGAAATGTTTTATTCTCTCGTGAGCGCTCTCTTTTGTGAAAACTACCGATTTTTTCTTTTTTTTTACAAACAAATTCGTTTTCGTAACACGCACATAATTTTGTTTTAATTATTCTCATATATTTATAAATAACAAATTTCGTTCTCGTTTTAAGCAAAGTATACTAAACTACAAATATTATTTCATCAAAAATCCAAATCTATAATAGTTAATAGTCATCGCCCCCAAAATTCATATTCACATAATTTTTATTTGTTCACATCTGTGGGACAAAATCTTGCTAACGATATAGAACTAATGCATTTCCGTGGAGCATTAACGGAAAAAAGTGTACCTTAAGTTTTTCCCAAGCGTATATTAATACATAGATCTAGGTCAGAAAAGGTATAGACTGATCTTGTATATTTCGAGTCGATTTCTTAGAAAATTACCTCACCCGACAAAGCGGGGAAACAGACTATAAACTGAAACTTTTACTAATAGTTCCTCTACCTCTCATAGAAAAAAAAATCTATTTCTCATTATTATTTTTTTATTGTTCGCTAAATAAAAATTTTAACGCAAAAAACTTTTAATGAAGCTTCAAAAAATTATTTGTTTGCTAAAAAATTCAAAATATTTTGCTTGAAATTTAGATGTTCCCAAAACATGTTGATGTTTTTTTTTGTAAATTTAATGCTTAAATCCTCACGAATAAATTTTTAAAATTGGCTTTTTTTTTAATGATTAAATTATTTTTAGTTGTTAATCTTTTTTTAAATATTTTATACATACAAAATTAATGTTAAAACAGATTTAGCGATTTAGAACTTTTTTTTCTCATAAATTAAGATTTTTCAAAAAAATTGAAAACTTATTGATGTAAAAACAATTTCAAAAGTTTTTAATCAAAATATTTCTAACTCGCCTTGGCTCGCATGTTTAAATAACTGTAAAATACTTTTCCATTTTTTTTTTTTTGATATTTTCATATTTAAAATATCTGACATTTCAAACAATTTACCACTTTTCTTTGATATTTTAATTTATTTTTGGTAAACTGTTGTAGATATTGAAAACAAAAGCAGCATATGCCCATCCTCATGTTCCAAGCTCTCGCTTTACCAATTCTCATAACAAAAAATTAGGTATTTTCGGAGATTAAGATGAACAAACAGACAGACACACAAACTTTCACATTTATAATAATTAAATAATAGGATTATGATGATATTTAACTAAAATTGGAATGCCATTTTTAAGTGCCTTTTTCATTTTTATATTTAGATTCTAGTTTCAAAAAATTTTCTTTTTTTTTTAATTCAAAAAAATATATCTTTAAAAAATTTAAATACCTACGCAACATCACTTAGAAATAAAAGTACTTCATGTATGAAAATTTTAATAATAATCTGTTGAGCCGTTCAAAAGAATTCGAAAATAAAAATATGCTTCATTGGTTATTGCTTTGTAATCTATATCTATATATAAATAGGCTTAACTAAATTTTTTGGTACTATTTTCTCAAGAAGTATTTGACCAATTTCGATAAATTTTATATGGCTGGAAAGCCACAGTTGCGGAGATGTGCGGAATATACTTGATACACACTGTGGTTCACTTTTGCCTTTGTACTGTCAAACACTGTGCATATGTATTGTTTAGTCAAGTTTAAATATTAATTGCTTTTAATAAATTCCATAATAATATATAACAGCTGCATACTGTACATGTAGATGTACATATATTTAATTACTCACAAATTGAAACACTTTTCGAATAAACGATGAAGATATGGTCACTTCAGTTGGCTCGCCTTTTTAACCAATCATACCAACGAAATACTTATGGCCAAACTCAATACCCGTATAACGACAGCTATTTAGTTTGTAGTGCCCACCTCACTGACAGAATCCCTAGTGGAAAGTTATTCCAACCATTCGTGGAATATGTACATATGTCAACATCTGACTTCTGACATCAAATGTGTCTGTCATTTCATTTGAAATTTAGTCCTTTTAAAATAAAATTCGTAAAACAGACGACATAGAGAGGATATAAGCACAGTGGGAGTATTGGCATTTAAGAACTGATCTAAAGTTTACTTTGCAAATAGAACACTTAAGAACATAAATTTTGGAAAATGTTCGAATACTTATTCAAAGAGTCTTAAAAGTTTTTGTGAACATTATTATCAAAATGAACATTTCAAATGTGAATTGTTTTCGAAAAATCATCACTCGTGGTGCAACCATTCGTCTGCTTTGCTTGTATCAAGATAATTCCGAGATTCTATAATAGACTGATATCGAAAATATTGATATTGTTCAAAAATGATTCCGCCGATCTACTCACCCTTTATGGTTACAATAAAAGCACGATTCATTGCTAAGAAAAAAAAATTTTGGTCAGATTTTTCGTACAAATGCTCCATTGTGTTGCGTTGGCTCTGGCATTTGTGTGAATTCAATTGCAATGCAAGCAGCGGTTATGGTTTTGTGTCTTTTTCGGCTTTTACTTTGACGATATGTGTTGTTGTGTATTTATCTCGCCCACAATAAAATTCATCGCTGAATTTAGTTAGTATCCAAAAATGGCCATTCCTGTTGCCTTTCAGTGAGTGTTCTATAGATATAACAGTATGCCAGTGGCCTTTTAGGTGGGTGGAATGTACCGGTACCAAGGATGCGATAAGTACATAAACTTCATTCACCCACATCCTGTTCCTCTGTATACACGAAGAGCACAGTGGATGAGACGAATCAATTTATCAGAGAACCATATCGTTCTATTAAGGACATCAAGAAGCGTGCTTCCATCATTATCGTTCCTATCCTATCTTTCCTCCTCTCGATGATGGTCTGATGGCGGGTTTGTTTGGTTTACTGCAGGATCCAGGATAGTTGATGAAATGATTTTCATTCGTCCTATTTGCTGTTGTTTTATTTGCTCTGCTGGCATTGAAGTATAGGTAACTTTTTTATTTTTTGTTCACAGCAGGTTTGTTAAAGCATTAATGGTCATGCTGTCGATTTTAAACGTCCTTCAAAGGATCTTCGTTTTTTTATGATTTTTTATTTCATGGTTCATTTAAATTTGCTAAAACCACAAGACAAAACGGTCAGTTTAATTAAAATGGTTATGGCTTTTGGGAGTCTTTGATTTAAATAAATTGAATTCAATGGAATTCATTTTTTGATGAGGGTTTATCGTGGGAATAAATCTCTGCATCTTTTATTCGTGAAATGTGTGGTAGATTTGTACTTCGCCACAAAACTATAGTTGATTTTATGATTTTGAAGCTTCTTAAAACACCGCACTCCCAACTTATTCACAGTTGTTGAGTATTTTTATAAACAGTACAGTAATTGGTGTGGTACAGTTTTTTCCCATACCCATAATACCTACCTACAGACTCTTGACAACAGCAAAAAATATTATAAAATGGAATTAATAAATTGGAATAAAAGGAACTTAAATCTGAAAATTCTTTTAAAAACATTTAAAATTTTAAAAATAAATATCTTTCAAGTGAAAATAATGTCTGTAGATAGATATTTACTCCAGGTAGGTACCTAAAGTCAGTCACTCAAAAAGTTTTTAGAATTTAAAGTTGTGTGTGTCAGCTAGTGGCGGTCTGGCGGAATTGAAATTGTAATGCTTTTCTGTAAGAAGAAAGATTTAATTTATTTCTTAATTTCTATTTTTGTTTTGTTAAAATAACCCCAGATATCATTCACCAAAATATAGTGCACAAATTGGGTGACACCCTGTTGTATAGTACATCAAGTAGAACAGTCAATGTTAACTGAGATTGAATTTTGAAATGTTGTGTCTAGACAATTAATTCAATACACACTTCGAAACTCTTGTATCAGAGGACAGGGGAGCTATCATTTAGAATAATTGAAAGAAATCTACATATTAATTACGAAAACTTATTTATAGTATTCGTTTTATATTGAACCCGAATTAATTAAAAAAATATATTATACTTAGATAATTAAAGAGTAGTAGCCGTGGCCTGATGGTTAGTGCGATGGACTGTCATGCCGGAGGTCTAAGGTTCGAGCCCCAGCCTCCGCCACCTATTTATTTAAAAGAAAAAACGGCTACTGCCTCTTGCGAGGAGTTGACAAATCCTCCAAGAGTATCTCCTGTCACAGAAAAGTGCCGCTCGTTAGCCGTTCGGATTCGGCAATAAACTGTAGGTCCCCTCCATTCCTGCAAACACGCACACAGGAATGGTTGAGAGTTGTAAGTCACTAGGCCCTAGTTCTTCATGAGCTGTTGTGCCATCAAATTTATTTTATTTTTTTTAGATAATTAAAGAAATGTCAAGACTAAGATTTTAAATCTGGAAAAAAGGTTTTTTTTTGTATGATAACCAGCTTTAAGACTTAACCCAATTTGTCTATTTTTTTTTTTTAGAAAAATATTTTTACTGCTCATCTGCACTTAAATGGTCATCTGTACTTTAAGTGCCAGTTGTACAATCGTGGTTCAGGATTTTTAATTCACCGCTTTCGGCGGATTAACTGAGGTTTGAGCGATGGTTCAGGTATGTATGTACTAAGATATAACTATTTTCACATAATTGACTTTAAAACCACAGTTGAACTTCCGTTAATCCGCCGAAATCGTCGAATTAAATTTTCAACATTTACAACTGACCCTAAGTTGTCTATTTTATTTATTTTGAATTATTCAGGTATTATTTATAATTTCCTTTTAGACAAATCAACTTATTTTAGATAGTTGAATGCATAGCATTTTTTGTAAACCTATACATTTAAAAATTTTCCGAATGGTGGTGACACGGATAAAATATAATATTCGCATGAAAGGATCTAGTGTTATCACAGGTTGAGGTTGTTATCGTTTCTTTCAAATTTTTAACTTTAAGATACTTGTGTTTTTAGCTCAATAAAAAATTTCGCAAGAGTAGGTAGGTACGATAATTTTGGCGGCAAAAATAAGAAGCTATTTTTTTTATAAATGTTTGCAATTTTCAAAAAATAAATACTTGTAATGTGTAAAAACATTGAACTATAAAATATATTCCTCATCTATTAAGTTGCTAATCTATAGAAAAGGGGTAAGACCATCTGCTATGATTTACTGGTTACAGACTGGTTACTGATCACAGACAAATCAGATAATCAAACGAACAAAAAAGGATTTTTGTGAGCACTTGAACTTTTGAACTTTTTTTTCGAACTTCGAAAGATGAGCGGTGTAAAAAAAACTCAATCGTCTTAAATGACCTTAAAATTGCTTTAACTAATATTATGTATTTATATTTTCTTTTTTTTCCAAATTCTGAATATGATTCCTGAAACACAAAAAAATACATAAGTATGTAAGGGAAGGTGGCCTAAAATGGCACATCAAGTTAAAATGGGCCCCCTCGCTAGAAATCGTAGAATCGAACAGAATTAGAAGGTTTTGTGAACACAATTCTCCAGTTTATCTGGCAGAACCGACATACACGAAATGCTAGCAACTTCAAGCTAATGTTTTAAATTTGATAGGTCAAACAGAAGTAGACTTCATACAATTTTATGAAAAATTTGTTGACAAAAAACTTTATAAAAAAACATAAAATTTTGAAGAAAGCAGTAAATGCATATAAGTATTAAGTATTTCTTAATAATTTACTGAAATTAGTTGGCCTAGTACTATTTCAGTTTGTACGGAATTAAAAATTAAATAAAACTAACCGTAAACGGGCAAAATCGCCTATCTACTAATCACTCGGCTAAAATGGCATAAGTAGTGTGCCATTTTATACTTACGCTTACATTTTAATTTTTTTTGTAGTGAAAATTTTAACGATCTACAAAAAGGTAATCCTGGACGAAGGACGCATTATAAAAAGCCCTAAAAAATAAGAAATAGGCTGGAAAAAAATATCCAAAACATTCGGAATTCCAAAAACAGCACTAAGGAGACGAGCAGGTCCACCTTTTCCAAGCAAATGGAAAAGGATCTCGTTGACTAAATTTTGCCTATAGAATCACGTATGTTTGGACTCACCATGGTTTTGGTCAGCTTTCCTGATTGGCTTAATTGCACGTTGGAATTTGAAGACGTTTTTAAAATTGAATAAGTTAAATACTTTTTGTAACTTTTTAGACTCATAAAGCGAATAAATGTAAGCGTTATTGGTTAAGCTTTGAAACGAATATAACATTTAAGTTTGAATGTCACTTTTTTCCGAGATTTGAGACATTCTCTTTAGGGGGGCCATTTAGGGCCACCTTCCCTAATATGAACACCAATTTTTTTTTTTTTTTTTTTTTCAAATTCCAAAAGATAAACATATCCTGAAAAATATAAATATCTAAGCTGACTATCCCTTAAAATCGCTCTAACTTATTTAAAAAAACAATTATTGTTTTCAGGATGATCATCTTTCAAAAGACCATGGGCAATCTTGTATGGACTTTGGGCCCACTTTCAGCATTTCTCAACAGTGATGCAACTTATGTCATATGAAAGGTTATGAAGAGTACTTTATTTAATCATATGGCAGCTTTATTGAAATCGAGCGCGAAAATTGTATTTTGGCACATTTTATAAAAAAATTATTTAAAATGGAAAAGAACCAACTTAGACGAATATATCCCAAAAATACAAGCAATTTAAGCTTTTTAACAAGAAAGTAATTCATATCACTCATTTACCATGTTCTCAGCTGTCATAGTAGGTACAATTGTTACACTTTGCAAAACATGTACAAGATACATACATTATTCCTGGCGGAACACGAACACTTCCTCCTATTCATCGATTTGTCTTTTAGCTTGCTTACTATTATAATCTTCTATAAGGAGAAGGTTTTTTATATGTATAGTATATTATATTTCTTTTTAAAAACCTCCTTTGTTGTCGTCGCGTTAGTCAATGCAATTCTTCATCTTTTCTCAAAGGACTTGCGTTTACAGTAGATGTCAGTGGTATATAATCGAAAAAAAAACTTAAACGGAGAGATTCAGACGACAAATCTGATGACGATTATTACAGCAGCAAGTACCGATGGTAAGCTTTCATAAGTCAAGAATATCACACACATTCATGTACAGTCAAAACTCTATTAAGCGTACGCTAATGGTACCAGACCAGCCTTATTTTTGTCCGGTTATGAGAATGGTGTCAACCAGACACCGATCTGTGCTGTCGTGTCCGCTTACTGGAGGACATATTTCAAGGATTTGATCATGTAATACGAAATAAATCAGAGACTATACTGAAAACGGTCCATATGCCTTTTTTTTCATTGGTTGATAAGAAATAACTCTTAAATAAAATTTAGTACGGGTCCGCGTTTGGGAGGTTCTGAAATTATCAAGAAGAGCATCCACATTCGTCTATAAAAATGTCAGTTTAAATAGCAACTTAATTTTTCTGAGAAAATAGAAGAAAATGTTAGATCCCGAATATGTGTCCATTTAAGGAAATTGTTCGATTTATCGCAGCTTTCGACAAGTAGAGCTCTTACTGTATTTATACATACATATATACTGCGAATAATGTTTTTGTTTTGTATCAGAGTTCAGCGTTCTTGATATGATTTTTCTTAATGTTGCTGCAGAGACTGTCTTTAACGTGTGCACTTGAAGACTACCTTGAGGGTTCTTTTGTGTACCAATACAATTGCAATGGAATTGGCCAAATAACAATCGCATTCAGTTATACTGTGTGACTGTAGAGTAGGATTAGCCATTGCAGTTGCTGATACTTACCCATATCCGTGTGCTTCTTGGCTTAAAAACAATAAAATTAATACAAGTACCCAGTATAGTATTGAAGTTTTTGTCGGTGAAAATATGGGTAGGTATACGTCGAATATATTAACAGTTTTTTCATCTCAGCAATTTTCATTTACGAAATTTTTGAAAACCAAGAATAAAAGATTTAATGCTACACAAATATTTTGCAAGGTCAAAATACATAATAACAAAATAGTTATTTGATTAAAAAGATATAACGGGAATAACCTAAACATATCTCCAAAAAAAATTCGAAGAACTATCTCCGTTATGTGAATAATTTAGCAAAAATCTGAATATAGTCTTCTTATATTTCTTATAGTGTTTACAAGTACAAGTACGAAGTTTGATCAAAATCATTAAATCCTTTTTGGAGAAGATTTGATAATGAAACAGAATCGGTGTATGAAAGCTTCCCCCTTCTAGATAAGTAAGATTAAGAGTTTTTTTTTTTAAATCACATAGTACGGCTTTTTTTTATAAGAAAATTAATTATCTTTATTATGATTTACATTTTCTGATTTACTGGCTAAACAGAATGATGACGGAGACGGAACTGGAGCCGAAGCTAGAATAGCTGTCAAAATATTGAATACATGCAAATTTAATGTTGCGAACACAATGGAACGTAGCCGCATACGAAGGTGCAGTCGCAGACGGAAGAGTTCACTAACTTTTAGATTTTCACGTACGACACTTTTGACGTTTCAATTTGTATGAAGAAAAAACCAACTTTTTGGGTCGGAAAAAAATTGTGTGGCTATTTGTATCGCGAAAATAATTATTTAATAAAAGGAAAATTGTTGGAAACAAAAAATGTGAATTCTGAGCTTGTACACAAGAATATTCTTTTGTTTTTCGTCAAAATACATTCAAAGCTGTACAGCTGCATTGTGGGCAGGTATAAAAAAATAGCGTAAGACACTTTTTGACAGCTCTTCCAGTTCCGTCTGCGGCTCCAGTTCCAGCATTCTATTCTGTTCAGGCAGTTACGGCGCTTTTAAGTATAGTCTGTTCTAGATTTTTGTTCATATTAACCGTTAAGGAGATATTGGAAAAAAAACTAAAAAACATACCTACATTACTTTGGCCACGGTCTCACTCTGGGAGCAAGCAGGGAGAACAACGGTAGGAATCTAATTCCAGCCCAGGGCTAATCCAAGGGAAAAGTTACAATGAAGATTTTAATATACCAAGTAGATTACCTCTAACTACCTGAACATAATATACAATGCTTGAACCGGAGCTGCAGACGGAACTGGATGAGCTATCAAAAAGTGTCGTACGTTATTTTGTTTTACGTGTCCACAATGCAGCTGTACAGCTTAGTATTTTGAAGAAAAAAACAAAACTATATTTTTGTGTACAAGCTCAGAATTTACATTTTTTGTTTCCAATAATTTTCCCTTGAATAAATAATTTTCGCGATAAAAATAAAAATAACCACAATATTTTTTTTTTTTTGACCCAAAAAGTTTTTTTTTTCATAATACAATTTAAAACGTCAAAAGTGCCATACGTGAAAAGTTGGTGAACTCTTCCGTCGCGGCTGCAGCTCCGTATGCGGCTGCGTTCCGTTGTGTTCGCAACCAGAGCAGAGACAGAGATTATTAATTATTAATAATCTCTGTTCGCAACATTGAATTTGTGTGTATTCAATATTTTGACAGCTATTCCAGCTCCGCTCCGGCTCCAGTTCCGTCACCATTCTCTTCAGGCAGTAAATACATGTTATATGAATGTTTCAAGTAAAGCAACCTGATGCGACCAAGAGTTGCTACAAAATAAGTCTGGATTTACATTGTTCAACTTTTCCCATAAGTTTTTTCCAGAAATCGGGTGAAATGTTCATACGGTCCGATTTTTCCAATGAGAATTTCTGTCGTTGCACTCTTCGGTCTTATTGCTTTCCTCTTCATTTTTCATTAAGATTTACTCACACCATCAAATAAACGACACATGTATACTAAACACACGCAAGAAACTGGAAAGGAGGTGAGTTTTGCAAAACAACCGATTTCTTCCACCCCCCTCACTTCTTACCTCGCTCACCCAGGAACAAGTGAAGTGATCGGAACTGGAAAAGTTGAACAATGTAAATGCAGACTGATATTCGCCTCACCTCAGTATTTCCAATTCGCAAATTAAGAAGTACAACGATTCAATAAGCTTCCAATTATTTGGTCCTCCTGTCATATTTTTTGGCAACAGGAAGTGTGAACTCTAAAACTCACAAACGAAATATTTTTATTCTGCATGCTGACGTTGCACTACTCTGTATTTATGAACAGTGGTGTGCACGGTACTCTGCTGTTGATGATGTGGGTACCTGGTGTTTGTTGTTGCGGTGGTGATAAGTGAGTAGGTAGTTATGCCGAAAACAGATGTGCAGCTTTTTCCCATGCAGCGAAATTAGAAATATAGATATCGTGCAGCGAAGGCTGCATGCAGAGCCGGGAATATGTCAGCCCTCATAAGAACCTGCATAAATTTATTTTCGCTGCATTGGAAAAAGCTACACATCTGTTTTCGGCATTATATGACCGGTTGGTGTTATGTTGGTTGGATGATAGTAGAATGCACGACTGTCTGTAGAGAGGATCGCAAATATTGAAAATGAATTCTGAAGTTCATATTCAGTATTTTTTGAAGCCACAGAAGCATTAATTCGAGATAAGTATCATATATTTCGCTGACAAAACGTCAGGTAGACGTGTTCATTTTAAAATTAGTTCTACACTTATTGCTAAATGCGTCACTGACACTTCAAGGAATACTAAAAATGAACTTCAGAATTCATTTTCAATATTTGCTATCCTCTCTACAGACAGTCGTGAAGAATGCTGGTGTTCAGCGTTTTTGTTGATGCAGGGTGCTGGGTTATTATGAAACTTTCGGTTGGCAATGACTTGCTGTAGAATATTCTGGTAGGTGAGGGCGAAAGTGTAACGCTTCGGTACAGTTCAACTTACTTTGGATGCAAGGACGCATCATCTAATTGTTAATTCAGAAAATTGTTAACACGAAACAAATACTTACATAATATGTAGGTAAATACTATGGAACTAATTTACGTCAAACTAATACTCAAGAAAAGAATAATTGCCTTCATCTAAATATTCTGCGTAGGTATACAAAATATCTAATGGTATATTGCAGATGAGAGAGTAAAAACTTTGAAAATCAATAATTTAAAGAGCTTAACATTTCAAAATATGGTTTAGGCAATTTGTTCGTATATTTGATTTAAAATTTGTTAAAATTAAACCTTTATCTACAACACTCATTTAGCCAGAAGGGACTAAAAATAAATACATTTCTAAATTGTTCAATCTGTTATTATTATTTATTGGTATAAATATATACTCTCGTCCTGATATACCAGCCGGTTTTCTGTGTATAATATCATCTACTACTCACTCGTAGCTTGTAGGTGTACAAATGTATGCTTAAGGGCTGTAAAATAGCCATCAAATTTGTTGGTAATGCACCTCATAGGAAGGATTAAAATCGAATAATTGTTTGCGGTTGCACATATGCGCACCGAAAACACGTCCCCATATATACAAATTATTTATTGTTATTGCTTTAACTTTTTGTATCTAAAATGAAGGCAATGTAACTAACTGCCCTGTTCTGTAACTGTGCGTAGAAGTGAACAAAATACATTATACCTAGCTATATCCGTTATAGCAGGATAATCCATGGAATATAAATATTTATAGTTTATGGTTATTGCATAAGGTTGTTTGGATGTATTAAGTCGTTTCGCATGTGAATAAATTGTTATTTATTAAATGAGCAAAAGTTACGATAATAATTCAGCGCCAAGGAGCATAATAATTGAAAGTTATTATCAATTTAGCACACAAAATGAGATAAACACACATTGCTGGTTCGTATACTTAGGACAACAAACAACATGCTGATTTTGGAGGAGCGTACGTGGCATGAGGCTTATTTGAATTGCGTTAGATACTGCTGGCATCCCTACAAGACACTTCCTTAGGAATAATTGGTCTCTCCTTCAAGTCTGCTTTAGATGAATAATTGCATAAAATATGTGGTCACACTAAATAAGGTTTTGAAAGCGCCAACAATAATAAGGACACTGTGGAGCGAGTCCTTGTGGGTGTTTACAGAATTTACCGAATGCATGACAATATCCAGAAATTTTATTTTTAATTTCACAAGTTTTAATTAGAAATTAAAAACAAAACAAAAATGAAATAAACACTAGAAATAACGTCAGAGGTAAATAATGAAACAAGAGAAAATGAATGGGAATAAGAAAGAAGAAACATTGACGTACATAATTCCTTTTTAAATTAACAGAAAATGATTTCCTTCCTTGTTTTGAATATATAATTCTCTTCGTTGAAATAAAATATTTCCAAGGGAAGCTTTTTTTATGTTCTCCTATTTCAAACAATTAGCTACCTATAGCCACTGCTCTAGTTATACTCATTAAACATATTAACGCAATAGGTATCTGCAAAAGCAATTGGAAACGGGATTCAGTTCGATTCCAACATCGATTTTTAAAGGATTTTTGTATTAAACATGCAAAAATTAGAAGTATGTAGAATAATGTTACAATAAAAGTGGAGAGCTAACCCATTGGAATATCGAAAACAATCGATAGTTTTTATTCACTACCGATAGTTCTCGAACTTCATTTAACAAAAGGTACACATGTATGTATAAGCTAAAACTTATTTGTTTTGTTAAAAATCTGTTCCTTTGTAAAAATATGTAGGTTTTATTAGAAGCTTTTGTAGAAAAAATTCAATATTGGTTTTTCATATAAAATGGTATTGTAAAAATTATCTCTGCTGATTATTATGGCTAAATGTAAATTTTGTTCTAATTTTTGAAAAAATCGTTGGAGTGGTCTTCGAGAAAATTAAGATTTTCTTTAAAAATCTTTTTTTACATCCAATAAATATTTTCTTTAAATTAAAGTCATAACAAAAAATGTATTTCAAAAATTAGCTTTCTTAAATACATATTCATAATTTAGGTATACCTAATTATGAACTACGAGTTTTTTACATTTAAAAAAAAATTGCGATTTGTCTATTTATTTGAAAAATCGCACCTCTAAATGGTGCCTGATTTTGGATATTTTGGTAATACTTAGTTTCAATCTAATCTTCATAATTAATTTCGAGAAATATAGTCATTACAAAAATCACCCTAAAATATACACAGTCACAGTTCATATCTCCATACATATAAGTACATATCTATCTACAAATATTGGAAATTTGAAATTTGATTAATTTTTGAAGTTCTAATGTCTACCCGAGCAGGTTTTTATGTTTTTTCTTAAATATGTAATGAAACCAGCAGCCAACTAGTTTCACTTCTGGGTAAATATGTTTAAGCCCATGCCATTTTCATAATCAGAAATAAAAATGAAGGAACGTTACTTGAAAAGTTTTTTTTTACTTGCGATTTATTTTTTTTTTTGAAAACCAAATAGATATTTCGAAAGCGACTTTGTTGATATTTACGAAACCTGCTACTGAACGGTTTTTTAACATTATCTGGAATTTATTTAGACAAAAATAAAATATAAATTTTCTCGAAAACGACTCCTAGGATTTTGATTAAATTTATTGTGAATACTAATATTAGTACGCGGTCTATGATTTACTAGAAACAAAATTTATACAGTTCGTCATTATTAACAGTACCTCCAATGGGAACTTTTTTTTTATATTGGACTATCTCATTATCTGTATAACCAATTTAAAAATGAATTTCTTATACAAAAGCTCCTAAAAAGTTGAAATCATACTGCATATCAAAATTTTCAAAAATGAAAACAAATTTTGGATTATTAAAAAAATTTAAAAAAAATGCTAAAAATTTTGTACCATTTTTATTTCTTAAAAATGTTTAAAATTCTATACATACAAAAAAATTAATTTAAAAAACACTCTCCCACGATTTTGAATATTTTTCTCAGAAACTAAGATTTGTTAAAGACATCAGATGGTGTGCTTTTTTAGCTCTCAAAACAATTTTAGAAGATTTTTTAAATAAATTAAGTTCGAATCACATATGCTGCTTTTTAATAATTTTTCGATTTAATCTCTAAGTTACATGTATAATACTACCTTAAGGTTCTCATAAGAAATTATTTCTTTTAAAATCAGATGTATAGGTTTAACGTATTCAATAGGCTTTAAAACCACAGCACAGTGTGATCGCACATAAGACCAAGTCGTGCAATTAATTTCATATATTCTTCAATTTTTATATGGATATACATACATTTATATATCTGTGTTCAAAAGGTAAAAGCTCTTAAGTCTATTTTCATAGTTTTTCAGAAAGTAGATTTTTAACTTGCAATCTTTGTTTAAAAAAAAACTAAAAAGGATATCAAAAGATACATTTTTCATTAATTTTGCCTTTATATATACAATTATTTAAATAGTAAAATAAAATTTTTGTAAGTGGAGTATTTAATACATTTATTAATGTTTTTTTTGACTTAAGTGCATTTACCAAAACAACTTTTACCGTTTTTCATATACTTAGTATCCTAAGATGCCAATTCGAATTTTTAATTGATTTGAGTTTTAAGTCAACTTAAGCTATTTTACTTTAATGGACAAACAAAATTGTCGAATATAAGATATTATTATTATATATTATTATATTATAATTATTATTATTAACTATATGTACTTATAATACACTGAATCTTTAAAATTCGAAGAATCCTTTACTATACAAGAGCAAGTTTGTGCGATCCAGTCGTGCATTTTGTTTTCGATGTTTTCAAACACAATCACGTAGCGCAACAATTAGTTTTTCATCAAAACAAAGAAATTCAGAACGAAAAATTATTAATATGATTATGAAATAATCACCCAATTAATAGTTATAAATAAGTCCCCAAAAATTTATGAAATAAGTCCCCAATTTAACCCACGTTTGGGGATTTATTTCATATGAAAAATCTCCCCACCTTTCATACAAACTTTCGGGGAGTTATTTTGCTTTTCTTTATTGGGGAGTTACTTCCGTAAGCCATTTAAAAAATTGTTGTGTATTGTCAATTTTAAAATTTTAAGTTGGTTTAAACAGTCGATATTATTTTCGCCGACTTAAAGTGAAAACCAGATAATTAAAATTTTGAATTTTTTTTACAAGAAAAGTTATATGAAAAATTCTAGGAGTACCTACCTACATATTTGAATAAATTAAAAAATATAGAAAGTTTTTTTTTTTCACACACTCCTTAAGAAACAAATCAGAAGATTTTATGTTCCTCTTTCTGTACTTTTAAATAACTCCCAAAAAAATTATGTCAGAGCAAATAAATGTATTCAAAGATAAATTGTATAGGAATATAGTTTACTAGACATCCCTGTTTCTTAAAAGAATAGAATAGAATAGAATTAAAATTTTCTTGGTGAGAATTGAAATAAATACCGTCAGCCTTTTGTCTTTTACATCTACTCCTTTAAGACAACTACTGACAATTTTTAAGAATAGGTTCAAAGTAATAATTTTGAAATAGCTAGCTATATAAATTTAATTTTTAAGAATTCTGAAATTTTTATTTTTCATTGACATGAATAGAATAATTTTTTTTTTAAATAATTCCTATTAACAATAAAATCCATACATTAGACATTCATGATTCATCCAAAGCTGATCAATTAAAAGTCTTCGCTGGATATTTGCTGTATAATGTGGTTTCCAAAACTAACTCAAAAAAAAATTGATTTTCACCTAAAAATTCGGATAAGTGGTGATAATTAAAATAAATAATAATAATAATACTAATAATAATAATTTTGCGACATATTTAAAATCCAAAGTAATATTTATTTTTAAACTTTAAAACTAATAAGGGATCATCGAATCCTTAAAAATTCACCCCACAGGCCCACACCATAGAATCATGATACAAACAAAAAGTTTAATTTGCATGAATTTAAAAAAAAAATCCATGGCTTCGCTATTCATCACGTAATATTGAGATTCGTTTGTTTCAATAACAAGAGAGGAATCAAAAATATTTTTAAAAATTCCAATTGAAATGTTTACACATCTCCCTCCACTCCAAATCATAAAAAAGGCAAGAGATCAAAAAAAGAAAACACAAAAAACAATAATAAAATGGTATCAATTGAATTTCTGTTTTAACGAGATTTCCTCATTTTTTTCCTGTTCCTGTATATAAATATATCAATCAAGTAGAGTAGAGAAAGATATACAGTCAAAACCGCTTAACTACACGCTTAAAAAACGCCGCTTAATTAAATAACTTATTTAAGCCCCGTGTATATTTCAACAAATTTCTTACAACTCCGCTTTACTGAAACCCGCTTAAGTGACATCTGAAAACAAATTTCCTTTAAAGTTTTATATTTTTTCTAGTAGAAAAAATTCGCTTAAATGAAAAAAAAAAAATATTTATGAACATAACAAAAACAAACAAAACAAAAAGTAGGCTGTTTCTTCGTTATGTTGCTACAAAATAAATTATTTTAGTTTTATTCTTATTCTTCTTGTTTAAAGTTATTTATCACATCCATTTTTTTCGGTTATATCCATAATCCGCTTAACTGACACTTGTTTTCAGTTATCCGAGCATCGATTAAGTGAAAAAGCCGTCTAGTAATTAAGATTCTGTGTTGTTTGTTTCATTTAAGCGGGTTTGAATGTAGCAACAAGTCCTCTATTGTGTAGATATAATGTGCATAAGGAAGGACTTACAATTCGTTAGCCACGTCACCTGAGTAGGAGGCCTTCACTCAACCGAAAAACGGTTGTTTTTGATATTTTATTTATTTAAAAATATATATTTTAAAGTTGCGATTTATGTATAGGTATTCTGATTATTTTGAAACGTAAACTCAATTTTTTCTTATTCAGTCACTGATCATTGGAGCTTGTGATTCCATTATTTTGATTAAACTAATCAATAAATTAAGAAAAAAAAAATGTTTCGAGCATTTTTAAGTATTTACCACGGATTATAGTTTAATAACACATTTTTGAAATATTTTTCTAAAGAAATGAAACAACAACTATGTACTTGAGTTGGCTACATTGAAAGTCTTAAGCTGCCGTTATAATTTAACAGTCGTAAGTTAAAATTACATATTTATATATTTTTAACATTCCTTCTGTACTTTTAAATTTAATTAGTTAGTTTAGAAATTAGAATCATAAATGCGTTTTATTAAATACATTAAGTTTGCTGGCACGATTACTCTTAACCCTACTTTTTACCTCGAAAATGTCTTTGACGAATTTAATTAAACTTAATTAATTTATTTTGTTTAGAAAAATGAAGGCATGTGGACAAAAAAAAACACTAAACCATGTGACATTTTCCACAAGAAGTTTATCTGAATTTTATATTTTTTGTATCAAGAGTGTGTGAATTTAATTAAAAGCACGTTAAATTGCATCCGAATAATAATAATTGACACTAATGTTATTGAAATTAATCTGTACGTCGACTAGTCCTAAGGAATCGACTTTCGCGTTAGACGATTTTTTTCAAAATTCAAATCAAGTATGAACAATACTGAATACAAATTCTTAAATAAAAGTTCTTTTTATTTTGTTTTGAAAATCATTTTTTTTTTTTAAACGGTATACCTACCATAGAAAATCGCTCCAATTTTCGCCGCAAAAATTCATATTTTTTCAAGAAATCAGATGGCGTTATTCATTCTGAGATTAAAACACTCTAATAATACTTGTTTTAGGCTGGGACCACCACAGCGGAAATTCAAAAATCTAATGATGCAGAAATTAGGGGCTAATTTAGTACACCAATCCCGAAGGAGCCCCAAATTCCCTTCACCCTTTAGAGGGCAAAAACTGATTTGATGACGTCATAAAATCAGTTTTTGCCCTCTAAAGGATGAAGGGAATTTGGGGCTCCGTGGCGTAATGGTTAGTGCGTTGAACTGTCATGCCAGAGGTCTGGGGTTCAATACCAGCCGCTTATTCCACCTTGATTTTTTTTCGGAGCTACTACCTCTTGTGAGGAAGTGGCAAATCCTCCAAGAATATATCTCTTGTCATAGAAGAGTACCACTCACCTTAGCCGTTCGGATTCGGCAATGAACTGTAGGTCCCCTCCATTTCTGCAGACACGCACTCAGGAATGGTTCTTCATGAGCCGTTTGTGCCACCAAATTTATTTTTTTATTTTTTTATTCGGGATTAGGGTACTATATTAGTCCCAAACTAGCCCCTAATTCCTGCATAATTAGATTTTTGAATTTCCGCTGTGGTGTACCCAGCCTGACAGACCTGTATGCACTACGCATTCCACCGCTTATGACCACTGACGTCACAGGTCGAGATGTGCTGTTTGTTTATCAAATGCATTTGGAGCATCAGCATTTTTATAAGTGCCTTTCAATTAATTTAATTACGGGGTGAAGTAAATATGTACAGCAAACAAAATTGGTTTTATTCGTGCATTGTTAAAAAATATGAGTTTTTATTAATTTTTACGGAATTTGGACTAATTTCTTACTAAATTTTATCAAAATTGGCTTCATTTTAAGTAAAATTATAAAAATCAAAAAACGTCCGGGAATTAAACTTTTTCGTGTTTCCGTGTCACGAGGAAATTATCGTATCAATAAAGCACGAACGTGAAATTGAATTGAACCCCAAAAGTAAAAAATCTGTTACTTGTGTACCCGGTCTCCCCTACCAGGGAAACAAGTAACAGATCATATCAAGGTTATGTTTTTGAAATTGAGCTAAATTTTATTTTCTGTTTTGTAAATATTGCAAATAGATTTGAATCAATTTTCATATATTTTTTGCTGGTTGAATTGGAGAACAATTTTTACAAAACTCTGATGCATAAAGCTATTCTATCTCAAATTCAAGCCTGTTCCAAAAAAATATCAACAAAAATGTAGGTAATATCTATGAACAATTCATCAATTGACATACCTACTATCACATACATATCTAATCGTTTTTCCAGATTTATTGTCAGATTTCCCCCTACAGATTTCTTATTTTCCCTCTCCAATTTTTTTTTTTTTAATAACTGAAAATTTATTAGAGTTACATCCATCTCCATCTTGTTTCCTGTATGTATATGTGTATGTCTTCTAAAGATCAATCTATATAGTTGAGTGTTTCATATCCATTTATTTTAAAATTAATGATTTTCTTCTATATGTGTGTTTAAGGCAATCGCTTTTTTTACCATTCCGAAAACATAATTTTTCACTTGACGTAGCACCAAAATTATGAAAGGACGTATAATCCATAGCATGTAGGCATGAAGGTAGGTGCTATCTAAACCCAAACCATGTTTTTTTTTTTTTTTTTGTGAAAGATCCTTGTTTTTAGATAATTTTGTTCTATCTACATTTTCCATTCCAACCATTAGCCCAACATCAAAACACATATATAGATAACTTTGAGCACCAAACGATTATTTAAAACCCCAGGAAAGCAATTTCCAGGACTTAAACGGGAAACGAGCCAATTCAACACTTGAAAATGTTTATATCCTTAGATTATAGAATCTGTGGGCTGGGTCTAGGTGTCACATGTTCTGCCTTCAATGTTAATACCTAATTAAGTACAAGTTTGTAAAATTGACTAATCTCCTTCGAAAATCTACCCTATGTGTGCTGTGCATATCTACAACCAGTTCCAACACCGCACCACGTAATATTAAATTTGTGACAAAACCCTTATATGGTTAATCTATTGATTTTCTGTTATTAAGCGATAAGTACCACCTTAAATCACTAATCGAGAATCTAATAGGTTCTGATCCTTTTGGTATATAAAGGTCCTTCATCCACTCTAAACTAAATGAATGTTGTTTGCTAGATGAAGCAGTTACGGGGTTGGTTTGTGTGTGGCTGTGTGGGCTTGAATACGAGACGAGAACTCATCGAAATTTTGCACTAGCAAAAAAAAAAAAAAAACTATATGAAAATAATTGACTTTCAACTTTACGAAATAGGTGCACTAAACATGCAGAAACATACAGTGATGTGTAAAATAAATTTTTGTCCGATTACCTACATTTAGTCCAGTAACCTTGTTGTCTCATAGGAGGGCGTGTTTGCGTTAGATCTGGTAGTTCTGATTTTTTGCTGAGTCGTTAATAGTATTGGCCTTATGAAAAACCCAAGTTTTCGAACTCATGGTCAAAAATCAAAAAAGCCGCGAAATTTTCGCGCTTTTTTCAGTTATTTGCAATTTTCACCGCAAAGGATTAGTTTTTCGACTTTAGCTTCGCTCTACGATTTCAAAGTAATTAAATTTTCTTCAATTTGACCCCAGAACCATCTGTGTAGATCCAATAGTTTCGAAAATTTAGCAATAATAAATTTATAACAACAAGTAGTATATATGTAATTTTCAGTATAATAAAAAAATAAGATTCTTGGCACAATGTGCATAAAAATTACTAAAACGTATAAGTTGGGCCAAAAGAAGAAAAAAAATCCTCTGGAGGGGGTAGTCTATATCCTCCTGTTTAATTGGGAGGGGCAATTTTTCAAAAAATTGATTTGAAATAGAAAACGACTCATTAAAATCCAACTAAATTTTTTAGAATAAAATCCTATACCTTTTGTCAAAGCCAGGAATTCATTCTTAAATTTTCTTTCTAAATAAAGTTGTTTTAGTCAACAGTTTTTGAACAATTCCATTTCAAACTCAAAAATTTGAAAAAAAACATAGTTTTTTGGGTTAAACTATTTTTTTTTTTTTTTTAATTTACGTTGATAAGTACCATTTTCATTTTAAATATTTAACACCCTTATTAATTTTGAGTCAAACACTAAAAACCAAATGCTTAAATGTCTTCTTGTTTAAAAAATAATTAAAAATAACAAAATCTACTTCACTAATTACAACCCGGTAATAGAAAGAAATATGCCCATACAATCTGAAAAATTAGGTAATTATTTTTTAATCTAGAATTGTAGCTTCCGTTTTTTTTAAATCAAATTATTTTAGTAAATGGTTTAAGAAAATAATTATGTTCAAACTTATTACTTTAGAAACAAATTGTTTAAATTTTTTTTTTAATTTTACTATTTTAGTTTTTAATTTAAAATGCGCCCCTGTAATTTTTTTAAATCAAAAACTAAAAACCAGATACCTACCTACTTAAATGTTTTTTTTTTTTTGTTTTTGAGAAAAGAAAAAAACAGTTCATCATTGCAGAAATAAAAGTTAAATTTTCCCAGCACTGTATGAATCACAAATGTCTGTTCTATGTACATTTATGTCTTACTAGCCGATAAAACCCGGCGTTGCCCGGGTCTTCTTTAGTAAAACCTTATGACAACCAAATATCGACCAAAAAGATGATTTAAAATCAGCACTCGAAAAATGTTCAGCTTAAAGAGCCCTACACACCATCCTGTTACTTGTCAGGTAACATTGACGTTTTTTTTGTCAGGTAACGTTGACAATTATTTTCCTAAAATTATGCGTGTGGGTTGTGTGGGCTTGCATTTGAATAAAAATGTAATGAACCTAATTATGTACCTACCTACCTGCCTGCCTATAGTGTAATTTTAAGACAACTTTGAAAATCAGACTATTTGTATGTTATGTTATACCTACCTCCCATTACCCCCTAAGGAGCGAACGACCGTGAATTTTGTTAGTAACCACTTGATAAATAAATTAATAATTTATCAATGAAATGTTAAATTTTTTCTTCTTCTCTAACATATACCTACCATATTCAAAGCATTTTTTCCCAGCAAGGGTTATTGCCGACTATAAAGAATAATTCCGTGCCAAAAAACCGGAATACATTTCTTACCACCCCACGCATCACTTATCAACATCAAAAAAATTTTACCACTAAATAAAGTAGGTACCTACCTATTAAAATAAAAATACATATGTAGGTAGGTATTACCTAAAAAAAAAATTTTTGAGCCGATTCTGGAAACCAGATCCCTCCTTGCGCACGTTCTTGTCTTCTTGTGTTTCCACATTACATTTAATCTTCATTTAAAATCTCGAACCTTGAAAATCCGATCATTAGAACTCAAGGTGTAAATTTTGCTGATTTGAACGTAATAAGCACCCCCACATCACCTTTGCTTACCTATGCCTTTGACTGTGTAGTTACTCAACAAAAAGAATTAGAAAAACAAATGTATTAGTGATTCAAGTGCCCCCTTACACCTTATTGTGCACGCTCTTGCAACTAAATAAGTTCGTTTCCATTCACCGTCACCAACCACCAACCGCCAAACCAACAAAAATTTCAGTCTTACCTTAAAATCCAACAATTAGAACTCACGTTGTAAATTTAGTCGATTTTCATGTAATAAACATCCCCCTATCCTATTTACGTGCGCCCTTGATTGTGTAATTATTCAGAAATTGAATTATTTTTTTTTTTATTTTTTGACGATGAAGAATAATTCGCTGCCACAAAAAACCTGCATACATATTTTTACCACCCCACCATCACATCACTTATCCTCATGAAAAAATTTGTACCTAACCTAAATAAAGTATATTAAAAAACCAACCACCCACCGCCAAACCAACCAATTTCAGTCTTACCTTAAAATCCAAAAATTAGAACTCAAGTTGTGAATTACCTAAGCCGATTTAGCACCCCCCATCCTATTTACGTGCGCCCTTGATTGTTTAATTTACTCAGAAAAAAAAATTAAAAATAATTTTTATTAGGGGTGCATTAAATGCCCATTACCCCTCCTTGTGCACGCCCCTTGCCTATAAGTTCGTTTCCATTTATCATATCCAGCAAACACCCACCACCAAACCAAACAATTTCAGTAGCAAACACTTATTTCTGCTGCAAATATTATATCTACCTTACATACATATATATACCCTACTCCACTCATTTCTTACTATAGAGAAAATCCCTCCTACCAAGGCACATTATTCTGCTCATGGTTTGAATTGTTTTTTTTCGATGAAGATTTTTAACTACACATTAAATTTTCCCTAAAAATAAAAAAACAAAAATGTTACCCTACTTAAAAAACAATTTTTTTTTTGGGCCGATTCCAGAAAATCAGCCCACCAAAAATTTGATTTGACGAACCGGATTACACCGGAACCAGTCAAATCCCCGATCCCTTACCCCACATGCCACAAAAGGCAATTTTCCATGGCAAAACAACTCCTGCTTATAAATAATTGAGCTTGAAGTAAATGTGAGTTGAAAATCTATAAAGCAGAATAGATAGTTTTTTGTTATTTTTGAAATCGCAGAAATCGGTTAGTCTGAGATTTATGAAAACACCCTATATACATCAAAAATAATAATTTTTATTAGTGGTGCAAGTGCCCCTTGAATTGAATTTGCATTGAATTTTCTCTTCATTTAAAATCCGACCATTTAAACTAAAGTTGTAAATTTACCCAGTTTGCATGTAATACGCATCCCCCTATCACCTTTGCGTACGCCCTTGATTGTGAATTACTCAGCAGACAAAAATAGAAAAATAATTTTAGTAGGGGTACAAATGTCCCCTTACCCCTCCTTGCGCACGCATTGGCCTCTAAATAGGTTCGTTTCCATTCAACATCACCAATCACCCACCGCCAAACCAACCAATTTCAGTCTTACCTTAAAATCCAACAATTAGAACTCACTTTGTAAATTTAGTCGATTTTCATGTAATAAGCATCCCCCTATCCTATTTACGTGCATCCTTGATTGTGTAATTACTCAGAAAAAAAAATTGAAAATAATTTTTTAAAGGGGCGCAAATGCCCCCTTACCCCTCCTTGTGCACGCTTTTGCCTCTAAATAAGTTCGATTCCATTCACCATCACCAACCCACCGCTAATAAACCAACCAATTTTAGTAGATTAGATACAAACATTTTTTTTCTGCTGCAAATACCTATTATACCTACCTACTCATACCTATACCTACTCCAATCATTTCTTACTACACTATAGAGAATACCTACCGACTGCTTATGTTTTGTTTTGTTTTACCATACCTTCCTATACACAAAAATATCACCACGATTCATCGACGGCGAAACGCGAAAACAGTCAACTCTACTCACTATCTCGCTCCCACCTACCAAGGCACATTGCACATGGTTTGAATTGTTTTTTTTTTTTTTATTTTTTGACGATGAAGAATAATTCACTGCCAAAAAACCTGCATACATATTTTTACCACCCCACCATCACTTATCCTCATGAAAAAATTTGTACCTAACCTAAATAAAGTATTAAAAAACCAACCACCCACCGCCAAACCAACCAATTTCAGTCTTACCTTAAAATCCAACAATTAGAACTCAAGTTGTGAATTAACTAAGCCGATTTACATGTAATATAAGCACCCCCCATCCTATTTACGTGCGCCCTTGATTGTTTAATTTACTCAGAAAAAAAATTAAAAATAATTTTTATTAGGGGTGCATTAAATGCCCATTACCCCTCCTTGTGCACGCCCCTTGCCTATAAGTTCGTTTCCATTTACCATATCCAGCAAACACCCACCACCAAAAACCAAACAATTTCAGTAGCAAACATTTTTTGCTGCAAATATTATACCTACCTTACATACTCCACTCATTTCTTACTATAGAGAAAATCCCTACCGTTGATGTTTTTTTTTTTTTTTATTTGAACTTTCCTATTACACAAAAATATGAACACGATTCGTCGTCGCCGGTGAAAACAACTCTCTTTACTCACTATCTCGCTCCCACCTACCAAGGCACATTATACTGCACATGGTTTGAATTGTTTTTTTTTTTTTTCGATGAAGATTTTTTACTACCCACCACTTAAAATTTTCATCAAAAATTTTCCCTAAAAATAAAAAAAAACAAAAATATTACCCTACCCTACCAAACAACTCTTTTTTTGAGCCGATTCCAGAAAACCAGCTCACCAAAAATATGGATTTGACCATAAGTCAAATCCACATGCCACAAAAGGCAATTTCTCATACTCCCTATCTCGCTCCCACCTACCAAGGCACATTGCACATGGTTTGATTTGTTTTTTTTTTTATTTCTTGACGATGAAGAATAATTCACTGCCAAAAAACCTGCATACATATTTTTACCACCCCACCATCACTTATTCTCATGAAAAAATTTGTACCTAACCTAAATAAAGTATTAAAAAACCAACCACCCACCGCCAAACCAACCAATTTCAGTCTTACCTTAAAATCCAAAAATTGAACTCAAGTTGTGAATTAACTAAGCCGATTTACATGTAATATAAGCATCCCCCATCCTATTTACGTGCGCTCTTGAGATCGTTTAATAATTTACTCAGAAAAAAAATTAAAAATAATTTTTATTAGGGGTGCATTAAATGCCCATTACCCCTCCTTGTGCACGCCCTTGCCTATAGTTCGTTTCCATTTACCATATCCAGCAAACACCCACCACCAAACCAAACAATTTCAGTAGTAAACATTTATTTTTGCTGCAAATATTATACCTACCTCTCACATACCACTATTTCTTACTAAAGAGAAAATCCCTACCGTTGATGTTTTTTTTTTTTTATTTGAACTTTTCCCTATTACACAAAAACATCAACACAATTCGTCGCCGGTGAAAACAAAACTCACTTCTCGCTCCCACCTACCAAGGCACATTTACTGCACATGGCTTGAATCGTTTTTTTTTTTTTTTTCGATGAAGATTTTTTACTACCCACCACTTAGTTTTCACCAAAAATGTTGCCTAAAAATAAAAAAAGAAAAAACAAAAATACTACCCTACCTAAAAAAAAAAAAACAACTCTTTTTTGAGCCGATTCCAGGAATCAGCCCACCAAAAATATGGAATTTGACGATTTATCGTCAAATCCACATGCCACAAAAGGCAATTTTCCATGGCAAAACAACTCCTCCTTATAAATAATTGAGCTTGAAGTAAATGTGAGTTGAAAATCTATAAAGCAGAATTTTTCAAGGAAAATACCTACATGCTTGATTTTAGAAAATTTCCATACGATTTTTTTTGTGGTAAGTTTTTAATTTGTTTATTATTCGGTATTTAACAAAAATTTTCTTTTCTGCTGTATCCTATAGCATACCAGATAAGTGAAATTTGTATTATATCTATTTTTTAAAAGAGTTTTTTTGTTTGTTTGTGAGTTTAGTGCATATATTCAGCACTACTGACAACCAAAAAAAGTTACTCTTTTATATAATAGTATAGATATAGATATAGATAGAAGTATAGATATAGATCAGCTGCAAATATTGCGTAATGCGTTATTAGAACGAAGTTCTTAAGTGCACGGTTTGTTTATAAATCCAAGAAATCGGCAGAAATTTACATCAGATGGTGGCGCAATGGGATAGGTACTTGCTTCTTAACCGAGAGGTTGGGTGTTCGATCCCTGCTGACAAACTAGCAAATAGTTTTTTTTTTTTTTTTTTTTTAATTTTTCATATAATTTGTATTTTTCTCGAATTTTTTTTGTCATTTTCCAAAATAAGTAAATTATTTCACTCATTTAACTATAGTGGCGTAGAAACTTACATACAATCATGAAAACAAATGCGAAACGATACCTATTTAGGTATCGTCCAAAAGCCATCGTTTTGAAGATATGGTTTTGACTATAATCGACTTACGTGAAGCAAATATTTTTGATCGTCAAGACGATAGTCATTTTTTGGTTACGTGAAGCAGGACTATCGTCGAAACGTTATCGTTGGGTGATAATCGTTTTACGGAATGAGTCCCCTGAGCAATCCATTCCGATTGTTTATGTTACACACCGACTTCACAGTAGATAATTCATTTCAGATTGTTCATCGTGCCATGAAATATCTTGTGGAGTCGCGATATCTGATCTTATGATAATCAGCGATCTATCTCTGATATTTTCTCTTGACATGGCATTTGACAGATGGTTTGTTTTTTGTTGCTTTTTGTCTAGAAATGTTATTTTTTGTGTCTAACGGAATTTTTTGGAAGTCAAAGTTTAATTTTCTTGAGCTAGAATACAACAACCGAAGAGTTACACTTTTATCTGCAAAAAAATCAACCATCAAACTCCCATGCAGTCGAGGTACGAAATTATATATCATGACATGATTTGCCCAGCGAAGATATATGAAAATGTCTTGATATGGATATCAGATATTTAGTTGGATGTTATTTTTATATGAACTTATTATACCTACATATACACAAATATAACCTAGATTTGCTGCCGATGGCACCACGCATATACACATGGTTTGAATTGTTGTTTTTTTTTTTTGTATTTTCTTATTCTCCTTCGAAAAAGTTATGTTCCCTAAAAATGCAATTTGGATTTTAGTATGAAAATTTTTGGAATTTTGAAAAAATTATATCTGGTATTGAACGGATATTTCATCTTTCTAAATATGTAATCAAAAATTAAATCTGACAATTAGAACGAAAGCTAAAAACCAGTTCCAAATCGGCTCTTTTTCACATTTCACGTGGACAACGAACAATTATGCCCATTTTTCAAGATTTTTGTGAAATGTTGTATCGAAACTTTTTAATCTATTCTGGGGGTTGTGTAGCTTGTAGAATTATGATTCAGATATCAATTTAAACGTTAGCTTTCGAAGGTGCAAAAGAAAAATTAAATTTATAGATGCATCCAGTAAAAAGTTGTGAGGGCATAAAAAGATTTCATTAATTTTGTAAATACCTCAAGTTTGGGGTATTCAAAAAATTTGAAATTTTTAAAATGTTTATAAATCAATAGTTTCCATCAGGTGTAGAAATTTTAGATTTTTACAACCACCCATAAAAAAATGAAAAATAAAAACCCACCAAAAAATAGGTGAAAAAAATGTCTGGTTTTCAAAAATCAAAAAGTGGGTACAAAAAATCCCATTAAAAATTCCTGAAACATCAATAATTTTTTTTTCATTACCTTTATAATAGTATAAAATCTATGTCCTTAACTAAAACCCCCAATTTATGGCGAATTATTTGTCTACGTCTATTTTTCAAAATTCAACTTTTAACATTTTATAACTCGCTTCGTAGATTTTATAGAATTTTTTTAAATTAAGCACTTCCTTGTATTTAAAAGATCTATCGACTAAAATTAATATGAATACTGTTTTTTTACCTTTAATCAGAAAACCCCCATTAGGGTAGGGTAACTAAAAATTTGAATTTCAAAAATTCCGTCTAAGTGCGCCTATACATAAAATTCTCTATTCAATAAAATGTATTATATATTTTTATCATATACAGTATAACCTGTGCAATGATGAGTCAGATGAATGAATGGGGGAGTCAGTGACCGACCTTTCATTTATAATATTTTGGCCCCTTACAACTTACCCCTCTTTGTGCACGCCCTTGTGTTTCATTGCATTTATTCTTCAATCAAAAATTCTAACCTCGAAAATCCGACCATTTGAACTCAAGTTATAAATTTAGCGTCCCTTGTTTGTGTTATTACTGGTGTTTTCATAAACTTCTGACTAACCGATTTCTGCAATCACAAAAACGAATGAAAAACTAATTTTTAAATGTAAATATCACCTCTGTTCTGATTTTCGTTCCGAATTAAAAAGAGTGTTCTGAATTTCGAACGAATTCAGCTTGGTAAAACCTCTTACCAGATCTGGGTGTTAAATAAAACTTAAAAAAGCTGTAAACTGTGTGTTGTTAGTATTTCTTCCCCTAGTTCAAAAGAAAAAAAATTAGTTTTTAGAAATATAATGTTTTAAAAATATATTACATTTTTAGCTTTACGAATTCAAATTCGACAACCAAAAACGAATCGAATTGAAAACTTCAAAATAATTGAGTAAAGAACACCTATGTTTTTAAAACGAAAGTATTTTTTACTGAAGCGAAAATCAGAACAGGGGTGTATATATTTTGGTTCATGATTTTAAAGTATTTTAAAAAGAGAAGCAGTTAAATGTATAAACCTTTAAGAAATAGATAGTTTTTTGTTATTTTTGAAATCGCAGAAATCGGTTAGTCTGAGATTTATGAAAACACCCTATATACATCAAAAATAATAATTTTTATTAGTGGTGCAAGTGCCCCTTGAATTGAATTTGCATTGAATTTTCTCTTCATTTAAAATCCGACCATTTAAACTAAAGTTGTAAATTTACCCAGTTTGCATGTAATACGCATCCCCCTATCACCTTTGCGTACGCCCTTGATTGTGAATTACTCAGCAGACAAAAATAGAAAAATAATTTTAGTAGGGGTACAAATGTCCCCTTACCCCTCCTTGCGCACGCATTGGCCTCTAAATAGGTTCGTTTCCATTCAACATCACCAATCACCCACCGCCAAACCAACCAATTTCAGTCTTACCTTAAAATCCAACAATTAGAACTCACTTTGTAAATTTAGTCGATTTTCATGTAATAAGCATCCCCCTATCCTATTTACGTGCATCCTTGATTGTGTAATTACTCAGAAAAAAAAATTGAAAATAATTTTTTAAAGGGGCGCAAATGCCCCCTTACCCCTCCTTGTGCACGCTTTTGCCTCTAAATAAGTTCGATTCCATTCACCATCACCAACCCACCGCTAATAAACCAACCAATTTTAGTAGATTAGATACAAACATTTTTTTTCTGCTGCAAATACCTATTATACCTACCTACTCATACCTATACCTACTCCAATCATTTCTTACTACACTATAGAGAATACCTACCGACTGCTTATGTTTTGTTTTGTTTTACCATACCTTCCTATACACAAAAATATCACCACGATTCATCGACGGCGAAACGCGAAAACAGTCAACTCTACTCACTATCTCGCTCCCACCTACCAAGGCACATTGCACATGGTTTGAATTGTTTTTTTTTTTTTTATTTTTTGACGATGAAGAATAATTCACTGCCAAAAAACCTGCATACATATTTTTACCACCCCACCATCACTTATCCTCATGAAAAAATTTGTACCTAACCTAAATAAAGTATTAAAAAACCAACCACCCACCGCCAAACCAACCAATTTCAGTCTTACCTTAAAATCCAACAATTAGAACTCAAGTTGTGAATTAACTAAGCCGATTTACATGTAATATAAGCACCCCCCATCCTATTTACGTGCGCCCTTGATTGTTTAATTTACTCAGAAAAAAAATTAAAAATAATTTTTATTAGGGGTGCATTAAATGCCCATTACCCCTCCTTGTGCACGCCCCTTGCCTATAAGTTCGTTTCCATTTACCATATCCAGCAAACACCCACCACCAAAAACCAAACAATTTCAGTAGCAAACATTTTTTGCTGCAAATATTATACCTACCTTACATACTCCACTCATTTCTTACTATAGAGAAAATCCCTACCGTTGATGTTTTTTTTTTTTTTTATTTGAACTTTCCTATTACACAAAAATATGAACACGATTCGTCGTCGCCGGTGAAAACAACTCTCTTTACTCACTATCTCGCTCCCACCTACCAAGGCACATTATACTGCACATGGTTTGAATTGTTTTTTTTTTTTTTCGATGAAGATTTTTTACTACCCACCACTTAAAATTTTCATCAAAAATTTTCCCTAAAAATAAAAAAAAACAAAAATATTACCCTACCCTACCAAACAACTCTTTTTTTGAGCCGATTCCAGAAAACCAGCTCACCAAAAATATGGATTTGACCATAAGTCAAATCCACATGCCACAAAAGGCAATTTCTCATACTCCCTATCTCGCTCCCACCTACCAAGGCACATTGCACATGGTTTGATTTGTTTTTTTTTTTATTTCTTGACGATGAAGAATAATTCACTGCCAAAAAACCTGCATACATATTTTTACCACCCCACCATCACTTATTCTCATGAAAAAATTTGTACCTAACCTAAATAAAGTATTAAAAAACCAACCACCCACCGCCAAACCAACCAATTTCAGTCTTACCTTAAAATCCAAAAATTGAACTCAAGTTGTGAATTAACTAAGCCGATTTACATGTAATATAAGCATCCCCCATCCTATTTACGTGCGCTCTTGAGATCGTTTAATAATTTACTCAGAAAAAAAATTAAAAATAATTTTTATTAGGGGTGCATTAAATGCCCATTACCCCTCCTTGTGCACGCCCTTGCCTATAGTTCGTTTCCATTTACCATATCCAGCAAACACCCACCACCAAACCAAACAATTTCAGTAGTAAACATTTATTTTTGCTGCAAATATTATACCTACCTCTCACATACCACTATTTCTTACTAAAGAGAAAATCCCTACCGTTGATGTTTTTTTTTTTTTTATTTGAACTTTTCCCTATTACACAAAAACATCAACACAATTCGTCGCCGGTGAAAACAAAACTCACTTCTCGCTCCCACCTACCAAGGCACATTTACTGCACATGGCTTGAATCGTTTTTTTTTTTTTTTCGATGAAGATTTTTTACTACCCACCACTTAGTTTTCACCAAAAATGTTGCCTAAAAATAAAAAAAGAAAAAACAAAAATACTACCCTACCTAAAAAAAAAAAAACAACTCTTTTTTGAGCCGATTCCAGGAATCAGCCCACCAAAAATATGGAATTTGACGATTTATCGTCAAATCCACATGCCACAAAAGGCAATTTTCCATGGCAAAACAACTCCTCCTTATAAATAATTGAGCTTGAAGTAAATGTGAGTTGAAAATCTATAAAGCAGAATTTTTCAAGGAAAATACCTACATGCTTGATTTTAGAAAATTTCCATACGATTTTTTTTGTGGTAAGTTTTTAATTTGTTTATTATTCGGTATTTAACAAAAATTTTCTTTTCTGCTGTATCCTATAGCATACCAGATAAGTGAAATTTGTATTATATCTATTTTTTAAAAGAGTTTTTTTGTTTGTTTGTGAGTTTAGTGCATATATTCAGCACTACTGACAACCAAAAAAAGTTACTCTTTTATATAATAGTATAGATACCTTTCCCTATCGAATGCTCATTCAGTGTGGGCAACAAAAAGTCTAGCCTTAGCTGCTTTGGTATATCTTTGTATCGCTGTAGTGATGAACTCTTCCAAAGTAGGGACATCATGTCAACAGATCTTAATTGCTATTTCCACTGCGAAAGCACTGCACAGCTGCTTCTATCTCTTGGAACTGGCGACGCACGTCGGCGGCGGCGTCGTCAGTTGGTTTATTCAGCAAAATCGAATTTTGATGCCAATTAGAATAGGGAAATAAGTTTCCCTTTTTGAAAGTGGTGAAATGACAGGCAACAGTGATGGTAATCGTATATTTTTGTAGATGAAGAGGATATCTACATCAAAAAACGTTGGTGATGATGATGAGTCCAAAGATTTGTGGTATGCCTGCCTGTGTTTTTTTTTTTTGATTTATGAAAACAAATCTATAAAGCCAATTTCAAAAACAGTTGAAGGGAACGTAGGTAGATAAAAGAAGGTGCCTACCTAATATATATTTGGGAGTTTCCGTTATAAAATTAATTTTCTACTTGGTCTATAGGACAAGTATTGGTTTCGTATAAACAAAAATTCTAAGGTTGTAATCAATATTGATATCACTACGAGTACGATGATGAAGAAGTCAGAAAAAGCGGGTTTTGCTATTCCATCCAGGGTTGCGACTTTGCTGCAATTGCAGTAGATCTACTGCATTTTTTTCACGTCCCTTACTTTGACGGACACTTTTTAGCGGAATCAAAAAATGTTGATATCTGAATTGTAGCTAATTAAATGCTAATTTGTTACGCAAACCAAAAATTTGTAGCTCACCGAATTTCCTAGTTATTAAAGTTTCCGCTAAAATAAGTTTGAAGTTAGCGGACGGAATTTTAAATAATGATTGACTCCCGAAATTGTAGCTTTTTAAATGCTCTAGAGTCGCGAAAACCTCGATTTTGTAGCTCAAATCGTTTATAAAATATTCAAGTTTCCGCTAAAATAAGCCTAAAGTTAGCGGACCAAAGTACGAAAATAATGCTTCTGTTGGTGATTTTCAAAAAAAAAAAAAATGTGCCAGGAATTGTAGATTTTTAAATGGTAATTTGTTGCGCTAGAAATAATTTTGTAGCTTTCACGGATCATTTTTCATTTCAATTTTAAGTTTGAAAAAATCATTTTTGGTCACCTGAAAAACTTTTTTTTAACTTAAAATTGAAATAAAAAATTATCCGTGAAAACTACAAAATTAATTCTTGCGCAACAAATTAGCATTTAAAAAGCTACAATTTCTGGCAAAAAGAAAAAGTTGAAAATTCCACTTTTTTACCAACTTCCGGTTTATTTAAACGGACCGGAATTGCACTTTCTTAACTTTTAATTGGAATACAAAATGAACCGAAAAAGCTATCAAATTAATTTTTGCGCAACAAATTAGCATTTAAAAAGCTACAATTTTTGACACCAATAGAATCATTATTTTCGTAATTTCTTAACTTCAAACTTATTTTAGCAGAAATTTGAATGTTTAATAAACTATTTGAGCTACAAAATCAACTGAAGAGCATTTAAAAAGCTACAATTTTAGGTGTCAATCATTACTTAAAATACACATTATTTTAGATTCCGTCCCCTAGCTTCAAACTTATTTTAGCGAGCTACAAATTTTTGGTTTGTACAACAAATTAGGATTTAATTATCTACAATTTCAGATATTAACATTTTTTGATTTCGCCAAAAAGAATCCGCCAAAGTAATGGACGTATTTTTTTCTCAAAATAAATCTACTGCCTTTAAATCAAATCTACTGCATTTTTGGTTTTACAAAAAAATGTCCTTAAACAAATAATCCACAAATAATTTTTCAATTTTATCATTGATTGCAATCATTCTAATTCTTCAGGAAATACTTACATCCCACTTAACGTATTAATATCTACGGCTTTCAACTACATATATTGGCTCTGTTTTGATGAATATTGAAAGCTGACGGAAATCTTGTTTGTGTTAGATTGCATTTTTTTTTTTCAAATGTTGCAAATTGTGATAATATGGGCAAGTTTTTAATAAAATATGCACAAAAACTTTAAAATTCTTATTAAGTAAATGCAATTGTACTTTATATGCATTTCTTAAGTAGTGATGCACATTGTTGGTAAAGGCCAAAGTCAATGAAGTTTAGTAGCGACAGGGAATTTAAAACTAAAAAATAGTTAAATACCTAATTAATACGACACCCTTTCTTTTTGTTTGATATAACTTATAGATAAATTAAAACAAATAAAGAGATGGAAGAAAACTTTTAATTTGTTTTTTATAACTCGCCCGAAGATGGAGACACACTCCGAAACGCGACGCAGAAACATCTAAATTTATTTATTTATTTAATATAAAATATAAAAGTTGTGATAATAATTTGATTAAACATATTAAAATAAAAACAAATTAAAAGTTTTCATCCATCTCTTTATTTGTTTTAATTTATCAATTAAACCAACACAAACTGGAGAAATAAAAGCACGTAAAATGTATATAACTTATAGCCTTATATTTAACAATAGATACGTATTTTTAACAACACTTTTTATTTTTGATGAAAAATATGTTAATTATTTTTTTTAATTACCTGTAATATTTTTTTAAAATTTTAATCTTCCATGTTTAAAAAAAATAATAATAATTATAATAAAAAAATTTACTGCAAAAAAGTTCAATCTACTATATTTTTTGTGTGAATCTACTGCTGAAACTTTGCCGAAAAGTGTCAACCCTGATTCCGTCCGTCAGTCTGCTAGAGCCTTAACTACTAGACCGATTTGTTTCAAATTTGGTACAGAGCATTTTTATGAAAAAAAAAAAACGATTCTTTAATCAACCCATTTAAAACAAAAAGCTTCCATTTAAAAATTTCGATTTTTTTTTCAGAATTTTCCAAAAATGGCTCTACGAACCTTATCAGGGTTTTTTGGAAACTTTTTTGTTAAGTTGTATAAAATATCCAAAACATACCAACATGCCATAATAGCTTTTAATGGTATTTAGTCCACAAAAGTCAGGATGATACGCCAAGTTTTGGTTAACGCTATGAAGCAAGCCCCCTCCGAAACAAAATCCAAACTACGGGCCTGCTATGACAATCAAGGGCGGATCCAGACTTTGAGTCAGGGGGGGGTCACACTTCAAAATACAATCGCACTAAAAAATTAATAATTCACCTACCGCCTTTTGCAATTGATGAACACAGCTACATGTTTTTTATGGACTTAGAGTGAAAAATGAATTTTCGTATGTAACTATACTCTCAGGCAGACCTGTGTAATTTAAGCTTAAGTACAATTACAAGTAAAATTACCTTGTATTTTAAAATTTTAAGTACAATTCCATAGTAATTTTACTTAAAATTTCCAAGTACCAGTACCGGTACTTGTGCTTGTAATTATAATTCCACAAAAGAATTGAAAATTTTGTACTCATTATTACTTTAGTACTTAAAATTGTTGTACTTATATACTCTTCAAATACTTTTAATTCCTTTTTAATTCCTTAATAAATTGTAATTCCTTTTTTTTTGGCACATGTCAAAAAAGTGGGAAGTAAATCCTGTATAATAGTGTGGAAACAAAATATGAAATTTCATCCCACACGACTTGACAGCCCATCTCACACAATTTGACATGTGTTAATACGTGAAAATTTTTAAGAATGGTTCTATCTGTAATATACAATGTATTTGAAGTCGATATCTCTATACGTTCTCGAGATATCGTGAACGAAAAAAAACTTCCGAACGTACGTACACAGACAACTCTCTAAAAACAATGTAATCCGACTCCAGAGACCTTGAAACGTCGAGAAATGTCAAAATTTTCAATTTCACAAATCGGATTACAATAACTTCCAATGGGAAGTTAATAAAAGCAATGTACAGCAGCAGATCTAGATGTGTGTAGTGTTTTTGATATGGCCCAGGGGAGGGTCAAGTTCTTGGTATGTTATATTTGCATGCAAAGTCTCTTTTTCTATGAATGTAATCAGTACTAATAAGCGAATGGATATGGCCCAGGGGGGGGGGTCATGACCCCCACGCCCCCCTCCCCCCTGGATCCGCCCTTGATGACAATAGAGCTTTAAAGTTTTTTTCTCTAGGTTACCTACATACATTACTTTTGAGTTTTTCCCCTATAGCTTTTTAATATTTTTTACAATTTAGTAATTCTGAGTATGTAGTTAAAAAATTCTTAAAATATTTTTTTTAAAGAAAAACAGAAAGTCGAAACAGAATGAATTTTTTGTACCTAAATTTTTGACTTTTTTTTACATTTTTTCCATCAATATGGCATTATATTGCATTATTGAAAAATTAACATAGATACTTTAATAAGAGCAAGTTCGTGCGATCCATTAGTAGTGCAGATATTTTTTTTTTGCTATGTAAAAAAAAAAAACATTTTGATGAAGATAAGTTTCACGTCTTCTGAAAAGTATTTCAAGCCATGAAGCATGATACAAACAAAAAATGAATTTCCAAAGGAGTGAGATTATGTTGTTTATTCCTTTATAGAAGAAAAAAATATAAAACATTGCCATTAATCAAATTTAAGCTCTGAAAACCTACAAGTAATTTGAAAATAAATTCCCATTCCTTTTGACAGTGACTTCTTATCTTTTAAGTAAAAAAAATACTGTCGGTGTAGGTTTACCTCTTATATCGATTGACAGGTAAAGTAAAATCAAATCACATGGGTTTGCAAACCTCCATGATTAAATATTGTTTTTAAGGTTCTTACCTTGAGTATTAACGACTTAAAGAAAAGAAGAAAAACAAAAATTTGGCGTTTCGTCCGGCCGGCGCGGCGATGGCGATCTGCCTTGGACTCTTCAGTTGGCTAGTGGCTAGTGAGGAATGAGGGCCTTGTCAATACGTAATTTTTGTTAAGTAGGTAGACCCCGGTTACCAGTTTTATCAACCGATATTTTTATTTCATTTAAAGAAATGGGGTTTACAATCTTACCATTCTTTTTAGACTTAAGGTAAATAACCAGATATTTTTTTATATTACAGTAAAACCTGCTTAAGAGAAACTGTAAAATGTCACAGTCTTACTTTCACTTAAGCGGGTTTTTCACTTAAAAAAAACCCCGCTTAAGTGAAAAAAACTTCACTTAAGCGGATCTAAAAATTCCATTAAAATGCTAGAAACAATTGTATTTATCTTTTATTTAACTTTAAATTATGAAAATGTAAGTGTCTTTTTAATAAATGTTAAAATACGTATCTCTCGAGCCATTTGAAATGTTGTTTTGGATTTTTGTTTGAGAGAAAAAAAAAATTGTTTATGAAATGTAAATGTTAACGTTTGGGAAATAATCATAAATTCAAATGTTATTTTCGTGGTAAAAATGGTGAAGGTGAAAAATAAAGAAAAAACGGAAACATTCAGAAAATTTTTCGTTCTGTTGATTGAATTTTTTTTCACTTAACGAGAGTTTTTTTCCAATGAAAAATATAAAATTGAACTGAAAATATGTTTAAGGTATCTGGGTTTTTCATTAAAGCGAGTTTCGCTTAAGCGAATTGTTTTAAAAGTAGTAATTGGTCGAAAAATACTCGGGGATGAAAAAAGTGTTTCAGATAAGCGGGTTTTTCTCTTAAACGGGTCTTATACAAGGCCTTTGTTATATTCACTTAGAAGAAGTGTATAAGGAGGGATTAAATGGTAGAAATCTGATTCCAGCCCAAGGCTAACCCTAACCTAAAAGAAAATTGTTTTGATCAAAGACGCACACTCAGAAAGAGCAAGCAGGGAGAATAATGGTAGGAATCTGATTCAAGCGTTCAGACCAGGGCTAATCCAAGGAAAATCTACTCGAGAAATTTCAATGCCAAGTTCGAAAAGGTCCACTCTATATAGTACATGAATGATGAATGTACCAAAGAGAGACCTAACTACCTGAACAGAATGGAGACGGAACCGGAGTCGGAGCTGGACTAGCTGTCAAAATATTTAATACTTACACACAAATTTAATGTTGCGAACATAAAGGAACGTAGACGCATACGGAGCTACAACCGCAGACGGAAGAGTTCACCAACTTTTAACTTTTCACGTATACGGCACTTTTGACGTTTCAAATTATATGAAGAAAAAAAAACAACTTTCTGGGTCGGAAAAAAATATTGTGTTTATTTGTTTCGCGAAAAAAATTATTATTTATTAAAAGGAAAAGTATTGGAAACAAAAAATGTAAATTCTAAACTTGTACACAAGAATATTGTTTTGTTTTTCTTCAAAATACTTTCAAAGCTCTACAGCTGCATTGTGGACACGTAAAAAAAAAACAAAACAACGTACGACACTTTTTGATAATTCTTCCAGTTTCGTATACGGCTCCAGTTCCCTCATTCTATTCTGCTCAGGCAGTTACTTATACACTCTCCCAAAAATATCCTTGTGATAAGCGATATGTTTTTCATAGTGTCTAACTTAACCAGAAAACATTCACTACCAATATTTATTAATGGGCAATAAGGTTTGTCTATTTCAGTGAAGAACTTTTAGCTTGTGTTCTATATAATTTGAAAAAATAGCTTGTGAGTACGGCTTTTCACTGCATTCAACAAATATTAGAGTTTTATTATCGAATAATAAAAAAAGATAGCTAAAATTACTCTTGTTGGAAGGCCATAAACTGTTTGTTACGAACAATATTGTAAATAATGCCACGCAGATTTCTATATCACACAGACAAAAATTTAAAGTATAATGCGATTAAGTTTTAACATCGTCTTTCCGTATTGCGAGTTGGCGTAGTGTAGCGTAGTCGGCTGGTATGTGGAAGGTCTCAGGTTCAATCCTCAAAAAAATCAAGTAAGTAAAATATAAGTTTTTTTCAATTAAAATATAAAATTGTATACATTTCAGAATAAAAATAGGCAGCTTCAAAACCCCTATAATTGAAGAAAATAACAAAATGAAGGCAAGCACAAAAATTATGCTTGAATTGCAGGTTATTTTTTACAAACATTTTTCGTGCTTGGAGTTAAAAAATTTATTTTTTGGGAAGAAAATAAATATTGTTTGTAGCAAGCACTTTTTAGTTGCAGTTTGAACGTTTTCTTTTCACAGGAAAGATTATTAAAATATTGGTCACAAACAACTTATCGCTTGGTGCATTTTATCGCTTGCGGTAAACAGTTCTTTCCTTGTGGAATAGAATTTTAAATTAAACTAAAATTATGGAGTCTCAAATTTTAGAACAATGAACAATGATATAGTAAAAAAATTTATTGAACTAGTGAACTAAATGAATTAGAAGAACGAACTAGTTCAGTAAAAAAATATGAAAAAAGCGCACTAAATATTTAAGTGATTAATGAAAGATTAGGCTCTTATTTTGTTCATTCTATTTTTTTTTATTTTCATTCTATTTTGTCATAGCTTCTATTGCTTAATCTAAAACTAACTTGCTTAACCAAAAGTGCTGAGCAAGGTAACGTGTGGAGGAAATTATGTATAGTCTGGTGGGAAAATGTATTATATGGAAGTAGGTGTTGGGTTACGGATGGGTTGATGGTTTTATTAATTAATGAATTTTAGTTAAGTGAACTGTTGTTATTGGTAACTTATACACTGTACAGCTAGGCTCTCCTAAAATTCTTTTCATTAGCTCTCTTCGAAACGGAACATTTTATTTAAAAAAAATCTTATTTAGAGTTTGCATTTTTTTCATTCAAAACATCAAAAAAAACGTAGTTGGTGCATAAAATAAACTTCTTCTGTCGTAACGGGATAGTGCCAACTTGATTATGGTTTTCAATAATATTTAATTTAATGATCGAAATCGAATATTTTAAATAAAATATTATTATGCATTTGAATCTGACTTAATCCCTTTAGAGTTAGTTGGCATTTATAGCAGTTTATTATTGCATGCTCTATATAGACCGGACATCCTGTTCAAAGTTTTTCCCTCTTCTATTTCAGAATTCAAAAATAGTCAACTGCATGACATTTAATTATAATTCATTTCACTGAATCAAATATACATATTTAATTAAAACAGGAGGAAACAGATTTTAAAACATAATTACATTTAAAGCCACCTACTTTTCAAAACTCAGACTCGGTTGATTGTGTGTACATTAAGTAGGACATTGCAAAATAATACTCACATGCAACAGTCGTTCCATTGAATTTATTCTGTTATAACTAGGATAATAGTAGGGCAAATTGGTTTCACTGTAAATGTCAACAATTATTATTAAATGGTGTTATAAGGGCATTTTTGGTCACTTTTTCAATCAGTAAACAATAATTCTATTTCATCTTCTTATAGTTTCCAAGTTTCGATGCAGCAAGAAATGGATCTCAAAAACTATGAGTTATTTGGGCATCTTTTTTTTTTGTGTATTTGTCTTAAAATTAATAAAAGCATTGAATTTTTAAAACAAATCAAAGTGCCCAATAACGTAAAATTTTATTTAAAAGAATAGTTTTTATAAAAAACGGTAGTTTTTTCACAATTTTGTGTTTGGAAATGAATTTTTCGAAGACTATCACTTGAAGAAATTTTATTTAGAAAGAAAATTGGAGCATGGATTCCTGGTTTTAAAAAAAGGTATGATTTTATTCTAAAAATTGTTGTTGGATTTTTATAAGTCGTTTTCTATTTCAAGTCAATTTTTTGAAAACTTGCCTCTACCATTCGAAAGGGGGGATATAGACAACAAAAGCGAATTCGCTCTACCCGCAATTTTTAAATTAACCTCATTTTGAAGTTTATCATTTGTCAGAACTATACTTAGAAAATATTCTTTGACTATGGCAAATATTCTTATGAAAAATCATAAATTGAGACAATTTTCTCTTGCTTTACCTACTTCACTCAAAATAAAAAAAATACTACACATCATAAAATGTTCAAATTCTAAGGACCCAATAGAGAAACTCCATTGAAGACACCATTCAATGCAAATATCTTCATATCCTGCAAGCAGATCCGGATACACAATAGAAACATGATTGGAATTGAATATTTTTGGTAAATCTACATTTTATAGTTATATCAAAATATGAAGATACACAAACTCCAATAAATATGATATGTATATATTTTTATAAATATGAATAAGAAACATTATTCTTTTATGAATTTGGTAACATCCTGTATACCTACACACGAGACGTGACGCATGCTGCAAGTGCAGTAGTTTACTATTTTTCAAAGGACATGTACAAATTTTTCATTTTTTTTATTCCTTTCTCCAAGGATACATTATATTGCATATTTCTTGGAAATTCAGCAACATTTCTTCTGCATAAATAGTGACGTTAACGTATACGTAAGTTAAGTGAAGTAAGCTATTCCGTGTTGAAAAGCTCATTGTCCTCATTATACTGCTTTAGCACTTTTTATAACGCATATGGTGCAATTTATTTTTTTTTCTATTTTTTTTTTCTATCTATTCAACATCCTTGTGGTTTCATTTCCTCGATTTTTATCAAGTTCGTTCTGGAACGAAAAAGGTTTTTCGAAAGTTTTATAAAAATACATAAAAGAATTTACTCCTAGCTATCACTAGGTACTAACTATTTTAATTAATGGAAACAATTGAATCTTTAGAAAATATTAATTTACTTATTAACATGGAGATAAATATTTTTATTCAAAATTAACTCACATGAATAGAGCCTTTTGAGCACTTGAAATAAATTGGACAACTGGATCGCACGAACTTGCTCTTGCGGTTTAAAAATACAATATTGTCTAAATATCGCAAATTTATCGTAATGCTTCCATGACGTTATGACAACATTTATACAGAAAAAATGTGCAACAACCCAAAAGTATTAAGACATTTCATAAAAAAAAATTAGATTTGCTTTATGATCGAGATGAATTAGACCAATCAGTTCAAACGAATGTACCCCTGTTGAACCCCCAACAAAAGGCAGTTTATGATATATTAATAAAGAATATTAATAATGGAAATGCTAGCCTATTTTTCCTGGATGCCCCCAGTGGAACTGGGAAGACATTCCTCATATCATTCATTAGGCGTTTTGCTTTTTTAGTTCAAAGTTTGTTCAGAGCAGAGTACTGAGCAGAGCCTAAGCGAGTGGAGTAAACTCTGTGCAGAGTGTGCTCAGAGTACCCCGATTTAATTATGAAACACACCTGCGCACTGAATTGACCTATCTGTCAAATCGCATGAAAACTGTATGAATATGGTTGCGCTCCGCTTTTTACTCCGTTTGCTCGGTTATTTAATTCTGAGCTCATGGAGCACGCTCCGAGCTAGCTCTTAACGAAAAACGAAACACAAATTCCGATCTCTGAGCACCCTGAATTGAAAAAGAAACAGTTTGATAGTTCGGGCGCAGCTCTGAACTAAAAAAGAAAAACACCTATTGTGGCCACTGTTCGTGCGAGATTAGAAATTGCGGTAGCAGTAGATTTTTCTGGAATAGCGGCAACATTATTAAAATTGCCATTAAACCTTCAAACTATTAGACACCCGACATGTAACATTGCGAAAAACTCCGCAATGGCGAAAGTTTTAAATCATCATATGGGACGAATGCACAGTGGCGCACAAACGCCAATTGGAAGCACTTGACACAATATTTAAAGATCTGCGCAATGATTTGTGACTATATCTTTTCAATTTTCATGTTCTCAAAAATATCTAACGAAAATATAATGAAAATAGCTGACCCTACAGACGTTGTCCTGTGTTAGCTACGAATTCGAACTGGAATAAATAATACAAACAAAAAAATGGATAGCTACTTTTAGAGGATCTACCATCAGGTGAAAAAGAAAATACCGAAATGTTATGACCCTTAAAAAATATAGCGAAACGTGTTACACACTGATAAATTTGTATGTTTCCATTTTTTTTGGGATCTTGTAACCTATTACATGTGGATATAAGAAGAGAGAGAGGTGAAAAAATCCTCTTTATTAATCTTTGCCTCTTTTTAGTTCCTATGTACATATATTAAAATAAATAATACAAAATAAGCATTAATGGGGTCACTGTGGCGTATACGTACTTTTTTATCAGCATATATTAGTTAGACTTAAAAATCTGTAAATCACAGCTTTACAGTTCATTTTATATAATTGGATATAATTTTAATAAAAAAACCCCTTAAGCCAAAATAAGGCTTTATGTGAGTTAAGATGAGCTTGTTGTTAAAAAAAATTGAAATTGATTGCAAATTTAATCCCAGTAAAATATTAATTTCTTCGGCACATAAATTGTTTTGTTTCTTAGTACCACAAATACCTATATGAAGAACTACCCAAAATTATACATCAATAGAAACAAATAACTTATACTTTAAAAAAAAAAAAATTAAATTATAAATGTTCCTTCATATAAAAATCGGATGATGTTTAGCTTAACTATGAACGTATAAACAAAATCCCATATTCAAAAAGTATGGTTTTTACGATTTACCGGATTTTCCGGGCAAATTTTCCAACTTTAAGCTTCATATAGTGTGTTAATCTAATTCAATACAAATCTAACAAAAAAATCCCCAACCAAATCGGATAATGTTTAGCCGAGTTATGGGCGTACGAACACAAAAAGGGATTCATTTTTATTTGTATATATAGAAGATAATGCCATTATAGTCAGATAGCGAAGACCAAAACGTCTTTTTTCTATATTTCTTAGCCGATATCAAGTTTTGACAGTAGTTACAGTACTTGCACACAGAAGTTTATGTAGCAGAAATTTGCAAGTTATCCAAAGGAGGGGAAATTATTTGCTCTCTCATTGTGCTCTCTCGTGGCAACGATTTTGAGTTAACAAACAGGAATTTGTAACAATTTGTGAAAATTTGTGCAAATTTAACAAACACAGCTACTTTGGAGGCGCAATGATTTTACTGTCAGTCATTCGAGCTGCAAATGAAATAAACGCTTGGCTCAAATCATTAAATCTGTGGCGCTATGTGAAGCAATTTCAGCTGGCAGCAAACATGAGAGTTGCATTTCTGAACGATTCATCTGCTCAAGATTCCCAAATAATTGCTGACTAGCGATAATGGCGTGTTCCTGTCGATAAATCGAATTTTTGCAATTTTGTCTCATCGAAAGACGAGCTCATCAACAATAAGTATTTCCAAACATCATTGCTAACCACAAAAATCAATTTCCGATTCGTCTGGCACCATGACGATTAACAAATCACAAAAGGCCAATTCTTAAGAGGAAATGATCCAAAACCTCCAAGAGTCATAGAAAAGTGCTGCTCATATTAGCCGTTGGGATTTGGCAGTAAACTGTAGGTCCCCTTCATTCCTGCAGACACGTTCACAGGAATGGTTTAGAGTCAATAGGTCCTGGTTCTTCATGAGCCGTTGTGCCACCAAATGTATTTATTTATTTTTTTGAAAAAGGTGTCACTATACATTCATTGACTGTTAGGCGGTACGAATTTCTCTGGGTCAGCTAGTTAAAAATATAAAGAGAATATTAAAAATAGTTTTTTATTGAAATGACTTAATTTATAGGCGATCAGTTAAACATTCAGCTAGCCATATTTGAGAAATAAATCATACAATTGTATTTATTTTTATTTACTTAACTGTATTTTCATCGCAAACCTTTTTACTAAATATTTTTTAACTAATTCCACTTCCCTCAGTATAAAAACCTTGTAACCACTACAACATTGCATTTATATTAATTTTAATTTCATGTTTAACTTTTTTTTTATTTTTAACAAACTCCTTCATTGCAGATTATCTTGTTTCCTCGTTGATGCCAACATTTATGGTTAACATGCAAAAAAGGATTGTGTATTCCTCTTTTTTTTTTGTTCGTGTTTGTTTTGTGTTTTCTTATATTTACAATACACAAAATCCTTTTAGTAAAGAAGCCGATGGTAGCCGCTCAGTGAGTTAATTCATCGGTTTTTTTTTTTTAACCACAGGGTTAGCAACAACAGGACATAAAAAAACAACTTCCAATAAAACTACGGACGGAAAAACTTTTGTGGATAATCAACCGAACATGCCAATGCAGTACTCCCTCTCTCGTAACGTATATCTAGGTACTCTGTCCGTAGTCAGACTTTTTGCCCACTGCCACTAAAAAGGGATAATACACTGAGAATACTTTCAACTGAACACTTATCCTTCGTTAAGCCACGGGATGCCCATGTCATCCTCATCCGGAGTGTTGTTGGAAAAGTTTTTGGCAATTCATGGGTTTAAATTTGGAACCTAACTGACAATGGACGGTGAGTTTTCTGGGATAAACTTGCACTGAGAAGTCACTAGGGAAAAAAAAAACACACACACACACACAAAATGAGTAACATAACGTAGTGGAATAAGCCGAGCTGTGTTGTGTAGCGGCAAGTAAGCTGCATTGTGAATGACATACTTCTGGCTGTGTATAGATATTTTAAATTGGCATAGTTAGCTACAATATGCTGCTGCGAACTGCTGATACAAGTCATACATGAAAATTAACTTCATATTGAATGCACTTAAAAATATATCTGCATTTGCAAGGGTTTCATGAATAAATATCATTTTTGAACTCGAATAAGATTTGCTATTATACTAGAGAAAAATTCTTAGGAAAAATAAGGAAATGGAATTCTAATTTTTATGAAATCCTATCATAGTTACATGGTAGGTATTTATGAATCTCTCCATTTTATAGGTAAGTTCTGATGCAGGTTCTAGGAGTTTAAAAGTTGGTAAAGTGGATATTGCCCGGCAAATGTATATTTGGGTCAGCATTTCGAAATATTAATATTTTGGATTCCGACACTCTGCGTAGGTACCAAAAAAAATATATTTAGTGTAAGTATATAATTGAATGACTTGAAAACCTGTTTTAACAGGCGCAATTTTATGAAAAATGCTAAAAAAATAATAATACCTGTTATCCCGATTTAAACACTGAAAATTTCATCAAACTGACATGTAAAAAAGATATAAAAAACAAAATTGCTCTAAAATTGTAAACATACAGACCTAATATCAATAAAAAGGGTTTTCACATTAAGGCTTAACTATATTCAACTTACTTTTGCACAAAAGTAAAACAAAAAAAAAGCCTTTGTCTTTTTTCAACGCATCATACGCAATACCTACTATCTCCCTTCTCCATTTTTACAAAAATAAAATTTAAAACACTGTTAAAACTTATAGGTAACTATAATCAACTACAATCAAGACCTTTTTCAAAAAAGTGAAGTACAAAAATATGCTTTGAAGATGACTATGTGGAAAAATATTATGTTTGGTCTGTGAAATGAAACAAATCTGTAATAACATTTCGAACACAATTTTAGTGCGCTTTTTCGCTTGTTTTGAATGTTGTTAGACTTACTCCGTGTGATTTTCTTATTTCTATTTATTTTATCTCACTATCACCTCATTGTGAGAAAGATAGACAAGTAAAATTTGTTTCGCAATGCAAAATTGGGTTAGAGTATAGGTAAAGGTAAAGAACCTGTAGTAGCCGTGGCGTGATGGTTAGTGCGATGGACTGTCATGCCGGAGGTCTAAGGTTCGATCCCCAGCCTCGCCACCTATTTATTTAAAAGAAAAAACGGCTACTGCCTCTTGCGAGGAATTGACAAATCCTCCAAGAGTATCTCCTGTCACAGAAAAGTGCCGCTCGTTAGCCGTTCGGATTCTGCAATAAACTGTAGGTCCCCTCCATTCCTGCAGACACGCACACAGGAATGGTTGAGAGTTGTAAGTCACTAGGCCCTAGTTCTTCATGAGCTGTTGTGTCATCAAATTTATTTATTTATAAAGAACCTGTTGTATTTATTTTATTATTAAAAACACATACCTGCCACTAAGCACACATCTTTCTCGCTTTTAAAAACTCAGTTTATAAAAAAATGAAACAAACTAATTTATTTTTTTTTCTTCTATATAGAACCTTAAAAAATAGTTGGCAACCAATCAATTTAGTAATACTTTTTACATTTACAATTAAAATTATAACAAAAGTTTCCACCTCTCCTTTATCTGAGAAATCGAATTAAAATGGAAAAAAAAATATATTAAAAAATTTTCAGAAATTGCTCCTTATAAGCCACAATTTATGGGACACCCTGTATAAATTTTGGACATTATTTAAATATCTACTATAATACCTACCACAGGTATGTACATATGTACAACATGTATATGTCGTAACAATGAAGAAGAGAATTAACAAAATTATTTTTGTTGTTGTTTTGGTGGACTGTATTGAATTAAATTCAAATGGAATATTTTTTTGCGACTTTTAGTCCAATGCGTTTCGCCCAGGCACGACAGTTGGGCGCATCAGTTAGATGCTTTCGTAACAATGTTAATATTATCAAGAAACACAAATGCATATTTGAATTTAATAAGGACAATCAACTCATATGATAGGAATAATAACAAAATTAAATTAAACAAATATAAAATTTATATACCTTTACCTTAGGTTATACCTGGAGAACCAATCGCATCACTTATTCATACAATCATCGTTAGCATTTAAAAAAAAATTATATCAAACATTCTACGAAACACGATCCATCAATAATTGATTTACATAAATCCTGAATTGGCATCTTGTCACACATTTGTCATCATCAGCGATTCATCGACTGATGTCGAGATAGAAATGTTTATTCGCTGCTCATATGGATATGGATACATTTAAACACAGTTGTTACCCAAGAGTGTGCCATCAGAAATTTGAATACGGTTGATATTATCCTTGTTTTACGTCCACACATTCCCCCTATATATCCCACCAATCACCTCTACAGAATGCAATGTTATTCAATTTGGATTATTTTAATGTTGGGTCCTTTGAATAAAATAAAACTGACGACATCGTCAAAAATGCAATAACTCAATTCAGCAAATAAATTGCCTGGAAATTGCCAAAAAAAGGATCAAATTTCAATCCCCAGCAAAAAAAAAATACAAAATAAAAAAAAAAAAAAAACAAATATAATATTTATATGATTTTTATTAATAACACGAAAAAAAAAACAAATATCCATGTATGCTTGTTTGTGTGTTTCTAAAAAACAGAGCTCGTGATTATGCGAGTTCATATGCATAAAGAATTGAGATTTATTTATGAAATATCCTTTCGTATAGTCCGATGATTTGAAAGTGAAAAAAATCAGTTTATCCGTCCTAACGCTAACGTCCCAGCAAGCCACCAATGCTACCCTCGCACAAACGTACCACCAGATTGACCCGCGGCGCGCGACGTCGACGCGACAATCCCTTTTCAAATGGAATAAATAATATCCTGTCCAAAAATCAATGAAAAGGATATATTGACGAAGGACTAAAAACCTGAACTATGTGACACTTTTTCTGTTGTTTTTATTATATTTTTTGTTTTTCAATTTCTAGAAATTTCGTGTCGTATTTTTCGGATAGAGACTCACACGTAATAAATAAAAAAAAATATAATAAATTTATTCAAACAATTGTATTTGCTGAAAAGGAAAAAAATGAAAAGGAAAAAAAATCATATGTTTCACGAAAATGGGATTTGTTAGAAAGTTTTATTACTTTTGTTGGTGTTTTTTTTTTTTTTTTTTTTTTTTCTTGTTGAATGTCTAAATATTTATTAGGGTTTTGAATTGCAGAAAAAGCTGTTGCCGAATTAACCGATAAGTGGATATTAAACAGTTGCCTTAAGCGCTAACACTTTAAGAAGAACAAATTGTTGGTAGGAAATAGAAAAATATTTTTGTACCCATAAGCTTTGATTATGTCAAATGCTAGTAAGCGAGAACGGTTAGCTAGTTGGTATAATAGTTAGAAAATTATGGATGATTGTTCACGCTATACAGTTCGATTCAAATGTCTTGGTGCTTGCTGTTTGAGTTTGCTTGGTGAGCACATTTAGCATTTGAAGGGTCCAGGGGAAAAACGGCACAAGTTCATTTCTTTTCAAAATTAAACTAATGATGGCATTTTGTAGCTTTTTATGCGTACTATATGATGTCCTAATAATTTTTTGAAAAAAAAAATTTCTACTAGAAAAACCGTTAAAAAGAAATGCTGTGCTGCAGAAGAACGACCCAAGTCCAAAATCTTGTATGGAAGAATGGCACATAGACTTCATTTCAATATTTTTCAAAAACAAGAATATACAAAAAACATATTTAATCATCTGGTTTTTAGTATTTGAGTAAAAATTAATAGGAGCATTGAATATTAGACACAATACTACCTAATTAGGTAAAATTTTGAAAAAAAAATAGTCTGAACAAAATTTTTGAATTTTTTTTCAAAAATTTTGAGTTTGAAAATCATTTTTTTTTTTTTTAAATTGTTCACTCAAATAATTTGAATTAAAAACAGAATACAAGAATGGATTTTTGGCTTTTGTAGGTGTTATCGTTGTTTTTCAATGATTTTTTTTTTTCTATTTTAAGTCGATTTTTTAGAAAATTGCCCCTCTCGCTTTATGTACGATTTTTTTCTTGTCTCGACTAAGCCTATACGCTCTGGGCTTTTGTTGCATTTTATGCAAAACATTTTTTAGTATAGTAATTTACCGCTGACATTGTACTGATTACAATGGAGAAATGGCACAAGTCACATACTATATTAACTAAAATAATTGTATTAAATGTAAATATTTATAAAATACAAATAGTATATTATGTTATAGGTCTGTATTACAGAACTACTTTTTTGAATTTTTCAGTCCAGGAATTGAACATTTAAGTTGGATTTTCACGCTAGAGATCTTGAGTTCGATTATCAGCATATGCCACCTAAAAACCTATAAATTTCGAGTACGTACATTGATATGGCATACGTTTACATATTTAACATACCAGCACCAGCGTCATAGTTCTTATTTAAAACTAATTCAAAAAACAAAAGAAAGTCAAATTTGTGAACAACAACAACAACTTAAAGGCGCTAACACCAATTGCTTACGAACTAATTTTTTGGGTATTTTTAATTCGATTTATTTTTGTTTTGGCTAGAGATATAGCTATTTCAAGGGGTGCCAAGCCCTATCATCAGTCTCCTTTTTAGTGGTGCTGAGCTTTATAATAACTTAATAGTCTGGTTTGGTATAAAGAACATAATGTTTAAAAAAATCTAAAGTACCTACTAAAATTATTAATTTTATATACTTATTATTTTTGTTTTGTTTAAAAAACAAAAGCTATTTTCAAAACTTATAAATGCAACATTTTTAGAACTGCTCAAAACCACAAGATTCCAAAATTATAACAAAATCCATAGACCCAATTCAATTGGCCATTCGGAAGAAATACGCGAATAAGTCAAAAAAAGGGAATTTTTCTCAAAAAAACATTAAATCCGTATTTCCGTAATGCGACAAAGAATCTGATACGCAGTTTTCTAACAACTATTTTGGTCATTACAAGTGGGAAGTTTAATCAAAATCGTTTAAACTGTTTTTGATAAAATTTGTAAAAAAAAAACCCGAAATATTTGTCCTAGATTTGTTAAATCAAAAAATTTCCTGTGACAAATCTGAAGCACATCGGTCTACCCGCTTAGAATCTCGCTCGAATTAGAGTGAATGCACCAGCCAACGGAAGGTATGGCGAAAACCAATTTTTTATGGAGAAGTTCGAAAAAAAAATCACTTTTCATTAGAACCCCAAAAGTTTTTCTTACACGAAACTAATACTTGCTTTCAAGAGCAAGTAAAAAGGAAATACACTAGACGCTCGATATAGTGAAGTACCTAATTAAAACCAGGCCTACTGTTCACTATACAGGGTGTCCCGAAACTCAACGTCAAGCGGGTACCGGGTGATAGGGCAGGTTGTGCCTGTTCTGCGATAAGTATAAAAATAATCCATCTCGCTTGGTTTGGTAATTATAGCAATATTAAGAAAAATATGGAAAATCGATACCCTAGCTCACGTTTTTAGATACAGTGGTCACAAATTTTTAATTTTTGCGGTGTTTTCTTTTTTTACGTAATCCTTATTAACCATGCTATTGATCTCAATCACAAATCCGAGAATTAATATTGTCAGTTTTGTTAGAAAAATAAAGTTTGACTGAGTCATTGTTCAAAAAAAATTTGTAAGTTAACTTTGACACTTCATATTTTTAAAAAAATGTACTACACTACCCTCGGCAAGTTATTTAAAAAAGTGTCCCGTTTCATTAAGATTTCAAAATGGTACAATACTTGCTACTTATTTATTCGTAAAAAATACACTTGTCAAAAAAATTAAGGGAACAAAAAAAAATCACTTTTTTTTAGTGTTTTTCGAAGAGCTGTATATCTGTGAAAAGTGGTCGTATTGAGAAAACAAAAAGCATTCTGAAGCTTAATTCTTTTTGTATTGAGAAATTTTTGCAAATGATTTTTTTTAAGGTACCGTTATTGCGCAATCATAAGAAGCAGCACGACCCAAAAATTTTAAATTTTTTTCTTTTTTTTGAACATTGTCATTTTCTTTGAAAATTTTTTTTTAACCAATTAAATGTTTTGTTTCAATAACTTGTTTATTCAGCTTTAAGGTCATCTTTTTTCGTCATTGTCCATTTTTTTTTTCAAAAGAATATCTGGCTTTGAATGAAAAAACAGACTTTTGACTTTGACTACCAATATTACCGCAAGGAATGAGGACACCGAACATTTATGGATAGTTTTAAAAACTGGAATTAATATTCTACAAGATTTTTTCAAAAGTTTATAACGATTATTTTGTTTGGCTCCTCATCGTTACATTCAGAAAAGGTCTAAAAAACGACTTTTTAAAGACTTTTTGTAAATCTTTTACTGATTTAAAAATATTGACTGTATGACTTAATTTGGTAAAACATTTTAAAGAACTATAGACCACTAATATTTCTGTATATCGAGATTTGTCACTATTTCGAGAGAGAAGCTATTTATGGTTTTTCGATACAAAATTAACATTTTGTCCGGTTTCAAGTTTAAACTAGGTCAAACATTCATAAAAACATTATAAAAATAGTGCAGCTGAAGAATTCTTGTTGAGTAATGAAAAAAAAAATGTAAATAAAAAAAAATCTCGATATAATGACTTTTTTATTCACTATTTAGAGAAGTGTGTATAAAATTTTGTGTTCACTATATTGGATAGTTCACTCTACCGAGATTCTGTATTTACAATACATATTCAAATTAGAATCATCTAATCTAAAAAGGTCACGAAAAATTAATAATAATTATTCAAATTGGAGCTCTTTCAGAAATAGAACCCCTTATGAAAACTAATGTCGCTGCCAGAAAAAAGAGACCATTTAACGTTGTGTAGGTACAGGGAAGATGTATATACGTAATATCTGTCTTGCCAAATCTGTCGCTAAAATTTATCTACAAAAATGCATCTACTAATAAAATAAATTTAGTATAACATTTTAATATTTTCCTTTGTTAATATTTTTTACTATGTTCAGATTTCTACCGTGCGAAGACGGGGTGGGTCAGCTCGTACATTATAAAGAAAACAAATAATGTACTCTCATTTACAAGAGTTACTTGATGCCTACGTGCCTTAATTATAATTATAACCTCTAAAAAAATAATATGGATATGTATATGTATAGTATATTGTCCTATAAACCATGCATTGCACATGGTAACACAAAATAAGATTCACTTATTTGAGTTTTAAATCTCAATTTCAAAAACTAACTAACTACTAAGCTAAATTTTCATAAAACTCTATCCAGCAGCATCAACAATAAAATAAGTAATTACCAGATATCTAACCTCACTTGCTCGCCCCATGAGACTTTCTCCCAAAAATATTACAGGTATTTTTAGATAAATTGTTTCATTAAGTAAAGTTATATCAAGTTTACCTTCGAAGAATGTTTAAACTTACAAAATGCACGACCACAAAATGCATAGGTAAACACGAACCAAGAATTCTATTTCTACGGTGACCTTCTAATTATGGACCAACGGCAACTTTCATATTTCCATGATGCAAAAGGTATATAAGGTACATATAATGTGAATGCTCTTATAACCGTTTCATAACGCAAGGATAACCACGCTTTATAACAATTTACAAATTACAAATAGTTGAAGCATAAAATATGCAGAATGGAATCCTTTCAAGATGATCAGTTTCGTATACATTTATATAAAGCTCCCTTGAGTAAGATACTAGGACAGCCCATTAGTCATTACTCGTTCACGTTATATGTACCATTGAATTCCAAACAAAAGGTTTGTGTCTCCTGGGTATTTCTACGTTCAAGATCTAACATTATTTAAACACACTGAACTGATGAGGCTGACACAACGGCGACGACAGACGATGGATATATTCCTAAACGGTTCAAGAGTCAATTCTCTATAATTCTAAAGGTGTATATCTCCAGGAAATGAGGTAGAAGAAAAAAAGATTTTTTTAAGCACTTTACATAAACTTAGAAGACACCTAAGTACTCTTGGTGTAGTAAGCATCAGTGCAAATTCTGTATCATTCAGGGGGAAACTCCAGACCAGACCATTTGCTGGGCGAATAAAATAACTGAAATGCTAACATAGAAGAGAGAGATCCATTCTCTCTGAAAATATCCCAAATACTGAAATTCGTCAGAGAAATTATAGGTTTGGTTGTGAGATCAGAGATATTGCCCTATGTAAGGTTAGAAACTGAGCCACTATAGTTGTGGAATAGGTTGATGTTAACCAAAGTAATACTGAACTTAATTATGCTCTTTACTACCAAAACTAAAATATCCCCCTACACTTTACCCCGACTCAACGATCGAACTCTTTACCCCGACTCAACGGCAAACTCTTTCTCTATTTTCTTGTGCGAAATATTTAGGCGTTGTTCTCGACCCTAAATTTAACTGGAAACTGAATATTGGAGAAATATTAAATAGAAAAACATTCGGTAAAAAGTGGGGATGATACTGTCGACGTACACCGCCGTGATACAACCAATCCTCGATTGTGTGGTGGCCCGCACTTAACAAAACAACATCGATAAACTTAAGAAGGTTCAAGGAACCGCTAGCGTTTGTACTACAGCGGCCTTGCAATTATGCCCGACGGATGCCTTATGCCGAAAACAGATGTGCAGCTTTTTCCAATGCAGCGAAAATTAATTTACACCAGGTTCTTATGAGAGCTGACATATTCCAGGCTCTGCATGCAGCCTTTGCTGCACGATATCTCTATTTCTAATTTCGCTGCATGGGAAAAAGCTGCACATCTGTTTTGGGCTTTAAGCGTTTTTCTGCACGTTTATCCACTTGATTTACATTTAAAATATTTAGTATCTTGCAGTCCGATAAGACTAAAAGAATCGAATAATATTATTGGTTTCCCAAGACATTTTATGTTTTCAACACTTACCGACTAGTGCACTTCTACCCTTTACGTCAGAGGGGATTTTAAAGTTGTTTTTCCATTCAGGTAGGATTGGAAGGACGACCAACGTAATAACGAGAGACTTCAACAAAAATATTTGCACTGATGGTTCAAAGATGGAGTGTGGTGTCGATTCAGGAATCTTTTCTGAATCTCTCTAGATCTTATCGACTTCCCAACTTTACTAGAGTAAACTTTACTAGGCAACTAGGGAAGTATATGCAAAATACTCAAGCAACAGCCTAATCAAAACAGTAATACTGCCATCCTAATAGACAGTCAGACAGCCGTTAAAGCAATTGTCTCTATTATCTTTGGTGTCGCAATGCCAGGATAAGCTTTCGAGCCTAAATCTTAACCCCATGGTCACTCTGATTTGTGTTCCAGGTCACTGTGATTTGAGGGAATTGAGCGGGCAGACGAACAGGGTGGGCAAGGATCATAAAGAGGAATATTTTCTCAATTTTTCTCACTGAATCAAATCTTATGTGGCACAGTCTAACCAACTGCTTCATATCTAGAGAGATTTGGTACACCTATATTAAAAATAGAACAACCGACTTAATATGCAGATCAAGGCGAGACATAGCCAGCTCCGTAGCAACTTTTTCCGGACACTGCCCGATCGGAGGACATGCGGCGAGACTGGGCAGGGCATTCCTCAGAATACTCATCACTGTCATCGCTGTGGGGACCAGTAGGAAAAGGAAACAGTAATTCATTTTATAAGCAGATGCCCATCTTTGGCTAAAACGAGATCAATGACCTCGAAAAACTTTCTGAACTGAAGATCAGAGACAGAGACCTGATCTGTTTTCCCAACCCAACAAAATGGGTCTAAAAGGCAAACTCGCTCGGTCACGTCTGTACCGTTGCCTTAGTTTTCTTAGTTATTCTCCTGTAACCCCGAGCAAGTAGCAATGGATTACTGAAGCCACAAATTGCCTTGCCGTGCATTTTTTCTGGCAAATCAATTTTAAAAATCGTTTTCATTACAGGTTACCCGAGTTATGGTATTAAAATGGTGCACTTTAGCGCTAATTGGGTCTGCGAACTATGTTTTTGCTCGGGACCACCATTTCCACCTACCTACCAATAGGTTTGGAGGAATAGCTCTACAAGATGCCAATCCCATCTTGTTCTATAGTTCTAGGTAGGGACACAATAGATATATAATAGGTTTGTTCTGCCGCGAGTTTCAAACAGTTTCAAACCGTCAGATTTAGCCATTTTTAGGCCGAAGTCGTTCCATAACCCCTAGTTTAGACAAGCGAGTAGAACTAGCAGGATTTTTATCGTAGTGTTAGTTGTGAAAAATGTATGTGTTACTAGTAGTTCATTGCGCATTCGATTAACTAGTATGATAATTATTTCAAAAAATTCAAATGGAAGATATTCGAAAAAAAAAAATTTAGAAATAGGTATTACATCAAAAATGAGAAGAAGTTCAAAATGCTGAAAAAAAAAAAATAAAAAAAATAAAAAGATGGATAAATCCTTTTAATTGTTTTTGTATTTCTACGACACGACAAATTCAAATCGTAAATCTGCAAAAAATATATTTCCAACGAAAAATGTTTCTTCGACTGAAACGGAAAACAAATACTGCACAAGTGTAAAAGGGAAAACAATATACAAACGTCAAATCACTAGCAGGCTAACTAGCAACCAACTCGTTGGCAAAAATATTATGCTATTAAAGCTACTAGTCGGCTCTCTCGTGTAACGATATACTAACACACATAAACGCTACTAGTTCTACTCGCCTGTCTAAACTGGGGGTTAGTTAAAAATTGTGCTGTTTCTTGCTAAAGAGAGCGCTCTCGAGAGAGTGAAAAAATTCCCCTCCCTACCAGATTTGGTCTTTTCTTCTGGCTATTTTGTATTAGTAGGCAAATGTCAAGTTGATTTATGTCAGGTGACAAAAAAAAAAAAAATGATTGTTGAATAAGGGTTGCCCAAGTGTTAATTTTATTTTTATTTTTATTTTTATTTTTATTTTGATACATGGGATAAATTCTTTATTATTTTGTTATTAATTATTGTAATAATTCTTGTACAATATATGTGTAACTTAGCAAAGCTATATCTGACGAAAAAAATGTAGAATTAACAATTGAGTAAGTACTTCTTATATATTCTAGTTTTTTTTTTTTTTTTTTGAAGAAAAACACACTTGGGCTTCGTGATTAAATGTACAACTAAATATCTTTTAGTTTTTATATTAATAAATTTGATTTAAGCAGTTACTTTTAGTTTTGTTAAAATTTATTTTCTTGGGTTGTGATTCTTCACAATGTTGATTAATTTTCATCGTTGATCTAAGGCAACTCTAGTCGAGTATATATTTTTAACGTTTCAAAAGTGGTAAGAGTTGGTGCAAATTAGTGCGCAAACCGTTCCCGACATTTTGACAGTTTTCTTTCTCTTTGAGAGCATTTCATCCCCACTTCTCAAAATTTGACATTTTTATCAGATTTAGTGCGAAAATGTCGGGAACAAACCTAATAATAGGTCGCATTGCTATAACTCCAAATTATATTCATTCATTTAAGCACTTCCCAGAGGAAACTCCTATATGGAAATTATTTTAACCATTTTCATTACTAACAAAACTTTCAGTTGAGGTGAAATTAATTTTCCATATTAAAGTGACATGACAACGGCTAGTAGTAGCAGTGGCGTGATGGTTAGTGCGATGGACTGTCATGCCGGAGGTCTAAGGTTCGATCCCTAGCCTCGCCACCTATTTATTTAAAAGAAAAAACGGCTACTGGCTCTTGCGAGGAATTGACAAATCCTCCAAGAGTATATCCTGTCACAGAAAAGTGCCGCTCGTTAGCCGTTCGGATTCGGCAATAAACTGTAGGTCCCCTCCATTCCTGCAGACACGCACACAGGAATGGTTGAGAGTTGTAAGTCACTAGGCCCTAGTTCTTCATGAGCTGTTGTGCCATCAAATTTATTTTTATTTATAGTTTCCAGCATGAAATTCACCAAAAAAGGTCCGAGTACTCACCACAATTATTGTGAAAAGAAATCATGAACCAGGTCAACTATAGCAATTTTATGCCTAATGCATATCAATATCATTAAGTTCGAAGAAAATCGTATAGGACGACTAAATTTTCAAAAAAAATCGCAATGGCAAAATTAAAACAAATAAAAACTGCTTTTTTGCTAAATTCACCTAAAATGTGGCATAGGGTTTAATCCTACGTCATGCACATTATATGTTTGCTTAAATATGATTGCATGTGGGACCAATGACGTGGGCTACTCTTATTAAGTACCTATATAGTTTGTTAAACTTATATATGTGCTTATTACATGCATTTCCTAGTTTTCCTGCGGGTGTCTTTTAGATTTCTAGGACATGACATTGCATCTTTACATCCTGAGCTTACATCTATACTATTTCATCATATGAAGACATCCCCACCGGATGTGGCGTACTGAAGAAGAGGAAATTGAATCTGAATTTCTACTAACCTATGTGGATGTGCAATGTTCATGTGCAGTGCATACTCAGGAATTTCGTTCCTTGTTTCGCCTGGACTTTACCCATATGGTCGAAGGGAATCAAGTTTTAAGCATAATTCTGTGAATTGAAGCGATGAAGTTTCTCATAAACGTTGGATAGGACATACACCCACCCGCAAACAAACAGACTTGCTTCCATACTAATGGATATAGCCATAAAGTATGAAGATTATGATCATTAGCATATTAACTAATTTGAAGTAATTTTGATAAGGAAATTCTCTCAAGAGCAAGGAAACCTGCCACAAGCCGGATTGCTCAATTTAGAGAGGACAACGATTCGGTGTCAGCTGCATGGAGTATCTATTTAGATGAAATAATGTTAATGCACTCCAGACTGAGGTATATTTTGGAGAAGATTTGTCTACCAAAACACGCTTTGTCTTAACATTATAGTTGGTCACTTCTATTGTCAGTTAAAATGTTGGCATTTTGCTATGTACTTCGAACAGCAGAGAAACCAAATTTGGGATAATTATTGCAATTATTACTTCCAGGATATGATGATAGATGTGCTTGTGTATGGTGTGATGGAGATGTGTGGTAATGAGTTAAGGAATATTAAGTCTCGAAAACATGTTTGTTGGGTTTCGTTTTAGTCAGATTCATTTAACTGATGATGATTTATTATTAATGAATGGATGTAATTTTTTTTTCGAACGGATTTTTTTTTTAATTTTTTTAATATATACTTATTAGTCCGGGCATGGACCGTAAGATAAAACATTGTATCGAGACATATACCACCGAAAATACCGCTGCTGATCGGAAAAGCATTCTAAAGTTGCTACGGTTAGGGCTAAATCAGGCTCGTAGCCAGACAGAGGCTTGATGAATGAATTTAATATAAGAAAATCCTTATTTGTCTTACCGCCATATTATTCACTCAATGCATCCAGATTTAAACTTAAATCCAGATTAATTTACATTGAATTTGTATGATTTACATCCAGATTTAAGTTTTAATCTGGATGTATTGAGTGAATAATATGGCCGTTAATAACATAAAATAAAATTCCGAAGATGTTTTCAGACATTTTTTTTAATCTGCATCGCAGTTTGTCAAGAACCTATTTAAAATTGAATTTCGTAAAAAACAAACAACACGTTATAATCCAGAATCGGTATCTACTATGTCCTTTTTTGTATATTTGAAAAAGATGCTCTGTAATTGTCCTAAAGTTTAAAGACTTAAATATTCACCATCAGATTAATAAATATATCCAAATTTAAATGACCTTGTTAAATAATTGATTCAGAATAGCTTTAAATGCTTTTTAGTCCACAAAAGTCAGGATGAAACGCCACGTTTTGGTTCCCTCCGAAAAAAAAATCTGGCTACGGGCCTGGGCTAAATCTACCTATCTCAATAAATGAGGTATCAAATTAAAGCTGAGACTATCCCCTTTGTGAAACCCAATGTAGGAAATAATTATGTTGGATGTTTGCACGAGTGCGAAAAATGTTGCTTTTTTTGTACCCTTTTATCTTATGTCGTTTTCGATTGGATTTTCAGAGTGTTTCACTCCTTTTTGATTCCAATGGAATATGAAAAACTCTCTTCCGTAATATGTGTATCTATGTAGAAGTAAAAAATAAAATGAACTCTTCAATAATTTCAATTTCAGAACATCCCAAGAAGAAGCATTTACTATTTTGACAATTAATCCAACACATACTTTTAAACGTATGCGTGTTTTCAGAGTGCACTCCGAGCACTCTTTAATGAAATCCGGAGTAAGAAAACACTCCTAAATCATCACTCCGAACAGCAAATGGAAGGTTTTTGGAGTGTTGGAAGTGTGGATGGAGTGAAAAAAGAGTGCTAGGAGTGACCAACGGAAAACGACATTAATAAAATAAAAGTGTTAAACATAAAACACCCCATTGCAAGCTGTTTGATGGTTTTAAATATACTATGTAGTCTTGCAATATATAGAAAATTATACGATTGGATCCAATGAAACTGCTCTTGCGGTTTTGCAATATATAGTATTGTAGCTTCATTTTAACGAAAAAAAAGTCAAAAAGTCAAAAGTACTAAAAAATTGATTTTTGAATATTTTTTTTTGTTTATAAAAAAAAATCTTCAAAATTTTTAAATGCAGTTTAATTTGAAATATTTAGAAGTAGTCGATTGCAAGACTTTTAAATAAACGATCGATTCAGTAACTGAACATTCAACAACAGCAAGATCAAAGACAATTTCTCCTAAAAAAAAAACGTTATTATTTATAATATGGAAAATATGTATTCAATGTGTTTTCTGAAAAAATATTGGTATCGGCTTGCTATTTATTTTCCATTCGTGCAATTAAAAAACGATAAGTTTTTATTTATTTATTTAAACTGGGATAGTTATCCTGAGTTTTATGTATTTATCCGTTCGTTTTGTGCAAGCCCTTAAAAAAAGAACGTTTTAATAATATTGTTTTATTGAGTTTTTCAGGTTTTTAATTTTTTTTTCCTTGTAGATATGCGGTTTAGGCAGAAAGGGGATGATGAATATGTAGACGATGTTCATATGTAGATACAAAAAATTATTTGTTTAAACATGTGGTATAAAAATTTTAAATTATTGCTGAAAACAAAAACATTTTCTTTAAAAGAAAAATTAAATTTATTGAAAAAAAAATGCAAAAAGAAAAGTTGAATTTCGAATGGATTTGAAAATGGAACAGTTGAAAAAAAAAATTATTGGAACCTTTAAGTCCGTCAAATTTAATCCAAAATTCATCTTCTCTTAATTTCAAGGTTCACACATTACTAAGGTACATAATCCAATCGTATCTTTATTTTTATTCTTGATTTAATGTATCCAGCTGTCGCCAAAAATGTATTTGATCTAAAATAAAAATATGGCTGCAAGAAAATAATAGACATAGCTAGCTACATACACACCAATTTTTAGTTAAATAGGTAACTAATCAACATATTCCTTGCATCTACATTTTAAAACATGCCTTTATGTAATGTTTGTATTTTTTTTTAAATTCCAATTTGTCTATTTCAATAATTAAAACTAGGTTTATCAATTGATGTAACATCTCCATTAAAAACTTAATCAATAAAAATATTGCTATGCCAAACATGTGTGGTAAAATAAACCATATACATTTGACTGCTGCAAAAAGATATTTTTTTTTGATAAAAAAAAAAAACATAAATCTATACACATAAACATAATGAACAGCGTTTTATATGCAATTGTACATTGTGCATGTTTTAAGTTGGAAAAAAAGACGTCGCTCCTTTTGTATATTTTAAAATATGAAACAGTGAGAAAGAGAAATAGAGAAATCTGTCAAATATTAATTTTATTAGTTGACACAAATTACACAGTTTTAATTATTTTTTGTGCCAATTTTAGTACTTCTAATTGGGCATTGTTATGCATTGTCAAATAATATCAAACAACCACAACACCATTATTAATGCAAATAGAATTATGTCCTTTACCGAGACAAAAAAAAAACACATATATTCGAATTGGTTTGCTAAACCAAACGGTTTGTTGATTATTTGTATGTACTCTCCTCTTAAAAAATTGTATAGTAGAAAAGGCATACTGCGTGGTGCGATGGTGGTTCATATTATTCAGGTCAACCGTCAGTGTGATCATAGTAAAAATGCAAACATTAATTAATTTTTATGAATTGTGCGAGACCACAGAATAACATGGTGGCCGTCCGTCGTCGTCGTTTGTATTATACGAGTTCTGCCACAGCCACTGATGACAAGCAGCCAACCAATGAATCGCCCAGGACATGGGCATGGGCGACCCACATCTATAGCTAGAACCTACCTAGAAGCCAACCTAAATAGGGAAAAGGAGAAAGTTTGGTTGTTTCCACCTCTTTCATTGATAACGATTAAAATGAACACGTAGTATCAGTTCAGTATGTGGAATGGGGTGATGACGATTCAAATCAGATTGCCATACTGAAACATTATTTGACCATATCCTGATCAAGTATCCTGGGTAAAACGGTAATAGTGACACACACAAGATAAAGTTCAACATTGGCTCAGGTCAGTAACAGGGGACATTTGTTTTTCAAAAAATGTGACGAAGAGTTCCGATACAAGTGCCAACGCATTGAAATGCAGCAGGCAATCGTCAATAACCAAATTCAATTTGAACAACAACTATTGAGGATAACATAAATGGCTGCTAAAATTATTGTAGTTAGGCAGCTGGTGACAGAATTATTTTTATATCAACTTTACTATTTCTGTTATTTATGCAATATGTACTAATCAATCACTTGACACGATAAAATAAATCCAAGAATGTGCATTAACATTAAAAAATCGAAAATTTGAGAGTTCTCATTTTTCATGGAATGCTCCTTTTCCAAATTTTAAACGAGTTAGCATCGTATTATCTTTTTAACATTTTAGTAAAGTCAAAACCACCAAATCTTTTTAGTATCATACTAAATCCAAGTGTCACTTTGGCAGCTACAATTGCAAAAATGGGTTGAACTGTCACTGTTTAAGACGCGTTCAGCTAGAAAAATAGGTTTAGTATGATACTAGTTAGAAAGTGTTTAAAACTAAGAATATTTTAGTAAAGAGTTTTAAAGTTAGAAAATTGTTAAGTAGTATCATGCTAATACCCTAACATCAGGCTGAAACATTAAAAACATTTAAAATTTTGTCCCAAAGAATTAAAGTATTTCTGTTAAAAAAAAAACTTATTTATTGAAATAAAAATAAAATGCACAACTATGGATGCCATGAACTTGCTCTTGTAGTAAAAGTTTTTACAAGTACCTACATATGATTAACAATTATAATTATACTCGTATATACAGGGTGTCCCGAAACTCAACGTAAAGCGGGTACCGGGTAATAAGGTAGGTTGTACCCGTTCTGGGAAAAGTAAGAACAAAAATCCAACTCGTTTGGTTAAAGTATAATAATAGCAATATTAAGAAAAATAATAAAAATCAATACCCTAGCTCACATTTTTAGATACAGTGGTCACAAATTTTCAAATTTTGCGGTGTTTTATTTTATGTCACGTAATTATTAATTACGAAATCATGAATCTTAGAATAAATGTTGTCAGTTTCATAAGAAAAATAAAGTCTAACTGAGTCATGGTTCAAGAAAATTTTTTAATCTAAATTTGACACTTCATATTTGTAAAAAAAAAATGTAGTACACCACCCACGGGATGTTATTGAAAAAAAATGGCCCATTTCATCAAGATTTCAAAATGGTACAACACTTGCTATTTATTCATTCGTAAAAAATATGATTGCTTTTTTATTTGCAAAAGGACCTCAGTTCACTTCACATCACTTTTACGTAAATAATGTTTTTGTGCAAATCCAAAATTCTTTTTGCTGAAAATTTTGATATGGAATATGATTTCAGCTTTTTAGAAGCTTTTGCAAAAATTTATTTTTCTGTTGTTCAGATTTTCAACTATTAAATTATTATGTACAATTTGCCATCAGCTCTTTAACTACATATGTATCTACTTTTAAGTTATGTTTCGGAATGGCTATGGGTAACGCATTTGAGCTGATGTGGTTGTAATATGGGAGAATGATTTTGGTCATCCATGCTGGAGCTGGTGCTGCCGAGAGTGATAGAGGGAATCAGAGAGAAATATTTACATATATGTATATATAGAGTATCCCTGCTGCAGAGGTTTTGTTAATTTAACAACTGCGTCATTCAATCAATAATTATGTCATTTCGCACTGCTTGTCAATAATTCTCGGCTTGGTCTATATTTATATTCGAAAATACATATAAATACGGGAATTTATATAGATATATGTACATTTTATGTTTTAAACTTTTTAACAATAAATTGTAGCTTTGTGTATTTATTCACATAAATGTACATACCAGCGGCGTGGCGCGGATGATTTTAAATGGTAAGTCGAAGAAAAATGATTCAACTGAAAACATAGTTAACTAATTTATTAATGTCTACCTTAAATTGCCTACATCGCTTTCCACGCCATGATATAAGTATTTACTTTACAAATTTTATATAGACAGGTTGTAAAAAGTTTAATTTTACAATAAAATAAAAAGGTAGGTACATGAACTGAATTTTTCAAAGAAAAACCTACATGACTTCCTCAGCAAACTTCACACAGTAGCAGCGCAGTGAGACACATACAAAAAAAAATGAAATGAGACGAAAAACAGTCTGTTATTTTTTGGAATTAAAATTAATTTTGCGAACAGAAACCTACCTCTACTCACAACACACAATATTTGTATGCGCCTACCTGCCCTGCTCAATAACTTCAAGATAAATACAAAATTCTCTCTTCTACAACTCCACATACCAATTACCAAACATAATAAACAAAAAGAATTTATAAAATTTCTCGCTGGATAGAACAAATTTGTTCTCTTTGCTCATTTATTCGCATAAAAAATTCTCTATACATAAGCCGCAGAAAACTGAGTTCTAATGGAAAGTCTAAATCGTTTTCGTCGCCTGTCTGCGTTTTGATAGCTAAATAAAATACCGATTTTGATAAATAAATAAAATACAGAAAATGACGAGCAAATAAGTGTTTTTATTTTGCGACCAATTTTGTCTTCATTAAAATTCCCACCGTCTTCTTCTGCTCACACTTGTTCTTTTTTTGCCTTTTGCTTTTTTGTAAATAAACACTCCCGAAAGTACTAAAAGTATTTTTTTTAACATTTTCGTTTTCCTTTTTTTCAAAATTTTTATTTTATTTCCCAAACTCACTGACAAACACGAAATTCTACGCTGTCGGTGTGAAGAACTCGCTGCATTGTGAATTGGAGAAAGATTTTATAACGAGAAATAGATGAAAGCGTTTCTTGTCAGGCTGACGTCTCGTTTTCTCGTCGCTTTGTGAAACAGCCTTGAATCTTCACAAAATATTAACTGAGAGCCCTGCCGAAAAAAGTTCTCCCCATTGCAATACAAATTAACCCATCCGCTTTTACTAAGTTTCTGTTTCTTTTTGTTTTGCAAATGAAACAAAATTGTGGTTACATAACATATATCGCTTTTTGCCTCCTTTTTCATGATGTAACTGCTATTCAATTGAGTGTCTGCATAACATCTCAGCCCATCAAATTCATCCCATACCCACGTTACCAGCCATCATGGACTATTGAGACTGACTGAATAGTAAGGCGCCAGTTGTAGCTATCATTGAAATTCATCATTAAAAATTTTAATGATTCATTTTTAGACGTTTAGGGTGCAAAATCTATGATTATTTTGATGTCAAAATAAAGCATATGACTAAATTAATATATCTATAAAATAAAATAAATTTGGTGACACAACGGCTCATGAAGAACCAGGGCCTAGTGACTTACAACTCTCAACCATTCCTATGTGCGTGTCTGCAGGAATGGAGGGGACCTACAGTTTATTGCCGAATCCGAACGGCTGGTGAGCAGCACTTTTCTTTGACAAGAGATACTCTTGGAGGATTTGTCACTTCTTCGCAAGAGGCAGTAGCCGGGAAAAAAACTTAAGGTGGAAGCGGCTGGTATTGAACCCAGACCTCTGGCATGACAGTCCATCGCACTAACCATTACGCCACGGGCTACTACAAATTAATATATCTGGCCAAAAAAAAAAAATCAAATTCGGCCCAACCTTTCTCATGAAATAACTTTTCTTATTTCAATGATCATTGATAAGGCAGTTCAATCATTGAAATAATGAAAGTCAAATTATGTGGAAGGTTGGACCCAAGCGAATTTTTTTTTTCGCAATAAATATTAATTGAGTCGTCAGATTTAGTGCCCTAAATCTTAAATTAAAAATTTTCAATGATGATGTTTAATGATAGCTATAACTGACCCCTAACGAAGATCTTACAAATTCCATAACACGATAAACAAAACTATAAACGATAAACTGATCTACTCATCTTTACCCACATTTACAATTGCCGACACTTCTTATACTAAACCACTCACATACTATTGCTGGAACTATTGGTTCTTGTACATAATAACCGTGTACAGTAAAAACAAACCAAATTGGCCAATCTATGTTTTCAAAATAATTAAAATAAAAGGAAAACAACAAAAAACTTCGTAAAAAATGTCTGCAATGCGATAGCACATCTCAATGAATATCTAAAACCATTTTGGTTTCTTTGCGAAGAATGCAAATCCATAGCCCTATCGCACATTTTAAAGACCATCCGCTGCAACAACGATAAAATAACATCACTGATTGAAACTGTATCAACTTTGGAAGCTAAATTTGACCATGAACATCGGCAAGCAAGCGTTCTCATTTCCGACCACGGCGACTATATAACCAATGCAGTGTCCAGCTGCACTAATGATTTCAATTCAACCATTAGGCAAATTATTATCACATCGCCCCAACGATCCTCCACGTTCACGATTTGTGATACATTCTCGTCCATCTTTAAGCCTTAACTACAATGACCAAAAAAGTGAAAAAGTACAAAAGTGAAAATTTTCAAACTCATTTTGGGAAAGTGTTTCTCACTGGAAAACTTATAAAAATGATTCAGAAAGCTTATTTTTGGTTTAAAAAAAATAGTGGATATATTCTTCTTCACAAAACAACTGCGCTAGCGGGTAAAAAATATTTTTACTTTTGTAATTTTGCAAAAAGTGGCCAATTTAGTTAAGGCTTTACTCTCATTTCCTCCTCAAATGAAACTTCTATGAACATATTATATACTCACTTCTTAAAAAAAAATTGACTCTAATATCACAAATTACACAGAGTCATGGAAAGGTATCCATCATACCTCTAACTATCTTCTAGAATATTGTACTGATTCAAAAAAAAAATTGGACGCTATATTGGAAGAATCTAAAATCATCTCTAGTAAACCCGTTCCATCTCTTGACACATTTAACTCACGTATAAACAACTGACACAAAACCACTAATTCAACTGACAAAACTACGGATTCAGAAGCTGTTTACCTAAACGATAGGAATCGTGTTATATGGACGCCACGCCACTGGTACATACATTATAACTTTGAACCTACAGATTTTGTTTGATGTGAAGAGAGGAGAAAGTCCAGTAGACGAAAGCCATATACCTATTTATGTACATATGTATGTTTCAATTGAATTGCATTGTTGTTCGCCACAAGCGAAATAAAATAAATAAATTGTTGTGGTAGGTTTATGTTGTATAAATATCTTTTGTTTTTGGTTTTATTGTTTGTTTTATTGTGTTTTTTTTTTTTTTTACAATCGTCCTGAATTTGTGGGTTCATTGAGAAAAAAATTTAAATAGTGATATGATAAAATACCAGATTGTGGTTTTGAATGAAAATACAATTCTTTGTTTCAATGATACAAATGTTTATGTATTGTTATGTTAAAAATTTAATTTAATTTTAAAAACTCGATCGAAGAAATTCGTAAGAAAATTTAATCGAGGGCAAACAAATTAACTGTAGATTAAAGGTAATTCTACTTAGTGGTTGAAAAGTTCATTTTGATGTCTTTAATTTAAAGTATTTGAGATAGGCGCATAAATTTTACTTTTTTATTCAAATTAAGACCACAATACTGTTATTATTTTTCGTGCGAAAGTTTGAAAGTATTTTTTTTATCCGGCAGAGAAAAGACTCGTTTCAAAATCAATACCTACTTTGAAGTCTTTTTGAAGTCTTTTACATTGATTGCATTCTTTTGCAGTCTTTTGACTTTAATGAAGTCTTTTAACTGCTTGAAATCTTTTGATTGCTTGAAGTCTTTTGATTGCTTGAAGTCAACTGCTTGAAGTCTTTTAACTGCCTAAAGTCTTTTCTCTTTTTAGAGTCTTTTAAGCAATGAAAAGACTTCAAGCTATCAAAAGACTTCAAGCAGTTAAGACTTCATTGAAGTCAAAAGACTGCAAAATAATGCAAAAAGACTTCAAAGACTTCAAGCAGTCTTTTAGTATTGCATTCTTTTAACTTTTAGTCTTTTAAATGCATAAAATGATTGCATTATTAAAGACTTCAAAATTGATTGGGAATTATTTTTTGAAGTTAAAGTACTGAGGTGAAGTAAAAATACTTTAAAATAAGTCTTTTTATTCAATTAACTGCAGTTCAAAAGTGATTGCATTCTTTTACATCTCTGACCAGGACCACCCTTAGTTTAAGTACACTGATAACTTAATAAATTCGTAAGAAGATTTTAAACATGAAACGCCAGTTGAAAAGTTAAAAATGTGCAAGGTTTTCGTTTTGTCAATATTATAAATTTTTATAAAAAGAACCACTTAAATTCCCTCTACCTATTTCTAAGGTTGACTCGACCTGTACTCCTGTATTATTCATTTCTTGAAATTCTACTTTGCTGTCCTATGTGTCACCTAAGATGGTTCCACCACTAAGTGGAAGCATCACTCAACTCAAGTGGAAGCATCACTATATAGAGAAGAAAAAAAAAAAGAATTAAGAGTGTGTTGCTATATTTTTGTTTAAGAAAGAAGAAAGTGTTTTCGTCCTGAGAGAATTTATTTTTCAAATATTTTTTTTTTTTTCTTTTTAGAAAAAAAAAAATGTACATCCGCGTACCATGCCGATGCCACTGGCCTTGTACAGAAAAAAAAATAATAACATTTATCTCTTTCGAGAATTCCCAACGGCAAAGGCAACCAAATGACAACGACAACGACCAACCATAGCAACGCAGCTCATGAATGTTTATATCCTTTACTCTGAGCTAGCAGCACAATGCAGTCACCCAGAATTTGAACTAGGGATATCGTCACTTCTTGTGAAGCACGAGGTCGATGTCAGGACATGCTCCTGCTTTCTTCTCAAAAAATGGTCAGACCTATTGCTCCTTTAGCATAAGTCTTCCCATATAATGGCAGCATATATAGGCAGCAGTTGTGGTGAGTGGCTAAAGAACCCATTGTGCTTTTGGCAAAAATTATGGGCAGCACGTTTAGATAAATTTATGCGTTTTCTTATCTACCAGCGAACGCAAAAGGGATATGTCTACTCTGCGATATAAGCAAGGGAGATGTAGTACAACGAGTTGATATCACACTATGTCACAAAGAGTATGAGTTGCCATTAGCTATATTTTGGGGCGGGACATACACTCGACTCGTCTTGTTATCCTTGATGTAAGGAAAATGCCTCTTATACATACAAAGAAGACGAATAATTAATTGTTATTATTTTTGGAAGGACATGATATATGTGACAAGATGGTTGGAGAAAATTAAAATTTTACTCAAACCTTTGAATGTTTATCTTAAAGAACATGCAATTGTTGTTGTTGTTGTACTTTTTGTTGGTTTTTCAATTCAATTTTATTTTGCTTAAACGAATTTTCGTGTCCTTGTTGCGCAGTTTAATCTATGTCTTTACGTTTTGAAAGGCCTGAGTTATTAAGAGGTTATTTAATTATGTTTTGTAATGGCACACCATTTATCCTCTCATCACAAGATTTGTAGAGATTTCTTGTTATCTAATATTTTTTAACTTATCATTTTAATTACACGTCTAGGTAATTCTGTCAAGTTGTTAGTCCAGAAAAAATTATATAAATTAATTGGCTTCAACGATTTTGATTAACATTTTAGAGTTTGTTCTTATTATTGAGTACAAATTTAGGTGGTGGTTTTTGTGGTAAATACCTATTTTAGGTAAAATCCACCCACTGCCCCGTGGGTCGACGGAAACGGCTTTAAGGATTTGGATGAAATACACATTGTAACAGCTCTGTTGATAGGAAATATAGAATATCACTTCGATTTGTCAATCATCAGCTTAATTTAATTAAAAGTTGAACTTATCTCAACCAAAAGTGCACGATGCCCGGGAACAAAAGTGGGTTCATCAGACGATGTCGTACCCAATCTTAGACAAAAATCTTTGTTGATGTTTACTGAGTTGCGTGTAGTAGCCCGTGGCGTAATGGTAAGTGCGTTGGACTGTCACGTGGGAGATCTGGGTTCAATTCCCAGCCATTGCCACCCAAAAACAAAAAATGTTTTTCAGGGCTACTGCCTCTTGCGAGAAAGTGACAATCCTCCACGAGTATTTCCTGCCATAGAATAGTGCCATTTCGTTAGCCGTCTGGAGCGCGGCATTCCTGCAGACAGGCACACTGGGCCCTGGTTATTCATGAGCTGTTGTGCCACCAAATTATTTTTTTTTTATAAAACTTGTGGCTTAGATGGGTACAAAAGTATCTAACTGATGAGACCACTGTCGTATTATGAGCTACAGTATAGGCTTTCTTCAACTTAAACTTATTAAAAACTAAACATTCCAATAACTTGAACAAATAAAATATCCGAATTTTAAAGCTTGATACCTTGAATTTTTTCCCTTAAGTACCTCATAAGTTGAACAAATAAAATATTTGCCAACTCTTTGTAACTTTAATTAACTTGAAAATTTTTCCAAGGTACCCGGGTAATTTCATTTGTGTTTCTTATAAAGCTTTATTCTTCACCGAAGTGAAATTTATTTAAACAAGGAAGTTTTAAGAAAAAGTAAAATGGTCTGCAAAGGCAAAAAAAAATAGTAATATTGATGCTAAAAAAAAAAATGAACTTTAGTAACTAAATAAAAAAATACAATTTTTTTCAGAACTTACACTTCCCCAGAATCCCGGAAAACATCAGCAGTCTAAAACTACACATTTTGCTTGCTTTTAAAAACGCTTCTTTTCAAATTATTTATTTCTTATATTATTTTGTACATTTTAAAACTATTAAAGAGAATTATGCATTGAAAAAAAAAAAATATTTTTTCATACTTGGTCTAGTAACTTGAACAACCCTGGTTTCGTATGTGCGCAAGTTATCGAGCGTCCATCAGTAAAAGCATTTTGGAGTTCGGGTCACTTGTACATTTAATTAAACGTAAGTTATTCTTTATAATTTTCTTTATAATAGATAGAATGATTAGCTTATTCCAGAAAGTTAAAATTTCATTTGACAACTGTGAAAAAAATAAAAACATACAAATAAAAAAAAAAAGTGCGCATACGCCACAGTGTACAAAACTGTTTCATAGACTCCCTTTCGTGATTGTTGATAAACTATTTGATTTTAATTGAACAATGTTTATATATAAGGGGGATTTATGTTATGTATCTAGTTAGGTGTGTCATCAAAGACAAAATTCGATTTTACATAGATGACAGCACTTTTCAATTTCAAGAAAAATTCTGAAAAATGATTTTGAGAATATTGAGATAGTTAGAAAAGTTATTATCTATTGAGAAAATAATGAAAATAATACGGTTGCAGAAATTAATTTCTTCGAGGACAACGTTCTATACCTAAAAGCTCTGCAAATTAGAAAAATTAAAATTTGCTCGCACAAGGAAAATGGGTAGTTTTTTACGTGTTATGGAAATCTGGCATCATGCCATAGCTTATTCCATCTAAAAGAATTTTTTTCAAGGGATGTGACAAATCCTCTTTTGTACCTCTAATCTACATAGTTTTCAGATTCGCCAGGAAATTGTGGGTCTCTTACATTCAGGCTGGCTGACTAAAACGCCACACACACAGAAATGATTTCGAGGGACAGTGAATTTACAAGGTTCTGCTTCCTCCCGAACTGTGTCCTGTTGTAATTAATTTTATTAATTTTTACATTTTATTGAGAAAATTAGTAAAATAAAAAAATATAGTTATTTATTTTTCACTTATTTTGATTGAAAAAAAAGTCTGTTTAACCTATATTTATACAAATATACATATTTTGAAAAATGAAATGTTAATTTAACTGCTAAGAGTATATTTAAATGAAATTTAAATTTGGCTTTTCATTTAAAAAAAAAAAAAGTTAGTATAATTTGTTAAAACTTATAAAAAAATCTTCTAAAGACTAAAGGTACAGTGAAAGCTACCTTAGCCGGACAGCTACACGGTTGCAACACATTTGTCCGTCTAAGGGAGTTGTCCGTTCAAGGGAAAAAATAAAAAATAGTTATATAAGGAAATGTATGGTATATAGTTTTATTCAAACTAAAAATGAAGATACAAAAAAACAAGATAGAAAAATAGACTACCTCTGCAGAAATAAAATCTGTTATGAATTCGTTCACAGAAAGTAATTTTGTGAAATCGCACCTATTGTCGCTGTGTCCGCTTAAGGGATCATAAAATGTATGGAATTTACATCCAAAATCCACGGCCCTGAGAGTTTGTCCTCCTATAGGGATTGTCCGCTTAAGGGAGTTGTCCGCAATAAGAGCTTTCACTGTAACGTAAAATAAAATAATCGGAAAATCGTTAAGAAGATAAATATCTATTTTAAAAACGAATTTACTTATTTTAACGAAAATGTTTTAAAAACTTTAAAAATACTAAAATAGAACGCACGATTGCACAGCACAAACTTGCTCTTGTAGTAAAATTTTCTTCTTGAGTGTATTTTACATAAGTAAAATAATTTTTGTAATTTATTAAAAAAAAATCTTCTTTAATTGTTTTGATAGCTAATTTTTTTAACTAATTTTATTTTTTGAAAAAAAAAAAATTCAAAATTGTAGGAGCGGTTTTTTTTAAATTAATTTTTTATATATAAAATTTGGAAACATTTGAAGGAAAAATATTGGTACACAATTTTTTTAGTATTTATTTATGTTGAATTAAATATTAAATTTCGAAATAAAATACCTACCTGTTTTTGAAATATCGAATTTTCAACAAAAACAAAAAATCCAAAATTTGTTTTTTTTTTTGAAAATTTTGATAGGCAGTATGATTTCAACTTTTGAGAACCTTTTGTATAAATATTTTAATTTAAACCGGTTACACATAAAATGAGATAGTCCAAAATAAATAAAATGGTTCTATAAGAGGTACTCTTAATAATGGTTAACTGTAAATTTTGTTTTTAGTAGATCATAGACCATACTAATATTAGTATGCAAAACAAATTTGATCAAAATCGTAGGAGGTGTTTACGAGAAAATTTATATCTTCTGTAACGGTTTTTTAACTTTTATATGGAAGATACTATTAATTTTGACTATAAGAAAAATGTTTATTCAAAATATTTTAGATAATGTTAAAAAACCGCACAGTACCAAGTTTCGTAAAAATCAACTCATTCATTTTCGAAATATTTGGTTTTCAAAGAATATTTCGAAACTTTTTTAAAAATCCAAAAATAGGTTTTTTGACACTGGACATTTAGACGTACAGTATAAGAGCAAGTATTGGTTTCATGTAAAAAAAAAGTTTGATTTAGCTCATCTAGAAGAGGTAGCTGTCATACAAATATTTCTGTTTTTTTTTTTTTTTTTTTTAATTTTCTCAAAAATAGCCTAAACTATTCTAAGTAAACTTCGTACTTAATGACTCGAAGTTATTGTAAGAAAACTGCATTTCACGTTTTCTTCAAAAAATTAGCATTGTGGAAATAAGCATTTGATGTTTTTTTTTGAGAAAATTGCCTTATTTTCGAGTTATTGGCGTACAGCTTCTTAATTGATCGAACAATGTTGTTCTAATTTTGCAATCTGGTGCTTTTGAGTAGTTTAAATAAAACTAAATTTAAAAAAATTGATTTTTTTAAATGAATTTCTACAAATTTTTTTTTATGAGCTTTCAAGTATTTTCGTCAAAAATTCGAAGAAATTCTCAGTTTTGTACAGTACCTAACAAATATTATAATTGTTAACAGTTGTTAGTTCGTGCAATCTTGTCCTAAAAATAAATAAATTTGATGGCACAACAGCTCATGAAGAACTAGGGCTTAGTGACTTACAACTCTCAACCATTCCTGTGTGCGTGTCTGCAGGAATGGAGGGGACCTACAGTTTATTGCCGAATCCGAACGGCTAACGAGCGGCACTTTTCTGTGACAGGAGATACTCTTGGAGGATTTGTCAATTCCTCGCAAGAGGCAGTAGCCGTTTTTTTCTTTTTAAATAAATAGGTGGCGAGGCTGGGGATCGAACCTTAGACCTCCGGCATGACAGTCCATTGCACTAACCATCACGCCACGGCTACTACTTGTCCTGCTTTTTTTATTTAATACACACCTTCCTATTCAGATCTGATTTAAGAAGCGTTAAACTTAATTTTTGGAACAATACCCAAATAAGAATCGCCCTTAAAATTTAAATAATAAAAAAAGTCCTCCTCGTTTCGTCGGTCGGTTTGTTCACTCATCAGATGTGCCATCATTCAGAAAAAAAAAATTAAATTTAACTTAAGTCCTGCCCACACGTTTTTCATTTTCGAAAGAAAAATTATCTTGCTTTTTAGACAAAATTCCTTTCCATTCAAATCACGTCTACGCCATTAGCTTGTTTCTTTTTAAGGACTTATTCTTCTCATTTGTATACAACATCCTTCCTAGGTCAATACCGCTTTCTTAATTTCGTTTCGCTTGCATCTCACTCAATGTGAAACACCATTCAAACCACGTGACATGACAGAAACTTCACAGCCATGATGGAATAGCATTCAAGCTTTGTATATGTAAATTATTATATATAAGTAATACCTTTGAATACTGTTGTAGAAGCTGCCGGAACACAACTACCATCAACGCAACGTCTACCCCAGCCGCAAACCACTCAAGCTTGTCCAATGATGGTTGTAAATGAAAATATTTCCATGGCGGGCGGTAATTGCTGGCTAGACTTACAAAAGAAATGAAATAATTACATCATCTGCAGCAAGATTCTAGGGTTTTCCTCTTGGTGGATACAGCAGCTGGTATGCCGTGAATTAATCTACTTTTCCTTACCTTTCACTTAGCTAGAGGAGGTAGCATAAGGAACCTATGCTTTTTTTCCACAAAAACAGAAACGTAATAAAAAATTGTCCTCTTTCAAGGGAGACGAGAAACCCTTTTATTTAAATGGAGGTTTAAGAACCTCTCACCATTGCCCCAACCCAAGTATGAAGTGTACCTACTACCACTATCAATGGATTAAATACATGTACATATATAAGAAAATTTTAAAGGCCCCTTGTTCCTTTTAAACACTTTCGTCTGAGCACCGCTCTGTAAGCTATTCACCTTTCATCATCACAGACGTGACATTCAGCCAACAATGTATGGGAGATAATATAATTGGAGGATTATCGGGCGCCAATTTATTTTTTAAATTGTGTTCGAAAATTCGTCGGATATGGTTTATTAGATGCAAACTATAAGTGAGGTTAGATTCCAGAAGCTTCATCGACTTTATTTTGTGCTTGAGCACCTCTGCTCTTCCCTTGGTGAACTGAACACATCTGCTATCTATTCCTATACGGATGTTTCCATAATCATGCACATTATGATGCATTCTAGACCTGCCTTTGCATGGTGCCTGACATAATTTGAATACATAATCTGGACCGAGGATGTTTCGCATAAATTCAAAGAGATGTTAGAAGCCATAAAGCATGGATGGAATATTTTCCAAATGGATTAGGCCATTATCATCAACACAATCGTTAGCGTCATATGTTGTGTCAATTAGTCTGGCGCTTCTGCTGGCTGACAACGACAAGTAGTATTATGTTCAAAACTTAAGGGGCAAAATGGAGAACGGGTGATCCGTATGAATTCCATTGGGTTTCGAAATATTTCAAGTTTCAAGCGCCAAGTGGCTATGGTATGTTACTAAATAAATCATAAAATATACTTTGCGGTCGCTAAAAATATTTAAATGAAGCGAACATTCCAGAGAGCTTGTTTGGTAAATAAATTATATTAATAAAATGAGAACTTACAGAAGTATAGGGATCTGTCTTTGAATATAAGAGATTTGATTTAATTCAATTGAAGTGATTTTTAGTTGTTGATTTTATTATATTTATACATACATATTTGTATAGGTAATAATCAGAAAAAGGAGTTAAATTTTGAGCAGTGTATAATAAGGGATACTTATTATACAGTTATTGTTATTGTAATCGGTCCGATTTGTGAATTTGAAAATTTTGACACTTCTCGACGTTTTGAGCTCTCTGGACTGGAGTCGGATTACATTGTTTTTAGAGAGATGTCTGTGTACCATGTACGTTCGTACGCTCGTACGTTCGGAAGCCTTTTTTCGTTCACGATATTTCGAGAACGCGTAGAGATATCGACTTAGAGTAAATTTTATTTTACAGATAATAAAATCGTTACGTGCTGAAAGGATTTTCAGAAAAATGCAATTGACGGTTTTTTTATTATAGTAATTTTAAAAAAAGTTGTAAAATGGCTTGTTTCTCGAATATCTCTAGAGCAAATAGAACTATCGACTTCGGTCTGGTTTAATTCCATAAATATTGACGTAGTGAAAAATAAGTAGTACTTAAAAAAAAAATCAACCCACAGTTTTTTTTTTTTTTTTTTAATTAAAAAAACCATTAAAAATTGTTAAAAAATATCGATTATCTTGAGAACACGCAAATATTTGAAGTTCGGGTTGATTTTTTTTGATACACAAAGTTATAGCTGATAATCGGTAAGGTTTGTAAAAAAATTGAATTAACGATTTTTTTCGAAAATGTGCAAACAAAATTTACAAGATTCTTAAAAAACAAAACAGTTCGGAAAGTTCATCGAGATTATTGAAAAATGCTTTTTCCAAATATTGTGATATCGTTTTGGCTAAAGCGGGACATTTACAGAGGAAATGTTTCCTTATCCTGCTGGTCCCCAGAGCAACGACAGTGAGTTTTGTGAATGTATGGCCTCCGATCGGTTAGTGTCCGGAAAAAGTTGCTACGGAACTCGCTATGTCTCGCCTGGGTCTTCGTATTAAATCGGTTGTTCAAGTTTTAATATAGGTGGGTCAAATATTTTCAGATATGACTTTTTTGTAAGACTGCCATCTAAGATTTGATTCGGTGAGGAAAATTGAGAAAATATTGCCCTTCATAACTCCAAGAGGAATGCTTACTCTTTCCGCAAGTGAGCTTGCCTGGCCAGTTCATCTGCCCTTTCGTTTCCCTTAATGCCACTGTTACCTGGAACCCAGATCAGAGCGCCGAACTAATTAAGAAAACGATAAAGGTGAGACAATTGCTTTAACGGCTGCCTGACATCTGTCAGGATGGCAGTATTACGGTTTTGGTTAGGGTCTTGTTTAAGTAATTTCTATGATTCCATAATTGCCAGTAATTCTGCCTGAAAAACACTAGCAATGTTGAGTAGCCGATAAGATTTAAAGATATTCAGAGATTCGGAATAGATTCCAGAACCGAAACCGAACTCCATCTTTGAACCATCGGTGAAAATAGTTGTGTCGAAGCCTCTCAGCACCATGTTATTCTTCCAATCCTGCCTGGATGGAAAAACAGCATTACAATCCTCACTGAGGTCCAAAATACGAGTGCAGTAATCCGTAGGTGTTGAAAACATATCGGCAGGGATCAAATTCGTGATATTTAAATACTTAAATAATAAAAGATTTTGTTTTGTTAATAAATATAAAAAAGTGAAATATTTCTAAGTTAATATATTAAAATGACAACAAATTATAATATTTTAAAAATTGATAAATTTAATATCTTTAAGTTACCTCGTACTATACGTAGGTACCTTAATTTGTTAAATAATAAATAATGATAACTCAAACAGCCCCTAAGAAATTTAATATGTTTTTATTTAAGGATGTTTAAATGCTGTCTGCAAATTTTTTTCAAAATAGCCCGAAGTAATTCATTTAGTAGTATAAGCAGCTTAAAACCGATTTCCTTATCGAGAAACTAGAACACAAAAATTGAACGTTGAAGTGAAAGCAAAAGTTCTTATACTTATATATAGGTTTATTATAACTCCATCGAATACACTTTGCACCACAAAATCTCTCACGGGGTAGATTCAGCTCTGCAATAGCAATGCTTTAAAATGTCAGACACACCTGCACTTTTGGTATAGCTATCAGAGTTCGTGGCATATTTATGTATATCAGAGGATATACACATATTGTGAACCACGTTACTACACCGTTCGCCGGATACAACTGCATCATCGGTATTCACTTCCGCCCAAGGCAACCATAGCAACATATAGAAGTACAAGTGAGCTTAATATAAGAAAATATGTATGAGTCCATAACTATAGCCAACATCAAAAGTCGAATTTTTAGCGTAAAGTCCCTTGAAACTGTATAGTTACCTTTTCTGCCATCGCCGCACATACCGCAGTCAGGGCTAAACGGCGGCGTAAATATTGGCCGAAGGGTTTGTCCTTACGCCACTGGACGTATAAACTACACATTTTACCATAAATCAAATAGCTATTCGAATCAGAACGTTGCGATAGCGAAGCCATTTAGCTAGCTATACGAAGACCTTTTTCGCAAGAGCCCCTGAGCAAGGATTTATGCAAAAATTCGTTCGCCAAAATGACTGCTGCGAGTGTTTCATTTTCCAAGGATTTAACTTTGTATACCTACCTACAATGCAAGTTTGGGTGATATTAATATCTCGACACGAATGCGAATGAAATGTTTAGCTTAAGGTAGGTAAGTACCTACTCGAAGCTACGTGTGTGTGTGGTGTGGATTCAGGGTTTTTCGAAGTTGGTGACGATTTTGCTCTTACGTATTTTGCTATTTTGACATTTTATTTGCCATAATTAAACTAAGCTAAACGCATTTTGATTGTGTCGTCGGTGTTAAATGAAACAAATTGAAGTAAATTGCAATTCCAATTAAAAAAATCTGTTCGCAAGTTTTTGCAGGTTGTTTTGACGACGAATTATTTACGAAGCTTTGACGACCTAAAAAAAAATTTTACAGGAGTACCGCTATTTATTTGGAATTTTCTTTTACTCTTGATATATTTATTTTTGGTTTTCAGGAGCAGGAAAGCTATTCTTTTTTGAAGATGCCAAACAAGAAATAAACCTAAACACAACTCTATCTTAATTGATTCAGAACTATTTCCATTTTGTTGCTTCAATTTAATAAACACGAAGAGCTTCTAACGAAAAGGACTTTTCATTTTGTTTTTATACAATTTAAAATATATATAGCCATACATTCTGCAGTTTGCATACTTGTTCATCCTCATGTTTCATTAAGTGTGACATCTTCAAACTTGAAATCACACCTCTATACCCGAGGGAATCATTTTTTTTTTTTTTTTTTTTGTGAATACTTACCAACCTATAGTAGTTGTTCCGAAAAATACGGCTGCAGGTAAAGTGTTATTCAACACGTTTCCTCTACAGAGAAATGAAGGCAATTACCTAAAAAAACAGAACGTACATATACCAAGAAGTACAACGGGTAAGAATTTAATGAAATTTTTGATCCTTAGCCATTATTTCACTCATGTTGACACTTATTTTAATTCCAGAGCAGCATGCATTCTACACAATTTCTCTCTGGCTTTTGGAGATAGTACAGAGTTACCTTCATTTATACTACATAGACTAAATGCAAAAAAAAAAGAAAAACAAAAAAAAAAAAATTATACAAAAACGAAGAAGAATGTCCTTGTGTGAAGTGTGATCACACGTTGGTCATGAAGAAGAATCTCTCGTTCAACATTACTCACGTAGTTAAAGTCGTTGTTATAGCAGCTTGGGAGTACCTTTAGTATACGACACCATAATGACGCTGATGCACAGGACCGTAGATGTTGGAAATTTTTCACAATTAATAAAAATCGTACTAAGTATATAGAGGTTTTTAGTTTTTTTTTTTAAGCGTGAAGTTAGCACCGCCATTTTCGATTTAAACAAAAAAAGTGTTGTGCTGTATTGTGCTCAACTTTTGCTACATTGTGATGCCTTAAATATTTTTTTTTTAATTCGCAAATTTTACGTATACAATTTTTCTTAAAATTAAGTTTTTCTAAAAACTTAAACATGTGCTGTTTTGTGCTCAAAAAAGAACCGAAAAGATAAGAATATTTGCAACTTTTACAAACAAAACACAAATGTTGCGAAGCACCTTAGCGTGTAGTTAGCACTGCCAGTTTTTGAAAAACAACGATTCTCAAAAAAATTAAACTTGTGCTGTTTTGTGCTCAGTTTGTGCTTCCAAGTAGCGAAGAGAAAAAATATATTCGCATAATTGCAGCCTTTAGAGCCCAAAATTCATTTTGCGAAGCACGAGGTTAGCACCACCATTTTCGATTTTCAAATAAAAGAACAACCATTATTTTTTTGAAAATCAAATACGGCCGGGCGGTGCTATAATTTCACGCTTCGCAAAATGAATTTTTGGCTCTAAAAGTTGCAAATATGTGAATATTTTTTTTATCTCTTCGGTACTTGGCAGAAAAAACTGAGCACAAAACAAGCTGCAAATAATACAGCACATTCTATATTTTTTTTTAAATTTAAAATGGCGGTGCTAACTTCACGCTTCGCAAAATTAATTTTTAGATCCAAAAGCTGTGACTTTTTTCGGAAATTATGGCAGCGCAATCTGAGCATAAAACAGAACAATTTAAATTTTTTTGAAAATCGTAGTTTTGCAAAATATTTCATTCGTAAAATTTGCAAATTTACGAATTTGAAAAAAAAAAAAAACAAATTCACGGCACATTTTTTGAAAATTGAAAATGGCGGTGCTAACTTCAAGCTTAAGTGCTTTGCAACATTTGCGTTTGCTTGTAAAAGTTGCAAATATGCAATTTTTTATCTCTTCGATTGTTAGTATAATTTTTGAGTACAAAACAGTACAACTTTAAGTTTTTATAAAAACTTAATTTTTAAAGAATTTCATTCGTAAAATTTGCGAAATTTGTAAAAATATTTATGGCATAACGCAGCCATAAAATCGAAAATGGCGGTGCTTTTCACGCTTCGCAAAATGTATTTTAGGGTCTAAAAGCTGCAAATATGCGAATATTTTTTCCGAACATTCAAACCATTAACACCCATTGATTAATTTCTTTCGGCTACGGCCTTGCTGACAACGAACGGGAAAGGTAGATAGCTTTTTGACCTGTTGTAGTTTTTCGTTTCAACAACGCGGGAAACCCCTTTCAACATAATGTCCCGTTTCTACTTTCCATTTTTTTTTTTTTTGTCTCCTTCTTCTTCCATATTTTTTCCTCTTACCTTAATTAAATGGAAAGAAATTTGTCAGTACCTATGTACGTGTCTTCTTTGTTGAAGGGAATATCTGATGGGTTATATGAATGTATATGTAGGTATAGGTAAAGAGTTCCTGGAAAAAAGATTGTCTACGCGAAGGTATGCTTTATGACATGTTCCATTCGTCCTTGCTGCACTCAGCATTCAACTGCGTGTCTAAATTGTCAAAACGTGTTATTTTCGCCAAGCCACACTAATACTATTGTGTGTTGAAAATGAGAAAAATTAGACGAACGACCTTAAAAGCCTTATGCTTAAAATTGTCTTTTTTTGTGGAACGACTTGTTTGTTATCTTGTTTTCGCGTGAAGCTTAGGCCTTGTTTTTTTTTTTGTATAAAGCAAGAAGTGTGTTACAATGGTTTTCTAAGTTTATAGTATTATAGTAGATTTTTATTTACCTACCCATAAACTTAAAACTTTTTTCTTTAAGAAAGATAACCCCAATTAAAATTACTATATCTTGTGCATATACATACGTCATGTGTTAAGTCCACGCTTAACTTAAGGCGCGTTGCTACCGGCATTAACTATGAATATTTGCTATCGATATTCGATCGTTTATGTATGGAGAATCCATGTTTTTTTCTGTGATAGCGTCGCTTTTTTAAATTTTAGTTTATTGAAACTCATTGCTTTCGAATACTTATGATAAAATATGTACCTTCTTTTCTTTGATAGTTCGACTGTTGTTTTTTTTTTTCATTAAACAATATTAATTTAACAGGAAGAAAATAGGAAATTGTTGTAAGGAAACACTTACATAATTTTATTTCCTCTCAACGCATGCGGTGGGTGTACCCGACGGCTCAATTTGGGTCCTCTTCATTTGACCCTTTTCAATAACGAATTACATTTGGTTCTCAAATACTGAAATATTCAAATTTATTTGAGCTATGGGATCAGCATTATAGCTGAGGATGAAACCATCGCAGAATAAACGAAGACACCAGTGACGTTTATTCGAAGGTGCGCAGGTGTTCACCGCACACCCTACCAACATCTTAATTTCCATACTTATAGCCAAAGTTCTCCAAAATACGCATTTGTCTTTCATTAATAATATCAATACATACGTCAATAAATAATTAAGATCTGTGTACGAATTCAAATAATCCTCAAACAAAAATCAGAGCAAATAATTCACTCCCATTCAAAGTAACGAACAAATTTCTGAGTAGGGTGTTCTTTTAAATTCAGCGCACCGCAAGCTAACCCAAATCCACATACAACATATAATTTAAAATACCTACCTACCAGTCAAAGAAGTAGGTAGCGAATAACAAAAATTTCCTCGTAGGGTGTTCTTCTTACTTCAGCGCACCCAGCTAACCCAAATCCACATACAAAAAAAATGAAAAAAAAAAAGCACAAGAAATCGTTTTCCCTTATAAATATTTATGCATTGGTGTTCACCTTCATCAAGCGCACCAGCAAAGCCCAAATAAACAAAATGTATGTTGTTGATTGTCGCCACGACCCCACGACTCGGTTGCAGTGAGGGATATTTTTACTTAAAAAATCATCAAAAATGTCGATAGAACCTGACTAGATTGTTTATAACTTTTGATTTAGTGAGAGGATTTGTTCCATAGAGGTATCTAAAGAAAGGTAAGAAATCAACCCATTTCCCGATGTACATACATTTATAACGGTTCATATAAAAAAATATAATTCAGGCGCCGTAAACCAAAAATTGATTATTTTTAAATCACATTTATCGGTAAATTAAATGTGATTAAAAACTACAAAATTTTCAAAAATTATTTACTACAATATTGTTCATCTAACTATGTTGAACAAATAAGTTCCTAGTTTCATGGCGGTAATTTTAAGAGCGTAGCGAGAAATTTCGATTTTCAACGATTTCTTAAATTTCATTGAAAAAATCGCTTGACTTGACTTATAAAAAAAAATTCTTACCTCAAAAATAATTGTCACTTCCTTATGAAATGGGTATCAAAAAAACCTCAATGAATTATGCATTTTCCTAATGTCACAATATTACAAAAACTCATTTATAAAAAATCTTAAAAATTTCAAATATAATGTATTTTCAATTTTCTTCAAAAACTAGAAGACATACAACCATTCGGTTTCTTGTGTTCGATTGAAAATTAATATACACATTGACAACAAAAAGTTAATTTAGCACTTCATATCACAATTTTGAAAAAAATTGGTCTACATTTTTTTTTTCACTTTTTTTTATGAAAATTTTAAGTTTTTATGCGAATTTTGTTAAAACTATTGACATCAATAATTTAACTTAAATTTAAGATTAAAGAACAAATTTCTAGCTTACAAAACCGGTATAATACTGTATAGTAAGTGTTGCCGTTGTTTTTAATATTTTTTTTTTATTTTTTCTAAAATTGGCCATACCTCCTAAACGGGGCTAGATAGACCCCCTCCTTGTGTTTGACCACCCTACAAAAAAACGTTATCAAATGTTGGTGCCAAAGCTAACGTAGGTACTCTTCCCGAATGGATAATTTTACTGCAGAAAAAACATAGCGAACAGCCTACTAAAAGCACGTCACTGGAAGACACCCATTAGTGCTGTAGAATAGTCTCACCAGAAACTCTTCCCGTCGATTTCACTTGGATTCATAAATTGACTTATGTATTAGGGCCTTGTCAATACGCAATTTCTTATAAGTTCTATTTAAGATGGGCTGAACTTAAATACGTTTACCATAAATATGCTGGGTCAAAAACTTGAATGGACCTTCTAAAAAAAACTACTTCTAGATTCCTAAATTAAAAAAAAAAAAAAAAAAAAAAAGGATTCCTCCTCTAGGGATTCACATAAAAATGCTACTTCAATAATTGAAGCAAATGGACTGAACAGTAAAAGCACGGATACGCACAGACACGCAAACGCATCTCAACTAACATTTCAGTTCCTTTTAGCTTAGAAATATTGATATGCTGCAAGTCTTGATATGTTTAAAGCTTCTATGGGGCTTTCCTCAAAAAAAAAAAAAATTCTTATAGAAGTCATTATTTCAATAACTGCTTCTTTAAAATTATTTGAAAGCAAAGATAGAAACTTAAATAATCGAGGCTAGTACTTGTTTTCAAATAGACATCTATAAATGAAATTACAGAAGGTAAATGAAGCTGAGGATTGTATAAGGAATTTTTCATAAGTTACTAAGAAGAAGGAAAACACAAATAAAAGTATTATTTTTGTTTTTGTTTTAGTGGACTGTATTGAATGAAATTCAACTTAAAGATTATTTTTTTTTTGCGTTAGTCCAATGCGTTTCGCCCAGGCACGACAGTTGGGCTCATCAGTTAGATGATGTCGAACCTTTTTAAGTTACTACCATTCAGTATTTATAAGGCTTCTGTTACAATTAAGTTTTTTTTTGTAATTGTTTGTGTTACTTAATATGATATTTGCCGACATTAAAATTAAAATCTAAAATTAATCTTGAACTGAATTAATTTACTATATATAAACCTCTAGTGGGCTATAGATCAGTTTTTGGTACTTTTTAATAAAGTTGATTGTGACGTTTCGGGTGTGTTTACACCCTTCTTCAGACCTTTATTTTTTTAAAAATTAAATAATTATTAAAACTATATACTTAGTTAAATTTAAAAAAAAAACTTACACTTGAAAACAAACAAGAATAAGAGAAAACTCTTATTTGTTTATCTATTTATAAGTTAATTAATTAATTTACACATAAATCGTCATTAAATTTCAACAGTTCGTTTCCTAGCATCGATAGAAAAAAAATTTATCGAAGCTAGGGTTTGCATAAAAATCATCAAAATGCCCCTCCTGGATAAACGGGAGGGGAGGGGAGGGGGGATAGTCTTCTCTCCCATTTTTTTCTTGTATCGACAAAAACTATACGCCCTAGCTTTTTGCGAATCACCTTGTATAGCTAGCAAAAAAATGAAAAAGTGGTTGACAGTTGATAGTCACAAGGCCCTGGTTCTAAATAAGCTGTTGTGCATGTGCCACCAAATTTAATCTGTTTTTCTTTTTTTATGTAAATATATATAGGTATGGTGCAGTTCTTTTCCTGTTAAAACAAAATTAACCATTTTAAGTGCTTTACGCAGTGCTGGGGGGCATTTTTAATACAATTCCCTTCACGCAGTCGGTAAATTCCCTTTTTGTGAAAACAAAACAAAATTAAAAAAGCACATTTTTTTAAGGCTTAATTTACTTTCTTATTTCCTTTTATTTGTTTTTTTTTTTTTTTTAATTTTGTTTAAGTGAAAAGTTTTTGCCACTGTAAGTGCTACTGTTTCGCTTTAATATTAAATTCTCTTTTTCTTAGTAAATTCTGAAAACTAGACATTAAAATCTTTTTTTAATTTTTGAGAAATTAAAAAAAAAAAAACCAAAATTTAGAATTCGAAATTATTTTTTTCAAAAACTATTTATTTAAACAACTTGATAACTAAAAAAAAGATTCACCTTCAAAAAATCCAATGATTTTTAATAATGTTTTCCATTTTATGTCAACTTTTCAGAAAATACTAAAAACAAAGAATTCCGACAAAATGGGGAATTTTCCCACGATCCCCCAGCACTGGCTTTACGCAATTAAAAAAGCTGTTTTTTAACATGTTCCTATTGTGAAACAACGGAAAACCCAGACCCTACGGGACTGCATTCGCAGTCCGCAGAGTGCTTTTGATAATAAAAGCTTCTTAATCAGAGGCCATAATATAATTAGAGATATGTACATCCATCAAATCCATCCGGCATAAAGAATTAGGTACGCATTCAACAATTCCTTATTTTTATCTGCAAAATAAAAAAGACTCAGCCAAATCCCTTTGTTCCTTCTTGATTAAAGAACTTCTTATCAATAATAATCTGAGTCCTTTAAAACCAACATATAATCTCATTGAATTTCATTGTGTCCCCGAGGAATTGCTGCAAAAAAAAAATAAAGAAAATAAAACCAAAAATGATCCAATTCATTATGTTTCCCCGCATTTATCCAGTAAAACATCTTTGTACCATCATCATCATCATCATCCGAAAGAACATCCAACCGGCAACCAAAAGCATCCGGTGTAGGAGCATCATCGCCATCATCATCAACATCCCCGGCTATCATCATTATCATCATCATCATCGTCCTTGAGGTGGGAGTACGCAAGTTCTAATAACTTTCAGCCAAGAGTCAACCTCAAAATGTGTCCAGGGATACTGGTCGGTTTTGACTTGGTTGTCATTATCCCTTCTCTGTACTTTGTGTTCGCGTTCGTGTTGCTGAAAGAACTCACAGATAGACCAAGAAAAAAAAAATACAAAAGCGGAGAACTACAAACATATTATTTTCATTCAAAGCACCCGCGAATTTAATTCGAAAAAAGAATCACCGCACTTTTTTAAGCGCCGGAAAAAAACTGTTAAATGAAGTTTGTTTTGTGCAAGAAAGTTTTTTGTACGTTTCATGACTGTCCGCATCATGTAGTTGAGTTACTGTGTCAACAACAGGAAGATTATTCACCTACCAACCACCAAGGATGTGGTTTAAAATTTATATTTCAATTTGTTATTTTTTGTTTAGCCCACTCGCCGGTCGCCGACTAAGCTTCTTTGAGGAAACACAACTTCCATGCTTTTCAGTTATAGAATTTCAAACAAAGACGACAAGTAAAAAATATGGAAAATAGTTTTTTAGTTTCAAAGGACCATGGGCATTTTGGCCCCATTTTTGCTCTACATTGCTCTACAGTGATAAAACTTAGGTCATGTGAAAGCTAATGGAAGGGGATAGTATTTTATTTTATTATTGAAATCGAGTGCAAAAATGGTGTTTTTGCGCATTTTATAAAAAAAAGTACTTATTTAAAATCGAAAAATTTTATAAAAAAAAACGGCAACACTTACTAAAAAGTTTTTTAACCATTTTTGAAAGCCAGAAGTCTGTTCTTTCATTCATTTTTTAAATCAACTTATTTCTGTTTATAGTTTTCAAAAAATTACTTTCAACTTAAAAATGTTGAAAAACAAAAAATTGGATACTATTTTTTTCACAATTTTAAATACAAAATTCTAAGAGGTTGTTAAAACAAAGGCCAATTTAGAACCAAGTATTTAAAATTTTGAAAAAAAAAAATCAATATTCAATTTATTGTTTTTCAACATTTTTAAGTTGGAAGTATTTTTTTCGAAAATTATAAACAGAAATAAATTGATTTAAAAAAGGAATGAAAGAACATCAGACTTAAAAAATGGCAAAAAAAAAAACTTTTTAGTAAGTGTTGGCATTTTTTTTTTATAAATTTTTTCCATTTTAAATACTTTTTTTCTAAAATGCCCGAAAACAGCATTTTCGCGCTGGATCACGCTGTCAGACAAAACAGAAAAGTGATCTAGTTGATCTCAACGCAAGTCATGGGATGGTATAACTGCTACGGGTCCTTGCAATTTCTTTAGCTGTATGTTACTTTCTAAAACATAAGAACGAACGTCATCCACGTTTGTTACTTGTGCTTTGCTTTGCTGGCATATGTAGCATAAATTCTCAGCTATCGCGCACTTGAAGTCAACTAACGGTATAGCCACGGGTCAGAATTATTGAGCCTTCGTCGATACAAAAGCCATGCGTTGACTACTACCAGACTGTTACCATATCGATCATATGAATCTTATTTGTATCCTGTAGTATCCAACAAGAAGAGTATCTAACAGATCGACTCAAACCATAGGTCGGTTATATGACATTACGGCTATTGGCTATGTTACATTTTGGTGGACCTTTTCTTTCTTGTTGTACCGTCGAATTTTAGACAGACAGTGGTTTGCTGCCGACGACGTATGTTGAAGCGAAGTTGACGATTCTTTTATCATACCAGGGTACTACAGAAATATCAATTTTGTCTAAAGTAGTCAATTTTTCGACGGTCACACCTCTTCCCTTTTTTTCAATTCTTTTTCTGCAGGAACTCTGCAACCCGGGATTCGATTGGCTTTTATTTAATTGTGCCCAATGGTAAAATCGCCTCCTTTGACAGGTACGTCAACAGAGTAAAAGATGTATACCAGAAAAATAATTAATAGTTGACTTGTTCAGGAATGATTCTGGCTAGACAACAACGTCACTCAAAGTACCTACTTATTTTCGGCTCAAGGACCGGTAGCTGAACCCAGAACTACCGATAAGTACAGAATTTGTATACCCCCATTTGTTTGGTTTTTTTCGGGCTATACTGACGCATTGTCGGTATAATTTCTGCACCACATATTCTTCTTTATTAGGTACCGTTAAGGCTGTTTCACAATGCGACGATAAAACGAGACGTCAGCGTGACGAGATCTCTTCACAGTTGTTCTCTCTTTAAAACGAGTTTCAAACAACGAAGTATTTCTCGTCAAAACCATAGAGTACCTATATTATCTAGAGAACCGACTTAAGGTGGTTGTTCTCTTCCACCCTACAAGCTGTATTAAGAGGATTTGCCAATTAGATTTTGTATGGGCTAGTTGTCCCGTGTATACAATTTGCCCTATATTTTGAGCATGTATAAGTGGTCCCGTGCATTTGAAATGTAAAATAAGAGAGTTTTCTCTTACTCAATTCAAATAAAATTTGCGGGTGTTTCAGGCAAGAGGGGTACGAGTCGGTTCTCTAGATAATATAGGTACTTTATGGTCAACACTTTGCGTCTTTTTTTCAATTCTTCTAACTTCATGACATGACGTGACGACGAGAAATGCTTAATTATATTGTATTCATTCACCGTTTAAAATTCTTTTTTAAAAGAGAATATATGCGAAGAGATCTCGTCACGCTGACGTCTCGTTTTCTCGTCGCATTGTGAAACAGTCTTTAGAAGCCTTTCTTGAATTGGTCCATCAAGAATGGTCGTATTTAGTGTAAAGGATCATGTCCTGGTTGGTAACAAAAAAACGAAGACAGGTAACAAAACGTATGCGACTGTTGTGCTCTTGATACATGTTGGTTCCAATAAGGTACAATTGAAGAAGGAGTATTTGTGCATGGTGTGCCAAATTAGATCCATTCAATTAAAACAACTTACAAATAATTATTTCTTTATAAAATTGAAAACAATTACATTATCAATAATAGTTGTATTGTTTTCTTCACTGATGTATGTTTTTTTACAAGCAATATCTTTATTTTTCTATTTTTTATACAATTTTGAATTTTTTGGTATGATTTCACTCCTTTGTGTAAAGTATTTTTTTTTTTTCAACACCAAAATCTTTAAGTTTCAATTTTTGCATGCACTTTTCCCAATTTCAACCTTGTACAACAATTAGAAAAGCTCCATATAACTGATAATAATTCTGAGAGTGGGTGAATGCTACGCCCCCCAATTGATAAACCACAAATTTTCCAGTTTTTTTTTGTACAAGGCGTAATTTTGTGCGAAATTACAAGATTCTGCTTCATAATTAAGATGATCTTTGAGTCAGTCAGTTACAATCTTCACGATCACTAATGGTATAATTAGTTGACATTTGGTGAGGCGCCTGAGCTTTTCCAGTTCAGCAAATATGGCGAGTTTGATGTTTCCGACAATATTAGTTTTGAAGTTAGAGGAGGGTCGAAAATCGCTTGAGTTTGTTCCTGTAAAAAGGTGTAGTGCCGGGAACTTGGCTGCACTTTGATTTCATTATTTGCAAAAAAAATCAGTAAATCTTTTTTGTTGAGATCGACATACATTTTTAACATCAATGTAAAATTAAAATTTTTGTATTACGACACGCATTGTCTGCTCAAGAGCCAGATGATATTTTTTTTTAATAAGCGTATGCTTCGGCGAAATTCTCCTTAATGCTTATTCATCAATATGCATAGGACAGTCGGCATTCGGCAATCGCGCCGCTGGATTTCTTTGGTATATTTTTGTGTCTGTGATTGGCATACGTAGCGTAAAATTGGACACAATTAATAAGCCATTGTACCTAATTCCAAGCCCTTATCCCTTCGTTCCTCTCTCGATACTTAAGTTTCACTATACCTACATCCAAGCATATATAAATAAGCATAAAATAATTAAATAATTTGTTTATAATGTTAAAATTTCTAATTAAAATCCTTGAACATTCAATTAAGTCCTGAAAATTACTGCTAAGCTGCAACAGAAATGCGAAGTGCGGTGGTGGCCGTGATGATGGCGCAGTTAAACAGAGTAGCAAAACGGTATATATGCGATGGTTCTGGTGGTGTTGAAGTGCAAAAACACTTCAAAGGATGTTGGTAGCGAAAATTACATTTAAAATTATGTTTACATTCGCTAAATCTGATTTTCATTATCAAAATTAGCTTGGTGCTTAGAAATGCCCTTTGTGGAGTTTCTCTGTTGACAAAAACGAATTAAGGTTGTTGGTAGAATTACCTACCTAACAGCGTTACCCAACTTACCTTCCTTCAAACCTATAACTATAGCTTAAACCGAGGATTTTGTTTTTTTTTGTGAATATTTAGAGGTCCTTTCTCAACAAAAGGTTCCCCCTTATACCTACCCATCTCCATTTTGTTTGACTTTCATTTTATTTTGCATATGAAATCCTTTTTTTTGTGAAAAGCCGTTATACGGTAATTTATATATAGGCTACCAAGGAATTTGGGGGAATGAAAATGATATAGGTATGAAGGACGTTGGTAATGTGTTTATTTTGTTGGTTTTTTCTTTAATAAATAATGTTTAAGAATTTTAAATAACGAGGGGCTGAATAGAGAGCAGCACAACGAGTGAATAGGTAGTTACAATGATTTTGAATTAATTATTTTTTTTTTTTTATTCTCGGTTAAAGGAAATGAAATAATTATATTCTACATTATTTATGTACTTGGCTATCAAAAGCACCACTTCAACTGGCTGCCAGGAATAATGCTGACGCATTTAAAGACAATTATTTTGATTCATTGTGATATTATCCTGATATTATGAATCTATGAGATTCCTCCCTGCTCGTAAATTTTTTTCAAGTTTTTCAAGGAAACCCTGTTTTTTTTCGAAAACGCACAAAGTGATACAAATTTTTGTTTGCCTAACTAATTAGTAGTTTTTTAACAAAGAATTACAACAACACAAACCTATCCGGATAGCTTTGGATAGTTAGGCGAACGCGCCCATTGTATTTATGAAACAACACATCAGGCAGCCGCCAAAAGTAAAATATTTTAAATGGCGGAGACCAATATGGAGAAATTAATATTAAACTCGTATCTTCAATATCTTCGATTTTTATTTTATTGGCACATTAAATGTCATCCGAAAGGTCTAAAATCAACTTTTTCCGGAGCAAAAAATAAAATCGAAAAACCTTTTTCCGGCGGGGAAAACAAAGTCTGAAAAATGAGCGATTTCTATTCCAACGGCATGCATACGTATTTTTCTCTTGATTTTCACACTGCACTTGAGTCTAAAACTATGTACATTATGTAGTTCGATATTTTAACGCGCATAGAATATTTTATATTTCGCAAAAAAAACTTCTGAATATTATAAAAATTGAAGATGAGTACCTACTAAAAAATAATTAAATAAAAAAATATTTCTTCTAGCGAGACCACCTAGACTCTCGGCGAATTTCGGTACCAAAAATACGGTCTCGTCTCGGGTGCTTTTAAAGTAGTCTCGTCTCGGTCTCGGTTCCGAAACTGAGACCGTTGCCAGCCCTATTTCCCGTGAATTCAAAGTAACCGAATTTTAAAATTATCAACACAAAATCGATCCAATAAAGAACACTCTATGGAAATCGTTTGTTTTAGCTTTGAATCTATCTGCTGAAAGCAGTATACCGAACAAATAAAAGGATGAGAATATAAGAGGATGTGATAGCCCATCCAATATTATTTTACATCCCAAATATCAAAGCATATGTACCTAACATATCAGCAGTAAAAAAACAAAGGATGAACATGAAAAACAGAATTTCCCAGAATTGGCGCGAATTTTTTTAGGGAAAAATTCTATTCCGTAAAGCATGCATATAAGTATCCATTAGTATTACATTTCAATTTCTTTTTTGCAATGGACACTTTCATTACAGAAACAAATTTGCACATACCTATACCTATATATCTTCTTTGTCACGGATTTTGGGAAAAATAAAATTTCAAAACAAAAATATGCTGATTCTTTGAAAATTAAATGGTGGGAATATTAAACGTACATCAAAAGTTCAATGAAAACATAAATTGAAATGTTTAAATGCAACAACAAAAATTTGAGTTAACTACCAAGAATTTTATAACCTGGAGTTAGCAACATTTTTCTGGGCGCACCCGGTTGCGAGGTGTCAGATCCTATATGATGTTTACAAATAGACTAGCACTTTATCTTAAATTTTAGTGAAAAATTTTGTTCAACCAATAAAATTTAAATTTAGACCAAAGGCGTTCCAGAGTTAGTGGACTGCATGGATGGCCCACTGAAATAACTTCACCGAAAAAAAAAATTGATAAAACGACTGTAAAATTAACATTTTTGGGTTATAAAAGTCGTCCAACATTAAAAACATCAATTTTGATATGCTCATCATATTAATACAATATGATCATTATCATTATGATATATTTATTATCATTTTGATATGACTATTAAAATGAAGAAAGCAAAAAAAAAAAAAAACCGCGTGCATTTGTAGGGTTTGATTTGAATTTTATTTTATTAGTTTTTAGGTTTTATTTTCCTATTGCACCATAGTGGTTTTGTAAGTTCCTTTCCCTTTTATTCTGAAATATTTAGAGTTTTATTTAAATTGAAAAAACTTATATTTTACTTACTTGAAAATTTTCTGATGAGATTCGAACCTGTGTCTTCCGCTTACGAGCCCAATACACTTTTTTTGAAATTCATTTTTATTTTTCCATTCAACTTATAACTAACTTAAAGCTAGACAAAAATTCATAAAAACTAGCCTACTTATCAATAACTTACAACTAACTTACTGGCCCTATACGGGCGCTCTAAGTTAAACTATGATTACTTAATACTAATGCCTTTCGGCCTGGAAACTAAATTAAAACTAAGATCCTTAACGGTTTTATTTTTTACCGAGAAGAATGTATTCGGTATCGATTTTGTATTTTATATAAAACTTACAAACTAAATAAAACTAAACTAAAGCTAATTATGACTAGGTACTTAAACTACTTAAAACTAGAACAGCCACAGCAGCATTTTTATTTGTTTTATATTTTTTTTTTTTTTTTTTTTTTTTTTTTGTTTTTTTGGTGCCACCCCGACTGTCCCTACTTAAAAATAATACACCTAAACCTATGTAAGTCGGCCAAGACAGAAACACTTAGTCAGCTTTTAAATATCTGTAGAATTTTCAGTTAGCCACCAAAACTGGTTCTCCTGCCTTACCCAATCTCTTCGGTCCCGATCGGACACAGTCCTACTGAACCGAAGGCGCTCAGCGCCGCCTTGTGCGAGGACGTCTCGGTTGTAAAGGAGTCGCCTGTCTACAGTTCTACGGCCGACGTGGTAGATTAGCGGAACTGCCAATCTATCCTGTATCAGCCCTCGACTGTCTAAATAGAGGAATGCATCGGGCGGAATAAAGCCGCTCAAACGCACCCAATACACTTCCACTAGGCTAATTCGCAATACGGAAAGCAGACGTTGAAAATTGATAACTTTCGGGCTTATGATTCAATGCTAACCATATTTTAAAATGTTAAATTGATATTATAATATAAAAAAAATTGTACCAAGCTGATGTTGAAAATGTTGGTGTGATATTTTTATTATCCTTAATACAACATTTTTAACAATTTATTGATAAATTGATATAATAATATATATTTGATATTATTAAAATATTAAAATGATTTGCCGTTTTTTCTGGTAAATTTATATGTATCAATTTTACATTAAATTATATTAATTTAACATTGAGGACATCAATGTTGACATAAAAATATCAGATTAATATTTTTTAATGATATTCTAATAGTAAGAATTATCAACCTAGTTTTGATAATGAGAATTGATATTGAATGTTAAAACCAATCTTATTAAAGTAACACTTTTAATATCAATATAACAAAAATAATATTAGCGTTACATTAAAAGTATTAATTTAATATGTTTTGTGGTAAATTTGATATGGAAAATGAAAAATATGGAATTGATATTATAAAAATGTTATATTGATATTGCGTTTTTTTTTTCAGTGTTCTCTTTCCATCTATTTATGTTTTCATTAAGCCATTAAAGTGAACAAACTGAACTTATTTCTAGAGGCAATTATGCTAGTCTTAATTTCATTTATTTCGTTTTTTTTTTTACAATTTATTAGCGAACAGTTATTTTGGTTTTGTAATTAATAAATTTCAAAAACGGAAACCCTTGTTTTCAGTTTTTAGACGAAAAGCCTAATGGACGAAGGACTTCTCCATCTCCTTGGTCAAACCTAGTTTGCCTTTCAAAGATGTAAACAATGTTTAAGCTTAAAGTACCTATTAAACCAAATCCACATACCTCTACTTGACCTTATTCCATTACAGGATGCGAAACAGCATTTTGCTTCTTCTGTGATGACAATGTGGATAAAATCTCCTTCAAAAAAATGCACAATAACCCAAAGCAGAGAGCGATGTACACGCAATTGCAGAAGACTCAAGAGTCACCCAAGCTAAGCGGTCACTATTGCATAAACTACGGATTCTAATGTAACAAATTTACCAACTAAACCATTTTGGTCAGAAGGATGAAACTATACACAACAAACAAAGCAAAACAGGAACAGGAACACACGTTCATGTATAAAACTAAACACAGTGACAGCGACAGCGTACAACTATTTACGTTCTCCCTGGCATCCTCTGGGGCTAGCCGAACATTCAAGCACAAAGTACGATATATGTGTAAGCTCGTATAATGTTCACAATATATCCCTGTTGAACTCTGCTAGAGTTGTCATCATCTTTATCCTGGGAATCCTGGAATGGAATATGCAATGAAATTATGCATAGCCCTTACATGTAATGTATGTACACAGAAGGGTATTTGGTATGCCCGCAGGAAGGGCACCCAAACAAACCAACCCAAGCAAATAGGCAGCACTCTAGTCAAGCCAAGCCATTATATAGTAAAAGAGTCCAACAAGCAGACACAATGAGCACACAAAACAACAACATGGACATATTGAAGCGACTTGGTTATTCAAATTAACCCACACCCTTGGGTATGTGTTTCAGGATCTCAGCAATTCTAGTAAATGTAGCTATATGAAGGAAAAGGAACGATGAAGTCCAGCTTCCAGCATGAGTTATACCCATGTAAATGTAAGCTTTTTCGTTTGCTGCAGATATTTTTAATTGTTTCATAATATCTATATCTACACTGTCAAAAATCACACAACTTCTAAAAAGAAGTTCCTCATGATACTATGTCTGTATTTCAGTCTGGTGGTTATTTTTCCCAGTTTGTACTAACCCTATTTTACTACACGTATAAAATAAAAAAAAATTAGTGGCACAAACGGCTCATGAAGAACCAGGGCCTAGCGTCTTACAGCTCTCAACCACTGCTGTGTGCGTTTCTGCAGGAATGGAGGGGACCTACAATTTATTGTCGATTCCTACACGTACTCAAATTTATAAATTTCATCTCAAAATATCAAAAAGCATGAATATTTATCATGGACATTAATTTGACTTCGAGAAAAATTACACCTTAGGCCCATCGCTCACTAGGTAACTTTTAGTTGCGCCACTTTTTGTTGCGCAACTAAAATTTGCTCGGAGTTGCTTGCCATCGCTCACTAGGCAATTTCCAAGCAACTTTTGGGTTCAGTATTTTTAATTGAAATGTTAAATTGACTTTGTATTTTGCATAAGTGACGATAAAAAATTCGTTCAGTGTGAAAATAAAACTTGTTTTTCGGGTTAAAAGCCTCTCACTTGACAAAAATTTTATAGAAAATTCCCAAAAGTAACTGGAAGTTGCTAGGAAATTGCCTAGTGGGCGAGGGTAAGCAACAAAAAGTTGCCGGGAAAAAAGTTCCGCGAGCAACTGCGAGCAACAAAAAGTTACGCAACTAAAAGTTGCCTAGTGGGCGCTCTCCCATATAAGCTAATGTAATTGGATTGGGAGCAACAAAAAGTTGCTGGGGCTAGCAACAAAAAGTTGCCTAGTGGGCGATGGGCCTTAAAGACTATCTCTGGAGTTTAAGCTTTCAAACACAATTAAAAATGAAAAAGTCAGTGTGAACATATTCTGTCACTTACACCCCAAATTCAACCTATTAAAAGTTAAATTTTGAGAAATATTTAGACTTAAAGTGATCCTCGAAGTCCATCCTTTTCTAAATAATACCTATACCTTAACAAAAATTTATAAAAACGGATACCTACTTTTTTGTGTGCTTAACTTGAATTTATACCCTATAAAATTTTTTCACAGCAAAACTTCAAAGTTTTGAATCAGTTAAAAGGCATTAGAATCGTATTTCATTATAGTTTTTTTGTGATTTTTTTTTTTTGCAAAAAATAAAGAGGTTTTTTAATTTTTCAGTCCTATTAGTAAAAAATCACTGTCAGCTCCTTAAGCCAACACCTAAAAATGACCTGTGAAACACAAAAAGAATTTATGAAGCTGATACATTTTTTTTACAGCACTTCACTCTACCAAAAGCGAAATATTGAAAACAGAAATTATCCCTTAAGCCTTAGGGTCAAAAATCTTTTAAATGCACAAAATTTCATTGAAATCGGTTTTGTGGTTTCCTGAGCTCACATGTGAGATCGATCGATTCAGTTTCATATACCTACAAAAAAATGAGATCGTTCTTGACAGCTCTATCTCGATGAAATTGAGATCAATCTCAAAGATCTTCTTCATAATTGTCTTCTGTCCAGAGAGTTAAAGTGAACATAAAAAAGAGGTAGTTTTAAATAGGCGGCCGGCGGTCGGGTTGCCTGAGTTAATATTTCGTACAAATTTGAAGATACGGGATTTTTGCATTTTTTACGTTTTTCAGGTATTAAGATTTATTCTTAAAAGCTTTCATACTTTTCTTACTCGTTAAACCTATACTGCAATTAATTTTACTAAATACAATACATATTATAATAAAATGCAATGAAACGTTTTCTCATCTTTTTGCATATCAAAACGTGTTCTGTCTTATACAGAGCTTTCAACCGAATCTCATAAATAAATTTGTATATCTTAAGAGTTATACATATACATTTGAATTTTGATATTCGAATTAAATACAATTTTTGAAATGTCTTTTTTAAGATATTTAAAAAAAAATTAAATTTGCTTACTACTGCGTTTTTATTAGAGCAAATGAAATTACGTTCAAAATTTCCAAATTCAATTCAAAATCATCTCATTTCCCATACAAATTCAAATTATCAAATGAGATAATTTCAACCAAATTTGCACGAAATTCGGTAGGATAAAACTTAAAACTTTTATGAACACACCCAAATGGAAACCATTCAAAGTAGAACCTATTGAAAATGACAGATTTCAATGTAAAAAACAACAAAAACAAGTGATTGACAATCTGGACCGTAAAACAAAATTAGGAAATTTGAAATGTGAACACTTTTTTGTAATTTGCCAATTTAACTTATTTCAGCTCTAATGAAAACGCAGTATAAAACAACATAATAACGCTTTGTTATCTTTAAAATTTTATATAGGGTAAAGTTGGGGGATATGGCACCCCTTTTTATTTTTCTTTATTACTTGAAAAATAAAAAATTGGATTCTGAAACCAATTCTTACCCAAAAAGTAGGAATATAAGTAAAGTTCATAGGTTATTTATCGTTTTTTTTTTTTTTGCAAAAACTAAAAACGATGCAAAAAAATGGAGGATGATATGGCACCTGCTGCAGGGTGATATGGCACTCTTGTTGTTTTATAGTAGTTCTGGCCATATTTGTTGTATGTGTTGTTGAATAAGACGAGCATGAATCGTGACACCAAAAGTGAGTATTATGCACATAACCCACTCATCCGGTTTTGTTGCTACAGCATTATTCTTGTCCTTGCCTTTATAAATTTCCTGCCTGAAATCTTCAGTTCTAACTGATTTGTCTTGGAATGATATGTTTTAATCCTATGAGTTACTGACATCGCCAGTGACGGTAATCTTTTTGAGATATTTTGGTTTTTTTAAGCACCTTTCTAAAGAAAATTTGGTACAAAAGTAGGAGCGGGGAAAATGGCACGGGTGCCATACATCCCAATGTTGCGAGGTGCCATTACTTCTGCTTTTCCAAATAACACAAATAAACACGTTTGCTTAGTTATTTCAGATAAAAGAAATTACGGTTAATTGTTCTTTTTTTGTTCATATGAACACCTGGCGTCAAATATTTTCTTCGCTAAACGTATTTCAGTAACATACAAAAATATTTAAGAAAACTGGGGCCTTATTATCGCCAATAAGTGAGAGGACCTTATATTTTCAAATCCAAAAAGCTAAGGTGAGAGGAAATATTTTATGTCAAAAGATAATCTTGGACCATTTATCAATTCTTCGCAAGAGGTAGTCCATGTGAAAACACATTTCTATATTTTTTATGTTGAAGGTGCTCTATTTTCGATCCCAAGACCCACAGTGTGACGGTTGTACGCTACTATTTCTAATTTTTTGCAACTTAAAAAAAGTAAGAACTAATTTTTTACAATTATTTCAACAACGAACAATTTGTTGACTGTGGCGTATACGTAATTTTTTTTTTTATCAATATAGGCATCGAGAAATGGTCCTGATACTAGAAAGGTTGATATGAATGTAATGTTGACGCCTTAGAAAGGTACGACACCATTTAACTGATGAGCCCAACTTTTTTGCCTGGGCGAAACGCATTGGACTAAAGGTAGCAAAAAATCTTTCATTTGAATTTAATTCAATAAAGTCCAATAAAACAACAAAAAAATATTTTTCTTTTATTTTTGTTATTCCTCTGCTTCGTATAATGTTGACATTAATTTGTTTTATACGAATAAATGATATTATTTTATTTTTCTAAATATAATTATGAGAGAAACCGATTCAATTAGGTTGACAACTTATGAACATTAAAGAGCCAGTTCAATAGTCAGTTAAGCAGTCATGTTTGTACTTACGTCTTCAGATAAAGCAAACTGGTTTCAAATAAATATACAATATTGCTTTGAAATAAATGCTGTATACAACAATTTTATTTTTTGAATTGTTCGATATTCAAAAATAAAAATAAAAACAAAACCAAACACCAATAAGATTGACGTTCAGATTATAATATTCTATGGATAATTTTTTTTTTAATAATTTAAAAAAGTTAATTTAGTTATCCAATTGCTTAAGAGTCAATCAACTGTATTCCTTGGGTATGAATGTAACTTACTGTTCAGTTGACGTTTGAAGGATTGAATCTGAGAAAAACTATTTAAAAAAAATTAAACAAAACACAACCAGTTATAAAAATTTTCCAAGTGTATGTAGTTACTTTAAAAAATAATTCTCATTTCTCAGGAAGTCTTTTTTCACATATTTGCGTAGATGAGGCTTCCTCTGATTTTCATTTGCATTTCTTAAACTTATATAAGCATGATAAGGACATTAAAATACAGCAAAAAATAAACACAGACACACTCGAAAAATCCTTAAAAAAAGCACACAACTCAGCGGAATTAATTTCTTTTTGTTATTTTAATTTTGTCACCATTGTTTGTTTTCGGTTGTCCTGTTGTATGAGCTCTGGCGAAAAAAAAGGTTTATGCTTTTTCGCAACTTTTTTATCTTTATTTTCTTTGAATCTTGCGTATGTGATAAAGGATTCTCAAAAGCTGCCCTGATTTAACATATAGTCAGTATAAACTCACCTTGTATCACTCGAATGTGTTTTTTTTAATTTTTGCAAACAGAATAAAAGAACAAGCTTTTACTAGGGTTTATCACGGTTTGTGAAAATATATAAAATGTATGTACATATGTTTGATATATGTATACGTCTACCATCACCTATATAGTCCAAAGCCATAGAGCAAGGATATTATATAACCTTTTGCTTTACACTAATGAAAACCGACCGCAGCGCGGGTGTAAGCTGGATATACTTGCATTTATCTCTCAAGGACCTTAAGGTTATGTACAGAATGTTAAAAGCAACGTAAATTTATACAATTTTGTTTGGTAAGATAATATTCTTTATTTTTATATGCAGCAAGAACTATACCATAGGTTTAAGTAACACAAATGCAAAGGATACAAAACCATCCATTAGGATATTAGTGGTATGTATATACAAACATGGCAATGAAGTTAAAATTAAAAGTTTGTTCTGAATCATAGACAGATATAAAGATTTAATTTAACAAAAATGTTAAATATATTTTTTGTAGTTCGAATTGTCGATATTTTTATTATGAAAGTAAAAGAAAAACTTCGCGTTGGTGGTTTTGTTGGTAAAAAAGATTTTCCTTTTGTAAGTGTTACTTTCGACTTTTTATCAGCATTATTTCAGAATCTTAAATATTTAAAAGAGATTTTTACTGTTTTTGACTTAACCCCTCATCCATAGGGGTCAATAAAATGGTTAAGCTTTAATTTTTTTAACCATATAGACAGATGTTATGTCGAGAGTCTAATAGGGATTCACGAAAAGCAAAGTTTCCGTTATGATGAGAATTATGGTTCCCACTTCCGACTGCGTTCCGGGACTGTACATGTTCCTCTGCTCTTAATTTTCGCAGGTTGCAGTATTAAGAAGTGCTTAGGCGATCGTAAATAAAAGAAATAAAGCTTGGTGAATATTACATAGTTTGCATTCGAGATTTTTGTCTTTCGAGATTATTGCTTTCTAGATGTCGTTATATACCCTTTGCAAAATAGGTATAGTATTTTTTTCACGAGCAACTTAACATTGCAGAGAACATATATAAACCTTTGCGACCCACTTACAGCTCTATTTAAGAAATGATTTTGAAGTAGTTGCATGGAATTACCAATAAATAAAGGGTGTTTTTTTTTTTTAAGAGGTATAGGAATATAAAATGAAATAAAACAAAGATAAATTGTATTAATTGCCATAAAATTTATTTTATTTGAGAGATAATTCTTAGCTTTTTTTATTTAAATATGATTTCTGACATATGGCTACCGCGTCTGGCTCGGATGTATGTATTTCAATCTTTAGGTCTAATTTTCGATAAGTTGGAGTATTTGAGGTCGTATACCGGCAATAACGCGTTGTTCTCTAAGTCCTCGGTGTAGACTAGCTACTTCGCATACGCCACAGAAAATAGTCTAGCTGTGTTAAATCGCACGATATCATAACGTTTCACATAACGTTTCCTTTAACAAATCAAATGTGGCACGTGCTGTGTGACATTTTCTGCCGTTTGTTGAAACCACAGCTCCCCGCCACATCAAGGCAATTCGATTCGGGATCGAAAATGTTATTGATGATGGCTCTATAACGGTCTTATAAAGCACACTAAACTGTCAGTTCTCCTGGTTGTAGTGTAGTCTCAACAATGGCTTGAAGATTACTTACACTCCAAATGCGACAGTTTTGCTCATTGACGTCGCCATGAATAACATTTTCTTGTGAAAAATGGGATCAACAGCAATCTCGTTCACCGAATGTACGCATGCGTTGTTCATGCGTCAGTGATCGAATCATTATAAAATGGCAAACCAAACTGTTGATAAATCACATCCACATGGCAGATGACAAAATGGCTGTCAATGAAAATAAGGCTACCAACTTAAAATTCTTAACCTTAAAAAAAAACACCCTCTACAAGAAAACAAGAAAAAAAAAACATTTAAATTGTTTACTTAAGCAATAGGCTAGACGAAACGTGATTTATATGTTTGCCTGATGCCGCCAAAATAACAATAAATAAATTATGTATATTTTTTTTTTGAGAAAGCACGACGAGACACATATTGTTATACATACATATTATATTGTTATGTTTGCCACCAAATACAATGATCAAAGGAATATTCTCTTGACACCCATCACTTACCTCGCAACGCGACGTCACGTTCGTCGGCTTAAAGTTAATGTTGTTTGATTGATTAGAAAACAGTCTTTAGTCAGTTTCATGAATTTAAATCCCCCCCCATTTTACTCCACTCCCATTTCTCGTGCATAACGCTGTGTTGGAAATTGGCAAAATCAATATTACTTAACTAATTCCATTGTCTTTTCAATCTCCTTTTTGCAACTCGGGGACAAAAGACTTGAGACTTGATACTTCAGAAGCATATATGTACTTAAAAAGCATATCATTTCAAAGGCAGACGATTTATAGGTTTTGTTTCATTGAAGAGACATAAAAAAAAAAAAAAAAAACCATTAACTAGGTACTATGTATAAAGAATTTCGTATAACTATAAAAGGCCCTCCGTCCTGATTGCCACGACCAGCAATAAGATAAAATTTGTTAACTATATACCTACCACAAATCCTTTAATTCGGCTTTGTACCTTAGTGGTAACAGTGCATGTAAAGCTATATTGCATCCTAGTCCTATACATCTCTTATCCTACGGAATACATAATAAATATATGTATGCATAAAGCCCTGTTTGTATACTTATACATTCAAATGAATACACTTTCGTTGGAAATTCATTCGCTTACATTAAGATAATTTCTTTTTGCAGGTAATAAATTCACATCAATGTTTCCGTTCATAACCCAGGGGGTGGGGGAGGCGGTGCAATTGTAATGGTTTATGGCAGCAACAAGGACCACATCATAGTAAGTGAGTATATCCTTGCTCCTTGTGCGGAGTGCGAGAAATTGACGAGTTAACAATACATACAACAGAGAGGATAAGTCATAAACTGAAACTGAGTGGAGTCGATACCGCGAGTTAATGTTATGTTACACAAAATGATGATGATGATGGTAATATTGTGCTTGGGCTGCATAGCAAAGTATTGATGCTTCTGCTTTGCTTTGGTGGGCCTAACCTAGTTCTGCCTGGTGGCATACGATGTGTCCTTGCTTGAGAATGAGGTCATGAGATTGTTAGGTTTCTCTGTTTTTTGTGAGGAGAGTGAGGAATGGAGCAATGGAGGACGCCAGAATCACAGATCTATATAAACAAAAAAATATTGCTCCCAGATGATACGCAAGGGATGAATTTGTAAGTAGCTCGAAGTAAAAGCAATCAATTCTATAAGTGGCAACAGCAAATCAGAGATATTACATTCGACTACGTTTATTTCAGCAATGTTATCGCTGCCGCCCGCCGTCGACGAGCGACGACGATAGAAAAGAAGCTCCGAGGAGGTTTATGCACCATTAGCAATTCTAATTGAAGTTTGATTCTGCAATTCATGTTCCTCAACAAAATGGAATTCATTGTTTAAATTGATTCATAAGAGCCAATCATCATCGACAAGGGCGCATACATTATATAAGGAGCAGGAGCAGCGCCAATAAGGGAAGGAAGATCATAATCGGTTCTAAGGGTGCTGCTGGCAAAATAAAGATAAGGACATTTTGTAAATCGGTAATGACATGATGCTTTGCATTATAATTTTCATTCGATTTTTCACAAAATAATGACTCTTGTATTATTCTTCTCGATTAAGCAGGCAAAATTTAAAGAGTATATGGCAATTTTCTTTTGAGTGTAATAAAAAAAAAAATAGAAAAACAAAAAAGAAAAAAAGAAATCACTAGGGCTTGAAATTTGTGTTTCTTTCCTATACAGAATTCATGCAAATAAAATTTGTTTGCATTATGTGTTTGAGAGAACAATTTGCCGGAATACTTAAAGTCTCAACAAGACTTATATTTTTAACGGTAAACAAAATTAAAAAAGAAAATTATTTATACACAATACATATGCCCTTTTAACCTAAATAAATTGGTTTTCCAGACGAGATTTTGCTCGCTAGCCTTGTTATCAGGGTTGTTCTCAAGAAAAATACTAAACTTAATGAGTAAAGGTCTTATAACCTTTATAACGAAATCTTTATTTCAACAACACTTAAATTCTATATAACAAAAAATAATAAATAGTACTTTATTAAATATTCGGCGTTTTATGGATGGGCGGCGGCAGCTATACTAGTTTTAGCTCAGCTACGGTTAATCTATAGATCAATCTGGATATATTTTAATCTAGTATTTAGTTGTTCTGGTATTCGGTCCTCTGGTATTCTGGAATTACCGGCGGCGCGGTAGGTTAGTTATGATCGGTGCTGTTCTGTTTGCTTATCGAACACCTGCCAGATCAATAGGGTTAAGGCCCCTACTGGCACTAGCTCGTGCAGATACTCTACGCCTCTGGGGGCTTACGGAACGGCAGGTTTCTTTAAAGCTTCATTTTGTGCGTATGCAAATGGCAGGCGTTAGAAATATATTCTTTTGATTAAAGTATGTGGCTCTCTTTGTAGTAGCCCGTAGTGTAAAGCGGGGTACACATTATCGATCACGTATGACAGTTTTGCTCACGACTGATAGTGTGTACACTCCGTTTGATGGTTTGTCAGGCAAACTCCAGGCAAGCTCATGCTCACAAAATTTTTTGATATTGACTGACAGTCAGCCGACTGTCATACGTGATCGATAATCTGTATCTATACCCCACTTATTAGTAAATGCGTTAGACTGTCACGCCAGAGGTTCAATTCCCAGCCTTTATTACTTAAAATGTTTTTCAGGGCTACTGCCTCTTGCGAAGAAGTGACAAATCCTCCAAGAGCATCTCCTGTCACAGAGATGCTCATTCACATTAGCCTTTCGGATTCGGCAATAAACTGTAGGTCCCCTCCATTCCTGCAAACACGCACACATGAATGGTTGAGAGTTGTAAATAACTGGGCCCCCTGGTTCTTTATGAGTATGAGCTGTTGTGCCACCAAATATATTTTTTATTAGGTGGTTCTCTTTTATTCGTGAGCATTCTAAAGTTAAATGTCTCCACACTTTTATTTTGGTTTCGTATACAAAAAAATCGTACGCAATCTATAGATCCTAAACGTGTGTATACTAACCGATCATTTTTATGCAGTGCCCTACAAGGAAATTTTTTCTAGATAGATGAGCTAGCTACCAAAAAACAGAAATATTTTTTCTATCAAAATGCATATCCCATGCCAAAATTGAAGCAAACCGGGCCAGCCTTTTTGAAGTTCTAGCACAGACTACAGTGATCTCACGGACGCACAGACCGATGGAAGATTTTTTAATTTTTGAGTAAAACCTTTGCCCTAAAGAGCAAGTAAAAAATGTTTATAAAAACTAGTGTAATACAATTCAGGTTATATTTGTAAACACATTCATGTGTGCTTGTTATCAGAAGTAGGTATAATAGAGGTGCCTACAAATATTCTATTTAACTAATGGACGGTTAAATTTTACAGGCACGTTTTCATGACAAGAATTACTCTTGTAGGATGTGTCAATTCCTCGAAAGAGACAGTTACCGTCGAATATAATTTTTATTTTTATGAAGCATAGGCTGGGTAAAACATCTTCGGCGGCGTATAACATCTTCACAAACGCCAAGCTCTGCAACTACTTTTTTTTATGCAAGTAAAACAGCATTGGTTTCTAGAAATACTTTGCTGCTTCAGGATATTTTCCTGACATATTTAAATGATCAAATGCAGCTTCTTTGTGGGCGGATAACGCAGGCATTACTATCCTGATTTGATAGCTTATATTTTCCACATTTCCACCCTCAGTTCTGATAATACTTCCAAAATTCCACTGATTCCCAAATTTTCTGGTTGTTTAAGTTTCATGCAGTACATCACTTATCTAAAGTACCCTTTCACACGAAGAAACTGAGTTTCCAGCAACAATCAGTTCATAGGCGAAAGGGCAAGAAGAACGAGAGGTAAACAAAATCTCCCCGGTCAACGAACTCAGGAGATTTTTTTGACGTTCCTCTTCACACTACGTTTGTGTGGTTCAACCAAGGCAGTTTTAAAGGAAAATAAGCAAATCTCTTCGAGTTTTGTTTCTTGCGTGTGAAAGGTTACAACAGGTTGTTTAGGAGATTTAAAGAAAACGTCAAAAAAATCTCTAGCAACTAGTATCTTCGTGTGAAAGGGGACAAACGACCAATAAAAAAAAATGTTGTTCAAATACAATAGGCTTGTTTTTTTGTTTAATCCCATATTGGATTGCCATTATTTCTCTTACAGCCTTCCTCTGTCCACGTATATCGTATCGTATGTCACCTTGATGTATCTTAGACTCCTCTACTGCCTTAAACAAATAACCAAACAATTCATCTCCCTAATGACACTGTCGATGGCCTTGTCAAAATCAATAAATCAGCATCCGAATTGGTGATAGGTATTCAACGCACTTACACTGAATGATTAATCACAAAATGGCTGGTTGAAAACTTATTAGTCTTTTTGTTTTCAGAAATTCTATCACTAAATGTGACAAATCTTATGGTTTATGAAATATGTTTTAAAAATTTCCAAAAATCATATCATTTCTACTCAATATCCTTGCTGTCAAATAAATTATTCAACATAGTCCAGTATAACTTTAGTATCTTCAGAATTTTAATCTCTTATCACAGATCCATAGACAGGAAGTTCGAATGTCACCCTTCATTCGATTCGATATGATGTGGAGCTTATTTAATTCCCACAGCTTTGAGCTGTCATTTGAGTGTGAGAGAAATCACACCAAATCAATGAACAAGCAAGACAAATAAACGCAATTGGACTCCCACGGGCATTTTCGCCTTATAAAAATACCATCCTTAAATATATGTATATGCATGCGGCTACCTCCCAAAAGGGGGAGCACATAAAAAAGGACATTCACGTAATTTTATTTCCTTTTTATTTATTCAGATGAAAATATGAAAACTATCAACAGGGCACTGTGGAATATTTCGTTCGCAGGTTTACATATGTTGATGATATTGGTAGAAATGTAAGGCCCCATCGTTCCCCCCCACATCCATACCTATTTTACCGTCCTGGATTTGGGCAAAAAAAAAACGTAGTAACATACTTTTTTTTTTTACTGAGATTATCATATACTCGAGAGGGGGTTGAGGAGTAAGAGATGGATAAATGTATGTCATCGCCTGTCACTTGATATAAATGTTCCGTTTATTTGTCAGAATTTATTGAAGTTATTACACAAGCATTGGTATTCCTTGGAGTTCAAGCTAACTAAAAGCCTCTTTTGCGAGTCCTGTCACATTCATAGGGTATGAATTTATGTGTCGTCATACACGCGTAGGTAAATGTTCTCCAATTTGTATCGTGTTGTCGACAGAATTACACTCTGGGGATAGAACTTTTGAATTAAAGTTGACAAGTTTTTCTTCTTTTTTTTTTTTTTTTTTTTTTTTTTGCTACCCAACGCCAACGCAAAGGTTTGGTTTAGCGTGGATATGGAATCTGAATTGGCCACATTTATCTCGGTTTGACATTTACCCGAATATGTAATAAAACATATTTATATACCTACATTGAGTTATCATATGATAAAAAAGTATGTCGGTATTTTGTTTTATTGGTATTGTTGTTGTTATTGTAGTTTGTTGCGATTGTTGAACCGGAACTAAGGAGATTGCCAAAAATACTCCCTGAATAGACCCTTATTAGACATTTTATTTTTCGTTACAATAGGTAGGCACATATGTATGTAATATATGAATAAAAGAAGAAGGATGTGGTGTATACCTACTGGATTAAGCCCAAGGGTTCTATTTGTGTTCGAATGGGCCTAAGATTTAGGGGGAATAATATAAAAGGCATGAATATGATTATTAGACCCTATTTTGATCGGGATTTAGTAGGTAGATATGGAGTATAAAAGTTTTCTAAATAAGAACACATCGAAGTGAAAATAAACGCAAGTAAGCAATACGTTTTTATTTTTTTATTTGAAATTAAATAATTTTTGATATAAAGCTTCTTTACGTTGGCCTTGCGGAGTTATCAGAGGAAAATCAAAAAGCGGAACTTATGAGTTTTTAAGTTAAAGGCAAATAAATTGATGAGTGGGTAATTCGCCCCAGCTCCTTACCACCATACAATTTTTTTTATAAATCTTCAATATGGGAGATACTTTTGCTGAAGATATTGTCGAATACCGGTTAGAGCGCTCATCATGTTTTTTTCAAAGGAGTGACAGGAAATGTGCTCAAATATCATACGGAAAATATATCATGCGAGAAAAGTTTCATGTAGAAAATATAGATATTATCCGAGAAAACTATCATGTGAAATATTATTTCATGCGAAAAAAATGCCATTCGCCAAATATATTATGTGAGAAAAATATCACGCGAAAAATATATCATGCTGGAGATATTTTATGCAAGAAAACTATCATGCGAGAAATTTATTAATCCAGAAAAATATTATGCGATAAAATTTTCATGCGAGAAATGTGTCGTGTGAGAAGAGAAATGAACAGATGAAAAAGAAAGGGAAATAGCAAGGAAATGTTTAGAGAAGAAGAAAGAGAGAGGGATGGAGGAGAGAGATGATCACGATGGGAGCAAAAGCAAGGAAGAAAAGAAATAGGGGAAGAGAGGACAGTGCAACTGGATACAAGGAGTGGAAAGCGAATACAGAAGACAAGAGGAGAAGGAAAGACGGAACGAGACCAGATATAACAGGTGATATAAAGAAGTAAAGACAAAGGGGCAGAGAATACCGCACTATTTAAAAGTAGGATGGAAGACAAAAAAAACATGGAGAATAGCAAGAGTCAGACTATTGAATGAGGTCAGAGAAAGATGGTACATATTGGAAACGAGAAGAAGCAGAATGTGTGAGGGTGAACATCAAGAGACGCGGGAACACGTGATAGAGAGATGGAGTTCAGAAGAGTGGATAAAGGAACTGGAGAAGGTCCTTCAAGATGGGTCTATCACAACGGAAATTCAAAAATCTAACTTTGTAGGAATTTGGGGCTAATTTAGTACTCCGAAAGAACCCCAAATTCCCTTCAATCTGGGTCCAGCACACCTTCCAATACACAATTTCTAAAATCTAATGATGCAGGATTTAGGGGCTAGTTTGGGGTTAATTTAGTACCCCAATGCCGAAGGAGCCCCAAATGGTTTGATGACGTCATCAAATCAGTTTTTTCCATCTAAACGGTGAAGGGAATTTCGGGCTCTTTCGTGATTGGGGTACTAAATTAGCCCCTAATTTCTGCATCAATAGATTTTTGAATTTCCGTTGTGGTGGACCCAGCTTGACGGCATGATGACGTCATCAAATCAGTTTTTGCTCTCTAAACGGTGAAGGGAATTTGGGGCTCCTTCGGGATAGGGTTACTAAATTGGCCCCAAATAAGCACCTAATTCCTGCATCATTAGATTTTTGAAATACTGTATTGGGAGGTTGTGGTGGACCCAGCTTGACGGCATGATGACGTCATCAAATCAGTTTTTGACCTCTAAACGGTGAAGGGAATTTGGGGCTCCTTCGAGATTGGGGTACTAAATTAGCCCGAAATTAGCCCATAACTTCGGCATCATTAGATTTTTGAATTTCAGTTGTGGTGGACCCAGTTTTACGGACCTAACTGGATGAGGTGAGAAGGTGGATAGTAGATGGAAAGTAGAGTTGCAGATGAAAGCGGGGTACTTCTAACCCTTAGGGGAGGCAATCAATATCAATACATACAAAATAATCTATGGCTAAACAATTATGTATTACTGACACTAATTTATTTTTTTAGTTCACACCTACTTACTTTGAAAATGAAAATTTTAAACAATTTTTTGCGATCTAAAAAGACATTCTTAATTTTTTTTTATATGTGTTTTCATTTTACGTATTTTATTTGTTTCATTGAAACTAGTTTACGATTATGGTATAAATTGGAGAGACAGTTATCATATTGAAAGGATTTCTATTAAAAGTCTTGGCCAATTTTTGGTTTTAAAGAAAACACCTCGTATAAAAGACTATGACTTAATTACGCACTTAATTAAAGCTGAGAATGCTTTCCATTAAATTTCAACCATGCCCTCCTTGATAAATCCTTAATTGAGTCGTTTTGTTCAATATCTGCTTGAATTGTTATTAATCATTAAGAAGGCTAAGTTTATACACATCGGGAATGATTTGTACATACCTATACAAAACTGTTTCAGGGCAATTCTAAGAACCGCTTAAGTGTGAAATCAACAAAGACAATAGGCCACGGGTCACTTTAGCTGATGGCATAAATCAATTTAATTATCGCGAACTCTTGTTTAAAGAGCTTCTTTGCATTGCGTTTAGTACCACTTCAAGGCATACAATATCTAATAATAAATTATTATCACTTGCTGTACATCCTTAAGGATACAAGCATATACATATACACATGTATTTAAATACAGATATTGATTTTCACAAATTGATGTGTGTTTGGTAGCGTATGGTATTATATGGAATAAATATACCGTTTTTATTAAAATCATACAAGCTGGAAGTTCGATAACGAGAAATATATTACTGACGTAAGAATTACGTCTGTGAAGTTGGCAGGACATTTTTCGCGTAGAGTCTTGGGACCAAGACAGGAATTTGCAGTTTTTTTGCATATCTATTCCGGATTTTGCAGTTCAAAAAATAGTGGGTGTAATCGCGTGACCTGCTAACTTCACAGTGAAGTTAGCAGGTCAGTATGATTTTTTTTTTAAATGAGGACTTCAAAATGTGGATTTAGGATTTTCTTGGACTGCAAAATGAACTGCAAATTTGGAGGCAAATTTCAATGTAATAGCTTTACGGGTTGCTGAAAATGGCATGACCTGCTAACTTCACTGTGAAGTTACCAGGTCACGCGATTACACCCACTATTTTTTTAACTGCAAAATCCCGAACAGAAATGCAAAAAAAATGCAAAAAAAACTGCAAATTCCTGTCTTGGTCCCAACACTCTACGCGAAAAATGTCCTGCCAACTTCACAGACGTGTAAGAATTAGCTGTCTTAAAGGTTTCATTAGATCTTACAGAACAGATTTACATTGAAATAAACACATACATATAGAAATAAAATATTTAAGAAAATATATACAACATATATATACAGGGTGTCATTCTAAGAAAGATATTATATGGGCAAAAAAAACTCCTCACGCGGGAGAGACGATTTCTGAGAAATTGACTTAAAATGGAAACAAATTATTGAAAATTAAAGAAGGCACATACAACAATATGCTTTTTTAAAAATAAATATTCTATTTTTTTATATTATTTTTAAACCAAATTCTTGAAATGAATAGTTTTTGAAAAAAATTGTGGTCTTTTTTTAGTAAATTTTTTTTTTCAAAACTTTACGTTTTTACAAATATTCAACGCCCTTATCAATTCTTAGTCATATACTGAAAATCGGATGTAATTTTGTTGTTAACCAGATGTGGTACTCAACTCATGTTTATATTATGTTTATGACGCAAAAAAAATACTATTCATAAATAAAACCCTTTTTTCGGGTTATTTGGGAAGAAGTATATCTTTTGTTTTCTTTTTTTTAAATTTCTCAAAAGCTTTATATTTACAAGCCATATAAAGTTAGCATGACAACTTTCGAAAAAGTTACTTTTTACTGTCTCAGAAATTGCCGTACAAATGCCGTTAATAATGCCGTGAAAAAAAATTGCTGCGACAGTGGTTCTCCCAAAAATGGTTTTCATACAAATTCTTCATATAAAGTTAGCATGACACTTTTCAAAATTTGGTCCAAAATAACTTCTGAATATGCCAGATAGGTGCAATAAATTGCCGTAGATATGCCGTGAAAAGAAAAAAAAAATACCGCGACTGTGGTTATGAATATAAAAATACTTTCACGTTAATTACTTTCATTCTCACAATAATTTTTCATCTAATAGCAACGTTGTTATCTATTAAATTTTTTTTATTCCTTCTTAATATTTCTTTCTGTGTATAAAGTTAATTTTAATTATTTTTCAATAAATTACTTACTAAAATATGAAGGAATATGTTTTATTTATAGCGCATCTCAACATTCATATTACCTGAATGATAATATAGTGTCCTTCGAAGATTCGCTTGTTGATAATAATAATAAGGTATTTAATAGATTGAGAACATTTAATTTTATATGAAACTAGCTGACCTGTCCTAGGTGGGAGTATATTTAATTCGAAATGGAATAAATAATAATAAAAAAAAATGTGTAACTATTTCTAGAGGACTTACCATCAAATAAAGAAGGAAATAACTAAACTAGTAAATGTTTATATGCATTTATATTTTTTTTTTGACATTTGTTACCTATTACATGAAAAGAGAAAGGTGAACAAATCCTCTTTATAGATTTTTCCCTGTTTTAAATATCTATGTATAACTTTACAGACCCTTTAAAATAAATAATACAAAATAAGCATTAGCGGAGTCACTGTGGCGTATACCTACTTTTTTATGAGAAATATATTTGTTATGTCGAATTCCTTTTAATAAAATAATCGATTTGTTTAGAAGAAAAAATCGATTTTTCTGGACAAATTCCTTGTATTGAAAGAAAAATATCGATTCTGTTTAGAAAAAAAATCAATTTTTTTTGGTAAAAGGAATTCGACATTAGATTTAAAAATCTGTACATCACGGCTTTACAGTTTGTCACGTTAAAATTAAAAAAAAAAAAAACAACAATAATTTGCGCACTTTTGGCCTTATTTCAAGAATCTGTTCGGAATAAAACAAACAGTATAAATTTGAAATAATCAAGTAGGAAAATAGTAATGATGAGATTTTCAAAATAGCAACAGTATAAATAAACCCTATTTTTTTAATAGACTCTCGCAATATAGCTTCTATATCGATACACTACCAATTTGTATCAATCTCCAATGTAGAAAGACTGTCATGCTAACTTTATATGAAGATTTTTGTATGAAAACCATTTCCATTTGTACGGCAATTTCTGAGACAGTCAAAAGTAGCTTTTTCGAAAGTTGTCATGCTAACTTTGTACGGCTATTTTTACATTTTGTTTTCAGTATTCGACTAAAAACTAATAAGAACATTGAATATTTGCAAAAACAGTGGGAATTAGTTACGCAAAATTTTGAAATTTGAAATTTCATTTCTCAGAAACTATTAATTTAAAAAAACTTGATTGAAAATCAATGCTTTTTCGTAAAGTAAGCAATCTGAGTTCCTAATGTATAAAGGGAGATTGATTATAAAAAAAAAAGACGGGACCTCAATGACTTACTAGAGGAACTCCAGAGCAATTGTAAATAACCTTTGAAATTTTGTTTCCAATGCGAACATATTGACTACATTCAGTCAAACAACTAGAAAACTATATTTGAGCGGTTAGGAATGAAATATGGAAACCCATCTGCTGTAACTTAATTATCAATATCTTGATGTTGGACCCTATCAAATGCCTCTTGTAGAAGTTTGTAAATATAACATCAACCTAACAACGATTTTCAAATTCAGCAACAGGAGTATTCCATGAAAAATGAGAACTCTCAAATTTTTCGATTTTTTAATGTTAATGCACATTTAAAGGAAGATGGCAATAATTTTAATTAAACATGAAATGAATGTATTATGTTTGAATAGTCATATTTATTTTGTGAGTAATAACATTAAATGACTTTTATTTATGATTTTTCTTTTAATCTCATGAATATCTGACAAAAAAAGACACTAAAAAGGACATTTTTTCAATCGGAAAATGCCAAACCAATACCCGGAATTTTGACTTTCCAATACATTAAAATTGACAAAAAAAAAACAGGAAAGAGTACCGAGTTCATAGACTATCAGAAGAAAAAGCGGTTGTTTCCTATTAAATAACTACTCATAAAAAACCGTTAATTTCAACTTTGTCAGACACGTGACGCAATTTGTATGTACGTAACACACCATTAAAAGTTTCTAAAAATATAAGAATGAGCCTTTTAAATATTTTTTTCTCATAAATACTAACTTTGATTATTACTTATTATTCGGTTCTTACAAATTTTCGATCGATGTCAAATAGTTTTACTGAAATCTGAATGTTAAGATAACAATATAGAACATTAGTTGACTCGACTCGATCCGTCTGTACGTTTAAAGTTTTTGCAAATAATCGAAGACTAATGTACAAACTTTTGAAAAAAATTAATAATAACAGAAAAATAGTTAAATTTGCCTGTACGTGACCATGGATTGCTCCAACAAGAGATTTATGTATATTTAAGCATGAATGGCAATTCCTAAACAATCTTTTATCAGGTAAAGCATAACAATTATTTTCATTAATTTTGATACTTTTTTATGAAGAAATATAGACCCCAATAATATTCACACTTAAGTACTTAATGTCTTAGAAACTTTTTTTGACTTCCGGTCGGATTTAGCGCGAAATTTATTTAATACTTATGAAACGAACTTAAGTGAACGTTAATCTTCTTCACATAAACTACAAATCGCAACTCTTTAATTATGTGATTTTTAAAAAATAAAAGTGTCCGAAGTTTTTTCAATTTTACTTGCGATATACGTACCTAAAAGTTAAGTTTTGGATTCGTAAAAAAATTGAACTCGATATTTCAATTATACTTGATATTACGATGCTAGAGAACCCAAGAAAATTAGGCCCCACAACTGGCGCGATTCCGTCTGTCTGTTTATCTGTACCTCGATCTAAGGCCTAGGCCACTAAAGCGATTCTCTTCAAACTTAGAACTTAAATTTTTTTTAGGTGAGATCCCTAAATCGATTTTTTTAGATCCAAAAACAACGGTAAGTATCTACCACCTGCCATATAATCGTTTTGAAGAAGTTTATCTATACCTCGAAAACGGCTCCACATATTTTGATTTTGTGTCTACTATTAATTGTGGGTCTGAATATTAGCTAAAATAAAATTTACCAAAAACTGTTATTAACCGGTACCTGCCATTGAACCATTTTTTATTTTCGACTTTCTCGTTAACTGCTTAACCAATTATGATCAAAATTGTCATAGCCATATCTGTGCTCAAATATTTCGCAGTTTTTCACGCTTACGAAAGAGTAAGCGTGATTTTCTACCACAAAAAATTGATAGAAATTCTCAAAAACGTCAAATGAGAGTTAATGATTGAAAGCCAAACATCGTATATCGTGCGTGTTGTTAACTTTCTCTTCAAAATTTGAAAATTTAATAGTTTTTGATTTTCTGTGCACAAAGTAAAGAATCAAATACAATGTTGTCAAAAACATTTTGACACGAGCTACGTGATTCAATATGCGGGTGACGACATGACACGTTTCTATTAATCGTGTCATGTAACACGCATAAGGTCACGCCACACGCATTGCACGTGTTTCAAAGATGCTTCTATCTTAAGGCTATGCTATGTATTGTAACGTTTTACCACGGTTCGATATAAAACTTATTTATTTTTAACTGTCAACCGTCAATTATTTCCTTTTAAATAAAACACACTTTACTTCACTTCAAATATTTTATTAATCACCAATCTCAATAGTATGCAACTTAAATTCACTTCCGGATACTTTTAACTTTGAACTTTACACTTTCGCTTTCAAAAATAAACTGTGTCTGTGCTCAAAAAGTTTCTCCTTATATAGTGAGCTGAGAGGTTCGGGACTCTACTCGAAAGTACTGGCACATAAGCTTCTGGAAGGTTCCATTCCAATGAAGAGAGATGGCGTTCTCTCCACTCTTCCATTCAGCGCATTTTTCCCCTAAGAGAGATGGGCGCGCTCTCTCGGGATTTTTTTATAAATGGTTGTTGTCTTCGATAAGGGTATTTTTGTACTTGGCTCTTTGTTTGTTCCGAAAGTAGTTAGGTGCTGATTTCATCGTTACATTGCCCCCCTCCTAAGATTGATCGTCCCGAACAATTCTGTCGCTCCTTTCACCACTATAACGATGCAAACGGTCACAATGAACTACTTTCAGTTTCCCTCTTACTCCTCTCTGTATACGGTAGACCACATCATTTAGTCTCTTCACAACAGTGTAGGGTCCTTCCCAGTTCTGTTGAAGCTTTGGTGACAGTCCCTTTTGTCGATGGGGATTGTAAAACCACACGAGGTCTCCTTCTTGAAATCCTGTTGTTGTTGCTCGGGCATCATAACGTGTTTTCATCCGATCACTAGATGTTTTTATGAATGCTCTGGTTCGTTGATGAATGTCAATGAGCCTTTCTTTGAGGTTATCCACATATTCTTCTGTTCGTTGTGGCTCAATTGTCCGGCATCCAAATTTCACCTCACTAGGCAGTCGTATTGACGTTCCAAACAAGATTTCCGATGGTGTATGTCCTGTCGAGCTATGTACTGCACTCCTATAGGCCATTAGGAATAATGGAATATGTCTATCCCAGTCTCGTTGGTAGTCGCCGACAACCTTAGATAGATGTTCCTTTAGCGTCCGGTTGAATCGCTCGACCATCCCATCAGATTGTGGATGAAGCGGCGTTGTCCTCGTCTTTTTAATGCCAAGGAGCGAACAAACTTCCTGGAAGATGTTAGATTCGAAGTTCCTTCCTTGGTCGGAATGAAGTTCCATCGGTACGCCGAACCTGCTCACCCAATTGAAGACAATCTGATCCACAACTGTTTTGGTTTCTTGGTTTGGGATGGCAAATGCCTCAGGCCACTTGCTGAAGTAATCCATGACTACAAGGATGTATCGGTTTCCACTGTTGGTCTCAGGAAAAGGGCCTGCGACGTCTACTGCAATCCTTTCGAAAGGCGTGCCTACGTTGTATTGTTGCATTTTACTTTGAAGCTTCCTACCTGGACCTTTGCTAGCAGCACAAGTATCACATTTTCGGCACCACTTTTCGACGTCCTCTCTTGCATGTAGCCAGTAGAACCGTTGTCGTATCTTTTCCAAAGTCTTATTGACTCCCAAATGACCTCCAGAAGCTCCGTCATGCATTTCTCGAAGAACGTCATTAACCTTGGACCGAGGAACGACCAGCTGCATCACATAGGACTTACCGTCTGCGGATTCCCACTTACGCCTTAGAACACCTTCCTCCACATGAAGTGAGTCCCATTGTGCCCAATATGCTTTCAGGGCCGGACTTCTGTCGGAGATGTCACACCACTCTGGTTTTTCTTGGTGTTCTTTCCACGCAAGAATGGGCTCTATGTCCGAGTCTTCTTGTTGGGCAGTCCTAAGTTCTTCATTACTCCAACCGTAAATGGGATCAGCTCTTATTCGTTGGACGGCAATCATTTCCTTTTCTTCTTGGCGTGTGCAATGTTTGCAGTCCTGTTTGCAAGGCCGTCGAGATAATGCGTCTGCGTTTGAATGCAACTTTCCTCTTCGATGTTGAATTTGGTAGTCATATGTCTGTAGTCTCTCGATCCACCTTGCTACTTGACCTTCAGGATTTTTAAAGTTCAGAAGCCAATTGAGTGCTCCATGGTCTGTTCGGAGAAGGAACTTCTGTCCATAGATGTACTTATGGAAGTGTTTTGTTGCCAATATCAGAGCTAGAAGTTCCCTTCTGGTCACGCAATAATTCCGTTCTGGCTTCGAGAGTACCTTACTGTAGTAGGCGACAACCTTTTCTTCTCCGTCGTGGACTTGTGACAGTACAGCTCCAATTCCGACATTACTTGCATCCGCGTCAATAATAAAAGGTTTCCCTGGAGTAGGGTAGGTAAGCACAGGAGCATTGCATAAACGCAGCTTTAACTCCTGGAAGCTTTTCTCACACTCACCTGACCATTTGAACGGCTTTCCCTTTTCTGTAAGCTGATGCAAGCTTTTGGCGATTCCAGCAAAATCCTTCACAAAACGCCGGTAGTATGTGGCTAGGCCAAGGAAGCTTCGGAGTTGATGTTTGTCCTGTGGTGTTGGCCAATTCTTCACAGTGTCAACTTTTTCAGGATCAGTCTTTACTCCTTGGGATGAGATGATGTGTCCCAAATATTTAACTTCGGTCTTGAAAAGAGCACATTTATCTGGATTAAGCTTGAGGTGTGCTTCTCGAAGCCTCTGGAATACAGCTTTTAGGTTGTCACAATGTTCGTCAAATGTTTTCCCATACACGATGACATCGTCCAAATAGACCAGGCAAGATTTCCAAGTAAGTCCTTGTAAAACGCATTCCATCAAACGCTCAAATGTAGCCGGAGCGTTACACAGTCCAAATGGCATCACTTTGAATTGCCACAGACCGTTTCCTGTGGAGAAAGCTGTCTTTTCACGATCTTCTGGATGAATTTCTACCTGCCAGTAGCCGCTCTTTAGGTCTAATGTAGAGAACCATTTAGCACCTTCCATTGCATCTAAAGTATCGCTGATTCTGGGCAGAGGATAGCTGTCTTTCTTTGTCACATCGTTCAGCCTTCTGTAGTCCACACAAAATCGAGTGCTTCCGTCCTTCTTTTTGACAAGGACCACTGGCGATGCCCAAGGGCTTTTAGAGTTTTCGATCAGCCCATCTTTCTTCATGCTTGATATCATCTCTTCAACTTCAGCTTGTTTGGCTAGGGGGAGACGTCTTGCTGGTTGACGAATCGGTCTGGCGTCTCCTGTGTCGATCCGATGCTGCACAAGTTGTGTTCGACCATACTGCCCACTTGGTGAAGAAAATATGTCAGCATACTCATGAAGAAGGCTACCGGCAATACTTAGTTGATGTTGACTAAGATTGGTTGAGTTAAGGATTTTTGTCTTTAGTTGTTCGCAGTTCGCAGGCTTCTTCGTGTCCTCTTCTGTGATCTTAGTTATCGCTGACACAGGTTCACATTTTCCGACTATTTCTCCTTTTCTCAACTTAACTTCGTACGGTTTGATGTTCAGAATCCGTACAGGTACCATGTTGTTCTTTGGTGTCACAAGAGTCTTCCCAACGATGATGTTTTGGGAGCCTTGGTTAGTATCTGGTTCCACCATGAGGTATCGATGACCACCCAATTCGCCTTTTATTTTAGCCCAAACGAACACTTCAGAAGAAGACGGCAAGCATATGTCTTCTTTGATGACACTTCTTAGAGTTGAGGATTTTTCGTCACCATAAACCATAGGAATCTCTACATTTTGGTAATTAAGAACTTGCTTACCGATATCCAGAATTATTCCGTGTTCTTTCATGAAGTCGATTCCAATGATGCACTCGTCACATATATCTGCTACCAAAAACAGATGTGAAAACTCCAGTTCTGCCAAACGAATCGGAAGACGAACTTCTCCGTACACTTTAGCTGCCTCTCCTGTAGCAGTTTTCAGACGATAGCTATTGGTGTTATGCAGCCATGTCATCTTGACCAAGTCCCTTCTTACAATGGAGGCAGTGGCACCAGTGTCGATTGTAGCCACGTGTTTCTTCCCGTTTAATGTTGCCTCCACAGTCAGACTTTTGTTGTTTCGTTTAGTCTGTGAGACCTGGATAGTGGTTCTGGGGCCATCGATACTTCTTACCTGTTTTTCTGGTTGTGGAACAAGTCGAGTAAGAGGAGCGTTGGTGTAATTGCCACGTTGTTCTCTGTTGTTTTCTCTGCTTCCACAATGGTGACATGCAGCTTTTCTTGGTGGCAATCTGCACTGCCACTGAAGATGCCCGGTATTATTACAATTCCAGCATCGAACAGGTCCGTCTCGCTGATTTCTTTGGAATGCGATTCTCTGACAGGAGCATTCTTCAACTTCTATTTCTCTTAACCGAAGAACTTCTCGAGATGCTTGTTCTGCTGCTTCCATAGTTAGAGCAAACGCCAATGCTTCAGGAAGCGTGCGTTTTCCGGCAGTTCGAATCGCTCGCTGAAGGTTGATGTCGGATACAGCGCGGACAAATGCTTCTGTTGCGAACTGGTTTATTATTTCCTCTCCTGCAGTTGGATATGCCAGGTGAGCCAGCCGTTCGATATCTGCTTGAAGTTGTTGCAGACTTTCTCCTCTTTTCTGGACTCTGGTATTGAGTTGGACCCGGAAGACTTCTTGCATATGGCCATCTCCAAAACGTTTGTCAATGGCCTGTACAAGAGCCGTGAAGTTGCCGTTCTTGTCTGCTGGTATAGTTTGCAATAATTCAGCAGCAGGTCCTCTAAGGGCAAGCGTCAGAGCTATAAATTTGTCTTCGTCATCCCAGCCATTTGTTGCCGCGGCTGCCTCAAACTGCTTCTTGTAGATCGACCAAGAAGTTTGTCCATCAAAGGTTGGCGGATGCATTTCCTTTCGCTTTACAAAGTCGCCAGAACTTTCTCGAATCTTCATTTTTCGAATTTTATCTAATTCATCAGTAATGTTTCGAATTTTGTCTTCCACTTTTTCGAATTTTCCGTGAACATTCTCGAGCTTTGTGTCTACATTTGAAAATTGTTTTTCGACGCCATCAATACGTCCATCTAGAGTAACGAACTTATTCTCAAATGCATCAAGCTTACCTTCGATAAGGTTTTTCTGTTCTTCCAATCGTTCTAGAAGATTCTTCTGTTCACTCTTTTGTTCTGTACGTTGTTCTTCCATACGTTTGAGAAGATTTTGTTCTTGATTTTCGAGAAGGTTCTTTTGCTCTTTTCTTTGCTCTTCGAGAATATTCTTTTGTTCTTTTCTTTGTTCTTCGAACTGGGCGAGCAGCAGAGCCATCATATTGGTCATATCTGAACTAGTACTTACTTGCTCTTCCTCCATTTCAATCGTGAAAATAAACGTGTCTGGGTTTTCACCTTGTTGTCTTAAATGTTCCTGCAGACGAATAATGAGGTCATTTTTTGATCCAGCAGTAGGAAGACCTCGTTTGTTTAGTTCTGCTTTAAATTCAACACAATTTAAATCATTCAAAATTTTACCCATTGTCTGTTTATTTATTTAAAAACACACACGCACTTTTTATTTTAAGTTAAATTACTTAAATGCACAGATAAAATAAGTTTTATCCCACTTCTGACACCAATGTAACGTTTTACCACGGTTCGATATAAAACTTATTTATTTTTAACTGTCAACCGTCAATTATTTCCTTTTAAATAAAACACACACCAATCTCAATAGTATGCAACTTAAATTCACTTCCGGATACTTTTAACTTTGAACTTTACACTTTCGCTTTCAAAAATAAACTGTGTCTGTGCTCAAAAAGTTTCTCCTTATATAGTGAGCTGAGAGGTTCGGGACTCTACTCGAAAGTACTGGCACATAAGCTTCTGGAAGGTTCCATTCCAATGAAGAGAGATGGCGTTCTCTCCACTCTTCCATTCAGCGCATTTTTCCCCTAAGAGAGATGGGCGCGCTCTCTCGGGATTTTTTTATAAATGGTTGTTGTCTTCGATAAGGGTATTTTTGTACTTGGCTCTTTGTTTGTTCCGAAAGTAGTTAGGTGCTGATTTCATCGTTACAGTATTGTACTGTACAATGTACATACATGGCTATTTAACATTTAATTGGCGTACGGACACAATTTTGTTTGGAAAAATATTTGATAAATTTTAAAATATTCTCTGTAAATTATTTTGAATAAAATTTCAAGCCATAAAATATGCCACTTTCTTCACCACCAAAAAAAACGGCAACATGGGTGATTATCTTCAGTTGTATTGATAAACAAAAATTAAAGTTTTATGAAAGTACCCAAGAAAAACAATATAAAACACGTACCAATAATCCAATGCCCTTATACATATGGTATGTACTGTACATACATACATCTCGTTGTTAAATAAGTTAATAAACGAATACGGCTCGTCGTCATTGTTTGCTTAAGTGTGCCAATAAAAAAAAAAAACAAAGAAGAGGAGTTTAAGTCTATAAGCGTGTGCTAAATTGAAAGCAATACTCGACGGCAATAAAGTACAATCCTAACCGCAGACCATAACTTTCCCAAAATCAAGGAGCAGATATCCTTAACGGAAAAATTTATCACTGCCTTCCCGTTTTGCGGTACAACAGATTATTTCGTAATCAAGTTCAAGCCCATTAATATTAATTCCATTCAATTAACATGACCACATCTCTTTTTGGCCTTAGCCAGAGTCGCCTTATCCTTGGTACATAAGCAATTATTTTCTAAAGCTTCTTTCAAAGCAAACTCATGTCCATGTCCATCGAGTGTGTACTCGTTAGTATGTGCAGGACAAAACCTATAATTCTTAATTTTTTTTTCATACAAAGAACACAAACAGACAAAATTTCTGACACAAAATCCTGAAAAAAAATAAACAAAAATGAGAAACAAAAAAAAAATGTTTACCCGCCTTGTAATGGACCGAAAAAAAAGCACTAAGAACGAATTCACTTGAACTCTGTTTGGGATGTATAAGATCCCCCTGAACATTTACAACAGTTCTCAAGGATTTATGGAACTCACTAGCGTATAAGCTCTGCAAGAACCTACTCGAAAGTGCCTCCGCATAACATCATGCCTAAGCAATGGGAGAAGGTCCTGTCAGTGGCAGAGTATGGAAGCAGAGCAAACAGGAAACAGGATACCCCAACCCCGTGCCAACCAGAGTGTATGTATGTACAAGTGAAATGAAGGCAATTACATTTTAATGAAATTTTTGTTCCTTGGGTCCCTAATTTAACACGTTGACACTTGTTTTAATTTGCCCAGTCCATGGCCAAGAAGTCAGCCAGCCAGCTAAGCTAGCTTACCCGAGCCCAGTCAGCCCGTCTCCGTTCGTCGGTCGACTCACCGATTTGAAACATTAGGTGGGTGGTATATGTATGTATTGTATGTGGAGGGGATGACTGTGAAATTGTGTCCTATAGTCTATCCTTTCCTATCCTGGCTCATTGTGACAAGTTTCTCACATTCCTCGGAGAAAACAATTAAATGTGAGAAGAAAATAAAAGAAAAACTGCAAAACGGATGTTAAAATTTAATGGTGTGCCACCTTACAAGGACAAGTTCTTGTATTAAGAAGAGTCTTTGGCTTTGCGGTTGGCTCATGCAAAGCGCATACATATACATATGCCATAGTAACACAGAGTTCACAGGAAATTATTTAATGTGGCTCTGTATTTGCGTGATTCAATGCAAAAGACTGCTCTGCTCTCTGAAATGAATGCACCTGGATCGGATGTCATCTCGTCACAGCATTTATTCTAAATTAGGAGGAATGAACATTTGTCAGATGTCAGAGCATGGTGATGTGCAGATATGAGATTCCTTTGGAATTGCGTTAAAGTGTTGAAGCTTAAGACTTAAGTTTTATGACATATTGTGGTGCCAGTGTATGATGTGATGTCTGATGTTTGTGTGTTGAAGTGAAGCTACTTCTGGAAGTGATTTTCATGGTATATGATGAATGAAATTACATCCTTTATAGGAATCCAAAAATTGCTTCGGAAAAGCATAATAAAATTTAAACTTGTTTCAGCTAAAGATTTAAATAAGGTATTTTGTTACACGTAAGATGCAAAAGAGGTATTCTTTTGAGCATATGATTTATTGTGAATCCAAAGAAGGCAAATGTGTTAAATTGAGTAGGAATTCGAAGAAATTAACTACATGCATATAATATACAAAAGACATATTTTATTATTTTTACTGTAGGAGCATATTTATACATTTCTTTTATTAAACTATATTGCAAAATTTAGAAAAATATGGTATTAATTATGTACAATCCAATTAATATTCTAAATCTGAAAGTTTGTTTGTCTGCCTGTTTGTTCCTTTTAATCTCCGAAAATAGCTAAATGATTGTTATCAACATTGCTAGAGCGAGAGCTTGGAACATGAGGATGGACATATGCAGGCTACTTTTGTTTTCAAAATCTGCAATAGTTTACCAAAAAACAAATAAAATATAAAAAAAATAAAAAAAAATAAATAAACTGTTTGAAACGTCAGTTAATCAAATATAAAAATAATATTAAAAAAGAAATACAAAAGTATTTCATAATCATAAAGTTATTTTAAAATGCGAAGCAAGGCTAGCACGGGTCTGCTAGTATCTATATAAGTAAAACAAAGCCAGGTTATAGTTACTGCATTTATAACTCAAGAACGGCTGCACCGATTTTTATGATCTTTGATTTGTTGGATTCTTCTTCGCCTTGAATAGCAGAATAACTATTAAAATATCGGAAAAATTCATTGTTAATGTGCCCAACATTTCGTGCTACATGTCAAGAGCTAAATTTGCTTGAAAACGAGACTCATTGGGACACGACAATTGGTGATGCAATTATTTCTGCATCACCAAGTCTGATACGCACATTATTTGCTATCATTATTTCGACATGCTTCCCATCGAATCCACGTGACCTGTGAAACAAATACAAGACTAACATGTCAGAAGACATTTTACATCACATTCGTGTCAGTTCAAGAAATCCCGATCTTAAGGCTTATTTTTCCCGAATGCCGCCGTAGGAACTAGAGACATTCCTAATGTCATTGATTTTAGCCACTGTTCGTGCGAGATCAGACATTGCAGTGGCAGTTCCTTCTTCTGAAATAGCGGTCACATTGTTAGAAGGATGCCGTACGGCTCATGCAGCGTTAAGATTGCTGTTTAACCACAAATGCTCATTGGAAGCACTTGACAAAAATTGAAAGATCTGCGCAATGACTCGGGATGTTTAAGAAGCGCGCAAAGATTTTACTGTGTAGCGATTTCCGCCAATCACTCTGCCAGTCATTACAAGACCGACTGCTGACCATGAAGTAAACGCTTGCCTAAAATTATCAAGACTGTGGCGCTATTTATAGAAACTTCAGCTGGCAGCAAACATTAGAGTTGTGTTGCTGAATAATCTATCTGCTCAGGATTTCTCCAAACAAGTGCTGACTATCGGTAAAGGCTGTGTTCCTGTCGATGAATCGAGTGGATTGATTTCATTTCCTCCGAATTTTTGCAATTTTTTCTAATCGAAAGGCCAACTCATCAACAAAGTATTCCCGAACATCATTGTTAACCACAGAAATAACGAATGGCCAAATGAGCGAGCAATTTTAGCGGCTAAGAATAAAGATGTGGATAACTTAAACTTTGTAATTCAGAATCAAATCGTTGGTACCTACTCTGCATTCATTTAAATAATTGACTGTGTAACAAACGAAGACGAAGCCACTAACTATCCAGATGAATTTTTAAACTTCTTGTGGATATGCCTGGCTAACCACAGTACAATTTAAAACTAGAGGCGGGCTCGGTACGGTAGTCATCATGCTTCGAAATCTAAAGGCGGATCCACACATGTCTCGTGTGGTGTGTTGTGGACTGAGTACACTAATCAAGCATGCTGTCTTAAAAAATAACATTTTCTGTTTTCAAGAGCATTGTTTTTCCTTGCCCGCATACTAAAAAAAAATGTTTTCGCCATAGCGTGGTATGGCGCAATCGTTAAAGAATAGATTTCGACACAACACACCACACGAGACATGTGTGGATCCGGCTTAAACAAACCAAAACTATGCAATGGGACGCGTTTGTTGATTGATAATAAAACTGATGATTAATGTGATTCACGCGACGCGGGTACTCAAAGGAAAATTCAAAGGTGAGGAAAATCTCCTTCCGAGGATTCTGATGATCCCAACCGATATGAGTTTAAACGAATTTCCGAATTTCATTATGACGATTAACAAATCACAAGGCCAAACCTTGAGTGTTTGTGAGTAATTGTACGTGGCATGTTCACGTGTTGGCAAACCATCCGCTTTATTTGTTCTTGCACCTGATACAAAAATGAAAAATGTCGTATACCACAAGGTACTTCATTGAAGAGAATCAACCCAAATGTAACCCATGCAGCAAAATACATAGCTTTATCAAAGCAAATGGCTTTGCCTACCCGTCATTGAAATACTTGATTTTTGTAGTTTTATTGAATTTTTATTAATTTATATATATTATACTAATTAACTATTGAACTTAATAAATTTTGTGTATTCATTTTCTTATGCTAATTAAAATCATAAATTAAGTTTAGCTAAAATGTATTAATACATTCATTGACTGTTAGGCGGTACGAAGTTCGCCGGGTCAGCTAGTAAATAAATTAAATAAATTAATTAATTGAACTTTCTTACTTTATTTGTTCTGAAGTTAGAGGCGGTTAAAAGTCTCTTGAGTTTGTTCCTATAAAAAGGCGTAATGCCAAGAACTTCCTTCATTTATTTTTCTTCGTTAACTATTCCCATCTAAGAGCCTAGCCCCAAAAAGGAAAAAAAAGCAATCAAAACTGAGTTTTAATTCAATTTCATATAAAATCAAAGGGCAAACACCCATCTTTTCTTGAAATCTCATCTCATCATGAGGCAATAATAATTGAAAATTTTAATATAATTTTTTATTTTCTTTGTGTCCGTCGTAGTTCCAATTTTAAGATTTCAAAAAGCACAAGCTCATCAAAATAAATTCACCCTCTCTTTCCTTTTTATAATATTATGATGGCGTGACTTTATTATAGAGCTGTTAAGATCTCATTCTAACTGTCAGTAACAATCCTGAAGAAGTCAACACTCTAATCATCATCTTTGCTTCGTTATGACAAACAAAAAAATGTCCTTAGGTACTTATAGCTCCTTGAGAAACTCTTCGACCATCAAGTCGGCCTATGACATGGTGTTTTATTATTTATTTTTCATAATCTCGAGGATTTCCTTCTGGCAAATATTTGTAATAACCTCCACAAGTCCTTAAAACCTAATTACAAAAAAAAAAAAAAAAAAAATTAGCACTATTTGGCCATAGGACTACACGAAACTCAAGTTATATTCGTTTGCAACCGTTGATGCTGCTATATTGCTGCCCTCTAGTAATAATTTTTCTTTTGATCCTGGGAATGACTCCGCACTCTATACCGTTTTATGATTCAAATATTTGAGTCAAGTTCAGTGATCTGCAATGAAAGGACATAATAATATGCCAAGGAAAACACTCGGCAATACACCTTGTTTAAATAAGAGGAAGCAACAGCTTCCTGTCACCATCATGAAGGCTGACGACAACGCCGACGTCGACCGACCTTCCCACAACTATCCGCGGATTCTTGCAAAATCGCATCTTGGCCACGATGAGGCCATAGTCTATGAATGGTAGCTAACAGATAAGCGAAAAAGGACATCATTTTGTGAATTAAATGAAAAATTTCTTGAGAATATTCTCGTTGGCGAATTATTCAAACGTTGCCGTCATCTTCCCCTCTTGAAAGTCTTCAATACCCAAGGTAATTTGCAGAATTTTCAACATTTGTATTTAATTTTACTAGTTTTCATATGCCATTTGTATTTGTTAAAGGTCCTCTGCCCTCTTTGTATACTGGTTTAAGCTGCTAGCTTAAGATGGAACTTGCTATAGTTTGCACAAAATATAATCATACTCACTCTCGCCCTAAAGGATATGGGATGGCATGGTTGGCTCTTAATGAAATATAAAATTCAATTAATGCCAACAGCGAAATTATTGTCCCCACAAATGAAAATAAGCTATCATTATTATACTTAAAATGGTTTTGGTCAGGACTTGGAAGGATGGGTTTCGAAAAGTGTTTGGGTACAAAAAATCCACCCCAACTGGACCAGGAGAATGGAAATTGAAGTGTGTATGTGAGAAGGCTCTCACATTTAAGGGATATTTGCACCCACTTAACAGCAAAGTAATTAGAGAATATATAATTCGCGCTGACTTTGGTGTGATTTTTCATTTTCATAATCGGATTAAGGGGACAACACAACCAAAAATTTAGAAGAAAAAAATGTAATATCCACGACAGGGTTGTTTGAAATTGCCCTTAAGATTTGATATGTTTAAAAGTTTAAAAATGTAGTTAAACAGTTTATGAAAATGTGGGAAAGTTAAAATTACTATCCATTAATGGAACAGAAAGAAAAAATTTGGGCGATGTGTATCATCATTTCAAAATTGTGGCCAAGTTTTTAATAAATAAATTAAATTCAATTAAATATTTGAATGATCTATTCTATTCTATTTTTATCAAGCTCTATAGGGCAAGTATTGGTTTCGTGTAAGAAAAAAACGGGTTGGGTACGAAATCCCGAATACCAAAATCCCGAATGCCAAAATCCCGAATGACAAAATTCCGAATGGACAAAATATCCCGAATGGCTGAAATCCCGAATGCCAGAATCCCGAATGAAAGAATGCCGAATGAAAGAATCCCGAATGAAAGAATCCCGAATGACAGAATCCCGAATGCCAAAATCCGGAATGCTGAAACTGATATCCCGAATGGGTTAGTACTTTTTTTGGTATTTTAAATAGGGAAAAAAAAGCAAATTTTCAATCGGATGAATTCCCCACAAAAAATTAATCCAACACGACAAAATCCCCGTCGTGAGGACGGGCGCCCAAACAACAAAATCCCCAATATAATTCTTTTTTTGCCACTATGGGGATATTTTTTTAAGGAATTTTTTTTTGGGATTTTGTCTTTATTCGGTTTTTTCTTGGGAATTTTGTCTGGTGTAGATTGTTTTTTTTTTTTGAATTATGTCGTTTTGTTTATCGTCACTAACTCTTTTAAATATTAGTTTTTTTTTTATTGTTAATGTTTGTTTTTCTGCTTATTTGTAGATACTGGTTGATTTCTATATTTAAAATTGGTTGAAGAAGTTTATGCATAAGGACTCTCAATTTTTTTAATATATTTTTTTTTTTAGAAAATAATTGATATTTTGATATGGAAAAAGTGGATTTTAAACATACAAAACAGTTTGATTTCTTTAAAAGTATTTAAATTCGGGATTCAATCATTTTGGCATTCGGGATTTTGACATTCGGGTTTTTCAGCCATTCGGGATTTTGTCCCCTACCCGAAAAAAAACTCGAGCTAGTAATCAAAATTTAGACTACGATGATGGAGAAGTCTCAGAAAGCTGTTTTCGCCCACCGTCCATCGGTTTGTGCGTCCGTACATCCACATTTATTGGAGCTAGAGCTTAAACGAGTGAGTCGGCTTACTTTAAATTTGGTACAAAGCATTTTGATGTAATTCCCTAGAGAAAGAGAATTCGAATTTTTGATTTGAGTCCTCTAAAACAGGTAGCTGTCAAACAAATATTTGGGTTTTTCAAGTTTTCTCAAAAACAGCTCTTACGATTTTGATCAAACTTCGGACTTGTAATAACCAAAATAGTTGTAAGAATATTGCATTTTTCGAGTTATTCGCGTATATCTTCTGAATAGGTCGACCGACTTTGTTATAGTTTTGCAATCTGGTGCTTGTGAAAAGTTCAAAAAATGCTGCATTTAAAAATGTTTATAAATACATTTTTTAAACATAAAATTTTTGTAATTTAAAGCAGAAATAATTTCGGACTTAATATCTTTTCAATTTCTTCTTTCTTTTTGGACGATGAAAAAATATATTTGTGGCTTTTTCATAAAAAATAATTTAGAAATTCTGAAAATAAATCTTAAGTATTTCCACCAAGCATCGTGCTTAAGGTGTGTTTTTTTTTATTTTGGTTTCACTTATCCGCAACTGGAAATTGTCATTAAATTTTATTAAATTATGGAATTCAATTTTTTCCACAAATCCATTAAATGCCTTCAATTTATAAGAGGAGACATACTCGTATCTATATCGAATAGGTAAACGAAAAAAAAATACGAAAAAGTACTCAAATTATGAAGGGACAAAATTTTATTTCCCCCCCAAACCGAATTGTTCTCGAAATGGAACACATTCCATCAAATCGTGCAAAAGGTGGACGCAGTTTTGCTGCCTCGAGAATTTTTAAATGAGCAGGGATTCGGTTTATTTTTCGAGGCAATGCGCATTTAATTTTTGTCTCATTTCAGAGGGAGTTAATTATTTTTTTTCTTTAGCATTTAAGTTTATATAACGTACCTATATTTTTTTTTGTGTGGCTAAGAGAGTCCTTTTTTTTATCATTTATGTACAATTTCTTTTTGTCACAGTGGCCAAAGGCTAAAGTAATATTTTTGATAATTCGATGGTAGGATTAAAATTTGCAAAGTAGTGTGTTTTTTTTTTTTTTTTTTTGTAATGATAACAAATTTGAAAGGGATTTTAAATAATGCCGTTGTTCATTAAGTTCTTTTGGTTGAAAGAAAGAAGATGATGTGCCAAATTTTTATAACAAAATGTTTTTTGTTTTAAGTAAATAATTATTTTAGACCGTAAGAAAAAACAAAAAAAAAACTGTCATAGCAAGTAAGTGAAATTTGAATAAAAAAAAATTAATGCAATGAAAGTATCCGTCCTTTGGAGTTTTAGTAAATATTTTTGTTTATTTTATTTCTCGTTGACGCTTTTAAAAGCTTGTGTTTTTCCTTGAAATTTTACAGAAATATTAATGGTCTATTTGTCTTAAATATATTTTACCAAATTTAATCCTTCAGTCAATATTTGTAAAGCAGTAAAAGGTTTACTAAAAGTGATAATAAAGTTTTGAAAAAAAACAAACTTGTAGTTAATCAGTGCAAGTTAAAAAAATTGTCTTAAAAATGTCCTACTTTTCAATATAATCAATGATTTATTTTGTATGTAATTTACTTTTGTTGTGTTATGTGATAAAATGTAATTATTTTTGTCATAAAATTACAGAAATAATGAAAATTTGTCGATATCGTTAATGAGGCATTATTTATTTAAGAATGATTTTAATCAAAGCTAACTGTAGTACTTTTACTACTTCGCAAGACCCGTTGGTAAAAATTTTGGCTGCATGCATTTGCTTTCAATCTTAATTCGGTTACCTATGTCTCATTAACGCGATAGACAAAAAATTATAATTTCCGTCATGTTTTTTCTAAAAATATTCATAGTTTTGAAATGCAATTTAAATTGTGATAAATATTAGTACCTAGACTAAAATAATTTACCCAGCGCAGTGGTTAGCCCGGAATAGTAAGTAAAAAGTCCCAGTATCAAATCTCAAATGAACCAATTTTGTCTTTCTTTTTTTTGTCTCGAGGCAAAATGGTACATTATTTGAGACGGGGCGCGGCGCGGGGCGGCGAGGGCCTAGCTGATTTCGATAGTAATCCTTGCTGGTCCCTAGTAAAAATCTATGTAAAACTTTCTAGGACCTCATCAAAAACTAAATTATTTTTCCAGGTATTTATTTTGAAAAATTGATTCTTCCTTTCGTTTCGAAGAAATTCGGGAACTCTACTATCATCATTTGTTGCATTTAAAAGTCTCTTTTTTTGCTCAAAACCAGATAAAGAAAAAACTTGTAGAACGGCTAAAAAAGATTAAATTAAAGTTAAATACGTACATATTAAATCTTATTTAATATTTGACTATTTTTTCACAGCTATATTAAAAAAAAAAGCAATAAACACTGAAAAAATGCTTGTTTCTTAATTTTTTTGTATTTGGCAAACAACTTAGTCAAATTTTATTGAATTTCGCACCAAGCATTTTCTGGCAGTCAAAATTAATCCTAACTTCAATTGTTTTTAACCCTTTATGTAAAATATTATTTTTCTCGAAAACGGCTCTTTTGATTAAAAAAAAAATATGCGAACTAATATCAGTACATACATACGATCTAACAACTAAAAGTAATAAATTGTACCCTTATTAATTATTAACAGTACATACCTGTCATAGAATCTTTTTTTTATTTTAGACAATCTCATTATCTGATGTTTACAGATTTAAATTAAATTAAAAACTTCTAATGAATTTTACTAATTTTGCCCATAAAAACTTTCAACAATAATGGAAAATATATTATATGGAAATAAGATTTTTAAAAATTAGCTAATTATATGCATATGATTTTGATCGAAATTGAGTTTTTAACTCCGGTCCATATTAATAAATACTAAAAATTGGCGTACCATTTTTGTATTCCCTTAAAAATTTCCCAATTCGTACATTTAATTTGTTCTCGCTAAAGCTATCATTAAAATGATTGAAAAAGTTGCGAAAATATTTCTGTGGCCACAAACCATAACCGCTTAAGTCGACTTATGTCGAAATTGAGTTTTTGTAATAATCTTGTTCTTTATATTAAAATCTACCTCCACTCAATTTTTTATGTCCGTATCTTTTTTAAAACGGAAGTTATTACCGAAAAACCTAATGACCTAAGTCCTTTTTTTTAAATAAAGAGAAGGCAAAACAACCTAACTCGTAAAAAATATTTTTGTTTTCAATGTCCGTTTCATAACTCAACTTAAGCCTTTTAGCTGCTTAGATTTTTCTTCAAATAAATAAAAATAAATAAAAATTAATTTGGAATAACAACCTAACTCAAGTTAAGAAATTATTTACATCCGTAATTTTTCTTTTTTTCTTAAGTCAACTTAAGCTGTTATGGCAAATTACTCTTTTCTTTGTGGATTAACTTAACTCAACTTAGGTTCTTTTTGCAAAACAAACTAAAGTACTTTCAAAATCATATATCAAGTTAGGCTGTTATGGCGTATTTGGATTCACAAAATCTTAGATTTAAGTCGACTTAGGTTGTTTTTCCAAAATATAAATTTTGCAAAAATTGGGAAAAGCAGAGTCACAACTTGACTTAGGCTGTTGTGGACCGTCGTATTTGTTGTGAAGAGTTAGTGTAAGTACATTTTAGAAGTGATATTTTTGAGTTTAAAAGTTCCCAAAAAATGTGTCAGAGCAGTTAAAATGGTCGATTTGAAGACTCAACATTCAACAAGCAAGCATTTTCTAATCTTCTCGTTAAGATAAGTAGTATAATAAGTACCCTAAGTAAGTATGAAGTGAAGATTATTCTTGTTCAATTCCACATTGGAAAGGAGGGCATTTTTATTCCATAAGGTACGACTTACACGATAACACTTTGCCTGATCAGATTTTTGAGGCGGCCGGCGTGGCGGGTCAAATTATCCTCTAGCAACGATTCGATTGCTTCACCTGAATCCTGGGCTCTCGTCGCGTAAATTTGATGCCGATCGTTGTTTAATGAACGATTGTAGTGAACGAATCGTCAATATTTTACTTCGTGTAATATCACATTCGTGTCGTTTTGTGTACGGTTAAACATACAAAAATAGACGGAAATTCAAATTTTGAATGTTAAAACTAAAAATCCTTGTCGTTTTAATTTAAAATGTCAAGAAATTGATATTTATTTCAGTATGAAATTTTCAAGTTTTTATTTTTGTTGATGGATTGACTTAAAACGTATGTATGTAGATAGGTACATACCTCAAAATATAACAACTGAGCCGAAGAGCTAATGTGCTGTTGTTAATATTGTTGTTAGTAGAATTTGCATGTGAAGACTTAGCTTAATGTGAATAATTTTTGAATGTGCACATTAAGGAGTTGAACAAAAGACACCTATTATTGAATAATACAAAGTAAATGGTGATTAAAATTATAATGTTGAACCAAAAATATACTTACTTTCCATTTATTTATTGCGTTTTTGAAGAAAAATTTTGGTTGAAATGTTTATTTCTTAAGATTATCTTAAGGAAATTCAATGGGATAAGTATGAGACGGTTGTAAAATATCAAACGTTCAAACGATCGTAGTTGATAGTTTCAGGATATATGTATACGAACCAATAAAATTGAATCGTCTAAGCGACTTATCGATTTCTACATTTTTAGTCGGTTTATACATTTTTCAAATATACGAAGAACTTTTTCTGACTTCGTACCTCTTAAGCTCTCGGACCTGCTGAGAACCAATAGAAAAGGACCAGCGGAAAATCTGCCAAAATACCGTCGCTAGTGCCGTGACTGGGTGGATCTCATCAATTGATCACAACAATACATTTGATTCAACAAAAAGTACGGCCAAGAACGAAGCTTAATGAATGCTGAGGACAACCAATAGTTGCCAAAAGAGCAGCCAGGGGATCTTCGGGTAGAAGAGAAGGAAGGAGAACTGAACTCTCAGGACAAACATGAGAAGGTTGTTCTTACGAACATTCTATCGAAAGATGAAAACGTTCTAGCCAAGTGTAAAATGCCAGTCTATTGAGATAGGAATGGGAATACAGAAACAAAAAAGGTACAGCTAACATATCGCAGAGGTGGAATTCCAATTCAACTTGAATCATGATTGCAGAAATTTCCTTGTCTCGAAATCCTTGCCAGGCTTGTCTTGTTTATGCAGAGTCCCGATTGACAAATCGTGCTTCTCCATCAAAGTCGGCAAGAACACCACCAAAACTTTGATGCCCAAAAAAGTATAACGCATGACGCGTTATCATGCAACCTACTTACCATCGGTCTCAAAGCAAATTGTTCGCAATTCACATCCAAACACCAAAGGTACAATTTTTCAAAAGTTCGTTCAATTAACTTTGCTTATGCAGATGTTCTTGACATTATCGGCAGGTCGTAAGCTGAAACGTGCCCATTTGCAAGTATTAAAGTGGAGGCAAATTTCGACACTGTCAATTCAGACGAAATGTCATGAATCGTAAATATAACTTCGACGAAGAGTCAAGTATACTCGGGCTCCACTATTGGCTTGCAAAGTCACTAAGTATACGACTAATTGTAAGACCAGACAATTTCTTTGGGTGGTATTTGGTCAAAGTGTATCCCTGGACTTGGCAAAAGAAGATTCATCGACTAGCTCTACGGGCTGCACAGCAACACATAACGGTCGCCTTAAGTGGCGCGCACAAATCGAGAATGACCTTAACCAAGTTTGTGCACGCAAGTGGGGGCAGCTTAAGCTTGTTAGAAACCGAGATGGCAGTAGGCGGAGGGCTTGTTGGTAAAGAACGTGGTTCACCCTGAACTGTTTAAAGTAAAGTAACTTAATCGATATAATGTTAGGCAAAGAAAAAAAGTGCTTAAGAAAATTTTTTAACATTTTTTTTTATTTGTACCTATAAAATTAAAAAAAAGGCAGGTCTAAAATAAAATATGTAGGTTTATTACAAAAAATACCGTCATTTCTTGTTAAGTATCATATTAAAATGAATAAAATGAAGAACTAATATCGTTACCGTGGGAAAATAAATGACCTAAGTCGATAAAGTTCATCAGTTATTGTTGAGGAAAAAGAACCTAACTCAACATAAGAAATTTTATCTCACAATCTTAAACAAGGAATAACGACCTAAGTAGACATAGGAAATATTATTCATCAAATCAAAATAAGGCAAAACAGCCTAACTCGAGCTAAGATTTTTAATTTTTTAACGGTCAACAAACCATAACAGCTTAAGTATGTTTTTCTTTAATAACTCTTTAACTACCCGATGGAAACTAATTTACTTTTAGTTAACAAAAAAGAAGTGCATTTACTTTAGTTTTGCATTTACAAACTTTAAAAATTAGCATTATCTTGTTCTTAGAGATGATTTGAAACTTCAATCTGCTCTCCTGAAAAGTATGAAAAATCGACTTAGGCGGTTATGGCTTGTGGCCACTGATTTATATTATTCGGAAAACATGTTTTTTTTTTTCATTTTTGTCGGTGTACGGCTACGTGAATTTTTATTTAAAAAAACCCGATGTTTCGAAATAAAATTTACGAAAAATTAGACACATCTCCGCAAGGAGTTAAAAACTTTTTACCAAAATATGTCTCCAATGAGAGGAGATTTAGTTGACCTTCGTTGTGCTACCTGTTCTTGTGAATACAATGTCATAATTCTTGTTGAAACCTGGCTGAGAAATGATCACCTTGATGCAAAATTCTTCGACTCCATGTGTCAGGTGTTTAGATTTGATTGGCTCTCTTTCCTGGACAGAGCAGAGGAGGCGGTGTTTTATTGGCAATTCACAATTCCTTACCCTTGTCAAATTTGTAACTTAAAAAATAATTTTTCTAACATTCTTGATCTTGTCTTTACCAATGTTTGTGATAATTTGGTTTTGGAAGAGACTTCATTTATTGTTGTTAAAAAAAACAAGTGTCTTTCATAAAACTTTTAAGCTTTGTTATTTTTATCGTGATAGAACTCTATAATGTTAATGAAAAAACATTGGTCTTTGATTTTGAAAGAGCTAATTACGAGCTAAATAATTCCTTTTTGAATAATGTTGAATGGTTGATTCAACGAAGGTTGATGATAAAGTTCGTAGTCTATTATCAGTTTTATATTTCGTTTTTGGTAATTATATACCGAAAACAGTTGTTACATCCAACAAATCTCCTCCTTGGTATGACAAAAAAATACTGAAAAATTCTTGAGATGGGGTCAACGATCAAGAAAAATCGACGTAATTTTTACAAATTTCGTCGCCCGAGAATTGTTTTGTCGTAAACGCTAAAATGCACTTTTTTAAAATGGGTATGCAGTACTATGTTTTCGAAGGTCCTCTTTCCATTTCTGAGATCAGATTTCGCCTATCAATTACTGTTACCGAGATACTCAGTATGCATTTTATCGTATATCCACATAATAACCCATCCCTTAGATTTGTTTTTTCGTATACACCACATTTTGGCATATACAACAAAATATCCATGTATTTTTGGTATATTTCTTGTTTAACTCTGTTTTGTCGTACGTGTATAGGCTTAACAGACAACGCCCAAAATTTCGTTACATATCATAAAAATGCAAAAAACATGAAAGTAAAGGCGACTTTTAGAGTTTACGCAGGCTGTCGGTAAGGCGTCGGCCGGTGTCGTCAGATCAAACAGGCGACATCCGCAAGCCCGCGACACTGTCAGGACTGAGCGCAACCAAAAAATGCCTGACTGTGACTTGAATTGCATACCGGCATTGTTTTTGTCTGTCTCGTGGGTGTCGCCGGTTAGCATCAATGACGCACCGACACGGACGTCGCGAACGGTCGGTTAATTTTTTTGTTAACTAATATAATATTACATATATGTATAAACTGTGATTCGCATAAGGTGTAACAAAAGCTAGAGCATGTAGGATAGGCTGAGACAAGAAAAAAGAATCATATTAAAGGGGAGTCTATCCCCCCCCCCTCCCCCCGTTTATCCGGGAGGGGCCGTTTTTCTAAAAAGAACTGACGTAAAACCGCAAAAAAATAGTAAAATTTTAAACTCAAAATTAAAAAAAAAAATTAAAGAATTGTTGTTTAAAATTAATTAATATTTATTATAAATTAAGTATTAAGTAATATTTTTGTTTTTAATATATAATCAATGCTCCTACCAATTTTTAATCGAAAAACTTGCATGCAACTTGCTGAAAAACTTGCATGCAACTTGCATGAAAAACTTGCATGCAACTTGCATGAAAAACTTGCAAGCAACTTGCATGAAAAACTTGCATGCAACTTGCATGAAAAACTTGCATGCAACTTGCATGAAAAAATTGCATGCAACTTGCATGCAACTTGCCTGAAAAACTTGCATGCAACTTGCACGAAAAACTTGCATGCAACTTGCATGAAAAACTTGCATGCAACTTGCATGAAAAATTTGCAAGCAACTTGCATGAAAAACTTGCATGCAACTTGCATGAAAAACTTTCATGCAACTTGCATGAAAAACTTGCATGCAACTTGCATGAAAAACTTGCATGCAACTTGCATGAAAAACTTGCATGCAACTTGCATGAAAAACTTGCATGCAACTTGCATGAAAAACTTGCATGCAACTTGCATGAAAAACTTGCATGCAACTTGCATGAAAAACTTGCATGCAACTTTCATGAAAAACTTGCAAGCAACTTGCATGAAAAACTTGCATGCAACTTGCATGAAAAACTTGCATGCAACTTGCATGAAAAACTTGCATGCAACTTGCACGAAAACGTTGCATGCAACTTGCATGAAAAACTTGCATGCAACTTGCATGAAAAACTTGCATGCAACTTGCATGAAAAACTTGCATGCAACTTGCATGAAAAACTTGCATGAAACTTGCATGAAAAACTTGCATGCAACTTGCACGAAAACGTTGCATGCAACTTGCATGCAGCTTGCATGAAAAACTTGCATGCAACTTGCATGAAAAACTTGCATGCAACTTGCATGAAAAACTTGCATGCAACTTGCACGAAAAACTTGCATGCAACTTGCATGAAAAACTTGCATGAAAAATTTGCATGCAACTTGCATGAAAAACTTGCATGCAACTTGCATGAAAAACTTGCATGAAAAACTTGCATGCAACTTGCATGAAAAACTTGCATGCAACTTGCATGAAAAACTTCCATGCAACTTGCATGAAAAACTTGCATGCAACTTGCATGAAAAACTTGCATGAAAAACTTGCATGCAACTTGCATGAAAAACTTGCATGCAACTTGCATGAAAAACTTGCATGCAACTTGCATGAAAAACTTGCATGCAACTTGCATGCAACTTGCATGAAAAACTTGCATGAAAAACTTGCATGAAAAACTTGCATGCAACTTGCATGAAAAACTTGCATGCAACTTGCATGAAAAACTTGCATGCAACTTGCATGAAAAACTTGCATGCAACTTGCATGAAAAACTTGCATAAAAAACTTGCATGAAAAACTTGCATGCAACTTGCATGAAAAACGTGCATGAAAAACTTGCATGCAACTTGCATGAAAAACTTGCATGCAACTTGCATGAAAAACTTGCATGCAACTTGCATGAAAAACTTGCATGAAAAACTTGCACGAAAAACTTGCATGCAACTTGCATGAAAAACTTGCATGCAACTTGCATGAAAAACTTGCATGCAACTTGCATGCAACTTGCATGAAAAACTTGCATGAAACTTGCATGAAAAACTTGCATGCAACTTGCACGAAAACGTTGCATGCAACTTGCATGCAGCTTGCATGAAAAACTTGCATGCAACTTGCATGAAAAACTTGCATGCAACTTGTATGAAAAACTTGCATGCAACTTGCATGAAAAACTTGCATGCAACTTGCATAAAAAACTTGCATGAAAAACTTGCATGCAACTAGCATGAAAAACTTGCATGAAAAACTTGCATGCAACTTGCATGAAAAACTTGCATGAAAAACTTGCATGCAACTTGCATGAAAAACTTGCATGCAACTTGCATGAAAAACTTGCATGCAACTTGCATGAAAAACTTGCATGAAACTTGCATGAAAAACTTGCATGCAACTTGCACGAAAACGTTGCATGCAACTTGCATGCAGCTTGCATGAAAAACTTGCATGCAACTTGCATGAAAAACTTGCATGCAACTTGTATGAAAAACTTGCATGCAACTTGCATGGAAAACTTGCATGCAACTTGCATGGAAAACTTGCATGCAACTTGCATGAAAAACTTGCATGCAACTTGCATGAAAAACCTGCATGCAACTTGCATGAAAAACTTGCATGCAACTTGCATGAAAAACTTGCATGTAACTTGCATGAAAAACTTGCATGCAACTTGCATGAAAAACTTGCATGCAACTTGCATGAAAACCTTGCATGCAACTTGCATGAAAAACTTGCATGCAACTTGCATGAAAAACTTGCATGAAAAACTTGCATGAAAAACTTGCATGCAACTTGCACGAAAAACTTGCATGCAACTTGCATGAAAAACTTGCATGCAACTTGCATGAAAAACTTGCATGAAAAATTTGCATGCAACTTGCATGAAAAACTTGCATGCAACTTGCATGAAAAACTTGCATGAAAAACTTGCATGCAACTTGCATGAAAAACTTGCATGCAACTTGCATGAAAAACTTCCATGCAACTTGCATGAAAAACTTGCATGAAAAACTTGCATGCAACTTGCATGAAAAACTTGCATGAAAAACTTGCATGCAACTTGCATGAAAAACTTGCATGCAACTTGCATGAAAAACTTGCATAAAAAACTTGCATGAAAAACTTGCATGCAACTTGCATGAAAAACTTGCATGCAACTTGCATGAAAAACTTGCATGCAACTTGCATGAAAAACTTGCATGCAACTTGCATGAAAAACTTGCATGCAACTTGCATGAAAAACTTGCATGAAAAACTTGCATGAAAAACTTGCATGAAAAACTTGCATGAAAAACTTGCATGCAACTTGCATGAAAAACTTGCATGAAAAACTTGCATGCAACTTGCATGAAAAACTTGCATGCAACTTGCATGAAAAACTTGCATGCAACTTGCATGAAAAACTTGCATGCAACTTGCATGAAAAACTTGCATGCAACTTGCATGAAAAACTTGCATGCAACTTGCATGAAAAACTTGCATAAAAAACTTGCATGAAAAACTTGCATGCAACTTGCATGAAAAACTTGCATGCAACTTGTGTATGCAAGTTTTTCATGCAAGTTGCATGCAAGTTTGTCATGCAAGTTGCATGCAAGTTTTTCATGCAATTTTTTCATGCAAGTTGCATGCAAGTTTTTCATGCAAGTTTTTTATGCAAGTTTTTCATGCAAGTTGCATGCAAGTTTTTCATGCAAGTTGCATGCAAGTTTTTCATGCAAGTTGCATGCAAGTTTTTCATGCAAGTTGCATGCAAGTTTTTCATGCAAGTTGCATGCAAGTTTTTCATGCAAGTTGCATGCAAGTTTTTCATGCAAGTTTTTCATGCAAGTTTTTCATGCAAGTTTTTCATGCAAGTTTTTCATGCAAGTTGCATGCAAGTTTTTCATGCAAGTTTTTCATGCAAGTTGCATGCAAGTTTTTCATGCAAGTTGCATTCAAGTTTTTCATGCAAGTTGCATGCAAGTTTTTCATGCAAGTTGCATGCAAGTTTTTCTTGCAAGTTGCATGCAAGTTTTTCATGCAAGTTGCATGCAAGTTTTTTATGCAAGTTGCATGCAAGTTTTCCATGCAAGTTGCATGCAAGTTGTATTCTTTTAGTTTTTGGGAGACTTGAAAATAACGATATCTATCTATTTTACTATACTCTCTTAATGGAAATAGGGTCTTTACAAAAACGGAGAACATGATATTTTTGGTATTTTTGTTCATTTTTATTTTTTCCATTACAAGTCGATTTTTATAGAAAATTGACTCTTTCGGCTAAATAGACCCCTTTTTATTAATTTTTTTCCTCACCTCAACCCAACCTGCACGCTCTAGCTTTTTGTCACACCTCATGCGAATCACCATATAACCTTGTATATTAGTCATCAATTCATCAATTAATCAAAATTTTCACTATTTTTTAAGAATGTGTGTATTTTAATTTTTTTTTAATATAATAATATCTAAACATTTTGAAAATTCTCTTTTTATTAAATTTCAAATTATTGTTTTTGATTCCACTTCACACTTCATTCCATGCGATTACTTTGTCGTACGTGTATGGGTTGCTGACAAAGAAGTACTCATTTTCGTGGCGTATACGACAAAATTATTTTGGGGAAAAATCTCTATAATTTAACAACCAAATGAGACTCAACAATGCGATTTCCCAAAAATGCTCAAATGGCGTATACGACAAAACTATTCTCGGGCGACGATTTGTCAACCTCAAACGAAATGTTAACAACTTTCCATCGACAATGCATGCAAAAAATGTGGTATACTCTGAAACAAAGGATATTGGCAAATTATTCGCTTCGTTTTTTGAAACTATGTATCACACACCAATAGTATTTAACAACAACGATTTTCATCATATTAATGAAAACAACTCAATTTTAAGTTTTATGTCAATATCTATGTTCGACCTTGTCAGTGAACTTACATCCCTTTATACATATTAGTAAAGGTATAGTGGTCCTGATGGTATTCCACAATTGTTTCTCAAGAAAATAGCCGATACTTGTACCTACGTGAGTGTGTGAACATTTAGAAAATATTTAATTTTGTGAATTTTCACCATAATCTTGAGCCATTTAATGATAATTGTGAAATTTAGTTTTTAAAAAGTACTTCAAAAAAATATTCCATCCAAAACTAACGCTAAATGTTGTGACTTGTGAGAATTAAAACACAAGAGAAAAACTTTATAAGTATGCAATTAGTCAAACAAAAAAGATAGATAAATAAATTCTTTAGAAAAGAGCAAATTGCTAATGGCTTTTTTCACTTCCACTCGATTTCCTGCCCGCACATTTTATTATAAATTATATATGTATGTATAATCACAAATGACTCCATTTGTCTGCCAAACGACATCATTCCACATGAAATGAGTCTCATAACAATTTTGTTTAAAAAAAAAAAATAAATTAAAGCTTGAGAAACCGATAAACGTTTATTCCTTTTCAGCTTGAGCTAAATCCAATTTTCGAATTCGTTTTTTTTTCTTTTTGTCTGCATACTTAATTGTTCAATTAAAAATAAAAGCAATTCGTTTGAAATTGTAGACATCGCTCTTATGAATAAAAGAAGCCTATGATTTCTTCAAGTATGTCTTTCCACCTTTTTGATTGTGGGTTCCACTTTGATCTTATATTCTCGAGCAGAGTTGCCAGTTTGTATGGATAATTCATCACAAATGTATGATTTAATTTTTCATAATGCGAAATTATTTGAAGTTTTATTTTTAAATTTGAAAATAAGTGATATCTAATCTAGGCAATTTTGAATTGTCATAAGTAACAGGTCATTTGAGTTGGGGAAAATTACAGAGTATATTTTGTCGTTTAATTGAAACTCTTGAAGGCAAAGTTTTAAAATACCTCTTGACAAATGCGCTAGAAATTTTTCACATACCAAAATCTAAGTTCTGTAAAAACTTCCCTAATTTAATTTTCTTCATGCAGGATGTCCCGAAATCACCGCCACTTAAGAACACCATGAGTTCCTGGGGTCATTTCAAGTCGAAAAATTACCTCAGGAGCTCATGTTTTTTTTTATTGTTGCGGTGATTTCGGGAATCCCTGTATTTACAAAACACTCACATCAAGTTGTCTGAGGTCGTCTTCCACTTGTGCGCGCCATCTATGGTGGGATATCCCTTTTCTTGCACATGTTAGTATATATTATGATCAGTTGTTTGTGGAATTTTCTCTACCACACACACTGGACCGTAGAATCTTCCTTTCAACGCACCCAAGTTGGTTCTTATGCGTTTTTGACAGGCTATGCTTAATTCGTCTCTGTCTACGCTACGCTACTATATGTCACTTTGAAATCGATAGAAGTGAAGTTTGAAACTCCTGGGTTTTGTTTAAAAAATCTATCGAATTGTAAACATTTGATTTGCCGTGCCTTAAACTACATTGGGGTCGATCAGATCGTTGACAAACGGTTTTAAGCGATCACACAGTATAGATGTTAGAATTTTGTATGAGACGTGGAGGTGACTTATCTGTAGTTGACCTCTGTAGTTGGCACAGTCCCAGAGTATGTACCTCCTTTCTTGTAGATGCGGCATACTAAACCAAGGTTCCATTCATAATGGCACACCTTCATCCTACAAAATTTTGCAGATAAGTTGGTGCATGCTTCCTACCAAGTCACCTTCCGTTGCCTTGAATAGTTTCGCTGGTAGGCCATCCGCACCAACAGCATTGTACGATTTAAGCTTTATTGCTCACCGCAATTCGTATAGGTCTAAGTCAATGTTGGTCCCTCGGAATGCTCGGACATCCAGGATACTGGAATCATTTCTGGCATCTATCGCAACATGATCAATATGGTTGACGGTTCGTTGATCCGGAGACCGCTAGGGTCCTTTGTCTATGTTGAGGAGTGAGAAACGAGTGCTTGCAATAATGACTTTTCAACCCATCGTATGAGTCCGTTACCGGAATTAGTAGGCTATGTCATCCAGCTATCGAATCAAAGATGCTCTCCTACCCAATATTTGCGTTGAAGTTGTTGCCTTTCGGGCACATATCGTGCGTATTCTTAAGAAGATTGTAGATTTATTCAACTTCATGTTTTTGAATTTAGCTTTGATAAGGATTGTGACCATAGGTCCTCGCTTCTATTCCGAAAACTCAAGACTTTTTCCTTAATCTTCTTCCCCTTACCAAAAAACCACAACCAAGGAGCCGCTGATCCTGCTCCTTGCAGCAAGAGTTTTTCTTTCGTATGCCTTCTCTATCGCATCGCACTTCCTGGATGGCTGTTACATCAGCCTTAAGCCTATCCAAACTTTCCATTATAGTTGTTCGGCTGCACGTCGTCTGTTTAAGGTACGGACATTTACTGTCCTTGTTTCGTTTTCTTTCTTAGGTCGCAATCATCAACATTCCATATCGGAGGCTTGGTGTTGTTGCGGAGGCGAAACTTTTTTCCGCGGTAAGGAAGTTACCCCGGCGGCAGCGCACAACCCCCATAATCCTTATCGATCTGAGTTAAGAATATGTGGCATTCGCTTAGTAGTTCAATGGTTTTATTTCTTTACTCCTCTAGTTTTGTTTAAAGTAGCTGGCAATGGCAACACTATGTTCCCGTACGTTTTAACATCCAATCGAAATGAAATATTTTCACATTGTTATTGAAAAATGCCTATAAAAAATACAGTTTTGTCGTTTTTCCCGGTCTTTGGGGAATTTTTATTTCCAAATCAGAAGATAATCTAACTAGCTGGCTACAGTAGCTTTTGCTTTTAAAAATAAAACTACGTGACGACGACGTCAAGTATACTTATAACACAATGATAGAAACAACTTGGCATATTTAATTAGGTGTGGGTGGGGTGTGAGGGATGCAAATATACAACAACTTCAGATACAAATTAAAAAGATTTCGTCCTTTTTGGAAATACCAAACATTTTAATGGATGGTGAATGAAAAGTTTTCTTTGTTGTTTGGCAATTATTTGAGATTTTGTTTTTTTTTTTTCATTTTTTCAATTTATCTTTTTGCGTACAACAAAACAAACTAGAAGTTTCACGGAATTGAAAAATAAATTAAAAGAAAAAACAAAATAACGAACATTTCCTGGAAAAAACAATGGAAGGCGGATAAAAAACTTTTCTACTACGTACAAGCGGATAATACCTCGACAAGTAGGACTTTATAAATCCCTCTTATTGCTGATGTCCTCTTATGTCGCCTAACGTTTGCGAAGAAATGTTTTTGTTTCGTGTTTCTTTTTTGTTGGCTGGATTAAGCTGAAATTGAGGAAGGAGGATTTTCGGTCAAACTTTCAAGTGGCTCTTATCTGGAAAAGAAAAAAGGTTGGTATGTACGAGTTGTCAATTTGCTAAATCTTGAATCATTTTTTAAATTTTGTTTTCTCAGAACGGTATTTTAAGGTTTAAGCTCCAATTACGAATTTATGTATTTTTATAAAGCGTTTATTTTGATATGTTGGATTTGTATTGAGCCAAGTAAATACACTACGGAGCCGAAAGTTGGAAATTTTGCCCGGAACAGCCGGTAATCGTGAAAACTATACTTTTTGAATGGGATTTTTGTTTGTTTATGTATAATTCTGCTGAACATCATCCGATTTGCATAGGAAGGGACATTTATAATTTTATACAAATCTAAATTGGAACGAAGTTCACAACGTCAGGTAGGTATTTAATCTTTAAAAAAAAAAAAAACTTATTTTTTTTCTATTGATGTAGAATTTCGGGTAGAACTTCATATATTGACTGAGAGCCCACAAAAATTTTTGGATGAGAATTATATGCAAATATGCAAGTCTCCACTCCACACCACCTCGCACATTGATCAAAAGACAAAAAAATATTTGTGCCGAAGGAAGTAAAATTCGCAATAGAATTTAATTTGTTTAAACATCAAATTCTGACTTAACTCACAAAAAACTTATTTTGACTTAAGAAAGATTTGCTTTTACAAAATATATCTCATACCAACTAAAGATATTAAATGAACTGTATCTAAAGCTGTGATGTACAAATTTTTAATTCTAACTAATATATGCTGATAAAAAAGTACGTATACGCCACAGTGACTTTGCTATTGAATGCTTATTTTGTGTTATTTATTTTTAAAGGTCTGCAATTTTATACATAAATTCGTATAATTAAAACAGAAAAGAATTTTTTGACATCTCTCTCTTCTTATATCCACATGCAATAGATTATAAGGGCAAAAAAATCAAAAAAAAAAAAAACGTAAACACATATGTACATACAAATTTTTCAGTGTGTAACGCGTTGGGCTAGATTTTTGTATGGGTCATAGCATTTGATTATTTCTTTATTCACGTGATGGTAAATCCTCTAGGATTAGGTACACATCTGGTATGCTTCCCAAGGTGTTGCTTCCATTTTTGTTCAATATTGAACAAGTAAGTAATTGATGTCCGTGAGTCATGTGGCCGCTGGACTTCCACACTTGTAAATTCGTCTGCTGCATTGCTTGTCTCTTGTAGGGCTTTGGGTGGAGTGTGGGAGCCTTTTCGATCATTAGCAAATCTATGATTTTTTGAAATCGAAATATGGGTGTAACCAATAGCTCTATTTTACAGTCAATTTTGCCATTTCTGATTCAATTATCTTGTTGGAAATGTGCCTAACATTTTTGTTAACTTACTCTATAGGTTTACTCAGGTACCTAAAAAATAATTTTATTTTCCGCTAAGCAGAGCGTAAAGGAGTACACAGATTCCTTTACGCTCTGCTGAGTCCCCTTAAAAATATTCAAAAAGCAACTGCCGATTTTTTTTTATTTGAAAACCCAAAAAAACTATGAAAGTATCCTACTAATTTCTTTATTAATTTACTAAAATGTTGGTTGTCTCACGCATATAAAATCAGTCATATTTGTAATATTACTAAGGATAATTCTTATAATAAGAACTGTAGTCAAAGGTTTCTAGAAAAGATTGAAAGAATCTTGAAATTTTTGTAGTTTTGACTAGAATATTCTAATTAAAGCTATTTTTAATCACACGAATTGAAGTTTAAGCTGGAAAAACAAGCCAAATCTAATGGAATCTAACTTATGATTTTTTAAAATAGCTATTACTAAATGACATCTTTTACTAGCTAGCTTAAGCTTAGTTTTATTCATGCAAAACCTAGATTTTACTTAAAAATCCAAGTTTTAGATTTAGCTTTTTTTATTCACAAGACTCTATGTTTTTAAAATATTTTTGTTTTTTATTTATTCCCGGTTCGAATTGAATATGCATAGCTAAGATAGGACGACGTCTGTCGGGTTAACTAGTGCATGTATATTTTACGGCATTAACATGTTAAAGCTGAGCCGTCCCTGTCCCCTCACGTATTCCCTTCCTGTTTTCGCAACGAAAAATAATTACCGTTCTTTTATTTCAGGCCTCACACTAAAATTAATCTTAGCTTAGTGACCCCAAATAATAAATCTTTGTTATAAACTAAATAAATACTTTTTAACAATAATTTATTCTATGCAAAAAAATGTAATTGAACTTTGTCCCCTGCATTTCTATTCAGTTCCCTGGAATATTGAAATAGTCAAAAAATTCGATAACTACAATTTCGATCGAATTTCCATTATGTTTTATAAAGTCAAAATAAACTTAACTTCTATATTTCAATGCATGAGTTATATTTTAGGGATGCGCCTCGCAACTGCAGCTAGTACTATATCGATTCTGTTTGCTGCAGCTACATCTCATTGTGTTCAAGGGGTTATGAATCATATTCACAAAAACGCGAATATCCGTCAGCAGCAATTTTTACTTAATGTCTGAATTTTGAAAACTCTTTCAAGACATTAATGCATACCTCTAATATGTACACAATAATTTCATGTGCTTACAAATTATTTCATTAGCTAGAGCTAGAGTAAGGTTGAGCTACTTACATTTGGAATACAATAAGGCATATGCTAAAAATTTAGATAGGTACAGCCAAGCCATATGATTAACAATACTGGTACTCGTAGTTTATTCTGCATTACTGCATTTCTGCGTTTCTACTCAAAACTCAACACAAAAGAGGAAATTAATTAAAATCAATACTAAAAATGCCTTTGCGAATTTCAAAATGATTTTCGGTGGTATAGTGAGTGAGTCAAATCAGCAGTGCCGGACGGAAGCATGAGTATCCAACTAGAAAAACCAATCCTTAAATTCCTCGGTTTGAAATCGTATTTTTCGTTTCGAATTGATTTTGCATTTGGCAACTAACTGTATAATAGGAACCACCTGCATTGGAATGCAAAACACGCTGATTGTTAAATAAAATCTATTCAACCACGAAGGATATTGTATTCCAATCATTCAATCGAAGGGAGAATGCATTTTTAATTAAGAAGGAATTTTTAAAACTTTATTGTATTAATAGGTATTTGGTACAAGAAAAATTAGCTGAAAAATGAACGGCAAAAGTGAATGAAATATTTGGTTTCTTATATCAAATGTTGCACAGGGCCGGATCTAACCATCTTATTAATGAACGCAGCTAAGAAAAATGTTTGATTGTTTGATTTTGATGTTAAGAAAAATGTCTGTATTAAACTTGTTGATTAATTTATAGGCTTCTCTTAGAGGAAGAATGGGCCCGTACCAACCCGTTTTGAAAAAAATGATTTTTCAAAAAAAAAAATTGAACTTTTTTTTAAAAATCCAAAATTTTTTTTTGGATTTAAGTAAACATTTTGATCAAAATCGGTTGAGCCGTTAACGAGAAAATCGAAAATAAAAAAAAACGTTCTATGGCAAGTACCGCTATTAAATGTCTTTGGTAATTTTTTTTTTCTCCAGGGAATCACCAAAAAATCTTATGCTACAAGTTTGAAGAAAATCACTTCAGGGGCTAAGGCTGTAGGCCGAGGTACAGACAGACCTACAGACAGACAGACAGACAGATGGAACTGCGGGACCCAAATTTTCGTGTTCTCTATTATCGTAATGTCAAGTTCGATTGTTATCTCGAGTTCGATTTTTTGCACGAATCCATAACTTGCCCTATAGTACCTACTTATATCACAAGTAAAAATAAACTGAGGATTTCTCTAAGACCCAGTGTGCAATATGAAAGTTAAATCCGAATTAACTTATCAAATTTGGTACGTTAACGAGATCCTGGACAGATATTTTAGATCTTTTATCTTTCAAGTAATTTGGATTAGATCACATGAATTCTCTGAATCTGTAATCAACTGCAACTAAGTTTATGTTCAGAGTTAACTAACTCTGTTTTAACTATCCACGATCTGAAAAATATGAACACAATCCCAACTTCACTTCAAAAAAATTCCGAAAAAGCAGAATTTATTGTGAAAGTTTTATTTTTGTGTTTAAAGTATTTTAAAAAAGTACCCTAATTTTGGACCAGGGCTAAAATTTTTACTGTTTTTTTTTTTTTTGTTTAGCAAATTTCTCGAAATTTTTTAATTTTTTTGAAAAAAAAACTTGAACATAAAAGTTTGTAGGTTATGTGAATCTACATAAAATATTGTCATTTTTTTTCGTCCAATCAATAGATTTTAATAAAAACGTGCAACAATATATTGTAGCAACATATAGAAATTGCATTTTAGGATTGCGAATTTTTTTGTCAGGGGCTATGAGTTAGGAAAAATAACCGCACTTTTAAAAAGGTAGTGATTTCGTTTTTATTTAATAACTCGTTTGAATTTCATTTTGACACAGAATTATCAATTAAAACATTTACAGAATTTAACAGTCGTATTAATTAGATTTCCTTAGAACACTCTTGGACAGTTGTCCAGCTAGCTACTGTCTAAATAGTTGGACAACTCATTGTTAATAATCACATTCCAGCAGCTGTCTAAATACGACCTCATATTGCCCGTGACATACCTGGAATAATTCATTTTTGAGTGAATTAATGAATTTAGCCGACTTTTTGGCTACGTTCAAAACACATTTCTTTCATTTCAACATAACTTTTCGGTTCGCAACAAAAAAATTGCCTTACTTTTTTCATTGAACGTGCCATTTTTAGAATAGGTTTGGACAACCAATTTTGGTGTCTAAGTTGGACACCCGATGGAAATGTTTATTAATAGCATTTTGGAGTTGGACAGCTGTCTAAAGTTAGACATACTTCGGAATGGCTTTATTAATAAGACTGTAAATGTCTAAAAAGGTATTAACTTAGTTCAATTATACTTTTAAACTCTGTGCATTTGTGTGAATTGAGTTTGTGGTTCGCTACAATTATTAGTTTCAAGGCATCCCTCAAGTCTCGCTCCTACCAATCCTGTTTCAGCAACCCCATCAGGAGATTTTTCAGAGGAAAGTAGGTGTAATAACTGTGAAATATTTTTTTTTTTTTTTTGGGATTTTGACATTTTTCATAAACTTTTAATAATGGAAAATCAAATTGATGGTGAACTTAATCAGCCCTTTAGTATACAAAATTGTTTGCCACTTATCAACAACTTCCGCACAGAAATATAGCCTAAAATATTTCAATCTTGAAAATCTGTTTTCTAAACTGTAGCTTCAAAATCCATTTATATTTTTTGATTTTAAATTACTTTTCACATACCTACATATTAAATCTCACTCATACTCATATAATATTATGATGCTACGCCACAGTGAAAAATAATTTAAAATTAAGCAATATATATTAGTAGTTGGTTTTCGAAGCTTCGCTTCTGTCAGATATTCAAAATTGTGGTCTTTAAATAAAATCAAAATATCAAGCTACCTCTTTTTAAATACAGTAGAATCTCGAAGACATGAACTGTTCTATAACATGAACAGTTTGGAAAGATGAAAGCTTTTTTTTCCAACATTGCAGTGTTCCAAAAGATGAACGGGTGAAATCTGGGTACTCGAAAAGATGAACGCTTTACTTATAATAAGATTTTTTTTTCTTCCCCTTTATTTGGTCGTGTCATTTTTAGTTACTGTATTTTGGTAACGTTACTTTTAGACGCGGTTTACCTTACAGTTTGTGTAAATTCTTTAGTTGAATGTGAGTTTTGAAGAGAAAAGATGATTCCCGTGAAAGGTACAGTTAAGTATATAAGAGCAATGAGAGGCCGATGTATATACAATTTTAAGCTTAATAAATTTACGAGAGAGCAGTTTTTTTTAAGAAAAATGCCTAAAAAAGTCCGTTTTTTAACTCTTATGAACAACTTTTTTTTTTGTTATGTTTTTTTTTATGCATAGCAATATGTTTTGTCTTAAAATAATTATGGATGCTTGGAAAGATAAACAATTTAAAAAGATGAACGGGACCTGTTTTATATCTGATCATCTTTTCGAGATTCTACTGTATATCAATAAATTCTTGTGACTAACCTTTTTTTATAAACATATTCATAAGCAAAACTTACACATTTTTTTTTGCGTCAAGTCCAAAACCAGACTTTTATTTGCTAAGTGGTTTAAATGACCTGTATTTGAATGTTACTTCAAAAATTCTCTTACAATTTTATGAAAAAATTAATTTTTTTGATACAATTTATCAAATATCATAAAATATGGTTATTAATAGTAAATTTTCCCAGTCTCTTCCATCTAGAAATAAAAAAAAAATGTTTTTCATGGCTGCTGTCTTTTTCGGAAAAGTGAAAAATCGTCCAAAAGTATTTCTTATCATGAAAAAATGCTCTTTTTCGTTGCTGTTCGGATTCGGCAAAAAAATGTAGATCTCTTCCATTCCTGCCTAACACGCACACCGGAATATGGCTGAGAATTGTAAGTCACAATTGACTTTGGTTCTTCATGAGCTGTGTGCGCCACCAAATGTATTTATTTTTGATTTTTCAATCTTCTATTTTAATAAAAATTAATCCTTTTCTTTTTTGTTCGTAAGCGCAGTGAACATAATCCAATTTTTTGTTGGATTTGTATTGACATTGTAGTAGCCCATGATGGCGTAATGGTTAGTGCATTGGACTGTCATGCCAGAGGTCTGGAGTTCAATACCAGCCGCTTCCACCTTAAGGAAGTGACAAATCCTCCAAGAGTATCTCTTGTCATAGAAAAGTGCCGCTAACCTTAGCCGTTCGGATTCGGCAATAAACTGTAGGCCCACTCCATTCCTGCAGACACGGACACAGGAATGGTTGAGAGTTATAAGTCACTAGGCCCTGGTTTTTCAAGAGCCATTTGTGCCACAAAATTTATTTTTTATTTTATGCATTGACATTGCTAAAAACACAAATTCGAACGAAAAAGTCGGAAAATTGGGATTCGTATTAAACCAGTTTATCACTGTACGGAGTTAAAATTGAAAAAATTGACCCAGCGAATTTCACCTCAGAAAATATTCAGTTTTAGGTTTTCACGATTTTTAATTCTAACAAAATTTCCGATTTTTGGCTCCTTAGTGTGTTTACCTGGTTCAATACGAATCAGATGATTTTTAACCGAGTTATGCGCGCAATCACTAAAAACACAATTTATTTTCATATATATGTTTGTAGATATTTTTCATGTAAATAAAGTGTTTTGAATTTAATTTAATTCCAAAAGAGTTCAATAGAGAGGCTCGAATTTCGAAAGGGATATTAATAATCTAATCAATATCAGGCGGAAATAAGTTTGCCGGGTCAGCTAGTATAAAATAGAAGATCCTAAATATGATCTTTAATATTCCCATTATAATAATTTTAGATCAATTTTTACCGAATACTGAAAATGCACCATAAGTAAGCACAGTGCTTTAATTTTTTTTCCCTTTTTCAAAAATCAGATAAAATGTGGCCTTTATGACAAACTTTTCTATTTTAATCTCTTACACTAAAACATTGCCATAAGTCAAAAAGTCAACAGATTGTTATGTAAATATTTATGTAAAAGGAAGTTAAAAGGTTTACATTCAACACCCTCCTACTCACATACATTACACATATATTCAAGCACAAGGAAGGTTGTGGATTTTATATAACAAGGTTTTAAATCTTATAATAAACAATTCATGTGTGCATGGTTAGGTAAATTCTGTTCAAAGAAATAACATTTGCAAACACAGAACCTACACCACAAAACGTAAATAAAATCTTTTCAAAACAAAAACAAGCTCCAAATTCGATAAAAGTTTGACGAAAGCTTTGCATATTTGGTATACCTGTAAGCAAGTTTTTTACATTTGAAAACAAAACACCACATTTAAGATTTATCGAAAATAAATTGTCATGACATTATGCTTTCGACTAGCAGTGTAGTGTATGCACAAAAAATACTCATATTTGTATAGGATCAAATTTGAACATTATAAAAAATCACATCATATCAATCTCTGCAACTTTATCATTCTAGTTATGATGTCACGAGACATTCGTTCATATTTACTAAAAATCATATACATATAATATACATACAGAAACCACATTTTTGCCGATCCGATTGCTGACTTCTGCAGATAGACTGCCAACTTAATGCCATGCAAATAGATTCCTAGTTAAATGGCAGATAGCACCAACCTAAAGGAAGACGTCTCAACATATAGTATGTTGTAGATTTTTATAGATGAACAAAAAAAATATAAGGATCTGTGTATACTTACCCACAAATCACAAACATCACTCAGATAAGTTCAAAGGACGTTTCGGATTCACCTCCCACTGGGTTATGCCTACTGGAGATATAAACTGAGAAAAAAAAAAGAAGACAATTTCGATGTTTCCAGTTTCATATAATAACACGAAGACGAGTGCTAGTAGATATGTCATTCACTAGCGGCCTTAGTCAAGATGTGGGCCTAGAGCCACATAAGGCGCCCTTTAATGCATATATTCTTTGCCAAAATATAGGTGATGGGTAACGTTTAATAACGCGGAATAAGTGGCAGTTGAGTTTCCCATATTGGCACTTAAAGCTCAGTTTTATAGTTTGGATGACACTTTAGTCACTAACATGGCAGACTTAAGTGCCACTCATTTAGGTAAGGTGCCATTAGCTATCATTTGATAACCGTAATTGAAAATTATAATGATTTATTTGAACATGTTTAGAAGGCAAAATCTATGATTATTTTGATGGCAAAATAAAGCTCATAACTTATTATACCTATCCGCTTAAAATTTTTTTTATTTCAGTCCAAATTTTATCATGAAATGATTTTTATTTTTTCAATGATCATGGATAAGGTACTGCCATCACTGAAATAATGAAGCCAATTTATTTATATGAAAGGTTGCACCCAAACGATTTTTTTTTTGGCGATAAATAATATTTTCGAGTTAATTAGTTGATGAGTTTCAATTAAATATATAACTGGCACCTTGGTTTGCACTGAGATATTGAGCCTCTTTATCCTCTATATTGGCGACTTAAGAGACATAATCAAAAATAAAAACAGCTCTACGGGAAATGGGAACAATGTACTACTATAAGTGTGTTTTATTGGCAATTTTATAGCCAGCAAATTAAAATTTCCCTTGGTAAACAAAAACGAGCTTGCTCTTGTAGTAAAAGTTTCTTCGACTTTTAAAGATTGAGTGAAATATAAAACACATAATTATTAATTATATGTATGTTCATACATGTATTTATCCATTTAATAAATTGAAGAATGAAAATCTGAATAAAGAAAAAAAGCATGAAACACGTTCTTTAAATTGATAAAAAAAGTAGGTACTTAAAATGTTTTAATCTCAGAATGAAGAACGTTATCTCAATTCTTGAACAAATTTGAATTTATGCCGACAAAATTTTAAAAACCGTTGAGCGGTTTTCTTAAAAAACAAATTTGTATACAATTTCTTGAAATTTTCTAGAAAAAAAAATTGGTATGCGATTTTTAAGAATATAATAATATACAGCTAAAATTATTTCAAAAAAATCATAAACCTGTTTTAAAAAAATGATTTTTCAAAAAAAAAATCCAAATAATATTTTTCTGAAAATATTTGTGTGCAGTATTATTTACACTTGACAGAATCTCCTAAGTAAAAATTTTGATTTAAATCGGTTCGGTGGTTAACGTTAAAAACGGTTCTATCGCCGGTACCGTTAATAACGGTTTTTGGTAAACATATTTTTCACCAAAATATAGACCATACCACTATTAGCACACCAAAAAAAACTAAAAAAATAATCGTTAGAGCCGTTTTTGAGATAAATAACCTTTTTAAAATGGTCCTATGGCAAGTACCATTATTTTTGAGCTAAAAAAAAATCTAAATTTCTCCTCTAGAGAATCACCCAAAAATCTTATTCTCCAAGTTTGAAGAAAATCGTTTCAGTGGTTTAGGCTGTAGGCCGAAGTACAGAAAAACATACAGACGGAATTGCGGGATTCACTTTTTCGTGTTCTCCATCATCGTTATTTCAAGTTTGATTGTTATCTCAAGTTCGATTTTTTACCCGAATTCATAACTTGCCCTATAGTACCTGTATCGCAAGTAAAAAGTACTGATAAATAAAAAGTACCATTAAATTAGTGAATATAAAAGTTAACAAAGAGTGTGGACTAGAACCATAAATGTCGGTAACGTAGATTGTATTTCAGTAACAAAAGGAAGTGAACACAGTCACATAAATAAAGGGAATGAACATAAAAGTGAATATAGCGTTTTATTGGAACACTAGCTATGAATTACCAATAAAATGTACCTGATTAAGTTAGGTACATATGTATATATTATTTTTCCAATTAACCTAATGTTGGTTTCGTGCAACAAAGAAAAAATCGTTGTTTGTCATAAAAATTGAAGCAGCGCAGCGTTGAAATGTTTCTTCATACCTTCCGCCGATCTGCTCATCTGGTTTGCTGTGCGTTCCGTCCGAGCATTTTTATGCGATTATCTAGAGGAGAAATTTGAATTTTTGCTTGAGCTTATCATACAACGATTTCATTTTTTGAAATTTTTTTGTAAACGGGTGAAAAGATTTTGACTTAATTTTGTACCTGTCATGACAAAAATATCAGTAAGAAATCTGCGTTTCAATTTTTGCCAATAAATCGTTTTACGAAATGAAAAAAAAATTAAACTTTATTTATTACAAAAAATTAATAACAATCCACTTTTTTGGACTTTTTTTACATTTTTGTTTATATTTAAATAAAAATTTATCCCGCCCTCAAATACAATCGCCTTAAGAAGCCATATCGTTGGCATATATTGCTAATCTAGCCCCGAATATGTGGAATTGAATTCGAAAGCTTATATAGAAGTCCATATCAACCAGTCGCCAGACTCATGATTTTTGGTTTATTAAGAAATTGCCGACTGCCACTAACACCAACGCAAGCAAAACCCATAGGAAATAATGTCGACAGATTTAACTTGTCCGTCGTCTGCCAAGGACATTTTAATTTTACTGCTTACATTCGTCCTTTTTTTCTTCCATATTTTATGACTTTTTTTAAGTCTGAACTGGATACGAGGAGGTTTTTTTTTCTCAAGCTAAAGAATAATTTCAGAAAAAATGTTTCAATAGATATGGCCTTCACAACTGAGAGAGAGAGAGAGGATAAAAACTTCACTTTATAAAGACAAAGTCGAAAAAGGAGTCAAATAAAAAAGTTGAATATAATAAAAACAAAAAAAAAAAACAAAAACGGAAGGAATAAGTATCAAGAATTCAAGTTGGAGCTAGTTTTTTTTTTAACACCGACAAAAAGATTTGAATAATAAATCTTCATTTCGATTTGATGAGAAAAAAGTATGCATTTCAAAAAGTTATCCTTCCTGTTTTTGCTGCGCATAGTAAGCTCTTGTATAGGTATACATTATGTTAACAAACTTGAACAAAAATGCACAAAACTCTTTTCAAGCAATATGATAATCTGTTTACAAATTCAGGATGCAAATAGTTTTATTTCCACAAAAGTATTTAAAGAATATTTCAATAACCGTTACGAAGTCGATTGACTTTCGGTCAGTTAGAAAACTTACTCGTATGGCATATTGATTCTCTAACAAACTTTAAGAACTTTGTTGACCAAGTTGGTTAATATTGCCCAACAGTTCTTTGATAAAGTTTTGTGTCCTTACGCACAACAACGGAATTTAAGTCCAGAAGGCTTAAGAAATTCGTTCAAATATAATTGGAAGTAAATTCTTTTGTTCTTATAGTTTTTCCACTAAAAAATGTTCAATACATATCATATGGGAGAGTTTTATTCAAAACACTGGTGCCTATTGCTGCTCGTATAGCAACCAACTATACTCCGTCCAAGAAATATTGTCAGTACAGGTTTTGTTCTCCTTTTTGTATGGACAAATTCAAATCAACTACTATCCGTTGTCAACTGATTTTTGTAGCATGTTTGTAACAATCCATCATGCTCACAATGGCTACCCTCAAACAGCTTTGAAGTAGCGACAGCTTATTGAAATCCATAACAGTCACAGTTAAAGCCGAATTCCTATCTTCCCTGTATTGAAAATTTTTAGTGGTCAGAGTATAGATACTTAATACCTTAAAATAAAATTAAACTTAATTCTTTATGGAATTTACCGCTAATTTTTAAAGTCTAGATAAATTGCGAAATATTTTGGAATATTCTGTCAATCCTGGGACCTAACCGTTATACAAGGTGATTCGTATACGGTGTGACAAAAAGCCAGAGCGTGTAGGTTGAGCCAAAAGATAAGAAAAAAATCGTATGGGGTTCTATATCCCTCGTTTAGGCGGGAGGGGCAGTTATCTATTATTTTTTTTCTATCGAGTGTCAAATTTATTTTCAATTGTAAATTTCGAGTTTTTTTGTTGCCACTTCTGTGAATCGAGGGGACTCGAGGAACCAAATAAGTTGCTCCCAATGGTCGTCTGAACTCAATTGCATCAAGTAGCGTGCATTTAAACTCTTCCAAAATTTTTCTTCAAGGAGAAAAGGAAAAGACCTTCTCCTGAAAAATTAGCAAAATGAACTTGTTGAGTTTTCGAAAAACACTACGCAATTATTGAACTGAAGACCATAGTGACTTAAGACTTTCAACCATTCCTTTGTAAGTGTTATTGGCAAGAATGGAATGGAAGAAAAATATCAACTCAATTTTGTACAGGAAGTTTTCTTATATACAATTTTATTTTTATAAGCGATTTTAATAATTTTAACTATTCATACCTAACCTACATACTTTCGTTAGGGCTGGCAGCGATACCGAGACCGAGACGAGACGATACGAGACGAGACGAGACCCGAGGCGAGACCGAGACGAGACCGTATTTTGGTACCGAAATTCGCCGAGAGTCTCGCTGGTCTCGGTGGTCTCGGCGGTCTCGGTGGTTTGATTTCGGTTTTCGCTAAAAGAAATAATTTTTTATTTAATTATTTTTTAGTACTTATGTTTAATTTTTATAAAATTCACAAGTTTTTGTTTTTTGCGAAATAGTTAACATAGTTATACTCAGATAGGCGCACTGCGAAAATCCAGGGAAGTATAAGTACGATTTATGCATGCATGTCGTTGGAATAGAAATCGCTCATTTTCAGACTTTGTTTCTTCCTCCGGAAAAAGGTGACCTTAAGACTTTTTGGTGACACTTGGAAAAAAGATTTATCGAAACGTCAAAATAAAGTTTGTTGTCTACCTGTCAAGCCATGAACTGTCAAAATCCATTTAAGGATGGCTTCGATTTAAATACATTCAAAAATTCAAATTTTACCTCAGAAAATTCGAAATTTTTCCGATTTAATTTTTGCACGCGTCTTATCTGACATCTTTTTTACTACCAAAAAACACGAAAGAAACCAAGACTAAGGAGACCGAGACCGAGACCGTGACCGATAACGAGAACGAGAACGAGAACGAGAACGAGAACGAGAACGAGAACGAGAACGAGAACGAGAACGAGAACGAGAACGAGAAAGAGAACGAGAACGAGAACGAGAACGAGAACGAGAACAAGAACGAGAACGAGAACGAGAACGAGAACGAGAACGAGAACGAGAACGAGAACGAGAACGAGAACGAGAACGAGAACGAGAACGAGAACGAGAACGAGAACGAGAACGAGAACGAGAACGAGAACGAGAACGAGACCGAGACCGAGACCGAGACGAGACTGCACATTAAAATTTTTACGAGAAAAAGGCGAGACCATCGAGACGAGACTTAGTTAGGCGAGACCGAGACCAAGACCGAAATTTTTCGATTTTGACGAGACCGAGACGAGACTATAACAAAAGTCTCGCCATGGTCTCGTCTCGTTCCCAGCCCTAATTTTCCTCAAAAAGGGGTTACAATCAGTTAATATAAATTTGTCACCTTTCGCCCTTATTTCTAGCTACAATTATTCATTTCCTGTTTATTTATGATAAGAAATTAATTGAATTTATTATACACAAAGTACCTTAATAATTTAAAAATATACTGAAAAAAAATAAAACCTGGCCGAGTTGCATAAAATTTTCTAGAGGCCTTTATATGTATACATCTGTGTTGTGGTGGTTGTGCAACATTGGCAAAGCAAAAGCGCATAGAGCATAATAGTTAAATTCTTTTTGTTGAATTTCCCACCGGATAACATATTTTGTGTTTTTGTTTAGGGGTGTTTAATTTTCAATGAAGCCTGCATCATAGTTTTGTCTCTGCGGAACGTGTTGTGATTTCCCATTTCCGTTTCCGCTTTAGAGGAGTTTACCAAAGGTAAATACTATCACACTGCACAGTGTATCATAAAGCTGAATTTTAGAATTGAAACAAAAATGATCTGTACGCTTTTTTGTAGATTCCATACCGACTTCAATTAAAGCTGTTTACACTTTGCTAAGACTTAAAACTCGAATGTCCTTTTGGCCAATAATTTTTTTTTATGAGATTCCTTTTTGTGTCTTTATAGTGTCCGTGACATCGTGTACTCCATTTCGAATAGATTACAGCCATGGGCAACAGAAGGCATCATGTCTATGAAATAAAAAAAGAATTACAACAACAAAATAAAATAAAACCCCATCCCTTGAACGCACATAATATAGGTCTCGTGTGAATGTACCTACGTATAGATTCATATTATTTGAAATAGGATAAGTGAAAATAGGAAAACTGCACACGCTATTAAGGATGTCGTCGTCCTATCCATGAATTGAATAAAGAACATCTGCCAGCCACAACTGCCATTGCAGCCATACAGTGGCCGGTCGGGCCCCGGCCCAGCAATTTATGCAAATATAACCATTCAAACGGAAGCTACACATTTTTGTGGAATTTTCTAAAATTACATCATTTTGAAAATGGCAGATGGGTGGCTTTATACGGGTCGTATAGACAACCATATCGATGGACCATATTCTATACTATATGCGGCTAATACTTGTCCGGAATGCTGTGTTGAAGCCATGTGTCTTGGTGTGTGTTTGTGTGAATACGTGTGCGATGTATAGGAGAGGATCTGTGTATAATCCTTTCATTTTATTTAGTTCAATGCGGTTGCGATGCTTCGAATTGGAAAATGCCGATCCAACAATTTGTCCATGACTATTGTTTTCCTTTTTTTCATATTAGGTACATATTTCTTTATGCTTTTCTTTTTTTTCAAATGGTCTATCTTTTGAATTTTCCAAATATGTGTAGGTATTGTAGATATGTAGGTACCTAACCTAGCAACATTTTCTATACATAAAAAAAAAGAGAGGGCAGAGCGGTTTGGTGGAGAAATATATAAATTGTCTTCCGCTTGATTTCAAGAAAATTTGAATTTTGGGTCCATGAATAGGGAAAATAATTTTATCCGTCCCACACACTTTCCCTCTTTTTTGTTTCTCCATATATTCTATTTGGGATTTAGCACATTTGCGGTGTACAAAGTTATTATTCCTTTCAATTGAACTAGACACATTGATTGCATATAGAACGTTATTCGTATTTTTGGGTAAAATAGTCATGCGGAAGGGATTAAATTCTCAGTTTAGAATTAGAAAGGAAGTTTGGGTATTTTGTTGAGGATTAAATAAGATAGTGTGGGTTTTGGTGGAATTATTTATCATTCAATGTTGCTTTACAGGAAATAATAAAAAATGCAAATTGAAATAGCTTTTTTATTTATATTTGGGGAACAATGTCTTTAGTATAGAATTTTATATGAACACATGTAGCTTATATAAATTTCAAATGAAAATCCACCGAGATCAAATTTCTAAAGCTATTAAGTAACACTATTATGGGGAAGTAACAAATAAGTCTGATGGATATCAAGAAAAAAATATTTTTATAAACAAAAATATCGATCATAAAAATTAACAAAAAAAAAAAATAAACCTTTTAAAAAATAATATTTGAAACGATGAATACAATTTGCGATTTATAGAAAACAAATTTTATTCAGGTATACTCGTCGGAAGTGAAAAGTTTAGTTTTTTAGTTTTATTTCAATTAAATGCTAAATCATTAAGGCCCATTTGCTCAAACTCATCATAAGTATTTAAGTTCCTCATATTGTACTATGTTATACTTATTGCTTTGCACAAAATCAATAGTAGATCATAAATTTCCCTATGTTCCACATATTTTAAGGGGAGGATGAAGTCAGTCATAGGAAATTTAAGTTGATCTTAGGCAATTTTCACAACAGGAAAGTGTAGTTTTCTTGAAAATTTGGTGAAAAAAATGCATAGCTAATAGTAGACCTAATCTCTGATGATTTATTAGTTACCAATTGATTAAAGAGAGTTAATTCAAAAACACAAAAAGAACAATACTAAGAATATTATTTTTATATATTAAAAGTAAGCTACTTGCATCGACTTAAGATAATCAGTCGCGATTTATAAAAGAAATAGAAAGGCGAATGCACTGAATGTCATTGATATTTCTATTATGAGAAAGAAAATCGGTTTTTTTTTTTAACAAACATTTTCAAAATTTTGGACAATTACGTACTACTACACAGGACGATGAACGAAAACTTTAATGTATTACATATATTTATTGGAACATGGTCTTGACAAAAACAGCAACAGGGGTAAAATAACAGGATAACACATCACAACACAAACACAAATTAAATTTTTTTTTGAAATTGTGAGTACATTTTTTACTTATATTTCTATGTTTGGAATTACCATGAATGATGACTGAAAAAATGCACAAATTTATACCTATAATTTTGTTTGTCAAAAATAAATAACAACAAATATGAAAAATTAAATAATTTTATGCTTATTTGACATTTAAAATTGGAATTCTCAGAGATTTCTCGCATGATACTAAATTTTAGTTAATTTGATCATAAAAATTTTGAAGCAAAAGAGAATAACATTAAGTTTATCATAAGAACTGTGTTTAATTTAGATATGATAAAGATTTATGATTCGTATGAGCAAATTTTATTTAATTGAAACAACTTTTTCGTCGTAATCATATCGAGTTCGATTTTTCTTTATCAACAAAAACGTAACTTGCCATTGAATAGAAGTATTAAGAACACAATTACAAGCTTAAATATTTACGAAAATGAAAATTGTTCCCGTGTACCTACTTTGGGTTTCAAAAAAAAAATATATATAAATATATATAGGTATGTACGTGTTTTTTTTTTTTTTTTTAATTAATGTGCATTTTTCCACTTAAAATTAGAAGCAATGACATTCCAATTCTTTTCTTGCATACGCTAATGCAAAGGGGCCATTAACATTATGCTTATGCAGCCATAGACTTTGCAATTAAATTACCCCATACAAAATTTGGAATTGAAATTAACTTGGAATTATTCTAAACCATATGTATGTCTTACAATATGACAATATTATTTATGTATACACATACATATCTACATAATATATGTAAGAACATATATGTTACTTTTGTTGTCATCTAGGTGCATGACATTTTCTCAGTTAATGTAAAAAACTAAAATTTATTTTTCATAAAAATATAAGAATATGCGCTATTAATTTGTAACCGCGCACAAATGTGCTTATAGTAGGTAATATTTTAATCGTATAAAATGAGAAGTTTGGAATGTAATACGAAATGAGAAGTTTTGAGTGTGGGAATTATTTTTATTGTAACTACCTATATAAAACTAATAAAATTAAAACATAGTAAAATTACTTTAATCTTTATTAAAAACAAAGAGCGGAAATCATAATTTGCTTGCTTATTTGCTCGGGATAATCTCAGAAACCACATGTCTGAATTTAGCCCATTTCCGTCTAGCTTTGCGAAAACGCAACGTCCTACCTGAGAACTTCTGGTCTTCTGGAACTTGACTGATGATAAATTTAAATAAACTGAATTTTGAATTTGAGAGTTAATTGAATTATCTAATCGACCTGTTTTTGGATTATTTTTTAAATATTTTCTTTTCTTTTTGATTTTGCACCTTCAAAATCTGAACTTTTCGAGATTTTTAGGTACCTAGTATTTTTGAAAATAATTTTAACTACAGGTAAATAAAGGTTCAAGTTATATTCTGAAATAATGTTGACGCTATTTATATGAGTTGCCTGTCTGACAGAAGAGATGAAAGCACTACGTAACTACGTTGCGTTTTCGCAACGCTTGCCTAATCCAGTAGCATTTGAACCTGAAAAAAAAATATTTCCTTTCGTTGCGTTTTCAAATCAGATTGAACGGTTTTTTCTCAAAATATTGTGTGTTTGTGTTTAAAATCTACTAATATCTTAAGAAACATAATTTTTGATTGCATCATATCCAGTGGCGTAGCGAGGGGGGGGGGGGGGGGCAAAGGGGGCACATGCCCCGGGCGGCACATTGCTTAAGGCGGCAATTTTTCAAAATATCCGCGGTTTTGATGTCGGCAATGATACACTGTTTTCTCCTGTTTGATGAGTTCAATTAGATTGACTAATCTCGGTATCATGGCTATAGAACAGGAAACGACTGAGGCCAATGATACTTATGCAATAATTAAAGAATTTGCTTCAATGAAAGCTCGAAAAAAGTTGTCATTTTTATAAATATTTTTTTTTTTAACTTTCTTACTTGTATGTAGGTAAATATATGTAATGCAAAAATGTAAAGATCTTTTTTTACTCTTAAAAAAAAATTTGTTTGAATTAAATCTTTATTTATTTATGTTTACCTATCTATGACTTTAATTTAATTAAATTAACAAAATTATATATGTAAACTTTCAAACAACCACAACAACGTTTCTTAAGAATTTAAATTCAGATGCCGAATCATTAAATTTAGTAATTCGTAAGTAACTGACAATTGCTGATGGATTTATTGCTCGGATAATTGTTCGACATTTATCCGCCATGGAGAGGGGCAGTGGGCAATAGAATTTTATTCAAAATTCTCAAATTTACAGGTTCATTTATTCTTCACTTTAGAATGTTTAGTTTTCACAATTAATCTTTGTGTAGAGGGATTTATCCCAGAGGCCATGACCCTTCGTCATTGCAACCATGGTAAAGGAGCTAGAGTCCATGTTGAGAATTTTTCAAGGCGGCATATTTTACGAAGTTCTTATAACTGGTTACTGCTTGAAAATTTAGACTGACAGTTCTTTCGAGAAAGTAAAAACAAATCGGACATATGTATAGGTAAGTTAAATCTAATAAAAAATAGTTCTAAAACATGTAAAAGTATAGGTAATACAGTTTTGCTAAGTAATTGGTGAATCTTTAAAATAAATAATTAGAAGTCTCGATTTCATCTAAGATAAGCTGTGGTAATTTCGTTGAGCTGCAAAAAAACATGTTAACCGTTTTTAAGAGATAAGACCAGTTTTGAACACTTTAATTTTGATGGGCTGTTGTGAAATATGTTTAAGCTAAAAATAAGCTTTGGCCAATATTTCTGTTTCTTCATTTCCTTATGTATAACCATAGAAACAAATAATATATAATAATTACTACTATAACTATATAAGAATAATAATAATTAAAGGCAGTGTGGGTTGATTTTTTTAAAACCGGTTTTTTTTTCAGCAATCATCACCCGATTAGACACTTCTATCTACATAATATAATATAAATAAATACAATAAATCTGTGAATAAAAAATTAAATTGTAACAAGGTAAGTTACGTAGCTTTTTCACTTTGCAAGCAAAAATAAAGGCCCAGAAAAAATTGCAAAGGGCGGCAAAATTGGCTCTGACCCGGGCGGCAAAAACCCACGCTACGCCACTGATCCTATCCAACAAAATGATGTGTAATTTTTTTGTAGGTCATTTTTTTCAATTTTTTTAAGGTTTTTGATTTAAATCTTTTTAAAAGTAAGTTTGAGAAATTTCAAATTTAAATATTAGCTTTAATTTTGGTCTAGATTTAAAAAAAAAATTAAATAAAAAAAAATAGTTTTTTGATTTTTTTTTTTAATTTTTGAAAAAAAAAAATAATTTTTGCTCGCTGTTTTTGATTTTAATCTTTTTAAGTGTTATTTTCAGAAACTTTAAGCTTATACAACAAATATTTTTGGTCTTCATTTTTAGTAAAAAATGAAATTTCGGGAAAAATTAATTTTTCGATTTTTTTTTGTTTTTGAAAAAAAAAATTATTTGGGATAAATTATTTTTTTTTTTTTTACAATTTTTGATAGTTATCTTCGAAACTTCAAATTTGTAACGAGTATACATAAGTAATTTTAGTGTTCACTTGTGGAAAAAAATGATTTTAATAATTTTTTTTTAATTTGTTTTGATTTAAAAAAAAAATAAAAATGTTTTATTTTAGGTCAAATTTTATTTTGATAATTTTATTAATTTTTAATAATGTTTTCATTACCAAGTGTATCTAGGTATATTTATTTATTTTTTCATAAAAGTATTCATATAAAGTTCATGTATTCCATGTAAAAGAATTTTTTTTTTAATAATGTTGATACTCCTTTCGGCGTATTTTCTAGGAAACTAAAATCTTTTCCAAAAATTTTTTTTAATATTTCCTCTAATTGTACATAAAATATCCAGTATGTGAAATTTTAAGTTCCTAAGTCAACTGGAACTGGTAGCCACCGGAAAAGGGTTTAAAAAGAATCTTCTTGAAGCCCGTACCTATGACACTTAATTTTTTATTCATATTTAGCTCATTATAAATCATGTTTAAGTGCCAGCCATAGAGAATAAGATAAAAATTGTGTTTTTAAGAAAGGAAAGCACTTTTTTTATAAAAAATATAATTTTTGTCAAAAAGTCAATTTAATTTGATTTAATTATCAAGAAAAATGTTAGCTGCTCCTTACGAGTATAATAAAATGATGGTGGTTGGTCTATTTGGTTTTGTATAATTCAATGAGAGGTATACTTATTTCCATGATTGTTTGGAAAATTAACGAAAATTAACCCCGCAATTTTTTATTTCGTAATAAGAGAAAAGTGGGAACTATAATTTAAAGTGTTTATGCATATTGCATATCGATTAGGCTTAACCCATTTTTATAACAACATCAGGGCCTCTCATAGAACCATTTTCTTTTATTTTCGTTTTTCTCAAAAAGTAAAAAGTAATAAGCTGATTTTAATAATTTGGACTATCTCCTTTTCTGTATAACCAATTTAAACTAAATGTATACAAAAGTTTCTTAAAAATTGAAATCATACTGCATATCGAAATTTTCAAAAAAAAAAAATTTGGATTTAAAAAAAAAAATTGAAAACTGATAAATAAATACTTAAACAACCAATTTTTATTCTTAATAATGTTTACAAAATTTCAAAGATACAAAATTAATTAAAAAAAAAACCGCTCCTACGATTTTGATTTTTTTTTCTCAAAAACTAAGATTAGTCAAAGAAATCAAATTGTGTAATTTTTTTTAGCTTTCAGAGCAATTCAGGAAGATTTTTTTAATAAATTTATTTCGAATTATGTTGATTTTTTTTTTCAATTTAAACTCTAAGTTACATGTATAATACTAGTTAAAACTTAACGATCCCAAAAAAAAATTATTGACTTATGTAAAATATACTCAATCTTTTAAATTTGAAGAAACTTTTACTATACAAGAGCAAGTTTGTCCGATCCAGTCGTGCTATTTTTTTTTTTTTTTGGCATTCAGTTGCTTTGCAATTTTTTGGCTTCCATTAAATTATATTCGCCTTATAAAATTTCGCGCGAAATTGGTATTCTGTGACGACGATATCAATGTATACCTGTTGAATCGAGTGTCAGAGTGTCTTTAATATGGAAATAGTCAATATTTTGAGCGTGAACTCGAAATTCTTTCGCCAAAAAAAAAAAAACAATAAAAATTCCTTTTTTTTTAAGTCCAGCAGAAATGAAGGCCAATAAAGTTTATTTTGCCAAAACCAACTATTTGTTAGTACTTTTGACTTTTTTGCATCTTTAATATGCAGCTTCATGTTTTACATATTTTATATTCACTTTAAATACATAATTTTAACTAAATATTTTCGCAGCAAACTTTCTGCCGCACTTAAAATGTAAACGGGGCTTAAGAAAATAAAAAAAAAATACGTCCCTGATGTAAAAAGTTCAATAACTCATTCAAAATTATGCCAACCGGCAACCGAGTATCTAATGAGTTTGATTTTTTCATTTGTCAATCCCAAAATTTGCATAGGTCACTATACCCCACATTCAACAGCCTTTTATTTTTGTTTTCATTAATTTCTTTGGAATTTTAATTACCGACCGAAAGGTTTCTGAATTTACACTGCTTGAGAATAAGTTTGGGGACTTTAGAAACAATCTTTTTTTTACAATGTTCGACAAAGTTATTTGTTCGGCGGCCTTGATACGGTTGTGTTGCGTGTGGTTTTTTTTTTTAATTTTTGGGGTGACGGTGGATCTTTCCAAATCTAAATTTCTCGAATGGCTTTGATTTTGAAATATTTTTACTTTTGGATTTCGTATTGGTTCAATGAGCATAAAGGTATATAAAATTATTTCCGAGTGATGATGATAAGATGAAATCATTAGTTTAAACAAAAGGAATAATATTATGTTTGTCTTAGATCCTCGCGTTGAAGGATTCATACTTTTGGGATCACCAATTCCCATGTATTCAATTATAGCGCTATATCTTGCGTTTGTGTTGAAATGGGGACCAAAATGGATGGAGAAACGACCGCCTTATGACTTGAAAAATCTCATAAGAGTGTATAATTTGCTTCAAGTCGTCAGTAATTCCGGACTTTTTCTTTTTGTAAGGATTAAAAAAAAAAAAAACAGAATGACCTTTATGTATTAATTTTGTATCTTTCGATAATTTAAGGGCATTCGGAATTCATATCTCCGAAAAGAGTTCAGTTTTTTTTGTCAGCCAATTGATACCAGCAATAATGAACCTTGGATGCAGAATTTACTTCTAGCAACTTTTGGATATTACATAACTAAATATATTGACCTCCTAGATACAGTAAGTGAAATTTAAAATTAAATAAAAAAAAAAACAAGTAGTAAAATTAATCTTATTCAGGTATTTTTCGTACTGCGGAAAAAAACCAAACAAATTACATTTTTACATGTGTATCATCATGCCGGCATGGTGTTTGCTGTTTACATATTCACAAAATTTCTGGCTGGTAAGTTTTTGTTTGTTATAATAGAAAAAAAACTTATATATGATTACCTTCGTTAAATATTTTTATTCATGACTCAAAAATATTAAACAAAACAAAACAACAACGAAAACCTTGTTATTTCTGAACAATTAATTTTGTTTTTGTTTATGGAAGAAAATTTGGTTGTAAATCATAGTGTATAGCGGCCTTTGCATAATGGAGCCAATTTTAATTATTTACAGAAGGGAAATTAAAAAAATAAACTTGAAACCTTCGCACTCGTAAAATAAATATTAAAAAAAATTGTTTGCTAGAGTAATTGCCAAGTTTACCAAATTTTATTCAGTTATCTTTAAATAACAAATTTTTCTTATATAGGATATTATTTTACTTAAAATAGCTCAATAGGGCTAGTCGCAGTTTTTACCATATTATTGACAAAAATCTATTATATGCTTTGCGTTTGATGAGCAAAAATCAATACGCTTTCCTTAGAAATGGAAGGCTTCTTTAAATTTTTTTTTAAGTTCTAAGTTGACAAACAAACAGAAACTTAGCCCCCTTTTTCTACCTGATTTAGCTGTTATCTGCTGTTCAGTAAAACTGAAAATGAATAAGTATCTACATTTTTTTTTATGATTATAGGAGCTTGTTTTGTCAATGTTTTAATAGTTACAAATTGGTTAACTGCTCAGAAAGCGATATGCAGCTTTAGTTTTCATTTATAAATAAAAACCATCCCAAGGATTTCAAACTTGGCCTGAACTAAAAAAATGGACAAATGCAGATACGTCAATTTCAATTAAAACGGCAGAATATTCCAACGAAATATTTCGCATAAGATGCAACTAGAGCATTACATACGTTGAGATGAAAAACAAAAAGAAATCGGTCCTGTTTAGATAGATTTTTTTTTCAAAACAAAATTTTGATGTAAAAAGTTAAAAAGATTTCTTTCAAAATTTGATTTTATTAAGTATTTTGGTTTTAATATTTAAGTGCTCTTATAACAATTTGCAGGCCAACATATATTTATATGTCTTTCAGTTTTTAAAATCTTCTAAAATTGTTCTGAGAGCTAAAAATTAGGTACATCATCTGATTTCTTTAACTAATCTTAGTTTTAAAGAAAAAAATTCAAAATCGTAGGAGCGGTTTTTTTCAATTAATTTTTTAAATATGAAATTTTGTTAACATTTTTAAGAAAAAAAATGGTGCACCATTTTTTAGTATTTATTACTGTTGAATCAAAAGTTAAATTTCGAAAAAAATCAACATCACGTTTTTGAAATATCGAATTTTCAAAAAAAAATCCAAACTTTTTTTTAAATACAAAATTTAATTTTTTGAAAATTTTGATATGCAGTACGATTTCAAAATTATAGAAGCTTTTGTATAAACATTTTTATTTAAATCGGAAGTACAGATAAGGAGATAAACCAATCAATGGTCGTTTTTGAAATATGTATTTGATTTTCAAAAAAGAAAAATTTGAAATTTTTTTTAAAAATCCTAAAAATATTTTTTTGGAAAATTTTGGTACATAATGCTATTTGAATTTTTTAAAAGATTCTCCATAAAAAAAATTTATCAAAATCATATTCTTTTTCGAGAAAATCGAAAATAAAAAAAAATTCTTTTCTTTGAGGTACCATCTAAAACCATTTTTTTGAAATTTTATTTACACTATAGGATAGCCCATAACTAAATTTATTAAATTTTTTTTAGAAAAATCTGTTGGAGCCATTTAATAAAAGAACTTATATGGCAGGTATCGTGTTTTTAGGTCCAAAAAAAAATTTAAAAATACGTGTCGGGGGAGTGTTCAAAGTACACTAGATATATGCCAAGTTTAAATAAAATCGACCCATAGTTTAAGGCTGTAGGCGAATACACAGACTGACAAACAGACGTATGGAATTGCGAAACCCACTTTTTTCGTCTTTCCTATCATAGTAATGTCAAGTTTGATCAAAATCTCGAGTTCGATGTTTTTTACGAACCCAAAACTTGCCATATAGTACCTATCACAAGTAAAAACAAGACTTTAAGAAAAAATATTTTGAGGTTAGCCTTGCGTGAAAAAGTTCTTAGTTTTCGTAACTTTCAATTTCCTCAAAAACTAGAATTCAAAGAATCATCCAGTTTTTAACTAAAAATTAATAAAATTTTTGAATACTAATAGCTAAACTGGTACTTAATATAGTTTATTTTTTAGGAAAAAAAATAATAAATGTAGCATTGTTTTTTAATCTCCTTGAAATTTAATACATATTTTTTTTCGACGTTGCTAACAGCACAAATAAGTACAATATTTTTCCGACACAAGCAATTGATTTATTTTTTCATTATATGTACATAAAACGCTAAAAGTGCTGCACGTGAAAAGTTAGAACTTGCCAGCTCCATATGTAGCTACTCCTACGCGTTACGTATTCGCAAAATTGAATTTGTATGTATTCAATTTTGACAGCTGTTCGGGCTGCAGTTCCAGCACAGTCTCCATTCTTTTCATGCAGTAAATAAAATTCACAGATACAAAAATACAAAAATTTGATAGTTACCTTATGGAAAAATTTCAATTTTGGAAAGTGAAATGTCAGTAAATTTGTATAGCAGTTAATACGGCCAATTACACTTTCAATCGATACAGTTGGCTTAGTGAAATAATTTTATCCCTGATAAAAAAGAAAGATTTGATTTACGTGATATTTATTGGTCTTCATATGATAGGTAGTTGAGAAATCTTAAATTTATGGTGCAGAAAGATTCCTTTGCTTAAATAAAAGTTAAAATAACAATAGTTTAAATATAAACTTAAGAAACTAAATAACATAAGAATAAAAAATTACAATATGTACATTTATAATCAAGTGCCTGAAAATTTCGCAGGAAAAACAATTTTTTTCAAAAAAAAAAAAAAAACAACAAAAAAGACTGTAAAAGTAGTTTTATAAAATAAAAGATTTATATTTCACGCAAATTCTACAACTATTTTACTTCATAAAACTGAAGTTTAAAATTTTGCGAAATGTAATGAAAATCTCATTTAACATACACACAGTTTTTAAAGCTTTATAAAATTAAAAATAGTTTTAAATTTACAAGTTTCATAATTTTTATTCATTCTGGGATGTCCAGAATATTCGGAATACCAGTTTTACATTTCTTTATTCGACGGAATATTCTGGATAAACTGTTTTTTTGTTTCTTTATTCATTCTGGAACATATTCGAATACATTTTTTTTTATTGCATGTAAAGTGTGGGTAAAGAAAAAAATGGGCGCGTTCAGTATACAGTAAAACCCGGATAAGTGCCTAACGCTTAAGTACCTAACCCGCATAAGTACCTTTTATTTTGGAGAACCAAAATTTTGAGGATTTTTTCATTAAAAACTGCCCAACCCGCATAAGTACCTCTCAAAACGAGACGGTTATGGTGAGGCACTTATCCGGGTTTTTCTGTAATTGACGTTCTGTTATGGCAGATTCACATTGGTGTTAATTATTGAAAAACAGCATAATACCGCTAATAAACATACCAGAGTATACCTTTTATGCATTTAATATAAAATTTAATAAACTTTTGACTTTGAGAATACATAAATATCCAAAATATAAACAATATTTATTCAATTGTTTTGAAATTTTACCGAACAACTGGATTGTCATTCTTTTTGTTCTATTTTTGTTTCTTTATTCATTCCATTCTGGATATTCTAAATGAACATTTCGTTTTTTCCATCCATTATTTTCCTTATCCGAAATAAATAAAGAAAGACACATTTTGTGAATATCTTCCTCAGTGACGTGGCTATGCAGATTTATTTACCACTTTCTTCAGGGATTCGATTAAAACCTTCGTTACCAAAATTAATCACTACAGAAAAACAAAAATCATTACAGAACATAATGTTCACCAATCCAATAAATCGCTTGCACAGCCATGCATGGTATTCTAATTTTGTAAAATTGTTTTTGTTCTGGGATGTTCTAAAATAGTAAATCCTTATAAATACTTTGTAAAATACAAACAGCTAAATTAAATGCCATCATTTATTTCCATACTTTTGTATAGTACGAACTTATCTCACTAAACTTTCACTTGCAAACGAAAGGGCCATCTTAAAAACAATGATCTTATGTTATTTCGATATGTAAGTTAATAATTGAAGTATTGAAATAAGGCCAACTTTAAGGTTGACTTATAGATTAGTTTGATAAGCTGAAATGTTATGAAATTGTCATCAAAATAGAAACGAAAACAACAATTTCTGCGCACTTTCTTCACAGTTTTGCGTTAGGTACAATACTGATGAGATTTTATTGGGAAGCAAAACATCTTTTCGAAAAAAAAAAAATTACAACTAAAATTTTAAAATCTTGGAAAAATTATTCAATTTTTGCTCCAAATTTTGTTCTCTTTGAAAAATGTTTTTTTTTTTCTATTGCTATTAGTATTGTAAATAACGCAAAACAGTGAAAAAAGTGGGCAGAAATTGTTTTTTTTTCGTTTCCATTTTGATGACAATTTCACAATGTTTATGAACCACCCAATTTGTTCCTTTAATTGGTTTTTACGACTTAGATCATTCGGTACGTGAAAAAGGTTCAATCGATTGATTTGAAAATTTACAGAAATATTAGTGGTCTATAGTTCTTTAAAATGTTTTACAAAATTAAGTCCTGCAGTCAATATTCGTAAAGCTGTAAAACGTTTACAAAAAGTCTTTAAAAAATTGTTTTTTTTTACCTTTTCTCAATGTAATGGTAATAAGCCAAAAAAAATTTTGAACAAATCTTGTAGAATATTAATTCAAGTTTTTAGAACTACCCTTTAATTTTCCGTGTCGTCATTCCTTTTGAAGATATTGGTAGTCAAAGTCAAAAGTCTATTTTTTCATTCAAAGCCATACTTCTGAAAAAAAAAATTGTAGAGTGACGAAAAAAGACGACCTTAAAGCTGAATAAACATGTTATTGAAACAAAACATTAAATTGGCTCAAAAAAAATTTCAAAGAAAATGACAATGTTCAAAAATATGAAAAAAAATTAAAATTTTTTGGTCGTGCTGCTTCTTGCTGATTGCGCAATAACGGTAACCTAAAAAAAATCATTTGCTAAAATTTCTCAATACACAAAGTATAAAGCTTCAGAATGCTTTTTGCTTCATTTCAATACAACCACGTTTTACAGAGATATAGCTTCTCAAAAAACACTAAAAAAAGTAATTTTTTTTTGTTCCCTTAATTGTTTTGAGAAGTGTAAATTTTTCTACAATAAATCAAGACAGGATTTTTTTTCGAAAATTTAAGGATTGGAAGGGAAGATTCTGCCAATTCGGTAAAAATTTGCTTCGACAAAAGTGATGGTCAAAATATAAACACTCATTAATGCTTTTGAGACTTTCATAAAAAAAAATAAAAACTATGTAAGACAACTTTGTCCGTTTGTACTGAAAAAATCCTTACGCGCGATCATGTACCTACATTGTACATATATTTCGCATCTTATTTTATAAATTAGTTCAATCTTAATCTTTTATTTCTATCTTTTTCGTTACGATTAATTGACTTGAAGTAATAAGTTGTTGATATGTACTGAGAAAGTTCTATTAATCTGATTATACATTCTAAACCGACAAGAAATCTGCCAAAAATAATAAAATGTAGCTCTTAAAAAAAAAAACACACAATATATAAAAAATAATAAAACTACAAATTACTAATCAAATAAATTATTTACTATTTTCTATTAAATAAATTCCATTTTGTCTTACAGGAAGCCATTCAACAATGCTAGGAGTTATCAACCTATTTATTCACACCATAATGTATTCCTACTATTTGGTCACCTCAATTCATCCCGAATACAAGAGAAGTATCTGGTGGAAACGATACATCACCCAAATGCAACTCGCCCAATTTGGCTACCTTGTTTTTCACTTTGTCATTGTGATAGTTAAAAACGACTGCGGCCATCCGAATCTGGTATCATTTGTTGGACTGATACAAAACCTCTTTATGTTTGCGTTATTTTTCGATTTCTATCGGAAGTCATATGTTCGAAAAAGGACGAAAGTGCAATAAGCAAAAATTAAATTATAAGATTTACTTTAATATTTTTTTTTTTTCGTCTAATTAACTAAGTTTTTTTTTTAAATAGTTCCGTTCATTTTGTATGTCATATTTTTTATTATATATGTTGTCACTCTGCTTCTACTTTACCATCTAGTTGAAATAGTTAATTGTATGCGTAGTATTAAATGAATTAAAAGTTTTTTTTCTATACACTCTATCATCAAATACACACAAATATAATACATAAATATAACCAAAAAAGCAGTGGACTAAATTTCAGTTGCAAAGACCAAGGTTTGTATTTATAGCCAGGGTTGTCATGTCTTGAACTAGTTCCACAGCCTAATTTAAACATTTTTGTAGCCCAAAATCGGAGCCCAATACCAATAAAAAAAAAACAAAAAAAAAAACTGATAACTTCAACACAATTTGTTTTTATTTAAAAAAAAAACAACGAATAATAAAATAAATTTTTATTAACGAAAAATAAAATAAATTTATTTTAAACAAACAACGAAAACTAAAATAAATTATAGTTCTTAAGAAAAAGAAGAGTTAACAATATTATCAGATTAACTGCTGAAAATCAGTCTATAAATGTGATATCCTCATCAAAATTATTGTCATTGTCATCCTCGTGGTCATTGTTATAGAAATGGTAAATTGTTTAGGAAGAGGAATAACAAAAATAAAAGAAAAATATTTTTGTTGTTATTTAGTGGACTGTATTGAATTAAATTCAATTGGAAGATTTTTGCGACCTTTAGTCCAATACGTTTCGCCCAAATTGTTTAGTTCAATTCACTTATCATTTCTTTTAAGGGTGACAAATTTTTACAGCAAATTTTTTAAACCGTAGCATCAATATACATATCGAAAATTTGTATCGAGCGATGCTGTATAGTTAATCGATTTCTTGGCTATTCAAAGTTAACAACTGCATTACGGAATACGCCAAATACCCGAAAACTAATTTATCCGAAATATTTTTGACATTAAGAGCCAATTCAGTTCAAAATTCGTTTGCAAAAAAAAACGAACTCCAGTCAAATTGAGGGAGCTTATTCCATTGTTCCTCCGAATTTGGAATATTTTTCAGGGTTTTCTTGCTTTTTGGAATTATATCCAAGGGCATTATCATTAAGGGTATGTTTAGAGGGAGAAAAGTGTTTTATTTATATGATAAAATATAGCCCAAGATTAAATTTGGGCTATTTATAGCCCAATTATGATTGGGCTGTCATACTGAAATTTTTATCGGCAATTTTGGAAAAAGATAGCCCGCTAAATGGCCCAATATGGCAAGCCTGTTTATAGCAGCAGTGCAAATGCATAAGTATGAAAGGTTTTTTCATTATAATACAATTTCCGTAAATTCAGAGCTAATTACGGTGTGCTCCCTCGAAGGGATTTGAATTTGAATCACGCTTGGATTTATATACCCAAACACATTATACAATATACATACATATTATATTATAATCTATTTGTTGTTGACACACGTACCTACACTTCGCGGAAGTGAAATTTGCGGATAAATACAAATATTATTTAGTTTAAAATTAATTTTTTTCACTAATTTGATGAAAATATTTCAACGGTGGATTTAGGTCAAAATATGAATTGAATGTGTTTAGTTTTACACTCCTATTCAATAGATTAGGTTACCATTCTGTACGCATATTCAGTTAAAATAGATTAGAACAAGTATAGGGCAAGTTGTAGTAGCCCGAGACGTAATGGTTAGTGTGTTGGACTGTCAGGCCAGAAGTCTGGGTTCAATACCAGCCGCTTCAACGTTAAGTTTTTTTCGGAGCTACTACCTCTTGCGAGGAAGTGACAAATCCTCCAAGAGTTATTGCCGTTCAGATTCGGCAATCGGCAATAAACTGTAGGTGCCCTCCATTCCTGCAGACACGCACACAGGAATGGTTGAGAGTTGTAAATCACTAGGCCCTGGTTCTTTATGAGCCGTTGTGCCACCAAATTTATTTTTTTATTTATATTAGGCAAGTTATGGATTCGTAAACAAAATAAAACGCGTGTCGATGAATATATGTGAATCGCAACAACAATTTAACGGGGTAGTGAACTGAGGAGCTTCTTATATGTGTGCGTTTAACATGGTTTTCCAAATACATATTTTAAAAAGTTTATGAGTCATCTGATTGCTGTAGCTTGTATAAACCGGAATGATAGACGAGGATACCTTTGCATAGAACCCACACCTATAAAGCTGGCCATACACGATAGTGCCGCAAATGGCTCGGCCGAGCAAAATTGCATCATGTGAATGGGTTCGGCCGTGTCATTTGGATTTTCAGCAGGTTATAAATCCACCAGTCCAATTAGCACCGAGCCATTTGGCTCGATTGCTAAAGCAAAGGCGTACGCGGAATTACAATAAGAGTGAAAAGGGGGGAATACAAAAAAGTCCTAGGACTGGGCTTTGATAGGTTGCTACCTATTCCTACAGTTTTCAGTTAGCACAAATATTCAAAAGAAATGAAATGTAAAAATTTTATGACAGTTTAAAAAAAAAAAAAGCTATTTTTTATTATCTCTAACTTAGTAAGAAATAAGAATGACCCTGTTGGCCTAAAGGTGCAAAAAGGCTTGTCAGTTGCTCACAATAATTTTAACAGCAAAATAATCGTCGATTCCAACTCACAATGCAATGACTTCATAATAGTGAGAAATACAAAATGGTTTCATATCGGAAGCTTTCATCCCTCCTCTACCACCGATGAGGTTATAAACTTCATATCCACTAATTTTGGAATTGACCCAACTGAAATTGAATGCGTCAAACATGTTAAACTTAAAGAATCTGACCGCATTTTGAGATTCGTTAACTTTAAAATTGGTGTTCCTGTGTGTTCAAAGACAATATATGTTGATAATTTTTGGCCTAGAGGCGTCAAAATTCGTCCCTTCGTGTATAAGCCAAAAAACTCATAATATTAGAGGGACCTCTTATACCCTCAAGCCCTCATATATAACCAATTCATCATAATATTCTGCAGAATAAGTGCCATTATGCATGAATCCTCTTCTGTTCCTGCTGATGTTGTTGTTGTGCATGATGCTGATGTTGCTTACATAAAAAATAAAGTCGATGATGCTGTTGACGATCCTCCCGCTGAAGCCGCGGTTGTTTCCGTTGAAAATGATCTAGAATTTCATAATGTTGCTGACGCTGACGCTGATGCTGCTGATGATGTTAATCCACGTTATAATAGTTTCAATATTTACTACCAAAACGTAGGAGGAGTAAGAACTAAATTAAATAGTTTAAACATTTATTTTGCTTCCCAGGATTATGATATAATTGTTTTAACGGAAACCTGCCGGAATGACAGCCACCTCACGAGCGAAATTTTTAATGCAAATCAATTTACTGTCTTTCGTAAAGATCGCTGTGCCAAAATAACGGTTCTCGATAGAGGTGGTGGAGTCATGATTGCAATTCGGTCTACACTTATTTCTAGCCAGATTGACTTGATATCTTGTCAATCATCTTATAATTTTGATGTTGACCAATTAATTGTCAAAGTGTTTTTTGGAAAAAATGTTAGTTCATATGTAAGCGTGCTGCGTGAGCTACATTCGGCCAGGTAGTCCTCTTGAACTCTATAATTTGTATTTATATAATTGTAGTTCTTTACTCTGTAACTTGGGTCCTTCTGACCACTTTATCTGTTTGGGAGATTACAATATTGGTGATGTAATTTGGAAGTTGGATACTGATGAAAAGTGTTTGGTCTCATTTAATGTAACATCTGATATTGAAAGCAGTCATTGATGAATAATAAGGGACCTAAATAATTGCCTTGTGAGAGACCAGAGTTTACACATAATTTATCAAATTGTAATTTAATTTAACCTAGTAATTTAAATTATTTCTAAAAATAATAACCGAATTATTATTTTATTTATGTATAATCTACATACAAAAGATACAGAGTGTATAAATGATATAAAAATTTATTTCATAAAATGTTCTTTTTTAAAACAAACCAGTTGGAAACAAAAAGTAGAGCATTATACATTTAAACTGAGCATATAATATGAACAGATTGAACAATCGTTTTGTTCTGCATTAAGTGAATTTGAAATTCGCAAAAGCGAATTTTTGTTTTTGTTAAATTTCAAAACAAAGCAATTGGGGTACTATAAAAACTAAAATGAAACAAACATTTTGATTTGTTGACCTATATGTTGTATAAAACTAATTTTTGATTATTAGAAAATCAAATATTTAAATTGTGTATTAAACAAATCAAATACACACATAATTAGAGTTTGTGATTCCTTTTAAAAATTTAAATAACCCAAATTAACTTTTTATAAAGGATTTAAATTGCATATTAATTAAACTATTTTACTTGATATATAATTAACTTATAAACATGTGTAGTTTGACAAATTTTTGTTTTGTCTAGTTTTTGATTAAATACATACGATTCGGGAGTACTTTAATATTTTACAAAAACTTTATTTCGCACTTTTCATCTCACTGGCATACCTATCCTTATGTATTTTGTCTGACATGGGGCTAGGACGTGAAAGTCTGGTAAGGACAAAAAAAAGTTAAATGTACGACTGGGCCGCACGAATTCGCTTTTATGCACGGTCTGACTGTGGTTTTCAAGGTTGATATTTTGGTTTATAATATGATTTAAAAAAAAAAAAATTAATTATGTATGTGAGCATTTGTTATATGTTACCACCTGTTTTTTTTTTGCAAAAATATACGGATCAAATTTTTGCGGCTGGAGGTATTGGGCGCCATTTTGAAATTCGCGTTGTAACCAATATCTTGAGATTGGCCCATGGTTCCCAAAATTTGTGAACACCATAAAGTACCTATTTTTTTTTCTTTTTCCCAATATCTTCTTAACGATTGATATTATGCAAAAAAAAAGGAGGCTGGGTTTGACCCACACTGATAACTTCCCATTGGTTTCTTTTGAAACTCAACACCCGATGTTATTTTTTATAAGAAAATTACCAATTAAAAATCTTCGAAAAACTTATCAGTTGTGCAATCAAGGAAAGGTGTTTATGCTCTAAATATATGCGACACGAAAAATTTCAACAATTTTTAGCAGTTTTTCTGCATTTTTTTTGGCCTAGAAAAAAAACCGCAAGTTAAATTTTTTTACAAACCTTATCAATTACTAATTATGGCATTATGTGTAGACTTAAATTATCCGGGAGTTGATATCATTGGTTTTTCTCGAGATATTCGAGCCGAAAAATATTTTTTGACAATTTCTAGCAGTTTATTTGGCCTAGAAAAAACCGTTAATTGAATTTTTTACAAATTCTACTGATTATCAACTATAATTTTGTGTATTAAATAAAATTAACCCGAGGTTAATATCTTTGTTGGTTCTCAAGATTTTAAGTATTACCAATTCTTCACTACGTCATTATGTATAGAATGAAACCAGACCGAAGTCGATAGCATTATTGGTTCTATTCGAGAAACAAGCCATTTTACAACTTTTTTTTTTAATTACTGTAATAATAAATTTTATTCAAAATCCTTTCTTCACGTCATGGACTTATTATCTGTAAAACAAAATTTAATTGAAGTCGATATATCTATTCGTTCTCAAAATATCTCGACGAATAAAAGCTTCCGAACGTACGAACGAGGTACAAAGACATCTATATAAAAACAAAAACAACTCCAGAGACCTCGAAACTTCGAGAAATGTTAAAATTTTCAATTCGAAAAATCGCACCGATTACAATAACTTCCAATGGGAAGTTAAAAATCTTAAACAAAGCATATTTTAAGGCGTCTTAACTTTGAAAGTATAAATCCAACAAAAAAAAATTCTAAATGGAAGATTTTTTGCGACCTTTAGTCCAATGCGTTTCGCGCAGGCATGACAGTTGGGCTCATCAGTTAGATGCTGTTGTACCTTTCTAAGACGCGATATTTTGGTCGATGACATACAACTTTCGTATGGTGAAAGTTTTTGTGTATCTACTCATCCTAAAGGTAGCCCTGGGTGTCAAGTAATTAACTAATTCTATATTTTTATGGAACAAAATTACTTATATTTAGAGTATGTACATTATATTGTTTTGGTGTCAAAAAATAAAATCAATAAATGCATTAGTCCTATTAGGGTCAATATTATGCTGCAATTAATTTTTTTTTTTTTTTCAAAATGGTGGTCATTCTAACTTGATGTAAAATCAGACCAAATTTCTTAAGACTAACTTATGATCAGCCTAAAACTATGCCATAAATATTCTGTCTTTCATTATCTCTAAAACAACGGTAAAGAGTGGTGCACTCAGGCGTATACGCACTTTTTATTTATTTTGTTAAATTTTAAACAATTTTTTTTGGCAATCAAAATGTTATTATTTGAAGTCACGGTTAATTCAGATTTCACTTTTATCTAACACCATATCGCCCTTATATAGTGATGTTTTATATAAAACTAGCAGACCCGCCCCGGCTTTGCACCGGAGAAATATATGAGTTTCGTTAAAATGAACAAAACAAAATATTGAAATAATAAGTACTTGACCCGCTATATGTATTGGTAGAGCGAGAGCTTGAAAGAGCAATTTTTTTTTTATCTATTTAACCAATTTACAAAAATAAAATAAGGAATTCTAATAAGAATTTCTTTTTCAAAACTTTTTTTTTCTTTTACCTTCCCTTTAGTAAGAGACCTCCTAATAATTTTAAAATTTTAAATTTTATTGTAGCCTTAACATTGAGGATCCGACTATAACTTTTTATTTAATTTCTTCTACTTTTAATTTAATTTCAAATTATGATTGTGAAATAGGACACAGGTATAGAAACATTATTTGATCAATTAAAATTTGTTAAATCTAAAATCTCTTAGGATGAACATTAATGAATTAATGAACATTAAAGAATTTAAAAATAAGGTAGCAAGTTTCTTTGATAAATCCGATCTAGAAATAAAGGATTTGCGGGAAATAAATTAAAATCAAAAAAGTTTTCAGCTACTCATATTTTTATTTTGTATATTTTGTATGCACAAAATTATCCAATGTTTCTTTCATTCTATTTAATCAATTCGCTGCTTAAAAATTCTAATGATTTTATTTAATTTTCAAATAACAACTTTTCAAAAAAACATTAGGTACTTAGATATTAAACTTATTTTAAATTTGATCGATAAGTACCTATTTATGAATTTTAAATTAAAATTTTTTTGTTTAGTATTTGGACAGTTTATGGAATTCACTTTGGCAACTTGTTGGCAAACTTGTAGACCTATTTTGAACAAACACGCATGGCCACTCTTGAACTACTACCTAAGATTTCATGTACTTTTATTAAAATCTAGCGGCTTTATTTAAAATTTATTCGAAAAAACATACGCTGTTGCACCTTGTATGCTAGAACAATTGTTACCAAAGATATACATTTAAGATTTTCTTGAATTTTTAACAAAATATAAACTTGTTTTCTGAAATTATTACGAAAATGCTTGCGATGCTGCATTGTTTGCAAACTGCTAGACAAATTTTGATTAAATACGCAAAGAAACGTTCTCACCTTAAATTTGTTCAAAATTTCCTTAAATTGAACAAAATCTGACCGTGTTTTCTGAAGTTAGTATGAAAATGCATGCGCTGCTACATTGATGCTAAACCGATTTTGACCAAAAAAACACCGGTACACTCTATTATTTCCACCAATATTTTGTTTAATTTTGAACAGAATTGTACCCTTTCTTCTGAGATTATTCTAGCTGGCATACTGCTAGACAGACGCACGTTGACCAAACATTAACAGTGACACCCTTCGACTTTCAAGTGAGATTTTCTGAAATTTTGGACCCAATCGGTATGGTGGTTTCGGATTCTATAAGGAACATCGATAACATACATCCATTTTTATATATAAGAAGAAGATATAGATTGGCACGACTTTTAAGTATGTATTGTTTGGTGTTTCCTTTGGTACCTACCTAAATATATGTATATGCAGCTAAGACTTGTAATAAACTCGAAAATTAACATTTAAAGACTGGCAACCCTATGCTTCATTCAATTTCTCCATAGGCAACCCATGCATTTATTGTTTATTTGGACACCATCAAAATAAATAAATTAAGATAAACGATGAGAGGAGGTCATCCTTTGGCAGATTTTAGACTATTTCTATTGTAATTCGATATTCGATTAAGATAGAAAATCATTTCAGTAAATCTTAAGGCTTTTGTGTATGGATTCTTCGACCACCTTTTATAAGGAACTCTTTTTAAACAGAACTTAAACTCATTAAATAATCTTCTTCTGATTTATGAAGTGAAGAAAAAATGCATTTAACTGCATTCTTTTAAGAAATATTCCTTTTAGACAAATTTGAAATAGATTTGTCATAAAAAAAAACTACTCAACTTTTTAAATTGAAACAATGACTCACTTTATGTAGCATTTTCTTGCACGCTTAGATACCCCATTACCTATGCAAACATTTGCCCAAAGTCAAATTTTTGTCAAGGTCTATTGCATTCAAAATATTCAAACGCATGCAGATAAATTTTAAATTCTATTTAAGAAACAGTACATACATAAATGAAAATCCTTCAGATTTATCAAAATAAGTTAATCAGAATCATCGTTTAACTATGAATATTTAATTAACTATTTAATCTGTTTATTTAATTCATATAGACATTATTTCATTTCATAAATCGGTGTATATTATAAAAAAGTTGAAAAGTGTTCAACAATTAATTAAATATTTTATTTTGTTTTGATAATGTTATGTAACCTGTGTGTTATGTTCACGTTTATAAAACAAAAAGTCTAGGAATAAAATTATAACATTAAATTTTACAATTCAAATGTACGAGTACTTATAAACAAAACAAATAAAAACAAATACACATATTAACGTATGCTCACAAATTCTAATACATACATTGTAAAACAATCAAAATAAACAATATCACAAAATTTATTCATGACGTTCTCATGAATTGTCTACAATTGTGTCCCTCCTCAAAGCATAGACAAATTTACCTAAATAGAACCCCAATTATTCGAAAAGGAACCAATATCCGAATTTAGTTTCCAGAACACAGTCAAACGTTGCGCATTTATTGGTTTACCGAATACGATTAACTAGCGACGACCAAGGCGAAACTACGGAAAAATACCACCGGCTAAAATTAATATTTAATTTTAAAAATTAAAGTTAAAATTTGTGTTAAAAAAAAACATAAACCCAATATATGGGAAACATAAAAAAATTTTATTTTTGGAAAATACGATCCTACTTTCATCGTTTTTGAAAACAGTGTTGATTTAGTTTTGTTTAGAGAAAAAAGAAGGATTTTCACTATGGCCGCAGTTACTAAGCTTGTATATCGAGCACTAAAGGATTACACTGGCACATTTCACAAAGGTACATAAGTACATCATCAAATAAAACCGATACTTTATCCAAACTGGAGAAACGTGGAAACAAGCATCTTTAACAAGAGTGTTTTGTTTGTTTTAGATCCGCGTATTCAACACCTGCCATTGGTTGGTGGTTCTGCTTTGCCTGTTGCCGCAATTCTTGTGCTATATGTGTTATTTGTCAAAAAATTGGGACCAGAACTGATGAACAACCAAAAACCTGTCGATGTGAAGTTGTTGATGCGATTACATAATGTAACGCAAATTTTCTTAAACTTATATGCATTTTCCATTGTAAGTATTTTTTGTAATTGCTAATTATACATTATGTCAAATTAGTGAACCTATTGAAGAGGTCAGATGAGAAAGAATTAACTTGATTTAGTTTAACTGTTGTAATATTGAAATTAAATATAATTATTCATTTATTTCGGAGGATATAAGGATTAGGGCAACTGACGTGCTGCGATGATCGAATAGACAACAATTAAATCAAAGCTTATAGCATGTTCCCACTGAACGAAATTGCGCGATTTCGGATTAATTTTTCCGAAATCATCTTCGAAATTGCACAATTTCCCATACAATGATGCAATTTCAAAATCATTTAAAATCACCTCAATTTCAATGAAATTGCGAACAAACTTGCGTTTTATAACAGTTATAAAAATTATTTCCCAATGAAGTGAACGAACAGAACTACAAAGAATAAAAAGAAAATAGTATGCGCCAGTTATAGGCTTCATTGAAAACCATCATGGAAAATTTTGTCTTTCCATTTTAAGGCACTTATAAAAAGAAAGTTGATGGCATTTTGGTATCAGGTGAAGGTATTCTAGTGAATTTTTTTCGTCAAAAAAATAGTTAACATATATTTTAAAACTTTCTTTTAAAATCTTCAAATGATCAAAATGGTTGCCAATGTAAGCTGTCACACGAAATTGTTTCATTTTCAGTGTGAAGACTTTGCGTAATTTTGAAATTGAGTTCTCGAAATTGTGCAATTTCAGGATCAGTGGGAACATACTATTAGAATCAAAGATCAAAACTAATTTTCTGACTAAAGAAATTCAAGTTCTTATTTTTTGTACAATCAAAGAAACACAACAATAACCTAATTAATTTCGTCTTCTGGCGTCGAATTTCCAACAGGCTTCGTGCACAAAAACGGTACACGAACACAAAGTTCTTTCTTCCTTTATTCTTAAAGGCATGTGCTTTTAGTAAAAGAGTACAACATGAAATATTACTGCCCATACTCAACATGAGCAAATGAATGAAAGAATACAAGATGACGCTATTTCAGTTTTTTCGCTTTATTGTTGTAATTTTTGACAGCTCGTATGACGCAATTAGAGACAAAAAAAAATATTTTTCTATTAGACAAAGCCGGGAAAAGTTTTAAACTTGAATATTTATTTAATTGTTCTAATTTGAATTAATTAAAAGTGAAGTATAGTGTAGAAAAAGTGCACAAGTTCTGAATTATCTATTCTACTTAACACATTGCCGCTTCATTTGCTTGTTGGCGATTTATTTTAAATAAAAAAACCTTTATTTCAAATGAAAAATATTTATTCGGTATTTATATTTGTATTTTTAAACGAAAACCTTGTTTTTTTAATCTACTAAACGCGCTTGAAAAAAAACACAACCGAAAAAACCATTAACTAAACAAACTACTGGCGGCCATATTTGTTTACATACCATTTGTCTCCAATGAGGTAACAAATGGCGCAATCTTGTATTCTTTTATTCATGCATAAGCAATCTTCCACGAGTCTTTTCATAGCTAAATACAATGAAAGGAAGCTGTAGTTTGCTGTAGAAATTGTAGTTAGTCGACTTTTAGAACCAAAACTTTTTCTTGTTACATGTACAGATGACATCTAGGTACTAGCCCTTTGCACTATGTTTTTACTTTTGAATTTTGACATCAGTTCTTTAAACCACAGACATATTATTACTTGATTTACTGATTTAATAAAAATAAATTTGATGGCACAACAGCTCATGAAAAACTAGGGCTTATATAGTGACTTATTACAACTCTCAAACTTTCTGTGTGCGTGTCTGCAGGAATGGAGGGGACAGTTTATTGCCGAGTCCGAACGGCTAATCAGGGCTGCCAGAAACCATGATTTAGCATGATTTTCATGTTTTTTGGACCCGAAAAATGATTTAATGTTTTCGAGTCCAAAATCATGTTTTTTCTTAATCTGACAAAAAGTTGTTATTTTTTTTATAAATTGTTTTTAAAAATTACGCATATCCTCTAAAATCTAAAAAACAAAAAAAAACCGAATAGGTACGGCTACTCGTTTTGAAAACAAACATAGCTAAAATGGCACTTTGATAGTGTTCCCAGCTGACAAAAAGATTAAAAAGCAGAATAACTTTGACAGGATCTTTCCAATTGTAGATGTTTTTTTTTTGAATGAAATGGAAGTGAGATGGCAAGTTTGATTTGTATCCGTTCTCTTTATTCTCAAATATTGTACTAGATCAATAGGGGAAAAGGTCTGTTCGATTTGTAAAACTATTGGTCTTATGAAGATTTCAATGGGATTTAAGCCTTAACTACATAAGCTCAAAAAGTGAAAAAGTACAAAAGTGAAAATTTTCAAACTCATTTTGGGATAGTGTTTCTCACAGGAAAACTTATAAAAAAGATGCAGAAAGCTTAAATTTTGGTTTAAAAAAAATTGGGTACATTCTTTTTCTTAATACAAATGCGCTAGCGGGAAAAAAAATATTTTTACTTTTGTAATTTTGCAAAAAGTGGCCAATGTAGTTAAGGCTGTATTTTTAATTTAAGATAAAAATTTGTATGGTATATCACGGGATTTGAGAGGAGATTTAAGGTAAATCTACCTTAATCTCGGTTGAGTGTCTTCGTGTAATTTTATATCCTATCTGTGAAAGGAAAATGCACTATTATACAATTCATCATTTTAGCTACTACCAGACACTCACTTTATAATTTACTTTAATGTTATTTAATCCTTCCATTTTTGTATTTTCAAAAGTATTTTGAAAATATTTATATTTTTTTACTTGACACGAAGGGTTTTCTTTTAAAGATCTCTTTTTACTATTTTCCAACTGAGAACTCTGGATCATGTTTTTTGAACTCAAATCATGTTTTTAAACTATGTTTTCTTAAATTTCTGAGTGGTAGCACTGCGGCTAATATGAGCGGCACTTGTCTATGGCAAGAGATACTCTTGGAGGTTTTGTCAATTCCTCGCAAGAGGCAGTAGCCGTTGGACGAGAATGGGGATCGCACTTAGATCTCCGGCATAGATAGTCCATCGCAACCATCATGACTAAAATATTGTCCCACCTCAGCTTTGTATGAATAAACAGATCTACCCTGTGTTCAAAAAATTAATCAAAAAAGAATGCTTTAGTTCCGTTTTTGGAAAATAGTTTATATAACATTTTAAATCGGCGCTGAAGAAGCTTAGCTTTGTATTTGATGACATCGCTCAGTATTAAAAAAGAAACTTTTTGGCATATTAACGCTTATTTGGTTTGGTTTTCTGTATCTACAATTCTGCATACTTTGTTATTTTTGTTTACGTTTTAATTTGTAGTTAGGCAAAAAAAGAACTAAAGAACATAAAATAACAAAAAAATAAAATCCGACAAAATAGAAAAATCTAGAAGAGGAAAATTTGTCTGATATTCCTAATGTCCTTGCAAGTAAAAACTAGCTAGGCAAGTTTTGGTAACACCTTCCGAAATAATAACTGAATAGATACAGCAATGTTATGAAAAATCAAAGTAAACAATTTTAACATTGTACCTTTGTATTACATATTACATATAACAGTGGTTTACTATAGTACTGGGACTCGAATAATAGTTAGTGGGAGATCCCTTTCTTTTCAATTTGTTTTGTCTTTTGAGAAAAAGTGGTAAAAAAACTGGTGAGGGCCTAGCTAATTTTGGGGTATGGTTTGTTTCGTTTTTTTTTTATCTCGTTTTGTATTTAGATCGTTTTAAGTTCATTTCGCCTTTTATTAGGCCGAGAGCCCACAGCAATTTTTGGGTGTCACTATGATAGCAAAAATTCAATGATGGTCTTAACTTTATATTTGCAAATATTCAAGACTTGCAAGCCGTTCTTGGGCGTTTGCAAATAATGCTGCATTGAAAATGAATTTTTTGCTGAAGGCTCAGATAAAAGAAATTATATTTAATAAAAGAGCTGAATACCATAGACTTATTTTTACAGTGCGTCTTGCATACAGAAAGTCCATCTAAGAGGTCTTGGACCCCCATATTCATGTCTATGTTATTTATCTCTTTTATTAAAATTGTTTGTTTTTTTAAGTTTTTGACATTTTCATTTAAACTATTTGATTTTATTTTCGGCATACCATCCCAGTACTACACAGTAAAGTGCTAAATTTCAAATTTTGTTAATTTTGGAGTAGGTTGAGGATAGGTATGTACATTTATGTATTGTTATTATCAATGGAGAAGAAATGTGTGTCTCTTAATATACAAAAAACTCCTTTCCCCTCCTCTGGGTTCTGCCATACTGGTTAAGATTGTATATATTTGTCTGTCCATCGCTGCGATACCTATATTGAACAATTCAAGAAAGCTGAGCTATTTAAATGGATTGAATAGTATTTTAAATTAGAATAAAAACAAAGTTGGGAAAATATTTTGGGTTCAAAAACTTAGAGCGGTTAGGTTGGGTTAATATAAGAAAAACATCGTATGGGAGGGGGTCTATTTCCCCCCGTTTAGGCGGAAGGGGCCATTTTCTGGAAAATTAACTTAAAACAGAAAAAAAAATATTAAAAACAACGGTAAAACTAATAATTCTATGCTATACCTTTTTGGAAAGCCAGATATTTCTTTTTTAATATTTATTTTAAATAAAGTTGTGTTTACAATTAATTTTTGAAAAATTAATTTTTAAACTCGAAATTTTGAGTCAAAAACAGAAAACGGGATACTAAAATGTCTTTTAGTTTTTTTTTTAAATATCTTTTAGTTTTTGAGAAAATTGAAAAAAAAAAACGAAATCTAGTTTACTACTTAATTAGTAGAAACAGGATCTTTGGAACAACAAAATAACGGATGGAAGTCGAATCTAAGAAAAACTTACTTTTGTTATTTTCATTTTTCTCAAAAACTAGAATACATTTTGACATCTGGCTTTTAGTGTTTGTTTCATAATATTTGTGTTTGACTAAAAATAGATATCAGCAATAAATATTGAAAACAAAAATACTACAAAATAAAAGCAAAGATTTCTGGCCTTACACAAAAGTATAGCATGCCGTTGTAGCCATTACCGTTGTTTTTTAATATTTTTTTTCTATATTTAGTCAATTTAAGTAGCAAATTGTAGTAGCCGTGGCGTGATGGTTAGTGCGATGGACTGTCATGCCGGAGGTCTAAGGTTCGATCCCCAGCCTCGCCACATATTTATTTAAAAGAAAAAACGGCTACTGCCTCTTGCGAGGAATTGACAAATCCTCCAAGAGTATCTCCTGTCACAGAAAAGTTCCGCTCGTTAGTCGTTCGGATTCGGCAATAAACTGTAGGTCCCCTCCATTCCTGCAGGCCCTAGTTCTTCATGAGCTGTTGTGCCATCAAATTTTTTTATTTATAAGTAGCAAATTGCCTCTCCCGTTATTTTTAATTTTCTCAAAAATTATTAATTACGTAAAATTTTGAAAAAAATCAGTTTGAAATTTTTTTTTTTTTTAATTTCGAGTTAAAAAATTAATTTTTCAAAAACTATTCACAAACACAACTTAATTTAAAATGAATATTAAAAAAAGAGATTTCTTGTTTTCCAAAAAGGTATAGCATGGCATTGTAGATTTCAGTTTTGTATTTTAATATTTTTTTTTTCTCTTTTAAGTCAATTTTTTTAGAAAATTGACCTTACCGCCGAAACGGGGTGTTCTAGACCCCTGCCATACGTTTTTTTTTCTTATCTTAACCCAACCTATACTCGCTCTAGCTTTTTGGTGTACCTTATACCGAATACCCTGCTTTTAGTCATTTAAAATTAACAAGGAGTACCTGATAGATGAAGTTCTTCCGTGATACGTGCTTAGGCAAGTAGTAAGTTACGATTATAGATAGATGGTTAGAAAAATGATGACATGGAATATACTATTTTTTTTTTCTCCAATCAACGATTCTTTCTTTAATAAATTATTAATGTTACTTTTTTAAGGGAATTTCAAACTCATATATGCAAAAGGACTTTAGCCTGACATGTCAACCAGTCGACTTCACAGACACTTCGCCAAGCCTGTTGCGCCTAATGCAGGCTTCGTACATCTATTACCTCACAAAGTATTTGGATCTCTTCGACACGGTAATTTTAATTTAATATCACTTTCTATCAGTTGATAAAAGGTGTTAATGTGTTAATATTAAAATATTTTCAGATATTTTTCGTTCTCCGCAAAAAGAACAGTCAAATATCCTTCCTTCATGTTTATCATCATGCCATAATGGTGTTTGCAGTTTGGCTTTATATGAAATTTTTCTTTGGTACGTTAATAGTTTATAACGATTCTTCAAGTCTTATTTTATAAGTAAACTAATTCTAATGATATTTTTATTCAACTTTTCAGGAAGCCATCCTACAATGTTGGGCATTCTCAATTCATTTGTTCATATTGTAATGTATTCGTATTATTTGGTTTCATCGATGGATTTGAAAATCGACTTGCTTCCCTGGAAGAAGAGAATTACACAAATTCAGATTTTGCAATTTTGCTATTTGATTTTCCATTTTGGAATGCCATTGATTAATAATTGGTGTAATTTATCGTTTAATTTTATGAATTCGATGGCAGTAATTCAAAATGTATTTATGGCTTCAATGTTTTTAGAATTTTATTATAAGGCTTATTATATGAATAGAGGTAGAAAAATAAAACTAAATTGAATTAAAATTATGAATAGTTTTTGATTTATCCAGGTTGTTCCTATAGAGGAATAATTACAATTTTTTATAATTTTTTCGATATACATGCTTTATTCATAGAATTCAAAGCTGGAAAAGAGTCCAATGAGATTGGTTGAAAAATTAAGGGTTGCCAAATTTCAAATTGTCGCATGTTCTTGGCAACATGTATTGGAATACATTTCTTTCGACCATGACTCATTCCTTAGGATCCTGGACTAATTTTAGTGCCAAAATAAAAAGACAAAATTAAAAAATAGACAAATAGAAAGACAAAATAAAAAAATATAGGGTTGCAACTTTTGAAATAGCAAGTAATGAGAACTTTTTGTTTTTGTCAAGTTTGATAGAATAATTAATCAATTACCTTTAAGGGCCAGTTGCACAGAAGTTTTTTTGACAACAGTAACTCCTGATTTATAAATAATTAAAGCTATCTGACTGATTTGAATCAAATCATGTTGCAGCAAAATATTTTTTTCTCTATCTCAGTTTAAAAAGTTATCTTCTCTTCGTTCTCTGGATAAATAAAAAAATTATAGAATTTCTTACGATAAAGCAAGTAAAAGCGTTAAAGTTTGTTTATTTTTCAATGTGTTTTGTGTTTGTTGTGTTGGTGATTCTGAAAAAAATATTCTTATCCGCTTGTTATTTATTTTCCGTTCGTGCAATTAAAAAACGATAAATTCTTATTTATTTATTTAAACTAGGATAGTTATCCTGAGTTTTATATATTTATCCGTTCGTTTGGAGCAAGTGGCCCTAAGTGTTTCAGAACTTAACTGAAAAAATTTCTTGAGGCAAGCTTTTTAGTTTTTTTTTTTTTTGAATAGAATTAAAAACCTGAAAATAACGGTTTTATATGAAAGTACTGCTGCTGTTTTCTTATAAATTATGGGTCCGTTTTTTTTTTTATTGAAACACGGTTGATAGCATTACTATTTGGTTCTAAAAACAATATTTTTTTAATATTCTAATAGTCTTAAAAAACAGAAAACTTGAGTTATTTGTTTTTGAAAAATTAAATTAAAAAATTAAAAAAAACTATACATATAACTCAAAAAATGTGGTGCACAGTACTTTTTATACTTTTAAGAAATTTTTGCATAGAAAATATGATCAAAAACTGTTTTTTGATGAAGTCAAAAGTTAAAAACAAGTTGTATGGGAGGAACACCATCAAAATGTAGGTAATCAAGTCTAATAAAAGTTAAAAGTCTGTCTTTTCAGGAAAACGTGGAAACATTTTTGAGAAAAATTAGATTTTCCCTAGCGGCTTAAAAATTTTAAATGGTAAGGACCATTAATTTTGCAATTAAAAAATTGGTCGATGACTGCGTTGCCGACCGAAATAAAATTAACGTCTCATATTCTATGAAAAAAACGGGTCCAATTTTCATGCCATATGAAAAAACCACAAATTCTTCTATTTTGTTGAAAACAATCTGTAATTAATTTTATAGTTTTATCAAATCAAAAAATTGAAATAATTTGTTCCATTTTGTTTGAGATAGCAAACAGCTGGCACGAAAAATGAATTCGAACTAGGAAAATAAAAAAGCATAAAATTAAAAATCTTAATTCCCCAAAAATTTTCAAGTTTAGCACTTGTGTTTCAAAACGAATGATAACACTGTACATTTTACATTAGAAATTCTTCCTGATTTGTTTTCCTGGATAGCTATAACTGGCCCCTTACGCAGTAAGCATAATCGCAGTACATATATCGCCTCTAGATGAGAGCCTTCCTATTGATTCACATGCGCGACTGCACATTGTTAACGCGATCGCCACCGCCATTACTCGTTTAATACTTTTCGTTGTTCTCATTTGATATTGAACTACGTAAAATGAAAGTCTATAATTTGCTTTAGAATAAAATAGAATTTTTGTTTTACCGTAATATATTTAAATATAATTTTTTTGAATATTGAACAAAATAGAAATTATAAGGTATTTTTTTTAAAGATTCTACTAAGAATTGTTCAATATAATAAAAAGAATGAAAAGTATTTTATTGAACAAAACTGAAACTTAAAATGGTAAGGCTTATTGAACAAAACAGTTCTCTTGTTCTCCATAACTTGAAAAATAAAAGAGATAGAACAAAATTGCAATCGAAAGAGCGTCCCCAAATTATGAAGGCTGCATACCTAACTCGATTTCGTAAAAAATGTCCTTTTGAACAAGATAGAACTCAGGTGACGAGATGATTCTGGGCTCAAATTAAAGAAAATTTTATTACTTTGAAATCTTAGAAGTTATAGTCGAAAAACTAATCCTATGGGGTTAAAATTGCCAATAACTGAAAAAAGTTTTTTTGATTTTTGACCATGATGCGTTCGGGGCGCTCAAGTTCTAAAACTTGGGTTTTTCATAAGGCCAATATCATAAACGACTCAGCAAAAAATCAAAACTACCGGAGCTAACGCGAACACGCCTTCCTATGAGACGACAAGGTATATATAAATTTAAAGAGATACTCTTAAAGGATTTGTTACTTCCTTGCAAGAGTTTGTAGCTCCAAAAAAAACTTAAGGTGGAAGCGGCTGGTATTGAACCCAGACCTCTGGCATGACAGTCCATCGCACCAACCATTACGCCCACGGGGTACTACAATAAGGTAAAATTGAATTTATTTCGAGTAAGTACCTACTATTACTATTCCACATGTTTTAATGAAATTGTATTTAATACTATAAAGTACTTTTGATAAAGGTTTTTATTGATTTAAACATCCTTCATCTGAAACAGTTTTTGTCCCAAGCAAGCTACCTCTTCCTGGTCCCCTACATTATATATAAGTCACTTTTCTACCTACCTATGTATACCCGACTTTGAACCGTGTAAACACAATAACGTACTCTAGACATTCGTTTAATTTGTTTATTTGTTTTTGTTTATGATTGTTTTATCGAAGAACAATTAAGACGTTTAAACTGTATTTAATTTTGGTTTTTTGTTAGCTGGAATGGAAGAAAACCTTGAACTTTAGCTTTGACATTGAAGTGAAGAATGTATGTTTTGAATAACTTTGCACTTCTGAGTAATGAAAAAATTATGTACCTCAATACAGTATGTTTCACATATAAACAAAAAAAAATATAATTATTCATTATACGTACTTTTTCAATAGCAAGGTTAAACTAACACGGTTTGTTAGCTTAATTTTATAACATTCATCATGAACAACGACTTTTAGCAAGCTGTTTAGAAATTATATTATTTCATTCAGATTTGTAATAATTTGAAATATTTATTAACTTAAAAAAAATCTAAATAAAACCGAAATAATAATTGAGTCCATGAGAACTACATAGTGGCCTAAATGATTTGTGTACTTATTTTAAATTGACGAATATACATATATCATATTTATATTGATAAAAACTAACTTTTCATAAAACAGTTATATGTTTCATCAATCTAAAAATAAAACTGTTTTAAAAGAGGCAGTTTTTTTCTACCAAAACAAATGTGTATTAGTTTTTGTCTTTTTAAAAATAAGTTCAAAAATCAGTTAAGCCACTCTGCTTCTAATGAATTATTTATTTTGTCGAGAAATTCTTTGTTAAGAACAATAATAATATTAATAATGAAATAAAAATTAAAATTAATTTAATGTAAAATATTATTTTATTAGTTTAGGTAATTTAAAAAATTCTAACAACATTAATTATTTTTACATTAATTGACAAAAGCGACGCATTTTAGATATTTTAATTGATCTTTGGGCTTGCAATTCGTTGAACTTACTTAGTTCATAAATTTAATTTTTAATTTTCATTTCATTATCTATATACCTACACATAAACTGGAGGTCCTAGTTTTAAACTTCTGAAAATCAAAAACCGAATTAGTAAAATATAAGTTGTTTCTTTCATTAAATTAAAATTCTAATGTATTTCAGAATAAACATCAGAAGTAGCTGAGAAAAATATCTTGTTGGAAAAATAACAAAACAAAGCACCCAAATGAAAACAAGGACAAGGAAACAAATTATTCTAGAATTCAATTATTTGTAACAAACACTGTTCACGTTTGTTGTTTAAAGTTTATTTTTCTCTATAGAAAGTAAATATTGTTTTCGACAAGAATTTTGTTCAAAGGGTATCTTTTCACAAGAAGGTTTAATAGGGTGCTCTTTGAAGTACTAAAATATTGGCTTTAAGCTATTTTTACGTTTGGTCCCTTTTATATCATATAGCAAATATTTTTGTTTTTATATACCTAGATAAATATTTTTTTCAGTTTCGTCAGCAAACGTGGCTACAATACTGTTTTTTTGTTGAATTATTTTAGGTGTAAATATAGAATGTACAAAATTGGAACTACACAGAAAACTTCCTTGAGGTACCCTTTAATTTCCATAATTTTATTTTTTTCTTTCTTGATTCTTCCATTTCCATTATGTTTTACACGAATTAAAAAAATCTATAGCACACCAAATTATAAAATTTGCTGACCTTTTATTAGGGAAGGCGCGCACCGAAGTGGCGACCGAGTGGGATGGTAGTGGCATGGTGACTTAGTGGCAGGTGGAATTGCCTAAACCTATGTAATTATAAACAAATTAAGATGCGCTCGTAAAAGTGAAGTGCCAGTGGCGTGATATTTAGCAGATGGTGTGGTGCCAGGCTAGTGCCACTTATCTCGGACATGTTTAATTTTCAAACTGCAAACGAGTGGGGACGAAATGGATTTTTTTACTGCAGATGCTTGTGTAGTAAAGTAGGTAGTGTCGAATATTTAAAAATGCCAAAATCAATTAACTTTGTAACTGATAAATCAGTGGCACCATACGTAGCTTGCCATTGCGTTAAATCGCTTTCATGCCACTTCACCGCCACTTTATCGCCAAGCCACTTTTTCACCACTCGCTACTCCACTACAACTCCACTTTGTCATCGCACTTCAGTGCGCGCCTTACCTAGGATTGAGTTAGATAGTTTTTAAAAGGTATACATAATAATTTTTTCGAATATTCAATGAATGAGCTGCTTAAAATCTCGAATGACCTTGAAAAACTTTAACCATGGATTAAAAATTTCCCAAGTCTGACCAAATTCTGAAATTATTTAACCTTTTATGACAAACTACAGACCTTGTAGGCAATATACTGTTTATGCGAATATCCCATACATATATAAAGTACTAAGATCCCACATCAATATTTCCTTGGAAATAATTTAAACATTTCCAAACATACACAAATGAATTTATTGATTAAATATGGAAAAATTTCTAATAACAGAAAGGCCATCATGATGAACTTGATTAACAACTTGAAATTGCTCCCCCAGGAACAAAGCAATATAATCAATAAAATTAACTACTTTTCGAAGAATATATTTATGTACATATCTAAATATACTATACTCGTATAAGATACTTTTTGACATCAATCAGACATTCAATAGCCTATCGATAAATCATATATTTTTGACAAGTCCCCTACTATGTAATTGTGCCATTATTTTACTCAAGAGTTTATTATGGTTCTTTGCAGATATGTACCTAATATGTATATGAAAAAGTTCTTCATGCTGTCATCGTCAGTGGCAAACTTTTATGCAGACACATTTTTTTTTTTTCGTAAGAGAAGTTATACATTCGATTAAGGGTTCAAATGGCTTTCAAAGTTTTCCTCTTTATTTCAGACGTGTGAATAAATAATAATATTTTGACGTGTTTATTAATAGCACCAAGTTAACGAGCATCTTTATCTGTTGTATCTATTGCGTTTTTATTTAATAGAATAAATATTATGAGATTAACTTTATGAAGTAGCAGTCTATTTTAATAATAAGCAAAAGATGGTGGATTGTTTCGAAAATCTGTTTGTTTTCTTAGATCACCCTTTTAGGGAAAAATTGTAAGCTGCTATATGTCAAAGGAACCAGCTGACCAATTATATCTTCATTTGACATTTTCCGTCTCTTGGAAAACTTCTTGAAAAATTCTTATCTTATTTCATCATGTTATGTATATGAGCAAGGCAGAAGCACCAGATTCTTGAAACCACAATCATGTGGGGAAGAAAAAAATATCCCAGTATTTTGTTTTACAGAATCAGTTTCATATTAAAAAAAAAATCGAAGTTTAAATCAAATCTAACATGAAGATAATGAAAAAGTTCAAAAACCTGATCTCATCATACCGTTTGTCGGACCGAATACCGTATGTGGGTCTGTAGAAATTCTATTAAAATTCTTCCCAAGTTGAGTTCATCTGTGAGATATAAAGTAGTGTGGTTCAACAAAATGTGGCCAATATTTTGTGGACTTGAGGCATTCTGCAGAAGCTTCTTCCATCTCCTAAGTGTTATTTTACTTTTTACATATTATGTTTGTGTCCCAATTTTTCGAAAGTTGTTTTGTCCTTATTGCTATTAGGCAAATTCAATTCTTCGCAACCTCTTTTCTATAAACACACATATATTGTAGATTCTTTTAGTTAAAAGAACCCAAGGACACGGAAGAATGCCAAAAACACATTCAATGATCCGCAGCGCATAATGGGTCACATCCTGGTCTTGTCTATATATTCCTTACTATACCCTGCCATCAGCCATCACTATCACCATCACCAACCAGAACCATCAGCACCGGTAGAGATGTTTCCGGTTACATTTTGACTAGAGAGTTGCAAGAGTTCAGTACATAAGAAAAGGGTTTATGTCTCCAAGAGTATTTCCATTTCCTGTTTCTATTTGCGGTTGACATTGTGGAGTTAAGTTTTATTTTATATTTGATTATTATTATTTTTGTTGTTGTTTTTGATGTTGTTGTTGTTGTTATTTTTTTGTTTTCTTATATTTTTAATGATAATAATTTTCCCGAAATTCTGTTAGTTAGTTTTACAGAAAGTAAGGACCAAGGACGATGAAAGTTGTAGGTACATGGAATGGCAAAGGCAGTCATCAGAGAAGGGCATTATTACTGTAAGTGAATAGTTATGTAGGTATAATATAGGGTAGTATCCTACAACTAATCAGGATGTTGAAATGTTTCAGGCCATGGATTGGTGGTTTCAATTGTCTCTGTCTTTCTGTTTCTACTTTGGGAAGAAGTTAAGTTCTTCTTCCGAAAATAGTTTAATTTTGACGTGAAAGAAAACCGAACAGAAGTATGAAGATATTTTAGTTGAGGATGGGTATAATAGAATAAGGTGAAGGCGAGTAATCAAGACATGCTTTGAAAAAAAAAATATTATGCATGATGACGTGAAAAACTTTTCCGCACTTATATTGTAAGCTTTTTAGTGTACCTGCGTCATTTAATTTGAGTTAGGTATATGTACAATGTACATATGTATCTGATTTTAATTTATAAAAATAATAATTTTATTTTAATTTAGAAAAAAAGTATGAACATTGACCAACTTAAACTTTCTAATACTATTTTTTGGCTCATTTTTTTATTTTGGATTATATCCTTATCTGTAGAAAAAACTGATTTAAAGTTCACGATGTTCAAAAAAATTTATATATAAAAATATATATATATACCGAGTAACCGCACTTAGCACGTCTTTTCCTTTAAAAAATCTTTTTTGCTTAAAGTTTGAAGAATTCGCTTTTTTCGATTTTTAACTTCCCATTGGAAAGTTATTGTAATCGGTCCGAGTTGAGAAATTGAAAATTTTGACATTTCTCGATGTTTCGAGGTCTCTGGAGTCGGATTACAATGTTTTTAGAGAGATAGATGTCTGTGTACCATGTACGTTCGTACGTTCGGAAGCTTTTTTCTGCCGACGATATCTCGAGAACGCATAGAGATATCGACTTCAAATAAATTTTATTTTACAGATAATAAAGCAGAAAGGATTTTTAGAAAAATTCAATTAGCGGTTTTTTTATTACATTAATTTAAAAAAAAAAGTTGTAAAATGGCTTGTTTTTCAAATATCTCTAGAACAAATAATACTATCGATCTCGACCTAGTTTTATGCATAATAACGTAGTTAATAATTGGTAATTCTTAAAAAAAATCAACCCATATTTTTTTTTAAATTAAAAAAAAAAACATTAACAATTTAGTAAAAAAATTTCGAATATCTTGAGAACACACTAAGATATGAACTTCGGGTCAATTTTATTTAATACACAAAGTTATAGTTGATAATTGGTAGTTTGTAAAAAATTCAAAAAATTCTTCAATTTATTATGTTTATTGATAAATATGTTCGTTCATATATTAATTATTTCTATTAAATATATGCACTCATTAATCCAAAGAAATCTTATAATAACATAAAAGTAGTTGAATTTATCTGTACGTGACAATTGAATGCTCCTAATATTACTTTCTAGCCAAAACAAGGAATATTCTAAAACATTTTAAAACCATCCAATTACAATCTACTTGTTTTACACATTCATCTATTCGATTCCAAATAAGCTCTGCAAAGACTGTCATTTCAAATAAATAATATCCGCTTCCGCATAGCCTACCAGTTTTAGTAGGAGATGGAAATCCTTTCAAACAAATAAATCAATTCGCTCAGAATGCTCCCCAGCAAGGCATTCTAGTCCACTAAAAACTATATCTAGTGCATTGGTGGTCTACCTATTGCATTTCCAAATAACTGAAATGATTTACATGACAATAATTCTAATAATTATGTATGTTGTATATTTTGTGAAGATTTCGCTATCGTCAAAATGCCAATTGACATCATCAATATAACCTCGAAACAACTACATAGTCACGAATAGGTTATAGGATAGCTTTAACCTTAATGTGACTTCATATTCAAATATTCCGTTAACCGCGCAGAGTTACGCGAAATTGCATACCTTTGCAAGGCTTTTAAACTGGCACGTCAAAAATATCTATCCCTGATATTGATGATCAATGAACATTGCACACCTCCATCACGAGGACATCAAAATGGAGGATGTTAGAGGACGAACTATAAGTACATATATAACTTGGCAAAAGTACCGCGGTACCTTCAGTATGAATTATCACAGAATCATTAAGGCCATATGGGTATCGTTGTACCTATGAACTATCGAATTCATTTTGATTTACAATGCCTCATCGTACTGTGGTATCCAAGCTATCTCCGTTTTATTCCCATGACCTATGGCTGCTTCGTCACTGTCATTCTTTTTGTCATTGCAGAGGATTTACCGTCATCATCATTCCTCGATGATGTTCAAGTATTAATAAAATGCTGCACGACATCAAATCCGCGATGAATTAAAACGATTACAAGAATAATCAGTTGCACTGTAGTTGAGTTTGCCCGAAAAGAGGTCAATTTGTGTAAAACACCCATTTAGCATGAATTTGTGTCAATGACTGGGCGCATGAGTTTTTAACTCAAAATTCCATACCAAAACGCCATCAATATACATACATATCTCCAACACTGAAGGTTCACAGAAACAAGTTTGTATGCAAATTATCTAAAAATCAAATATTTTATTCAGTTTTTTCATCCAGCGAGTGCTAGGGCAAGGCGATTGATGTATGTACTTATTTGCATTTAAGGCCTAAACAAAAAGAGGGACCAAATAATAAGTATAAGAATTTTCCAAATCACACTCTATGCATTTTGAGGGCTACGGAAGGAAGTGGAAATGAAGTTGAATTGAAAGTGAAAGTGGATGTGGTTATTGATATGTAGGATGTGGAAATTGAAGTGGAAGTGGAAATGGAAGTGCAAGTGCAAGTGCAAGTGAAAGTGGAAGTGGAAGTGGAAGTGGAAGTGGAAGTGGAAGTAGAAGTGGAAGTGGAAGTGGAAGTGGAAGTGGAAATGGAAATGGAAATGGAAATGGAAATGGAAATGGAAATGGAAATGGAAATGGAAATGGAAATGGAAATGGAAATGGAAATGGAAATGGAAATGGAAATGGAAATGGAAATGGAAATGGAAATGGAAATGGAAATGGAAATGGAAATGGAAATGGAAATGGAAATGGAAATGGAAATGGAAATGGAAATGGAAATGGAAATGGAAATGGAAATGGAAATGGAAATGGAAATGGAATTGGAAATGGAAATGGAAATGGAAATGGAAATTGGAAATGGAAATGGAAATGGAAATGGAAATGGAAATGGAAATGGAAATGGAAATGGAAATGGAAATGGAAATGGAAATGGAAATGGAAATGGAAATGGAAATGGAAATGGAAATGGAAATGGAAATGGAAATGGAAATGGAAATGGAAATGGAAATGGAAATGGAAATGGAAATGGAAATGGAAATGGAAATGGAAATGGAAATGGAAATGGAAATGGAAATGGAAATGGAAATGGAAATGGAAATGGAAATGGAAATGGAAATGGAAATGGAAATGGAAATGGAAATGGAAATGGAAATGGAAATGGAAATGGAAATGGAAATGGAAATGGAAATGGAAATGGAAATGGAAATGGAAATGGAAATGGAAATGGAAATGGAAATGGAAATGGAAATGGAAATGGAAATGGAAATGGAAATGGAAATGGAAATGGAAATGGAAATGGAATTGGAAATGGAAATGGAAATGGAAATTGGAAATGGAAATGGAAATGGAAATGGAAATGGAAATGGAAATGGAAATGGAAATGGAAATGGAAATGGAAATGGAAATGGAAATGGAAATGGAAATGGAAATGGAAATGGAAATGGAAATGGAAATGGAAATGGAAATGGAAATGGAAATGGAAATGGAAATGGAAATGGAAATGGAAATGGAAATGGAAATGGAAATGGAAATGGAAATGGAAATGGAAATGGAAATGGAAATGGAAATGGAAATGGAAATGGAAATGGAAATGGAAATGGAAATGGAAATGGAAATGGAAATGGAAATGGAAATGGAATTGGAAATGGAAATGGAAATGGAAATGGAAATGGAAATGGAAAGGGAAATGGAAATTGGAAATGGAAATGGAAATGGAAATGGAAATGGAAATGGAAATGGAAATGGAAATGGAAATGGAAATGGAAATGGAAATGGAAATGGAAATGGAAATGGAAATGGAAATGGAAATGGAAATGGAAATGGAAATGGAAATGGAAATGGAAATGGAAATGGAAATGGAAATGGAAATGGAAATGGAAATGGAAATGGAAATGGAAATGGAAATGGAAATGGAAATGGAAATGGAAATGGAAATGGAAATGGAAATGGAAATGGAAATGGAAATGGAAATGGAAATGGAAATGGAAATGGAAATGGAAATGGAAATGGAAATGGAAATGGAAATGGAAATGGAAATGGAAATGGAAATGGAAATGGAAATGGAAATGGAAATGGAAATGGAAATGGAAATGGAAATGGAAATGGAAATGGAAATGGAAATGGAAATGGAAATGGAAATGGAAATGGAAATGGAAATGGAAATGGAAATGGAAATGGAAATGGAGATGGAAATGGAAATGGATATGGAAATGGAAATGGATATGGATATGGAAATGGAAATGGAAATGGAAATGGAATTGGAAATAAAAATGGTGGTGGAAGTGGCAGTGGAAATGCAAGTGGGAGTGTATGTGAAAGTATAAATGGAAATGGAAAATACAGTGGAAATGAAAGTGGAAGTATCATAATTAGTTTTTGTCCGTTTCCTGGGTGCCATAACCCGTGTAAGCTGCGTAGTGAGTACTACAATACCATCTACCACATTACTTAAAGATGATGCTTAAAAGTGATTTAAATTATTTCATTACCCAGAGTCCTATGCCGAAAAAAAAAAAATCATATAAGAAGCCATCTCTACAAAGCAACTCTTATCCTTTACTCAGATTTTCTATAAACCTTCCCTTCCCCATTAAAATGGATAAATATTAAAATCTTAATCTATTTTACATTAATCATTGAATTATCCATGACATATTTTTTTCTTTTTTACACCAGCACCAAAATTGATATCTTGTATTTTATACTCACTGCGTTCACACCCCATTATCTGCTCTCAAGTTCAATTTTTAAAATCTAAAATTGAGGGCACGTTATCACAGCTTTTAAAACATTTTCCGCGCTGTAAAGCGTTACAAAATCACTTAGGCATCATAAATCAAGTGAAAAAAAATAAAAGATTTTTTCTTACTCATTCATACTCAAACCCTTTAAAGTTTCTGCAATAAACGCAATGCAAACAAAAATCATGAGGAAAAAAAAAACATTAAAGGGAAATCTGCGAAGATCCTTTCGATTAATTTTTCATTAAACGTCCTTATAGAATTCAAAAACCAAAAGCAAAGGACGTAGAACGCAAGAGAAGAGAGGGAGAGAAAAACTTTTTCCCAAAGCAATTTTGTGAACATTAAAAATTCATTTATTCATCCCCGAAAAAAGGGATATCTAATCATGAATGTTCCACCTTTCAACGAAAAGTTCCAAACATAACGATGCGGATGATGGGAAGCAAACCAAAAAAAAAAGTGCAGCAGCAATATTTTACCTTATAGCTACAGAAAATTAGAATTAATTTTTTTTTGTTATAATTTTGCTTTCATAATTGAAACATTTTGATTTTAGGAAAATTTACAATTTAATTCATATTTATGTGTACCTGAACCTAGTTGGAATAAAAGTTTTTGAAGCCTCAAGCAAAAAATGTTTCTCATATAAAATTATAAATAAAAAAACATACCTAGATAATAGAAAAATATTCTACTTTGAATATTTTCTGATATTTTTACCATTTCGACAAATTTATTTTAACTTTTTTTGATGAAATAAACTAAACTAAACTAAAATTAGGCGCCTCATAATGCACAAATTTACCTTGGCCATAAAAAATTTAAAGTTTTTTTTGTTTAATTCATTACAACGTGTTTGATATTCCATTATTAAAAAATTTGAAAATTGTATAATTTATATTTATATTGTATAATTGAGCTGATCGGTGTCTTTTAATTATAAATTTTGCACCAAATTTGCGAACGAATAATAATGTAAGCCATCCTTTAAAATTTCAGATTTTTGAACTTATACCTAAAAATATAAAAAATAATAACTTAAATTAAAATTTCTGTCTAAAATAAGTATTTTGTAAACAAAAATAAAATATGTACCTACTTCCAAAATTTGAAATTCAACACCAACAAGCATTATTCTGATTTATTGCGCATATACGATCGTGTTGTCGGCTTTGAAACTTTCATATTTCTTCGAAGTTAGGCGAGTGGTTTAGTGTGATGCAATGTGATGCCAGTGCTGTCTTCTGTGGTATGTTTCTTTTCATGTCGGATTTATGTCCAGCGAGTCTATTTTTTAACTTTTGTTTTCTTGTTCCTATATAAATTTTATTGCATTCTTCATCCAGTTTTCCGTTGCAATTGATTTTGTAAATCAGGTCCGAATGTTCCATTTTGTCTGTTTTTGTCTTTAGATTTTTGTAAAGTTGTGTTTGTCGATTTCATAGCCATTTTGTATTTTTTTTTTTGCTTAAAAGTTTTGCATTTTTAAAACGGTTCGCTATTTCTTTGATGTATGTAAAAGATTTGTAAATTGTATTTGGTTTATCTTTCTTAAATAAGTGTCTGTTTCTATTTTCATATTGTGTTATGTGTTATCAGGGTTTTTATTATCTTGAATGGGAATGCGTTTTAAAGTAATATCTCTGTAATTTTTATTTTGTTGTTTTTGTGGAACTCAATGTCACTTATCGATAGAACCCTTCTAATAAAACTTTTTGGTGGTATTGAAAATTATCTGTTTTGGGTGTTGCGACAGAAAGTTAATTAGTCTTCCGGATGAGGTGGGTTTTTGGAACCAATCCATTCGTAGTTGTCCTTCTTCGCGAAGACAGTCTGGTCGAGAAAAATAAGAAGCCCTTTATCAGCAAAAAAAAATCAAATAAGCCGACTTACCTTTGCTAAGGAGCATGTTCTCAAGGACTCCGAGTTCTGGGATAGTGTTATCTTTGCGGACGAATCCAAATTTAATATTTTTGGCTCTGATAGGATGTCTTACGTCTGGCGGAAGCCAAATACAGAGCTTAAAACAGAGAACTTGAAAGCTACTGTGAAGCATTTTGGTATGGGCCTGTATATCTGCAGCCGGGGTGGGAAGTTCGGAGGTCATTGAGGGAACGATGGACAAAAACATGTACCTTAATATTTTGAAAAATAATTTGTTTTAAAGTGGCGAAAAGTTGGGTATTCGTCCAAATTCCATTTTGCCAGGACAATGACTCGAAGCACAAGCCGGGAATTGTCCAGACGTGGCTCATTTGTAATTGCCCCCATTTGATGACACCTCCAGCACAGTCACCTGACATGAATGCAATTGAAAATTTTTGGGGTTTTATTAGACAATAACATTCGAAAACACAAAATCTCCAACAAAAATTACTAGAAGAATGGCAAAACATTACACCAGAAACAACAAAGAAGCTTGTTGAGTCCATGCCGATACGACTTCAGGCTCTCGAAAATGCCAAAGGTTACCACACAATATATTAAAATACCACCAAAACTAAATAACTTGTAGTTATTTCTAAGACTGATCACCATGTATGAAATAAGCTGTGACTTTAAATTTAACATAGTGTTTTTAGTTTTTCTTTTTTATTATTATATTGTTGAATACCAGGATTTTTAAATATGTAAATTATTGTTCTTTGAGGAAGTTAATTTGTTTTCCTTATACATAAATAGGTTTGAAGTTCTCCGATAATCTTCAACTTCAAGTTTAAACTAGGCATTGTATCAAATAAGCTGTGATCCTCTGTATGTACCAAAAGTGAAGTTTTGTTTATCTGTAAAATGTTGAGTTTTATCTGTACGCGTTATTCCCCATGCCGCTTTACACACATTCATGATATTAAAGATGTTCTTAATTTCCTGAATAAAGAGGGAACAGTTTTTCAATTCGGAAATACTCGAATAGAAAAAATTTCCAATGACATAAAACATTGAAATAAATAATTTTCTGTTTGATAGGGTTCCTGTTTAACGTTTTAATACACGCCAACTCGAGTTATTATGATTCGTTTTTTTTTATTAAACACTCAATTTAATTTGTCTTAAAACCATATTTTTATATTTTTTTATTTTATAAATTGTAACTGTATGCATATGCTATCTTAAAAGGTCAACTTAAGATCCAGTTGTGCCTCTTTTAATATAATTCATCCGATTTCTATGATAAAGATTTTACAAGCTTCATTGAAATAAATATATTTGGTTCCATTAAAATAATGTAAGTTGGAATGTTGGTTTTCATTTTAAATTGTTTTAAATTTACAAAAAGTGCTTTTACTAAACCCACAAATCAACAGTCTAGTTAACACCTTTAAATAATTAATTTTTGCAAATGCATTGGTCTTTTGCATGATATATATATATATAGCAATATAATAATTAAAAACTTTCAATTACGATCCATTACTATGCTCTTTTAGAAAGAGTAGAATAACCAATTGTGTGAAAGTCTAAATTTGTATTTGTCTTAAAATGTATTCAAAAGATAACAAGCAAAACGTTCTTTGGTTAAAGTTCTTACCTCTTCTCTTGCATTTGCCTTTTATTAAGACATAAACACAGTACACCCATTACCTGCAATTATTTTTGGGAAAATGCACTATCTAAGTAAAATCAAATAGCAAATCATTTTAAAGTCTGGTACCTAATCATATAGGTTTGCACTCTTTAGACTCTATAACTGTCTTTGAAAAGCCCAAAGCCTCACAAATAAATGATGGAGAAATTGAGTTGAAACCGCAGAAGGTTGATTGCCATTTCAAATTCTTCCATTCACCTTGTCAATTTGCCAAAACATTTTCTTTGTTTGATTGCTGGAGCAATCTCTTTTTCGAAATACATATAAAATTGCTGTGTCGTATCGTATCGTACCTTTGCCATCAGAGCATGTTGCTTACAATGACTAGCAATACGTTTACCTTTAGATCTGCACCCTCTCATTCATTTGGGGCAATTATGACCTCTGTGAATTTCCTGATCCTGTCTTGATGTTTTCATTATGTTCCAGTAAGACAACCGCAACTCGAAGGCGAGACGACCACACTCCATCGCCAGCTCTCCCGACCGACCGGATATTCCAAACATGTCCGATGGGCAAATAAATGAATGAATGGATGAAGATGAAGCAGGCACAGTTCCTGTGAACAAACAAAATACGGCACACAAACCTCTATCTGGAGCGCTAGCACATAAGCATTAAGGACGTAGCCGAGCTTCAAATAATTTATCACCTCTGTATGTGTGTGTGTGTGTGTTTGGAGCATGTCCAACACACATATTACAAAGAGTGCTTATGCATTCATCGAAGATTTATTGCGTGCCTGCATTTGATTTAGTTTTGTTTTGTAAGGACCTTGTGCTCGTATTGATGGTCGGTATAAATATTGTTTGTTAGTTGGCTTGCAACGATAGAAGTACCACCGCTCATCTATATTATAAATAGAAACGGACGCACATGACAAGCAATGCTCTATTGTAAAATAGAAAAAAAAAGTCAAACCCTATACCATGGGTAAAGCATCTGATTCACTATTAAAATACATTATACATTCTTTTGTATAACCTTATAGCCCTATTAAAAAAAAATCACTGTCAGCTCCTTTCCTTAAAACACGTGTTAGCTGGCAGGCGGATACGGAACTTGTCCATTGGATAATTTTTCTTATTAATAAACACATAATAGTTCAAAAATTTAACCACTGAAAGTACGACAAAACTTCATCAAATCGCAATAATATGTTGCACACACAAGTACTGATTGATGACAAATATGTTTGTAGTTGAAACGGTTATTACTTTAATGTATGCATGTATGCGTTATGAAGTTATATCCACCCAAATTTGGCAAGTTAAAGTTATTCGCTCACCATCATATACAAGTTGACAGAGGTAAAAGTCCTATCTTTCCGTTGTTTTTACTTGCGATATAGGTACTATAGGGCAGTTTATTATGAAATCTTATGTAAAATACTTTTTTCTTTAATTTTGTAAACATCATAATAGATATCTCTTCCCAATTTTACACACGACCATCTTGTTTCTTGCAATACTGTTGTTTTTCCATAGCTTTTTCACCAAAACGAAATTTTCAATCGCATGAAAGATGAAACATCAAAAATTAGAAATCCTTATTATCACAAGTTTTTATTACATAAATTCACAAGTTAGTTATATTTGAAAACCGTAGCATCAATAAAATAAATAGGTATATAACTTTTAACAAAAATATTATTGACCTACATCCTACAAGAGATGTAGTAGCCGTGGCGTGATGGTTAGTGCGATGGACTGTCATGCCGGAGGTCTAAGGTTCGATCCCCAGCCTCGCCACCTATTTATTTAAAAAAAGAAAAAACGGCTACTGCCTCTTGCGAGGAATTGACAAATCCTCCAAGAGTATCTCCTGTCACAGAAAAGTGCCGCTCGTTAGCCGTTCGGATTCGGCAATAAACTGTGGGTCCCCTCCATTCCTGCAGACACGCACACAGGAATGGTTGAGAGTTGTAAGTCACTAGGCCTTAGTTCTTCATGAGCTGTTGTGCCATCAAATTTATTTATTTATTTATCCTACAAGAGATATACTAACATAGAATTAAAACATACAAACCTACCAAAGATAAAAAATTTCCTTGAACGGCAATTGCTCTTTAGTTCATTCGTGAACTAGAACTACTCACAGCAATCCAGTGCCTACGTTCTGCAACTCTCACATAGCAAAAATCAGTCGAGAAACGGTGAAAAATGGAATAAAACTCATATAATTTGTTTCAATTCTCATCGTTTCTCGACCAATTTTATCGATGTGAGAGTTACAGAACGTAGGCACAGATCTAGTTCGTGAACTAATCAGCTCCAACATTCAACAACGAAAATAATCTAACCTAGTTCGATGTAGTTCGTTAGCTGACTCTTTATAATGTCATTGGCTGGCTGCATTCTACTTACTGATAACTAATTGAACTATTAGACTAGTTCACGAAAGAGCTGCCCATCGAACTAGCTCGTATATGAACTACAGAAGCGCCTAAAAATATTTTAATTATTTCAATTCATTTTAATTGTTCGATTTATGAAAAGTATACCGAAATAATAATATTTTGTTAGCTTGATAGAGGTTAGCTTCATATCCAAAGCCCTTTACGATAAAACAATATAATGTCTTTGAACAGAAACTTAATACTTCTGATTAATATTTCATATTCTAAAAACAATAATTATTATAGCATTGCAACTCGTAATTAAGTAAAATCAATCCTTCGTATACAGCAGTTGATGAATAATTTTCGAATTTGTAAATTTCAGAACGATATTTGCTATCAGTATCTGAATTTATTGTATCCTTGCACATGTTTAATTCTACACATACAATACTTATATACGTGTGTATTTCTGTATGTATTATATTTGTATTCATAGGAATCTGAAAATTGAAGAAAGACAAACTTTAGAAATTCATCAAGGTACGTTTAGTTTTATTAAACACATAAACTACCTATTCGATGTGTCTAGATAAATATTCCAATTTACACATTGAAGTACATTGAGAATTTTCAATTTTAAATAAAATTAACAAAAACTTTCTTAAAAGCTGATTTTATTTTTCAAGAAAGGGTATGATATCAGTAATTAAATTTTACAAATTTCTTGAAATAGTTCTATAAATATTTTAATAGTATATGAAATGGGTGCAAATCGTTTTAATTTCATTAGAATTTTACTTAGGTATAAATTTTATGTTGCATTTGCCCGTGGCTTAATGTTTAGTACGTAGAACTGATATACCAACAGTCATCGGATCGAACGCTTATCTTAGAACCTCGTTCGGATTGGGCAGTAAACGATTAGTCCATTGAAATGTTACAAAATTTTGGCCGAACCTTGCATTTTGTATAGGACAAATTTTTTTTTGATGGATCTGTAGGAGGGATCAGTGTGAGTGTAAAAACGAGTTTTCGGGGTTGAACGCCCCCCCATTTGGCCGCCATTTTGGAAAAATGGGCTTAAAAATGTGTTCGCGATATCTTGAGAACTATACATCCCGAAAACAAAATTTTACCACATTTGTGTAGAGAATTAAATTCTCTACAAGTTATGTTAACACATTATTTATCGTAAAATTGAAAACAAAAAAGTTATAATCAAAAAAAGATGACCATTGTCAAGAAAAGTATCATTATCTTCTTCTTTTATTTATTTTATATACTCTTTAAGATAAATTTCTTTGAACGGTCATGTTTTTTTGGTTATAAGTTTTTCTTTTTCAATTTACGATAAAAAGTGTGTTAACATAAATTGTAGAGAATTTAATTCGTTTGTGCGATGTATGGTTCTCAAGATATCACTAAGACCTTTTGAGGCCCCCTTTTCCAAAATAGCGGCCAAATGGGGGGGGGGGGAGTTCAACCTCGAAAGCTCGTTTTTACACTCACGCTGTTCCCTCCTATAGATCCATCAAAAAAAATTTGTACTGTATGAAATGCAAGGTTAATGTAACATTTCAATGGACCTATGTACATACATTACACATACAATACATTATACATAGATATAAATAAACTTACATAAACGACATAAAGACAGTTCTCCGCAGTCATTCCCAAATTGTACTTTTTGCAGGTGACGCAGAAGTTTGCATAAAATTTCTACCGGAAGACCTCATTAGAGTCAACAAATGGCTGAAAAAAAATAAATTAAAGCTGATGAAATAAGCCAAATCCAAGTTAATTGCCCTCAAACTAAAATATAGAACAAATGAACGTAATTAAATATCTATAGAAAAAAATAGATTCTTGAATATAATAAGAAACAAGCTATCTGTTTGCAATTAAAAATTAAAATATAATGATAAAACTCCATTTCGTGTATTGTTCATTATTTGTATGCCTTTGTTCTAATACTGAATTGAAGAAAAATTCTGTTATTATTTTTTTTTTTTGGTTTAGGTTGGTTTTTTTCTTTACTTATATGACCCGCTTTTTTAAATCTCAATCTCTAATACATCATTTTCTGATCAGCGTTGCCGAAGTGGCATGATTTTGCTTTTTTGATCGACATGAAAATTGCGTCGTGGCAATATAAAATTAAGCAAATTTCAACAAAATTTAACGAAAATTGATCCGAATTCCGTAAAAATTGGTCAGTAACACATAATTTTTAAAACTGCACGAATATAGCAAATGATTTCCATTGATTTTTGTTATTGTATTATACACCCCGTAATAAAATTGATTTTTTAAGAAAATAGAAGAATTTGTGGTTTTTCCATGTGGCATGAAAATTGGCACGTTTTTTCAAAAAATATGGCACGTTAATTTTGTTTCGGGCGGGAACGCTGGTTCTGATCATGATTTTGCAGATTCCTCGTTTTAATTGATAAACGTTATTAACGTTAGTTTTGCGTTCCAAACGTGAATTTTACGTTTTAGCTCCTCTCCTAGAAGAGCAATTTAAATTCAACAAAATTTTTTTTTATTTTTTCAAATTTCCTTCAAAAGAGTATAAAACAATTGAACCACCAATTTCGAGAAGGGAATAAATCCATTTGACCTAATTTTTCAGGAGACGAAAAAAACTTAATATCTTTTTTATTTTTCATTTCCTGGATGTTTGACCTATAGATGATTTTAAGAGAACTATAATTTGAATCATATGCAAAAGACATTTTGTTCCTATCTGTTCCTGGTCGATAGATATACCGTCTTAAAAAGCTTGGGTTTATTTCCCTCTTAGAACTGAAAATTTGAAATTTGAGCTTGAAAATTAATTTTTCAAAAACTATTTTCTCAAGAAATTTGAATCGAAAACATAATAAAAGAAGAGACTTATGGCTTTAAAAGAAAGTACAGCATGACATTCTGAGTGTTGCCGTTGTTTTTTAATGAGTTTTTTTCTATTTTAAGTCGATTTTTTAGAAAATTGCCCCTCCCACTTAAACGGGGGAAAGAGACCCCCCTCCCCTCTTATCTTAACTCAAACTACATGCTCAAGCTTTTTGTCACACCTTAGTTGAATCACCCTTTATAAGCAAAAAAAAAATATTTCTAGGGAGGAAATAATTCCATGGATTTGTTTCGTTCTTTAAGCTTATGCTTTATCTACTCTAGTATATCTCGATAGTGAAAATGGTTTTTGGGTCATTCTGAGGCCTAACAGATGCGTTTACCCTTACAGAAGACAATTGCATCAAAAAGTCACTTATGGAAATTGTGTCGTTTGTTCCCTTCTTGAAATTGGTGGTTAAATTTTGATTAAACTTTGACCGATAATCTTAAAATTAGTCAGAAAAAAGTCATTCAGATTTTTTGTCAAAAAATTTATAAAACGTTAATAGGACTTTGACGATGTCTTAATTTTCACTTACTCCATCCACATATGCTATTCTGTGTCTTGCAAAAACTCCTTCAATTCTATCAATATTAAAATTTCTTTCAATTTTTCTCATACCGAGCTTAGTATGCCTGCAATTTTAAAAGTAATATTGTAATAAAACATAATTTTAAGCACAAATAAAAGCATAATTTTGAATTATCTTGATTTGTTAACTTATTTTGCGCTAATTTTTGTATAATTTTTTGTTTTATTTGTTTTATAGTTATGTATTTAAAGCATCGTTTATAGTTGATATGGGTAATACCTATAGGCCGTAAGTAATTAACATTGATTTTAGCGACCGTTTGGCTTAATTACTCCAAGACGCACTTAAATTTTAATGTACATAACTTGAGCGCAGATATCTTAAATTAAATTTTTATTTTCATTTCGCATATTGTTATCTTTTTAACCAATAAAATAATTTAAATCAAGCTAATAAATTAAGCCAAAAAACCATTGTTAATAAAAAAAATATAACCGTTATCTTTGACATATTTGACATGGTTTTGTTGTATTTACGAATATGTAATAAAATTAAAAAAAAAAAAACACGAAGGTTTTTTAAATAAATTTTCAAAAGTCTTTCAACCTACAAACAACCGCACATCAGATATTTGTCTGAAAAATACTTTTGTTCTTCAAAATCGTAATTATAACATAAAACCGAAGTCAACAAAGCAACAAAAAAATCTAAAGTAAACAATCAACAAGTCAAAATGAGTGCAATGACAACAACAAGTCCAGCGCAACTTCAAGACTCTTACGAACTCAGTCACAATTTGGATGATATTAGTGACAAGAGGCCCTCAGTTAGCGGTGCAGTGGTGTCAGCCGGTGTTGTGCTTAAATTGAATTATCTAACCACACAATGCGACCAGTTTGTTTTTTCTCACTCGTATTTTGATAGTCTGGGAACCAGTGTTGTATTTTCAGAAATGTAAATGGAAGTAATTACTAACATTTTGTTTAGGTAAACAAAATTTTTGGTAATTTTTTTTTGTTCTGCCTGGTCATCCCAGAGCTTGCGTTAAGAAGCTTAAAATTCCAAACATGACAGATTTTATTTTAAACAAAAATTTAAAGGACATTTTTTTTTAATTGTGATTATTTCTAGCAATACCGAATCGTACATCTTCAACACTTAGCCACAAATTAGATTCAGTTTTGATCTTGATTTTTTGTTTTTCTTAAAACGAAACTTAAATATTTTTAAGGTCAACATAAAACCTTACGTGACAGTACAGGATACGCTGAGAAAAAAGAAGAACATAAGCGTTTAAGTTATACATAATTATTTAAGTCTCGTTTCAGCAAATGAGGCTAATTAATTTTGTAATTTCTAAGTTTTTACTCATTTTAAAACAAAATGAGTAAATTATTTTAAATAGTGCTAAATCTTTAAGTTGCCTGATTTATTTCAGTAGTATATATAGAATTTGTATGGCTAGTACGTCAGCCCTCGAAATTTGAGTGCCAATTACATGCCTATTATAACCTATATTTTTCTTGTTCTACACGACGATTTAACGACCAACTCACGGTTCAAACAGCCAACTCGATTGACTTTGTATTTTATCTCGCTCTCACTCTTACTTACCTACCCAAGCACATTCACAATTGTGTTAAATTGTCTTATGGTGTGGTTGTTATTTTTTCTCTCTCTTTCATGACGATTCTCCGCCGAAGCTCATCCGTGGACAATGAACAGCCACCCAATTTTGTTTCTTACAAATATTCTCTCTCGCTCGCTCTTAAAACGAAATTTTCTGTTATTAATTAATTTATATTTTGTGCACTTCTGTGGCACAAATCCTTTCCTTATTAATTAATTTATATTTTGTGCACTTCTGTGGCACAAATCCTTTCCAACGGTATACAATTTGTATGCCTTCGGCTTTTGCAGACCGCGATAATTTTACCACAAAGTTCGTATTTGCGGTCATAAATTTTCGCAATAAAATATCATTATCGTTGTAACCGTACCTTCTAGACTATCACGACTAAAATGATAAGAGAGAACATTAGATTAGAGCTTGAGGAAATGTAAATGTGTATAAGTAATATTTTTTTTTTATTATTATTATATTTAGCTTATTTTATTATATTTTCTCTGAGGTTCCACAACATGTTGCGGCAATTAGTTCGTTTGTTTTATTCGCATAAGTCGGTTGTGTATTCTCGTCTATAGCGGCTACTAACGAAAAACTTCCATAAAAGCTTAAGGAATCAAACTGAGAAATATCAGATTGCTGTAAGGTGGTTCTGCGGGCTGAACAAATCACTTGAAATCGTTTTTTTTTTTTTTAATTTCGTAATAATTTAATTCACAAACAAATTAAATCATCATCATGTTGACAATAATTGAAGATACTTTTGGAAAATCCAAAGATCCATTGACTAACAAGATGGTACCAGTTCGGCGTTTTACATTTTCAAATAGTCAAATGGTTATCCAGGTGAGTTAAATAAAAGTTGCCAGATATAGAAATTGCATACATATGAGCTCCTAAAGACTCGGAAAATTTGATGGTTGCCAAAGATGCCATCAGATGATGTTGTAATAAAAATATCTTCTAAGCAATTTCCAACCAAAATTTTATCTACGATTTATAATTCTGTAAATGTACCTACAATTTTACATACATAAATCATTATAAATCATTAGTCTAAAAAAGAAAATTACCAAAACAAAGATTTGAAAACTTTGATTTTGATTTCGGCAAGCTATCATTGAAAATTGTCATTGAACATTTTTATTGTTATTTTTGAAACGCCAAACAAGAAACTTATAACATGAGTCAGTAAAAAAAATTAATTCTCGAGCCTCAACATAAAATGACTTAATTTTTTAATGATCATAGTTAAGATAGTTCAGCCATCAAAATATGAATGATTCTTTTTTTCGCTAAAAATAATTGTTTAAACTTTAAATTATCATTTTAATTTATTAGTACCTAATATGGTTCTCAATGATAACTAGACCATTAACTTGCCTATTTTTTTTTTTTCAGAGAAAACTAAATTCACAAGATAAGAATATAATATATGCTACATAATGCTTTATAAATATTAGCGAAAATATTTTTTTTTTGTTGGATAGGTTAAAAAAGTCAAAAGTTCAAAAATAATTTATTTTTTGTTTATTTTTTTAATTTTGTTTTCAAAATTTGTAAATGCAATATTTTTTTAGATATTAAAAAGTTAGAAGTGCTTAACTTAAATAATAATCTGATTTTATTTAAAAAACAAAACTTAAAAAAAAAACAAAGTTTTCTTTTATCAAAATCTTTAAAATTTGTAAAAACCGAAAACGAAAAGAAACTCAAATTTCAATTTCGTCAATGTTGATTATAACCAAGAATTTTTTTGTTTGCAAGAAACCAATTACTTGCCCTATAGAGCAGGTAAAGAAGTGCAATGAGTTTTTCAAAAGGAACATTTTGAACACATTCCCCAGGGGAAAGAGAGTTTTCTCTTTTTAAAGCTCAACAAAGATTTGTAAAACATAATTTTGTTTACTAGTTTTAATCAATAACTCGAAATTTGTAATTATTCTTTTATATACAATGTATTTTTTTGGTAAGTTTATTTTCTAAGAAATAGAGCTGCAATTAATTATTCTAAAATTAGTAATTCGAGCTATAGTCCGAAGAATAGAAACAATTTGTTTGTGCTTCAGGATTTTCTTGATAAAGTTAACTTAGAGTGAAAAACATTTTTGCATTTCTTAATATAATTGAAAAATCGCCATTTTCAACCACCCATATCCACCACAAGCTTCCAGATTGTTGTATTAGATATCCCGACACTTGTACCTATTAACTCACGTACTTACATTTTGGTTATACTTTACCTCCCCAAATTTCTTGTCACCTGCGAATATCAAAGTTTTTTCCTCTGACACATTAAGAAATTTTAAAATATCGATATGTAAAAGTTCGGCAATTTAAAATTTTTTGACGTTTTTAAAAACATATATAGGACCATCGTACTCGTAACTAACGTGTTCTTGCACTAATACTGTTTTTAATGCGAAAATACCTAGGCGCGTAAAATCGAAAAAAATCAAAAACCGCCAAGAATTGATGGAAAAAATGTATATCTATTATTCAAAAATTCACTTAGTCAAAAAATTGAAAATACGAGGGTTAATTTATAAGTATAAAGCTTATTTCCAGAAAATTTAACCCTGATTGATAGTAATTTTTTTCCCCACCGTCTATTTTTCACATTTTTCGTATATATTCATAACTTTTTTATATTAAAAGAATCTATCGATCACAGAATCAACCAACTTTCTATCATTTTTCGTTTAGAAAATAGATTCTAGACTTTTATTTTTGCTTACCCGTATTTACCCTCTGTATGAAACTTGCGATTTAAAAAAAAAAAAAAAATGTCCTTTTATATAGTATTTTGTTTATGTCCGTAAGACTCGTCATCTGAACTGTGTCAAATAATTGTAAAAACCCGAAAAATGACCATTAAAGCGTGGCAACCCTATGCCGTGACTACTTTACGCTAGGTAACCCTAGACACTACCTATACAAAACTGTATACTTCTTATCATCTGCTGGTAGGTCATTCTATGGCGGAATCTTAGACTAATCATGATAAAAATAAACATAGACATTCATTTTTAAGCTGATGACTTTATTAAAAAATGATACATTTGTAAAAAAAAAAAAAACATATTAAATTGTCTTAAGTAAGAAATCTTTTTTTCCTATGTTTTTACGGGAAAATAATATCGTTCTATGAAGGAAAAATATGCGTTGTTTTCATTCCCAAGGCACAAAAAGATTATCAAAAAGATCCTTTTTGAAAAAAAATACTGTTTCATTTTTTCTGAGTTTGTGCAAATAGGATAGAAGATTTCATGTGTGTCAAAATTAATATTTTTAGTGAATTATTTCAGCGCCATAACACAAAAAATGTTGTTCTTACGGCTGCTGCCACTTGCATTCGGATTTGATCTGACCTTAGTCGTTCGGATACGATTTTTTTTTTAACCATCGGCCATATGAGTATTTCAACAAGGCTTATTTTTAATTTCCATTTACATTTAGAAGATTAACGAAAAAAAATATTTGGTAAATAAGTTTAAACCTCGGTTATATGCTAGTATTCACCAAATGCCCATAAAACATTTGAATTCGTAGAAGTTTTTAGTTGCAGAAGAAATTTAAAAAAAAGATTAAAATGTATCCAATATAGCATGTAAAAGGCAACTATAAACCAATCGACGATAATGTTTATTGAGGTTGTGGGATGTGGGTATAGACAAGTGACGCTACAAACATTTTTTCACGTTTTCAATGATTTAATGTAGTAAAAAAAAAAAAAACTTTTCAAATTCGATTCCAAATCATCTCATTCCATTCGAACTGAGGTAATATCAACCAAATTATCAAGAAATTGGATCAAACAATAACGATTACACTCCAAGTGCATTCCATTCAAAGTAAAATCCATTGAAAAGGAAACAAAAACTCGATGTTTTAAAAAGAAAACAAAAAAAAAAAACGATAGATTAACGGATTCATTTAGAACCTATGAAATATTCTACGGTTCAAATGTCTTTTCGCTTGACAATTCCAGTTCTAGGTAGGTACTCAGATAATATTTAAAAAATTTAAAATACATGCAAATATTTTTTGTTTCATTTAAAAATTGCAAATAGTTATTTCTTGGAACAAATAGTACTGTTCAATGCTAATGTTAGTAATTTTAATATTTATACGATGCCTAATTTTTTGCAGAAAATTATTTTCTTTGTGCCAAAGCGTTTAAAAAATCACCCCAGTCTTTCAAATTATCATTAATAAGCCTTAAATCAACTTCACAACTTCAATTTCACAATTATAATAGTTATTCAGATTTAATATTTGAAGTTCACTATGGCGTATGAGTGTTTTTAACTTGCTTTATACGACAAAAGTATTAGTTTCGGGTACAAAAAATTTGGATCTTGCAATTCAAATTGACACAACAATAAGGCAAAGCGCTCACTAAAGTGTTTACGAACTGGAGTGGTAAAGAAGTGGCGAGTGGCAGTGGAGTGGTGAACAAGTGGCTTGGCGATGAAGTGGCGGCGAAGTGATATGAAAGTGATTTAACGTGCACTGCGGTAGCAAAATATGTTCACCAACTCTCGGTCTGAAAGTCAATAATCACAAGCAAAGCATTTTCGTATTAGAGACCAAGACGAAACTACTTTAAAAGCATCCGAGACGAGACCGAGACGAAACCGTATTTTTGGTACCGAAATTCGACGAGAGTCTCGCTGGTCTCGGTGGTCTCGCCGGTCTCGGTGGTTTGGTTTCGGTTTTCGCTAGAAGAAATATATTTTTATTTAATAATTTTTTAGTAGGTACTCATGTTCAATTTTTATAATATTCACAAGTTTTTTTTGCGAAATATAAAATATTCTATGCGCGTTAAAATATCGAACCACATATGTACATAGTTTTATACTCAGGTTCACTGCGAAAATCCAGAGAAAAATACGTATGCATGTCGTTGGAATAGAAATCGCTCATTTTTCAGACTTTGTTTTTCCCGCCGGAAAAAGGTTTTCCGATTTTAGACCTTTTGGGTGACATTAAATGTGCCAATAAAGTAAAAATCGAAGATATTGAAGATACGAGTTTAATATTAATTTCTCCATGTTGGTCTCCGCCATTTAAAACATTTTACTTTTGGCGGCTGCCTGTCTTGTTTCATAAATGCAATGGGCGCGTTCGCCTAACTATTTAAAGCTATCCGAATAGGTTTGTGTTGTTGTAATCCCTTGTTAAAAACTTCTGATGTCAGCTGACACAACAACAACTCAAGCTCTGTGAAAATTTATGCAATAGCTTATCTGACTATCACCCAAACGCAAGGAATGATAAGAAAACTTCAGAATGGACTTGGGCATGTTTGTTTGTTTATTGGAATTCCGAATCGGGCATTTCTTTCGGATAGCTAATCGAAAAGGTCAATAGTTCATCGCCTACCTGTCAAGCCATGAACTTCAAAATCCATTGAAGGATGGCTCCGAATTAAATGGATTAAAAAACCTCTACAAAATTCAAATTTTACCTCAAGACCGAGACCGAGACGAGACTGGCACATTAAAACTTTCAGGAGAAAAAGCCGAGATCAAGATCGAGACGAGACCTGGTTAGGCGAGACCAAGACCGAGACCGAGACGAGACTGAAATTTTTCGATTTTGACGAGACCGAGATAAGACTAACAAAAGTCTCGCCTGGTCTCGTCTCGTTGCTAGCCCTTTCGTATGTAGTACAAAAATCCACTTCGTCACCGCACACTTACCACTTGAAAATTAAACGAAACGTGTTCGATATATGTGGCAGCATCCTGGAACCACACCACATGTAGAATATCATGCCACCGCCACTCCACTTTGGTGAGCGCGTCTTCATTGAATTACATAGGTTTTGCCAATTCCATCACATGCTACTTAGTCACCACGCCACTACCACTCCACTTCGTCAACACTTCAGTTAGCGCCTTGCCTAATAGAAGTCCTAAATGGTAGATTTCGTCATACTGTGCATCGCGTCGGCGGCGCCGGCTGGCGACGGCGTGCGTGCGTCGGTCTGTACATGCGTACGCCTATGAGCTCGTGCACGTGCTCAAATTTGGTATTCATTTTTATCTGACTCAAAATTCAAATTTGAATTAGCCCATTTAAATTAAATTCTGTTTCTTGAAATTTTTTTCAAAACTACTCTAACGATTTTGATGAAACTTTCTTTGTTCCTTTTATAACTAAAGCGATTATTTCATTTTTTTTGTTTTTGAATTAGTACTACGCTGCGCAATCATGCCTTCTACAATTTTTTAGAAACATGTCTTCACAGTGTCTGAGGACTAAATACCTATATATGCATGTATATTACTTCAAGGAAGAGACACTTAAGACTTAAATGAGCTCAACGCTCAAGTGTTTGTCTATTTACTACTTTACCAACAAAAACCGAATGGACATTAAGTTATATGTCTGACAATGCAAGACAATGCCAACTATTTCCACCATAATTTCGTCTTTCTTAAACCGACAATTTGAATTAAGTAATCTCCACACATATTTTGAAAATAGCCCATCTGAATTCATATTTCAATTCAAACCGCTCTGGCAGCAAACGAACAAACATTCTTTCACTTCATACGCACTTCACCAGTTGATTTTAACTGTAGTTCTGTTGCGGACCGTAAACAAATCAAATTTGAGTAGAAGGCACATTTTCATTATGAAAATCGTCAAAACAGGTTTCGTAAGCTCATGAAATAAAATTGAAATTCCAGCATGAACCGTACAAATTCCTAATGAAGAATTCTTATTCCTAGTAAAACGAACTTAATCCAGTAGTTTCTTTCCTAGTATTTCCAATCAAAATTCAATAACCACTGCGTTGTGCCTATAGCCAATTTAGACTTAAATGCATATCTCTTTAAAAATATAGGTCATAACTTTGGGAGCTACAATCACCAGCATTAAGGTTCCCAACGCCAAGGGTTCCATCGACGATATTGTCCTTGGATTCGATGAAGTTGCAGGTGAGTTTCAATCACATCCAGCTAGTTCTAATGTCAAAAGTTAACTGAAACGAAATGTAATTTCAAAACCCTTCACATTTAGGCTACCTTAATCCTAAAACGAACCCTTATTTCGGTGCCACCGTCGGACGAGTAGCCAACCGCATTGGAAACGGAACCTTTATTCTGAATGGAAAACAAATAACCGTTAGCAAGAATCTCATCGAAAAACATACCCTGCATGGTGGATTCATTGGTTTTAATAACGTCCATTGGTCCGTAGCTGAGGTGGTGCCAGATAAATGTTCTTTGACATTGCAGCATGTATCGGCCGATGGTCAAGAGGGATTTCCGGGCGAGGTGACGGCCACGGTACACTTTCAGCTAACAGCCGATAACTGCTTCCATGTGCGTTTCAATGCGACTACAACGAAATCCACTCCCGTCAACATGACCAACCATTCGTATTTCAACTTGGCCGGCCACGTAAGTAAATCCAGGTGACGTTAAAACCTAAAATGAATTTATTTTCACAAAAGGAACTTTCCCCCCCCCCCCCCCCCCCCTTTCTCTTTGAAACCCACATCATCAGGGTGCAGGTAAAGGTGCTATTTTAGAGCACAGGATTCACATCAAAGCGGATAAGATAACCGCCACCGATGACGATGCTATTCCCACCGGTGAGCTGCAGGACGTTACGGGAACTCCGTTTGATTTCCGAGAGCTGACAGAGCTTGGGCCACGTATTGCAGAACAATCGGGCCAGGGATTCGATGACAACTTTTGTGTCAACCTGGATAACAATGGGATCACTGTGATTGCAAAGTAAGTGTACCCTGGCACATCAGTATATATACGAGTAATTGTGATGGTTTGAAATCGAGAGGGCTTGTTGGTTTTGTGCTGAAAGCAGATTCTTTGGAAATTCTCTTTTGAATGTTGTATTTTTTGTTTGCAGAGCGATTCATCCGACATCGGGTCGTTGGATGGAAGTGGCATCTGATCAGCCGGGTGTACAATTCTACACGGGTAATTTTTTGCCAAATACAATGAAAATGGTAAGTGTAAATGAGAATAATTAAGAATATTTAACGTGAATTACATTTCAAACTATTTCGTCAGTTTAAGATATAGAGCTAGGTCAAAAAGAATAAGAAAGAATGTTTAAAAGTTTTATTTTACCCACTTGATAGGGAAATATGCCACTTTCGAAGGGGTGAAATGCCAGTCAAAATTGAATTGTTTAATTTTATCCTCCTTAGCCAAGCATTCTTCTGTCCAAGATGCTCTTTTGGTCTTTCTTTGATATTTTCGAGGCATTCTTATTTGTGTATGAAACTAAAATCAGAGGGGGTAAGATGCCAATTAAGTGGGTAAATTGCCATAGTTCATGTGAAACGAATGTGGCATTTCACCTCAAATCGTCAAAATATAAACACTTTCCGGAACAAAAACTAATGAAACAGATCACGTCTAAAGACAAACAAAAATTAGATATACTAAACGAGACTATAATGTCGAATTCATTTTACCAAAAAATATCGATTTTTTTTTTCTAAACAGAACCGATTTTTTCTTTCAATACAAGGAATTTTGTCCAGAAAAATCGATTTTTTTCTTCTAAACAAATCGATTTTTTCTTAAAAGGAATTCAACATAACCTTTTAGGAAAAATTCTTCGTATATTTTATTTAAAAACCCGAAAAAAAAAGTTTTAATTGAACTAAATTTTATATAAAAACACCTGGATTTATACTTTACCGAATATTTTCCAAAATAAATTGCCTACTTACTTGCACATTTGTGTGCCAAGACAACTTAGTTTAACTGAGCGAATTGCATTTTTAGCGTTGCTAATATCAAATTAGAAGTGCCAAAAGCCAAATATTGAAAGGAGACATATTACCCACACTGGCATATTAGACGGACTTACCCAAAGTAATTGAAATACGGAAGTGACTAAAGGAATCGAATTCATATAACAATTTTGTTTATAAAGGTACCGGCTTATGCGGCCACGCTGGGCCAAAGCCCTTCACGGGTTAGCATACTTCGGACACTTTTTTTTTTAAGTCGTGTGAAGCGCTTTAATGTATACCCACTTTTAATGAGGACAAGCATGTTATAACATAACTGTTTCAAATTGAAATTTCTCTAGCGTTGTCCTTAAAATATACCTATGCACCTTTGAATAAACTTTAAAAAAAAAATCATACATTCAATCCAAATTAATTGCAAATCTTATTTAAAGCTTTCATAACACTTTTATTGCACATTAAACATTTAAATTCCTTCTTATATGTAGATTCTATTCTTCCTAGCCTCGTTTAAAATTAATAAAAAAAAATTCACATACGCTAGTTATGTACCTACTTATCTACAACGAAAATGTCAAGGATAAACCTAAACGATTGAAATGTCTTCCCCAAGCCCCAATTATACATCTCTCACCTTCACTGTTTATTTTTCTTTTTTTTTACAACCAGCTTGCTTGCAGCCATAAAAATAACCCTCTGAATAAAGTTTTCTCTTGGGGCAATTTAAAATCTTATCTCATATACTTGAATTAGGACGAAAAAATCAAGTGTTTTCCATGTTCAAACTGTGTTGTCTTAAGAAGAATTTTATTTTTTTTTTGTCTATTTAAAAGGAACGTCCTATCGATGGAAAGGAGCAAGCTACCTACGTTAGACAAGGTGCATTTTGTTTAGAAACTCAAGGATATCCAGATGCAGTAAATCATGTGAGTTATAAAAGGATATTTTTTTGTTCATTGTATATACCTACATTTATTTTTTTATTTTAAGGCAAATTTTCCTTCCATAATTTTGAATCCTGGCGAGAACTATGTCCATAATGTCATTTACAAATTTGGAGTCAATGTTTAAAAATAAACAACCAACGAAAGGAGATAATGGAGAAAAAAATAATTTTCTTTTTTACAATTAAGTCTTTATGAAAGTTTAATTAAATAAAAAAGCTCGGAATTATGTTTCATACAATATAAAATACATTTTTTTTTAATAAAAACAAATGTTTTATTTAAATTTTTATTTGTTTAGATTTATTTGTTTTCTTATTCAATCTAACAAGGTTTTATTGAATTCAATTCAATTCAATACAATTCAATTCAATTCAATTCAATTCAATTCAATTCAATTCAATTCAATTCAATTCAATTCAATTCAATTCAATTCAATTCAATTCAATTCAATTCAATTCAATTCAATTCAATTCAATTCAATTCAATTCAATTCAATTCAATTCAATTCAATTCAATTCAATTCAATTCAATTCAATTCAATTCAATTCAATTCAATTCAATTCAATTCAATTCAATTCAATTCAATTCAATTCAATTCAATTCAATTCAATTCAATTCAATTCAATTCAATTCAATTCAATTCAATTCAATTCAATTCAATTCAATTCAATTCAATTCAATTCAATTCAATTCAATTCAATTCAATTCAATTCAATTCAATTCAATTCAATTCAATTCAATTCAATTCAATTCAATTCAATTCAATTCAATTCAATTCAATTCAATTCAATTCAATTCAATTCAATTCAATTCAATTGAACTCATTATTATTAATATTTATTGTACTATTCATACTAGAATGTCAGTTTATTAGACTTGACCATTATTTATTCCGTCAATTTCATTAAATTTTTGAACAACAACTTAAAGGTGCTACCACCAATTGTTTACGAATTAATTTTAGGTATTTTAAATCGCTTTATTTTTGTTTGGCTGGAGATATAGCTATTTCAAGGGGTGCCGAGCCGCCTATCATCGGTCTCCTTTTTAGTGGTGCAAAGCTTTAATCCAATTTTATTGTGAAAAACTTTCTACATGCACACCATGACATTCGAACCCACGCATATCAGATTTCATCAGTCTTCGATTCGAGGTCGTATGCACTAAGCATTCCACCGCTTATGACCACTGACGTCACAGGTCGAGATGTGCTGTTTTGTTTATCAAATGCATTTGGAGCATCAGTATTTTGTATAAGCTCCTTTAAGTATGCTGTTTTGTTAAAAAAAAAAAATTGATATACAGTAGGCTCCATATAGTGAATCTCGGAAGAGTGAACTATCCAATATAGTGAACACAAAATTTTATACAAACTACTCTAAATAGTACACAAAAAAATCAATATATCGAGATTTTTTTTATTTACACTTTTTTTCAGTAGTCGACAAGAATACTCCAGCTGCAATACGTTTAGGTATAATGTTTATATGAATGTTTGACCTAGTTGAAACTTGAAACCGGACAAAATGTTAATTTTGTATCAAATTTTACTCTGCTTAATTTTAATTACTTCACTATATCGAGCGTCTACTGTAATTGGTTTATAACATTTAGGTTCTTAAATCTCCAAACATTAAAAACTACTTTCCACTTGCTACAGCTAATCAGTACGAATACAAAGTGAGATTTTCCAACTCAGTCAGTTTAGATTTAACACCTTACACCTTGTGCGAAAACAATATTCTATTGCCAATTTTGCTTAAAGCTTTTCTATTTTCTTGTGTCTGAGCAGCTCACGGTGATTATTTCGAAGCAATGAAATTCTCGTACCGAAAGAACTTTATAAACCTTACATTTAGCAAAAAAGCTTTTATTGTGCTTTATATAATTCTCAATAAAACGCAGTTCAAATATTTTGTTTATCTACAACCTTTTTATGATAGAGAAAGCAATTATGTCAGCAGAATAAAAAATTTTGATTTGGAATTAAAGTTACCTATTCATTTTGACGAATGAACCTATTGCGATTGTTACTTCAATTCGCGACCTAGGTGTTATATGTGATAACCAACTCAATTTTCGGGCTCACTATGATAATATTATTAATAGAGCTAAATCTACTCTAGGTTTCAAACGCTGGTCCAAAGAATTCTCTAATCCCTATGTTACTAAGTCTCTGTATGTCACGTTTGTTAGACCACTCCTTGAGTACGCCTCCGTAGTTTGGTCTCCATATCACCATGTCCATAATCTACGGATTGAAGCCGTTCAACGTAGATTCATTCGTTTTTCCTTACGCGGCCTTTGTTGGGACGACCCATATAATCTACCACCTTACGAAAACCGTCTAAAATTGATAAATTTACAAACTCTTAGTAGACGTCGCGATAATGCCGATATACTTTTTGTACACCAGCTTCTTAATGGAGTCGTGGATAACGAAGGTCTACTAGATAAATTCAAACCGAACACTCGCAATCGTCAACTGAGGAATACTCCCCTCTTCTGTACTCCCTTCCATCGTACCGAATATGGCCAAAATGAACCTATTACCAGAATGATTCGAAAAGTTAATAACTGTAATAACTTCGATTTAAATCTCTCTAAAACCTCTCTCAAACATGCTCTCCTATCATAATCCTTCTCTTACCCTTCATAATATAATCTTTTTCTTCTATTTAGCTTTAAGATGTCTATTGTTATTTAGTTTTTAAGATATTATTATTATTATTATTATTATTATTATTATTATTATTATTATTATTATTATTATTATTATTATTATTATTATTATTAATATGTGCTTGCACTAAGCGAAATAAATACGACTCGATCGTGTTCACATAACTTTCATTTAAATGCCAATTCATAAACTCATTTCCCATATAAATTGCAAACAGTTTTATTTTTTCGAATGGTGAACTTTTGATTACTACTGTTTCAAGTTTCCGAAATACAAATCCAAATCTAACTTTATACAAAATCTATGTACATAGGGTATGCAAATTGTGTTTTTCATTCTGCTTTTTTAAGCTTAAAGCTTTAAGAAAATGGCAGCATACAGAGCTTCATCAAAATAATCTTATCGAAAAATACAACCATTCAAATACCTTTTAATATTCAAACAAATTTGTAAAATTATAAATTTGTGGTTAAGGTATTTGCTAATTTTTTATTTTAAGAAAATTCTAAACCAGAGTCCCTAAAACTGTATCGTATTTTCGTTAAGTTGACCTAATTCTTATTTATAACACATTTGAAATAAGTAAAACGGTTGAACAAACCGAAAGAACATTTCAAAAAGGTTTATTTATTTCAAAAAATTGTCATGTTCCAAGGAATGATTAAATCGATTGGACATTCAATGTGTGACTGTGAGACTTTGTTTGTTGACTCATGATATGACTGGCAGTAGCAAACAAACTTAATGCTTTAGTTAAAATTGCCAGGTTGCAACGTATAGAAAGATACTACTTGTCTGTCCCTAATGTTCAAAGTCATATTAGAATAAGCAAAGAAAAGTTGAAAAAAGTAAGAAACAACTCAAAATTAATTTATTTTGATAAGAATATTATATACTGGCTCTAAATTCAAAGCACCTCATGTGTGGAACATTCGCAAAACAGTATGCTCCCTAAAAGGCCCACTTATTAGTCAAAAAAAGGTCAACGAGTTTCAGCAAATGGTCAGTTGTATTTGTATATTTTATTAAATGATCATTTCAAGTTATTAAGTAATAACTTCCTATTGGAATATCGGTCTGATTTGCGAAATTGAAAATTTTGACATTTTTTTGACGTTTCCAGGTCTCTGGGGTCGGATTACATTGTTTTTAGAGAGATGTCTGTGTACTTGTAAAATGGCTTGTTTCTCGAATATCTCTAGAACAAATAATGCTATCGACTTCGGACTAGTTTCGTAGAATGCATAATGATGTAGTGAAAAATTTTTCGTGTCGCATTATATTTAGAGCAAACAGCCTTCCCTTGATTGCACAACTGATAATTTTTTTTTGAAGATTTTTAACTGGTAATTTTCTTATAAAAAATAACATCGGGTGTCGAGTTCCAAAGGGAACAATGGTAAGTTATCAGTGTGGGTCAAACCCAGCTTCTTTTTGACATGGATTACATGTCTTTCTCGGACGGTTGGGTGTGATGTAGCGAAATGAGGACCGTCACGAAAACATGTACCGCTCGCGCCCTACTGCTAAGTGACTGTTTGCACTGCAGACATCCTAAATATACCAATCGATAGATAAAGATTGCGCAAAGATTATAGAGGAATTGTTTTATAGCTATCGCCACATAGTATCATGTGATGAGTCATCGCGTTTGGGGTAAATTGCAGCAAAATTAGCTCAACGTCATTGATATCTCTTTCGAAAGGGTTTGAAAAAGGGCATCCCTACGCGTTTTTCCCATATCGTTAATTCACGTTATAGGACATAAGACATGTAATCCATGTTCGGTAGGTGCCACAAGGGCAATCTACCAAGGGTATTTTTTTTTTTTGACCAATTACTGACCTTTTAGAGGTTTACTTTTTTCGAAGACATGTAGGCTTCAAATCTTCGTCATCCTTCCAGTTTTATCAATGTTTGAAGCTGCCTTCAAAAGCATATAAATCGATTAACCATATAATTCCGACATTTAACAGAAATTTAAAAAAGCTAATAACGATCTTCAACCCGTTTGAGTTTTAATTTTCAAAATTCAAAAATTGATGAAAAATTTTAAAATTTTGACAAACATTATTCTCTATTAAGATCCCAGTAGTTTTGGAGCAATTAATGCAGCAGGATATCCCTTTTTTCCAAAACCTCAATCAGGAATCAGAGTATTGAGAAAAAATCGATTTTAATTAAAAAAATGTTTTGACATTTATGCAAAGAGATCCTTCGGTGGATTTGTCAATACCTTGCAGAAGGGAGCTGTGTTAACTATTGGCCCCAAAAAGTGTCTAATTTTTTAAATTTTTTTATAAAATATGACCAATCAAATGACCACTTTTGACCACCCATTAAAATTTTTTGACCATCTTTCAGAATTTAAAAAAAAAAGTATTATTGAAGAAGTTTGAAGGCTGTTTCACAATGCGACTAGGAAACGAGACGTGAACGTGACTAGAGCTCGTCGTAGCTGTCAAACCAATTTCAAGCAATGAGAATATACCAGAGTATTCACAATAAAGCGTTTCTCGTCGTCCCGTCGCGCCATGATTTCGAAAAATTGAAAAAAAGACGCGACGAGACGACGATTTTCATTTTGACAATTGAGAAGAGGACACCGAGCGTATCTGTATTTGTATTTATATTTATTAATTGTGTAAATAAATAAATAAAATACCGAAAATGGCGAGAAAATATGTGTTTTTATTTTGCGACTAATAAATTATGTCTTCATTAACATTCCCACCGTCTTCTTCTGCTCACATTTTTGTTCTTTTTTTGCCTTTTGTTTTTTTGTAAATAAACACTCCCAAAAGTACTAAAAGCATTTTTTTTTTACATTTTCATTTTTCTTTTTTTCAAATTTTGTATTTTAATTCCCAATTTCACTAACAAACACGAATAATTCTACTCTGTCTCTGTGAATAACTCGCTGCATTGTGAATTGAGGAACGATTTTATAACGAGAAAAAGATGAAAGCGTTTCTCGTCACGCTGACGTCGCGTTTTCTCGTTGCATTGTGAAACAGCCTTAAGCGTTTTAAGGGATGGTAAGCTAAGAAAACTGAGTTTTTTACAATGGTCATCTTTAAAAATTCGAAAAAAATATTTTTTTAAAAGATAGAAAAATTCTAAAAGGTGGTCATTTAAGATATGAATGTTCTTCAGGATGGTCAATTTAAAAAATTAAAAAAAAGTACTTATAAAGAAGTTTGAGCGTTTTAAGGGATGGTAATCTAAGATAATTGAGTTTTTTTCCGAAAAAATATGTTTTCAAAAGATAGAAGAACTTCAAAGGGTAGTCATTTTAGCTCATTGTGTTTTTTTTTAGAATTTGCATCTTCAAATTTTTGAAATAAGAAAATTGAGATAAAACTTTAAACAAAAAATTAATCTCAATTTTTTTTTTTTTAAATCAAAAAAAAAATATTTTTAGGGGTGGTCAAAAAAAGTTAAAGGATGGTCAATAATGTCCAACTAGAGACCTATCATATCGATCAATCAAATTTGAAAAAATCGATTTTTTGAGGGCATTGTTCTTTTGGCCCCCCCCATTTTTAAAAATCGATTTTTTTCGATAATGAGTGGTCAAAAAATATTAATGGGTGGTCGAAAATGGTCATTTAATTGGTCATCTTTTATAAAAAAATTAGACACTTTTTGGGGCCAAATTAACAGAGCTGCAGAAGTCACATAATTCTTTTTAATAATAACTGATTATTATTTTCTTCAATTTTAATTTAAGTAAATTAATTGTTTTCAAGTATTTAATTTATACATAATTTTGCTGGAACTTAATAGAATTCATATACCATTTTGGTAAAATTAAGTTATTTAAATTGGATAAATGCCGGTATTTCGATTGAAGACGTAAGAGTAAGGTAAGTAACGTTAGGTAAATTTTGCTATACATATATGTATGCGTAATACTTTTGAAATTATTTTTTTAAAAAATACCCTATCGTCCTTAAGGATGATAATATCGTCAAAAGTATTCCATAACACATTTGACCTTAATGAGGGTCGAGGGATATGCGTGCACGTTGACATATTCTACTAAATTCGAACCAAATATACAAAAACATATTTATCCATATGGTCAGGTCATGTTGCAATACGTCATCATATGTATAGGTACCACAACCTACCCGAATAATGTCATAAAACAATGGGAAAACAAATGGTTATATGTTAATACATACACTAATGTGTGTCATATTATAAGAAATCCCGTTATGAAAAATTAGGACATAATTTCTCATGCAATACTTTTTAAATGTTAATAACCTTTTGTAGGCACGCCCGCGCCCGTATAGCACGCAAATAAGAAGATAATTTCTCCCAAAAGAAAAGGACAATCTTTTTTAGGTCATAACCTCATGCATTACTTAATAAAATACTGAATAGGTGAGAGTAATTTTTTGAGGAATATGAAACTGGATGGGTATGGTGAGAGGCGTGACAAGAAAAACTCTTGCAGGATTTGTCACTTTGTTGTCAAACAATTGAAAAAAAATATTTTTCTTGTAAAGATGGAATAGATTGGTATACTTATTCGATGCCAGTATACCTACGACAAGAAGAATCCACTGCAGACTTTCGCAAATTTGAATGCGGAAACACAAATTTCAACCCGCTCCCTAAGAGACATAAAGTTAAACTGTAACTTTTTAGTACAATTTAATAGACAAATTGAATAAATATTTAGGAAACGTTATTAGGTATTTGTTAGGGATGATAGGCTGTTGTTTAAAGGCTCGAAATTTCATTTTTAAAGCAAATTGAATGGTCCTAGACTCTTCTTTAATGTACAAGTGTCTATTTCTAAACGTTTAACAGATCGAAGTTAGTTTGGCAAGAAATACCTATATCTTAATTACAATTTACCAACCTATAAATATATCCGAATATGTAGGTATGTTGTTCTTAAAAGGTTCCACCCATGACCAGTAAGTTGTTAAAATGTAATGTTGATATGGAAAAATGGTTTAATACGAGGAGTTCGAATTGACTTCGAACGTGTTTTCGTCAGTAAAAATATCAACTTATATATTCCTTATGCTATCTGGGCAAAAAGACGCAGCTTAGTATAATAATGGATAAGAACTCTTAAAAAGGAAGGTCCCCGTTAAATCATATGAAATCATTTAACAAGTTTGTACCTATGTACGTACGTATCTAGCTTAGTTTTTAAAGAAACCAGCATTATTTAAAAAAAAAAAACTTAACTTAAAATAATTAATGAAATGCTAGAACAATTCCAACAATCTGACAAAAAACACACCTTTTAGTAAAATTCTTTATGTCACGCAATTATTATATCTACGACTGCTTAATTAATTAAACTTTTATTTTTTTTTTTTTTATTGTATATGTAAGTTAAATAGAATACATAGATTGGGGCGTATTTATAATTATTTTTAAACGGTTGCTAAGCAAAATTTTTTGAGATTAATCACCAATTAGCCAACTTCATTTATCACAGTTGTTCCATCTCTGAAGGCTGTTTCACAATGCGACGAGAAAACGAGACGTCAGCGTGACGAGATCTCTTCACAGTTGTTCTCTCTTTAAAACGAGTTTTAAACAACGAAATAATATATAATGAAGTATTTCTCGTCGTCACGTTGCGTCTTTTTTTCAATTTTTCGAACTTTACGACGTGACGAGACGACGAGAAATGCTTTATTATGTAATATTTCACAATTTAAAATTCTTTTTTAAGAGAGAGATTCTACGAAGAGATAAGGCTGTTTCACAATGCGACGATAAAACTAGACGTCAGCGTGACGAAATCTCTTCGAAGTTATAAATAAATAAATTTTCTCGTCGTCACGTTGCGTCTTTTTTTTTCAATTTTTCGAACTTTATGACGTCACGTTACGACGAGAAATAATTTATTATGTATTGTTTCGTTGTTTGAAATTCGTTTTTAAGAGAGAACAACTGGGAAGAGATCTCATCACGCTGACGTCTCGTTTTCTTGTCGCATTGTGAAACAGCCTTTAGACTAAATTGAAATGATTCATGGGATGCTCTAGCTCTATAGCTGCATTATGATTAAGTGCGTACTATCATTGCTGGCTATGGTCACCCTATCCGTGCAAATGTTCGTCAGTAAAATTTATTATATTAATATGTGCCCCTTAGGCCCATTTGCTGAAACGAAACTTAAATATTTATGTTCAACTTAAACGCTTATGTTTTACTTTTTCCTCAGCGTAAACTGTCACATAAGCTCTTATGTTGAACTTAAATATTTAAGTTTCGTTTCAGCAAATGGCCTTTAGATACATATGATTATGCCTGGGAAGCGAAATTCTTCATAGAAATACTGTTTCTTGTCGTCTTCCGTCGGTCGTGATATATTTTGGGAACAACATACTTTCTCTTAAAAACACCTTACTTAAGGTTGCAGGCAATGTTGGTTGCGCCATCGCCATACCAATAAGGAAATCTTAACCGGTTGCTGCTTGGTATCCACCCTCTGCTAGATTGCGGAGAGTCACATACAATCAGGGTACGGAAATTCTCACTCGTGAGCTGTTCTCGAGTTGAGCAATTCCTTATATGATATGAGCACTTATAAAACGCTCTCACTGGTGACGACTTATTGGCTGTGAGCATTTTTAATTTTGCTCATGAGTGATCAATTAATAGAAAATCACGCCGTGAGCACTTTCATACTGGCTAGGCAACTTTTTGTTGCTAGCCCCAGCAACTTTTTGTTGCTCCCAATCCAATTATATTAGCTTATATTGGAGAGCGCCCACTAGGCAACTTTTAGTTGCGTAACTTTTTGTTGCTCGGAGTTGCTCGTGGAACTTTTTTCCCGGCAACTTTTTGTTGCTTACCCTCGCCCACTAGGCAATTTCCGAGCAAATTTTGGGAATTTTCCAAAATGTTTGCCAAATGAGGGCTTTTAACCCGAAAAACAAATTTTATTTCCACACTGAACGACTTTTGTATCGTCGCACTGATCCAAAATACAAGGTCAATTTACCATTTCAAGTAAAAATACTTAACCCAAAAGTTGCTCGGAAATTGCCTAGAGAGCGATGGCAAGCAACTCCGAGCAACTTGTATAGTTGCCCAACAAAAAGTTGCGCAAATAATAGTTGCTTAGTGGGCGATGGGCCCTACTGACGAAACTGCTTGGCTCGTGAGCGTGAGCCGAGACCGAACCGAGTCAATTTACTGCTCCCGAGCAATTAACATTTTAGAATGTTAACCCAATGAACATTTTTCTTTTTATTAATTTATCATATTTTGGTTTTGAATTAAGTCAAAATTATATTTTCTTATCAAATCGTTATTAAGTTTACATAAAAGAAAATAAGAAATAAATTTTTTGGGCAGTTTAGCTCTGTTAAGATTGTTGAAAGTAGTGGCAGGAATGGCAAGGTCTCATACAGCATAGCCTGATTTTACATGGAAAAAGCAGGATTTCTGTTTCTGAAAACCGTTTTTTCTTTATAATGTGGATATTCTGTTTACAAGCGCAATCTACTGTATTACTCATGCTAACAAACAGCGCCTGGTGGATTTTCCAATTTCGTAAAAAAAATTAAATCAATTCATGAATGGTGTTGTATTGGAAAAATCCATATTCTTTATGCTCACGAGTTGCTCAAAGCTGCTCATGATTCACGAGTGAGTCATGTATTATAAGTTCTTTCATATTATGCCCATGAGAAAGCATTTTCATATTCTAAGATTTGCTCACACAACTTGGCACTTAATTTTTTATTTAAAAGCTGCATATGATAGCAGATAGCATCTTTAGAGACAATGCGATGGCTAAAATGGCAAAAATGTAGGCAAAGACCTCACCGATACATTTTTGATGTCAAACTAAGAATTTAGATAAGGCGATGTGCTGTCATGCGACTTCTTTAACATCATTCTTAAAATAATAGTGCAAACTCTGACTTCTAAAAATGATGTCAGTAGAGGCTTACATGGTCAATGAGGATAAGTCAAAGCATGCTTTTATCAAAAAAAGAAAAGTTTGTGTACCAACAGATGAAATACTTAAGTGCCAAACATGTTATTTTTGAGGACCTACGACTACGATGTCTTGAAAATAACGCAACTATAGGGACCTTGCCTACCTAGGCTTGGTTTTCAAATAAGACAACGATACCAGCACTGAGATCAAATGAAGAATTTTACTCTTTCGATGTTCCTTTCAGCTATAAAGAGAATTAAGTAGCAAAACCCGTAGCTACTTCTCTTGAGATTTCCGCCTTCTTTGGCATTACAAGTGTATGTATTAGTCATAATTTCTAAATCGTGTGCCATGCCGCCCATGTCATGTTTTTATTTGCCAAGGTATAAAACTTGTACAAAATTCTACTACCGTCTCGTTGACCGATTACCTAACAAAGGTTAAAAAGAAAATTGAAGCAATAATTTGGTCTTGCTGTTTTTTGCTTTGACTTAATAAAATGACCAAGCCCCTTTTTTTAAATTAGTTATATGTAAAACGGTAATTCGAATAGATCAGCCGATTTGATGACATTAAGCTTCAAGTTATTCTATTCATATGGCGTGCCGTGTATCGTCAGACAGAAGATCGCAAATTGTAATAATCCATCGCGAACAAGTGAACATCCAACAGAAATACAGATAGTAAGTAGTACACTACACTATATGAAAACAGCGCCAAGTGGGCGAAGATATAACTAACTACTGAATGAAGCTGTCTTATTATTATTTACAGAGAAAGAAACTGTCATTCAGAAAAAGGGGGTTGGGTTGGGTTGGGAATGAAGACCGTATAATATACAACAATAGAGAGTAAGCTTTTATTTCGGCAAAGTGAAATACAATAAGAATTTTACTGAACAAGCAAGGAATTGCAATTTGCCATTTAACAGTAAATATAATAAGATAAACTCATTGAGCTTGGCTATGTTTTCTTGTTAGTTTTAATTTTGTTCAGGGGTTGATGGGGTACTTGCTTCGCTACTTAACTTTGCGGAGTGATACTGCAGCACAATCCAATTGAATTATGCAATTGATCGCTGCAGTTAGAGAAGAAAGAATATAGAATGGAAAAATAAGGGGCTTTTTTTTGTCGGAGTAAACTATAAGCAATTTCCGGCTATACAATTGGTCATGAACTTGAAAAAAGTTTTCCTACTCGCAGTTACATAGGAGCAGCATATGCTTTTTAAGAAATTGATTAGCATCAATGGCGCAACATTTTAAACAGCCTGATGTTAAGGTATTAGCATGGTACTATATTTAACAATCTTCTAACTTTAAAACTCTTTACTAAAATATTCTTAGTTTTAAACATTTTCTAACTAGTATTATACTAAACCTATTTTTCTAGCTGAACACGCCTAAAACAGTGACAGTTCCACCCATTTTTACAATTGTAGCTGCCAAAGTGACACTTGGATTTAGTATGATACTAAAATAGACATTTGGCGATTTTAACTTTAGTAAAATGTTAAAAAGATAATACGATGCTAACTCGTTTAAAATTTGGTAAAACCTGTTTTTAACGTAGCATCATACTAAAAATGCTTTAACTTCATACTAAATCGTCTAAAATTCGTCTGAACTTTGACAGTTGATAGCGGCCATTTTGTTGAAGCTACATCTCTTAAATTGACTGTGATTTATTCAGTCTATTTTTGCCAATCAAGATTGATGGATATTACGTTCAACAACACGTGCAAATGATAAAATTGTTTTGCCAAAATGGGTGTTCTCTTTGGGCAACTCTCCTCGCGCTTCGTCAATTTTAAGGTCGCTATAATCGTCCTGGTCCTACCAATAGGGCTATTCGCAATGTAATGTGGTAAATAAATTTGAGTTCACCGATTCACTAGCTGAACAGAACAGACGCGCGGTCGTTCGCGCGGCACTTTAAAAAAACGCTCTGTCAAAGTTAAAATGCATATAAACTCGTTTAAGTGAATACAATGGAGCCGCAGTAGAGGGTCGCCACGCTAAACATTGGTTTACTTTTATAACTTGTGCCGCGCGACGTTCGACAGATAAGGAGAAAGAGTGACCATGGCTACAGTTAATGGCATCTCGTAACTTTCTATACTATCTATTTTATTTTAAAAATGCAAAAATATACCTTCACATTAAAACTTCAAAATAAATGTTTAACAAATAACTACAAAATCAATTAAAAACAATAATTTCCATCCTTTGTTCGTTCATTCCATTGTCGCTTCTCGCGGCGGTGGCTGATTCGCGTGGTCGACCAAACGTCTATTATGTTCAGCCAGTCAGTTGTCGATTACGATTAACCAACACCCGTACGTCGATGAAACGCAAGATCTGCCAAAAACCTGGCTGCTGTTTGTGAGAGTGTGCAGGAGAATCCGATATCCGAGGCAGTCGATTTCGCGTCGCTCACAAGAACTCGGCCTTTCGCAGACCAAAACTTGGTGAGGAACTGAGGGTAAACGACTATAATATAGACAACGACGTGTGTTCGCTGAATGGGCTCTGGAGCAGTTGGAAACTGACCCTAGTTTCAATCGGAAAATCATCTTCAAATCAGCAATGAAGTCCATTTCTGGATGAATTGGTACGTCAATAAACAATGTTTTCAAATTTGGGACGAATCCACATGAGATTCAAGAGCGTCCAATGCTTCCCGAGAAAGTCACTGTTTGGTGTGGATTTTGGGCTGGCGGTGTCATCGGTCCCTATTCCTTTGAGCACGACATTGGTCAGGCCATCACCGTCAACGGCGAGGTTATTACTATAACTTCTTTTGGTCTGAATTCGATGATATGGACACAAAATGCATGTGCTTTCAAAAGGATGGCGCTACGTGCCACATACATAGGCCGCGCCGTATTGGAAATTCTGCACTTATGATTCTAGTGAACGGTCATCTCACGTGGAAGTGATGCGAACTAGCCACCAAGATTGTCTGATTTGAACCTGTTAGACTTTTTTCTTGTAGGGTTTTTTGAAGTCGCAAGTCCTTGCAAATAAGCCACAAATAACCCGCCTCTCAAAGCAAATAAGCCATCGGTCAAATTCAGCCCGATTTAAGAGCCAGAGTCATGGAAAATGTTCGCCATGCAGAGAAGCCGTGGCGAACATTTGAATGATGTTATATTCCATAAAAATGGCATTGATAAGGCTTTAAAAAAATAAAAATAGGAAGCGCTTAATGAAAGACCCTTTATTTCAAAAGAAAACTTGAAGCTAAGACCTACAATGTGGTCGTTTTTTTTTTCATACTAACAAGGTTGGCCGCGTTCCTTAATTGTGGTGCATATATGCAGGTACCCGTTTAACCGGAGTAATGGAAGCTTAACCGCTTAATTGATCGTAATGTTATAAAGTCTTGAAATAACTATTGATTTTAAACTAGCTGACCCGACAGACGTTGTCCGGTCTTAGCTATGAATTCGAACTGGAAAATATAATTTAAAAAAAATTGAGTAGGTACTTCTAGAGGATTTACCATCAGATGAAGAATAAAATAACCAACTGTTATTATCCTTAAAAAATATAGCCAAACGTGTTACACACTGATAAATTTTTATATTTCCATTTTTTTTTTTGGGATCTTGCAATCTATTACATGTATGTATGTAGATATAAGATGAGAGAGAGGTGAAAAAATCCTTTTTATTATTCTTTGTCTGTTTTAGTTCGTATGTATAACATTACAGACCCTTTAAAATAAATAATACAAAATAAGCATTAATAGGGTCACTGTGGCGTATACGTACTTTTTTATCAGCATATATTGGTTAGACTTAAAAATCTGTAAATCACAGCTTTATTGTTAATTTTATATAATTGGATATATTTTGAATAACAAGCCCCTCTTAAGCCAAAATAAGTCTTTATGTGAGTTAAGAGTTTGTTGTTAAAAAAAAAAATTAAATTGATTGCAAATTTTATCCCAGTAAAATATAAATTTCTTTGGCACATACATTTTTTTGGTTTTCTTTCACTGACGAACAGGTTAAATTCATAGCACAATTTTTATATATTAAGCGTTTCTTAGTACCACAAATACCTATATGAAAAACTACCCTAAATTCTACATCAATATAGAAACAAATAAGTTATACTTTTTTAAAAAGACTAATTAAATTATAAATGATATGCCTTCCTATAAAAATCAGCTGATGTTCAGCTGAATTATGCACGTATAAACAAAAACCCAATTCAGAAAGTATGTAATTTATTGTTATCATGACTTTCCGACTTTTCTGGCCTAATTTTCGAACTTTTATCTCCGTAGTGTATTTATCTGGTTCAATACAAATCCAACAAAAAAATCCGCAACCAAATGGGATGCAGTTTAGCTGAGTTATGCGCGTACGAACACAATTTCATTTCAAGGTGTTTTCAAGATTTTCCGAATTTTTGGGTTTAATTTTCTGATTTACGATCAAATTTTCAAATTTTCGGCTCAGTTGTGTTTTAATATGGTTCAATACACATCCAACAAAAAAATCCCCAACCAAATGGCATGATGTTTAGCCGAGTTATGCGCGTACAAACACAACTTCATTTTACAAATTTTGAAAATTCAAGGTGTTTTCAGGATTTTCCTAATTTTTCGGTGGAATTTTCTAATTTTCGGTCGAATTTTCCAATTTTCGGCTCTGTTGTGTTATAATCTGGCTTAATACAAATACAACAAAAAAATCCCCGACCAAATCAGATGATGTTTAGCCGAGTTATGGGCCCGACCCATAGAATCCGTCGCATGCGTTGCTTCGACGTATTCAACTGACAGCTCGATTAAATACACAAGATCTTATGACCTATAGGCGACGCATGTACCAGACGCAATGCAAAAAGTAGCCAAAATTTAACTTTTCTCTCCGACAGGTCCGTTGACATCAATTGTCGATAGTAGGTTTGTTCGATGACGGCATTGCATTTGGTGCATTGCTGTTCTCTGAACTCGTTCTGATGAGCTTTGTTTACTATAACTTGCAATAAGTTTAATACAGTGAGTTTTTTCTACGCGTATAAAAATCCGCGTGCACATCAAATTTTGTAATTTTGCAAGAGTGGAGTGCATATTTTTTTATAGATAACGTGTACACAGATAGGTAAATTTATTCTCGCATATGTATATTGAGCGTGAATAGAAAGGGTAGACGAAAAATTTGTTTAACGATTCTGAGCTTGTACACAAGAAAATTATTTTGTTTTTCTTCAAAATACTTTCAAAGCGTACGACACTTTTTGACATCTCTTCCAGTTCCGTCTGCGGCTCCAGTTCCAGCATTCTATTCTGTTGAGGCAGTCACCCCTATCCGTTTCATAAGTCAACGGATCTGTTTCCGCAACGCATGCGACGGCCTCTATTAGCCGGTCCCTTTATGCGTGTACGAACACAAAAACGGATTCATTTTTATATACATTATATAGATTCAATAATAATAAATCAGCCCTATTATCGTTTCCGTTCGGAGAAAACTTCCGATCGGTCGATTTTTTCTGTTCATGGTATACGAATCGTAAAAACAATATTGGTGCGTATCGACGCATGTATTTGACATTTAATTTTGTCAAAATAAAATATTTTCAAAAAACATGCATTAGTGAATAAACCAGTGCAGCAGTATTTTTAGAAGCGGAGAGATACATACGAACAAAGAACATTAAATAAAAAAAAAAGGAGATTATTAAGAAATGTATGAAATATTGTTACGGGAAATTTTCCACTTCAAATTTTCTGTCGGGAAATCGGAAAGGAAATATCTTCACACATCTCATGAATTTCTGATGCGTTGCTGCTATTTTGACATTTCATCTGCGTGCCGACGCAGAAATTTTATATTTTCAACGCGCACTAAATTTTTTTTTCGTAGATCTGTCCGATTGGCCTATCGGAACGGCTACAATGATACAAAGTTCGTACATTTCGTAGAAATCGGAGAAAATTTCGTTCCGATCGGGTACGATGATAAGGCTGAATATTGACTCCACTGAAAAGTGACATGATTCTACTTCTTTGGGAAGTTAAAATATTCTATTTGTGCCCGTTTTCGATATAACTATTTATGTTTCAAAAATTGGTGGTCTCATATGAGGTGCTAAAAATCTCTTAAGACCTTGGAAAACATACCATTGATTTAAAATTTTCTATGTCTGACCAAAGTTAATGGTTTTAAGCAATTACTTCTATATTTTATATGGCATACTTTTTCTTGCAAATATTCCACATATAAGGTGCTAAGATACCAAGGCCCACGAGCCACATTCTTTTTCTAACAAAATTTTAATAGAACAGAAGTACGGATCTAAATGCATTATTAAATATGAACGTAGGAGCAGTTTTATGGAATCTTGACACCAGACATCATTATTTTTGTGTAAACAAAATATTGACAAGTACGCCTATGAAAAATATGAAAATAAAAAAAATGGTGACCTTTAAGTCAACACACGCCCACAATTTCTTCTTTTCACATTTATTTAAATTTACCTATTTATTTGTTTGACAGAGTTGAAAAGGGAGATTTTTACTTGCTTAAAGTCATTTCAATATTGTACATAAAATGTAATTTTAATGTTAAATGTATATGTTTACATAACAGCTTGACTTCAAAGGTAATGCAGAAAAAAAATATTATTTCCAATCAAATAAATAAGTCTATGAAAATAAAAATTCTACGATTATAGATAGAATATACATACATTTACATATACAACATACATGTATACTGCCTAACACATTCCAGGAAAAAAAAAAAAATCATACTTATCTACCATTTTTTTTTTCAATCCAAAGTGTTAAGAATATATCATTTTCATCACCTTCACTTTTTTTCATACCACCCAGAATATTGTCTACGTGACAAAATTCAAGCTAAATTATTATTTCATGTAGTTCTTTTCATCAAAAACCGAAGCCACACCAACAATTACATCCAATATCTTGGCATGTGTTAACCTTAACAAGAGATGTTTTTAAATTATGCCTCATACTACGTATAACAACATTGCTAATAACTACAACCATTTTTAGTAGCATTCCCCTATTCATATCTCCTCATAAGGCAAATCCAAGCTACCATTCGGCTGGCGCTTTTTGTCGTGCTTGGAATATCAATTCTACTTCCTCCAGCGCAGCGCCAGCGTAAGAAACAGAAAGTCCTAAAATATCCGCTTAAACCTAATGGAAATGGAATCTAATAAAATAAAAACTCATAAAATTGCACTTAAGCTGCTATATGAAAGATAAAAACGAAATTGAATGTTAAATCTTTTGAAACCAAAATTATTAAATCATTATTTTTTGTTTTTGTTGAAAAATGATGATTTCACTGACGAAAAACGTAAATACGCCTTTAAAATCTCAATATTCATAATTATATATAAATATCTAACTCAAAAAATGAAAATAAACTTAAAACTGTCTTGGAACAGAACTTCCATCTGTGCATCGAGCTGTCGGCTAAATGGGTAGAGGACTTTGTTAAAAAATTTTAGCACAAGGAATTTGAAATGCAAATTTTGTGTTAATGCTAAATAAAAAAGAATTTTTGACATAGATTGGGTAAAATATTTTTTAATTGATTAAGGGTCAAAAAATTATATTCTAAATGGCAAACTATAGCGAGTTTATTTTACTAAAAAAATCTAGAAAATCTAGAAATCGAGATATAACCGTTTGAAAATCAAAAATCGAAATGTAGATTGTTAAAAATAATTCCCTATTAATGAGGACTATAATTAATTGAGATATATTTTATGCGGAAAGATAATGAATACAAAAATGATCCATGCTTCAGAAATGTTGTATTGTTAAAGTGATTTTAAAAATACACAATTTTTTTTTGGCCAATTGTTTCTAGTAATTAATTTATATCTTTTTAAAATCATGCAGAAGATAGTGGCGGCTACATGATATTTGGCCCCAATAAAAAATGGCCCCAAACAAATAATGAAAAATAGCCCCAAAGCTGGGGCTTTTCTTCATAATGAAAAATGACCCCATTTTCAAAATGGAAAAATGACCCCAAACTTAATGAAAAATAGCCCCAAAAAAAGGAAGAAAAGCTTAAACCAAAAGCAAAATATGGGCCCAAAATTATATACATAAAACAACAACAATAGATAAAAATGGGGCCATTTTTCATAATGAAATTCAACTCCAAAATTAAAAATGAAAAGAGGCCCAAAAAAATGAAAAATTACCCCAAAAATACCAAAATTAAATCAATTTTTTTTTTGTTGTTGCTTTTCATATAAATTTTTGGGGCCATTTTTCATGTTTTTTTTGGGGCCATTTTTCATTGGGGCCAAATTTCATGTAGCCGATAGAGGCTATTGTTTTATATATTTTTTGTAAATTTTAAATTTCCTAACAACCTTTGAGTGGAGAAAACTACATAATGGGTGTTTTTTTTTAAGGTATAGAACTATAAAATGATAAATTGTATTAATTGCCATAAAATTGACTTCAATTGAAATATAATTCTTTGCAATATTAATTTAAATATCATTTCCACACTTGAAGTCAGATTTTTCATCACTCTTTGCAGCATTTGGTGTCGTACATCGGCAATAGCGCGGTGAATGTTGTTTTCCAAGTCGTCAAATGTCTCTGGCTTATCGGTGTAGAATAGCGACTTCAAATATTCCCATAGAAAAATAGTCTAGTGGTATTAAATCGCACGATCTTGGAACTTGGAGGCCAACTCATGAGAAATTATGGGCTCACCAACCGTTTCCTTCAACAAATCAATTGAGGCACGCGCTGTACGACATGTTGCGCCGTACAGTGGATCGTTTCATACAAGCTAGACGTTTCAAATATTATTTTTTTTTTTTATTTAATAATAGCATTAAATATAAAATACAATTTTATTTTTTAGAAAACAATTATATTTTTCTGACTTTATTAAAAATTTAAGTTGATATAGACTGTTTGGGCCATCGCACATAGAAGAATTTTAAACTGGTTATTTCCTTTAAATATTCACAGGTACATAACATGCGTTACAAAAACATGTTTTTAAAAAGAGGTAATCCTAGTTTCAGGTTAAATTTATATCCTGAGAGTTAACTTAAAAGATTATTTGGACAGAAAGATGATTTTCAAAAAATTATCACAAAATAGAGGGGTGCGAAATTATAGAAGGGACGATTTGTTCAGCACTCAGAAACTGGCCCTTAGAGACATAAAACAGTCCATTGTGTCAGCTGGAGGGAATAAGGGGAGGGGAAGGTGTGGAAAATTGTATTTTATGCTAAAAACTTAAAAGGCTAACAATAAAATACAAAGTCTAGGCTGTTATAGATGTTTGTGATGGATTTCTCATGGTTTTGTTTTGCTTGACTGTACCATCAAGAAGATCACGAACCTTTGTACGCTTATAGAATGTTTGACACAATTCGGAAATTGTTTATTTTCCGAGCTTAAAGTTGTCTTTTTAAATTTTAAAAATACTTTCACCAATACTAAAATTGTTTTAAATTCAAAATACATATTCAGCAAGAGCAAGAGTAGACATTCGTTTAAAAGGTAATCTAATATACCATGCAAATTCTTTCGAAATGAGAGGAGAATATTTTCTTCAAGTAGATACTGTTAAAATGCTCATATTTAGATTATCCAAAATAATTAAAAATCATACATTTTACGAAAACTTTCCATTGAATATTATGTAGCAAGAGAGTGAAAATAATTTGATAATAAACTACACACCTTCCAAAATATGTACCCATTTTGTTTTATAAATTTTTATGCTTAATTTCTAATTAAAGCCTAGTTTATAGATCGGAGCGAAGTGAAATTTTCATACAAAAAATTAGCTTTTTTCCCAGGCGTGAAAAATTCAATAAAATTAAATGCAATTATTTAAGCGACAAGGAGGAAGAAATTTGGTTCGAAGTGAATATAATTCAACGGACTTACCTAAACCAAATATAAAAGAAAATTTATTTTCTTTATAAACCTTTCGAGGCAAGATTTATTGATGTTTCATTTCGATTTGGTTTTCACTTCGCATTGATGTATAAACTAGGCTTAAAATCAAAATTTTGTTAAGCTAAAAATTCACTTTTAAACAATTGTCTTTCACAATAAAAATTGGTTCGTCTTTGAAGTCCGATAACTTCCAACTTATTCAATTTAAATATTATTTAGATCCGTTTTTATCATCAGCAGGGTATTGTAATATTTTAGAAATACACAGCAAAAAGTCGGACTTGACTTTTTTACGTCTAGCATGTATGAAACGGCCCACTGTGCGCCCGTCTTGTTGCTCCCACACATCAAGGTGATTCAATTCAGGAACGAAAAAATCATTGATCATGGCTCTATAACGATGTCGATTGACAATTACACTCTGGCCTGTATCGTTTTTAAAAAAGTAAGAACCAAATGATTCCACCAGCCCATAAAGCACACCAAATTGTCAGTTTTTCTGGATGTAATGGCGTCTCAACAATAGCTTGATGATTAGCTACACTCCAAATGCGACAGTTTTACTTATTGACATAGCCATTCAATTCAAATGTAAATGAGCTTCATAGCTGAACAAAATTTTCTTGTGAAAATCAGGATCAACAGCAATCTCGTTTCAAGCCTTCATACCGAAGTTGCCCGTCATCAACAGACGAGCTTCAGTAGAGAATGATCGTTTTTATAAAATACTTAAAAACAGCCGATTTGATGCCATTCAAAATCCTTTATAGCTTCGGTTCTAATTTTTAGATTTATTAATTTATTAAGGTAGTATTAATGAAAGCTGAAATGTCAAGCTAAAATATTGCATAAACATTTTTAGAAAATGTCACAAAAATTCCAACTAAAACGGGATTGCTTTTTTTGACAACCTATTTCGTCCATTTTTGATTATAAGTTTTTTTTCAATTTTACGGTATAATGTATTTCAACCAAAACTGTATAAAATATTTCAACCAAAACTGTATAAAATTCAAATTTTCAATTACAAACATTTTATTTGTGAGAGGTATGGTTCTCAAGATATCGGTGAACAACTTCTTACAACACCTTTTCCATAGGCCAATGTGGGATTGGGGGGGGGGGGGTTTACTCGTTTTTACACTCACACTGATTCATCTTACACAACTAATCTGTGAAAATCTGTACATTTTTTTTAAAACATTTTATAAAATTTACCCTTAATTCTTATACGAGGGGAAATAGACCCCCTTCCCATTAGATTTTCTCATTTTCTGGATCTAGTCTCTAAGTGCTCTACTAAAAATTATAAAAGTAGGATTATGTTTGTGAAGGTACAAAAGAAAACAACACAATTTTGAATATTAAAATGCATGAAAAAATATTAGTTTTTTCATTAATTTTATTTAGATATTAAAAGAGGGAGAAATAATAACAAAAGTAACAGAAATTCTTTAAAAAAAAAAAAAACAAACAATATTAAAATTAATATTAATGTCTTCACATCTGTTAACAAAAAAATGCGTAAAAAATTCTACCCTTTTTTCACCTACTATTTTTTTGTTTTCCGTCAATTTTCTAATAGTATCTAAGCTTAAAAAATTTTTAAGAAAAAAAACTCATTAAACAATTAAGAGTCATACATTTCCTGTTGCTCCGTATTTGGTTCACAAAATGAAGAATTATCTAACTTAAAATTTCAAATATCCCGCTGATTTTGATATTCGTAGCAAATGTTATGAAATTGAAAGGTATTTTCATCAAATTTCTTTTGTTCTATCATTTTTTTCGACGATTGTTCATATCATTCTCAGAGGCGTTAATCGTTTGCCTGTTCTTTTCTTTAATTTTATTTCATAGATGTATGTAATTGGACATGCAAACTTCTTACATGGAAAATTGAAGCCTCTAAAGTAGCAAGACTTCAGAGGAAGGGTTGTTAAACAATCTTTCAAGACAGTTGGACACTTGCTTTGCGATAAAAAAGAAAGTGTTTTAAACACTTATAAATTTGTATTGTTTTTTTTTAGTTTTATAGTTTTGCTGGTTTTGTTTTATTTTATAAAATATAAAAACCTTAAATAAAAAACACATCAGAAAATGTGCAAATACGGGACAAATACGGGACACTTGTACGTCCCGGGTTTCTTAAAAAAAGAACCCGGGACCGACTATAGAAATACGGGACAGTCCCGAGACGGATGGTCGCCGTACCTATAGCATACAACTTCAACACCACGGAACGGACTATACATACGTCGCTACATGCACTCGCACAAATCTTTATAATATGTAAAACATATGTACATACATTTAGCATTGAAACATAAAAATAATTTCAAATTAAAATAGTAGCTAGATAGAAATAAATTAACAATTAAGAACAAAAAAATCATTAATTTCATTAATTGTTTGTATATTTACTCTAAAAAAAAACACATTTAAATGTTTTTTAAGTGTTATCCTATAAATTTATGAACGCAATAAAAATTTATATCGGCATTATTTATCTATAATTAATCTTTTACATTTGTTTGAATTTTTGTTAGCATTTTGATTATGTTTCAAAGGCGGATTTAAAACATTGTTTTTAGTCAAAAGATTTTTAATACTTTTACAATTTAAATAAAAATTAAAAATTATCATACAGATAGTCTAAGTTATAAAAACTCAAAAAGTTATAAAAATTTTAACTTGGACATTATTTATGCGCAAACAATATTAAATATTTAAAAGATAAAATGAAGGGGCCTGCAGTATCAAAATAATTGTTCATACCTATCTATAACTTTGGGCATTACTTTATTTAATACAAAAAATAATGGTATCTCCTAAATAAATTTACATATTTGTTTCTTAGGAAAGTCGTATTTTTCCCAAAAATAGCTCCATAGATTACATTATATACAGGGTGTCCCACATTTAACAACGTTTTTTCTTCCTTTTCAACTTATAACGGACTTTATGAAATTTGGTATCGTTTCTTTAACTGGTTCTTACTTTGCCGAACTATAAGCGATTGTTGATTTTTTTTTATTCACACAAGTACAGATTTCTAACTATTTTTACCCACTCTACAACTTTTTTCTATGCCGATAACGGTTTTCCAGTGAATTTTTGTAGAAAAATGTTATGTACGTATGCATGTTGCAAAAATTTTAGGAAAAATATTTTAAACAAACTTTTTCTGAAGCCCGCCCTTATACCGTCAGACAACACTATCCAAAAAATTCGAGAAAATAGGGCGCCATATAATACAACGAAAAATTTTAGATCATACATATTATGTAATACATATTCCTTTCTGCTGAATTATTACGTGTTTATTGTTGGAAAAAGATTTTTAATATTAAATTTATATATCGTACTAATGCGCACCCTTACACGGTCATTCCTACTGCGCAATAATTATTTATTGCTCAATAATATCGCCTGTTTTAAGACCCGTATAATTTATATAACAATAAAATTCTTAAGAGAACATTAAATTTTTTATTTTTTTTATTATCTTCTCAGGCTAAGTTTATATATAAACACATATAAAAGCAATAAATAACTCATTTATTATATTAGTTTAATATAAATCTATTTTTTATAACCTTAGATACTAAATGCCACCTTAATTTAAACAAAATAAGTTATTTATTTTAAATATTTTCTTTCCTAGAAAGCTTTCACTATTCACCGCATTACTAAACTTTTATTTCACCACGGCAACATAAAAAAGCTTTCGTCACGTGCAAAGTCAAGTCAATTTACTAAAAGAAAAAAAAAAACCAACCCCATTTTCGTGAATCAGCTAAGTGTTTGGGGTTGGAAAAGAACACTAGCTATACATATACTCAAAAAATGTATCTAAACATTCGCATTATTTATCCAAACAAAAATATCACCCGCGCACAAGTCCTCTGATAACGAAACACACAACAAAATCATTCGTTGACCGGAAAAGTAGTCTTTCGCTGGCAATACTTCTTACCGCTAAACGTACGGAATACATCACTTCACGCGCCGCAAATTTAAATAAAAATACATAATATCGATTCGTTTATTTGTTTGATTATCTCATTTTTTTCTTGAAAAAAAAAATACATTAAATCAATTTAATTTGAATTCAATAAATAATATTATTGAAATTAAAAAAAAAAAGTATACATATAAAAATCCTCAATATGGGTGGTTTAAAGTTTGTGCGCGTCAGAAAGGGTTATTCCCGCTTTAGACCCGGAAAAAACGGAAATAGGATCTAAGATAACAATACATCCTTCCGTTTTATCGTTAAATCAATTGAGTGTTAACAAAATTGTGTAAAACAATTTTTAAACATGTTTGACGACTAGAACTGTGAGTCTTGATAATAAAAAAATTGTGCAAATTGTTATTTTTGTTCCTTGAATCTTGATACGTACAAATAAATTTTAAGCAAAGATTCTAATTGTGGTCATCGCGAAAAAAAGAAAATAAAAAACAAAAAACAAAACCTGGATTAATTAATTAAATTAAAAATTTCCTGTTTAGCTGAAGCAAGTTTCAAAAATCTGTGCTGCACACATACCTATATACCCTATCCACCCACGAACGCATATCTAACACAACGGATAATTAAAAGAGAGATATTTATCTAATTCTGACTGGACAATGGCATCTTGAAAAAGTAAGTGCAAAGCTATATTTATCTCAAGCTTTAAAAATATTTTATCATTCAAATTAAAAAAAAAAAAAAAACATCTAAGCAAAAATTCTAAATATACATTAGCGAAACAGTTTTGTCTCTTCTTGATACAAAAATTAATTTAAAATTAGATAGGTACAAACAAACTTTTTTAATAAATAATTTTTTTTGTCCTAAATTTAACCCTCAAGTCATATTTTAATTACGGAAGTTGTAGTTGGCATCTCGTTGGAATCAATCACTAAACGAAGAAAATTCAAATAAATTTGGATGTCAACAAAGTGCCTCCGGAATGACACCTGTTGAATTTCAATTTTTTTTTATCAATATTCACAATTAATAAAATATAACGCTTTTGGGCTTTGAGATATACAACTTTAGCCAATTATTTCCCATTTCCATTAGGCAAAGATATTTTTTGCTTGGAATTATAATCACTTGAAATATGAGCACACAACAGAATGATTATATTCTAATAGCGGTCATCGTTTAGCACCAGCTGACAAATTAATCAAATCAATAAAATATTTACGATGGCATCAGGGCAGGTATATGCTGTTGTCACTTTTCTGTTCTTATAAGCTTCCCTACTTTACTTGTTGTTGAAGACCCGGTAAATAACCATTTAGTTTCAGACGTTTACCGGCATTTTTATTTTATATGTATGTTTCAAAATTCACGTTGAAGCCATAGTTTATAGTCTGTAAGGTAATGTTGGATCTGGGGTATTTCATTTAAAGTGTATTTCATTGAGAATCGATAAAGGTAATACACATACTGAATATAGGGCTATCGTCAATCTTCAAAAGCTACTAAGAGCTCCACCACAGTAGAATGTTTTTGTAAATCATCTAAAAAATTTAAGTCTTCTAAGGAAAATACAAACTTTCGTTCTTATCATATTTATTCTTTTAAATGAGAAAATTTTAAAAGTCGCAAAAATTGAAATCATACTTAAGGCTTGATTCACAATCTCTGGGTAAAATTTTCATTTGTTGATTGATATTTAAATATTTGCACAAGGGCATAAGTTCACAATGCAGAAAGAATATTTCTGGATTTATAATTTGGGTCAAAAGGACAATTATGATTTTTTCACTTGTGGGTTTATGACTCTTGCTAATGTTTATGTGTCGAATTATTAATCAAAATTTATTTAAACATTGTAAAACAGATCCTTAGGGTCACTTGCACAGAAGTTTTTTTGACAGCAGTAACTCCTGATTTATAAAAAAATTAAATTATCTGACTGATTTGAATCAAATCATGTTGTAGCAAAATATTTTGTCTCTATTTTAAGATTAAAAAAATATCTTCTCCTCGTTCTCTGGATAAATATTTAAACTGTGAATAGCTCTCACGTCAAATTATAGAATTTTTTACGAGAAAGCAAGTAAAAGCGTTAAAGTTTGTTTATTTTTCAATGTTTTTTGTGTTTGTTGTGTTGGTGATTCTGAAAAAATATTCTCATTCGCTTGTTTTTTATGTATTTTCCGTTCGTGCAATTAAAAAACGATAAATTCTTATTTATTTATTTAAACTAGGATAGTTATCCTGAGTTTTATATATTTATCCGTTCGTTTGGAGCAAGTGGCACTTAAACTTTTAAAATAATTATTCACATAAACAATTACTTTTATCATTAAAACAAAAAAATGTAAGGCAAAGCGCTCACTGAAGTGTTGACGAAGTGGAGTGGTAAAGAAGTAGCGAGTGGCAGCTGAGTGGTGAGCAAGTGGCTTGGCGATGGAGTGACGGCGAAGTGATATGAAAGTGGATTTAACACGCACTGCGGTGGCAAAATACGTTCACCAGCTTTCAGTCTATATAAGTCAATAATCACAAGCATACTCGTATACAACACAAAAATTTACTTCATCACCACTCACTTGACACTTAAAAATTAAACATGTTTTGAGATATGTGGCAGCAGACGGGACCTCACTACCTGCAAAATATCATGCCACCGCCACTCCACTTTGATGAGCGCGTCTTCATTTAATTACATAGGTTTTACCAATTCCATCTGCTACTTAGTCACCATGCCACTTTACACTCCACTTTGTTGCCACTTAGGTGAGCACCTACTTGCTTAAAGAAAGGTTCATCTCAAGTTTGCATATATGTTTGTAGTTTAAAATTCACAAAAATAAGGGCCAGTTTTATAAACGTTGTCCAATTTATAATCTGTGGTTCAGAAATTTCAACTCACCGAATTCGGCGGATTAATCGATGCCCAAAAATGGTTCAACAGTATGCTATCATCGCATACTTGAACCTTGAATCATTCTTGAATCTCAGTTAATCTGCCGAAATAGCTGAGTTAAAATTGCTGAACTATTAAATCACGTTTGTACAACTGAACTGACCCTAAATGTTTAATAATAAAAATAGTTATAATAGTTAGCAGGAAGACTTTCTTTAATCAAGTTTCACAGTGTGAGATCAAATTAAAACCCCGGATTAAAACTCTGGCTTTTCTGAATAAAAGCTTAAGATATTTATTCGATGATTTTCTTTGGTTAATTCGCATGAATTCTCTGCTGAAAAACAGCTTATTGGGCTAACTGTAAATAAATCTATGGCCTGAGCTAACTAACTCTGGCTTAACTAACCACTGAAAAACTGGGTCTATATGTTAAACAAAATTTAAGTTAGTTTTTTTGGTAATTTTTCGATATTTTTTTATCAACTTCACAAAACGAAATATTGTTTACTATCGCAAAGTAATTCCCTCATGGCATCAAATACTGTTAAAAACGAACGTGATGAACAGATGTTCAATTTCGGTGTCTGGACTGAAATTAATTCAATAACGAAAAAGTTTTTTTTTTTTTTTATTAACAAAAAATATTTATTATTTATCTAGCTTGTAGGCATTGAATTGGCAAAAACAGATATTTGGACATAAATTATCTGAAATTTTCTTCGACATATGAATCAACGTTTGAATATTGATATACATTACATACTTCATAATATGCAAGAAGGCGCTATGACGACGCTATGGCAGGTTCTTGAAGTTTAAATTAAACATGAAATGATGATAAAGATGAAGAAGAAAGATACCGTTTCATCGCCGGTATGCTCAATCTAATTTAATATTAACTACTTTCTCGATTGAGAAAATAATTTTTTCATATGTAATCATTATTACGATGTAGGAGAAGTGGTTTTTGTAATATAGGTACGTCAGTCTCTTTGCGTCTGTGAGTCTGTATATCGATCCTGAGCCAAGATTGATGTACAGATTTGTTTAAAATAATGGTAATCAGGTACAGAACATTTTTGATTTAGCTCATCTTTCAAATTAAACTGGTTTCATTTAATAATAATTTGAATTACACTTACTGCTGCGGTCAGATTGTTTTTCAGGTTTTGGTTAAAAATAAATGTTACGTACTTTTTGCAAAAATAGTCACATTTTTAGTTAGAATATTATAAATATTCTATATTTAGTTCAGTCAACGAAGGAAAAATAAATGCAAAAATTCACGTAGTCTGTGTTATATCTTTAAGTGAGAGGGGTGACCCAAGCTACATGATGTTTTATTTCATGATTTTAAGTCTTCGTTGACTGGACTAATTCAATAAAGTATCAAGTTATGCATTTAAATATTTGTGACAAAATCAAGTTTATATGCGCAAAAAAAATAAAATGTTTAAAACAGTTTTCCATCATCTATTCTTTCTATTACATTGTAGTTCGATAGTAAAAATTTTAACCTTGGCGTAGACACCCCGAATAAAGTTTAATTTACCTCAAATAATCCACCGTACTCTTTTTTCACATGCCATAAAATTGACGGTCAATTTTTTTTGCATGCATATTTTGCGAAAAGTCAATTGACATATTGACAGGAATTAAGAATTTAATTCAAGAAGACCTTTAACTTATGTATAAAGTGCACCAAGAGCAAAGAGGGTTGGAATATAGGACTAATTTTAAAATTCATATAAATGAGTTAAAATCAACAAGTGAAGTTTCCTTCGACAAGAAATTATTTTTCCCATACATCATTTAAAATTATTGCTTAATTAAAATGACGTTTTTATTAATTTGATTTTGATTAATCTGATTTATGAAAATTCTGTAGGTTCATATGTATCTTATTTAAAATTTTGTTCGTTAAACGGTACTGCGCCGAAAAAATCCAGATTTAAATTTGTCAGAAATAAAAATTAATTGCTATTGTCTTAGCGTTTATTTATGCATTTTTTATAATTGTACAAAAAAAACCTATGTACCACTGGATGATACGAACTTGATTAACAACTAAAATAAATCTATATTAAAATGAATAAACATTTTTTAACATAGAAAGTAAAAGTAAAATTATTAAAATAAAAATTCAAATGCAATTTCCAGCCATTTAAAAAGTAGGTGCCGTGAACTAAGTCCCCAGGAACTAAGTCCACCGAAGGTGTTAGTTCCCACTAGGCGGGAACAGAAACCACTTTTTGAAAGTGTTTTTTATTCCCAAGCAAGGTGAGAACGCAGTCCACTTTCTAATGGGAATTTTATACACATTTGGAAATAAGAATAGAGAACTTATTATAGTGGGGTATGTGTGGATGGGCATGCTGCCCCCCTGCAACCCCCCTGGCTTACTATAGGATTTTTTGTAGGTGCGAGATTGTGTGTATGCAAAGTTGGATAAATTCAAAGTTTCTTTAAATCCAGATTTTATAAATGCAAACGAAACTTTGCATACACCCAACCTCGCACCTACCCCAAATCCTATAGTAGGTCAAGCACGGGGGTTGCAGGGGGCAGCATGCCCCCCATTAATACTTTACTGTTTATACCCCATAATGCTGGGTGCTACCACTGTTTTTTTGGAAGCAAGCTTTTTTAATTTTTGAAAGGAAAAGATTATAGATTTGACGGAAACTAAAAGCACCCATTTTTTTGAATTTTTTTTTCCCACCTTATGTGGGAATAAAAACCACTTTCACAAAGTTATTTTTGTTCCCGCATAGTGGGAACTAACACGAACGCACCTTCCTGGGGACTTAGTTCACGGCACCTATATACGGCACCGTATACGTCAATATGGCACAACCTAATAATGGAATTTTTACATCAAGGCTGATTACCAATAGCGCGTTGGGCGTCGCTTTGACAGATTTTTCTTTCAACGCAAGTTCACACATAGAAATTTATGCAAAGTGTTTACTATTACAATGACTCGATGGGCAATAATGTTACAATTTGGCACCTATTAGCATGTACACAAACCTACGTAACATAAGATACCTCTACGTTAAAGTTGAAAAGAATCGATTTTGTTTAAAAAAGAATTAAATTGTTTGTTGAAAGGAATTCGACATTACAGTTATGTAGCTTCATTTTGATTTTCAGATTCTCTTCAAGTCGTCTGTCATGTCGACGCGTTCGTAAAGCTTGTAAACGTATACGTTAGCGTCTCTAACGCGAACGCGCCATTGGTTATAATCTAGTACTACGTACCTCTACTTAAATATATACTAAAATGCAAAAATATTATTGGCATTATGAATTGAAAATCTAGAAGAACTTGATATGCGCAAGAGCTTCCAACTTCACATCTGAAATCAAATCCAGCTCAAGACAACAACTACCATTTAATGAAGAACCGTGTTGCAATTTTGTTCGAACTTATAGCTTACAGCTAAATGTAAATTATACTTTATTCCACAAATATTTCATCAGAATGTTGTTTATTCTAGTAAATTATGCAAAAATTAATTTTAACATGAGAAACTCGCTTGATATATGTGAGAAAAAAATTGAAATGCTTATTATGTTCTTGGATTTTGATCTACATAAGTTCATAATTAAGAAATTTTTTAGACTGAAATTTAAAAATAAAACTTTTTGAAAATATTAAGGAAATAACACTTTTTACCCGTCTGTTTTTTTCCTCTCACACGTTCAGACTGCACAGCAAAAACAAAACTGCATAATATTTTTTTAATATACGGAGACTTATCGAAAACTACATTCCAGTTTAGATATTTTAGGTTTTTTTTTATACATATTGGGGGAAAACATATATTTGTATTTTCGACCATCAACCCTTTGCAAGGTTGCCGCTATCTTAAATTAAAGTCGCGAGGTCGTTTATCTTTAATAACATACGAATTTTTTGTTTAATCGAAAGAACAGCCTCAACCATTTATGACTTTTTCTAAGATTTTCAAAATTGAATATAATAATTGTACAAGTTTAACATTTTTAACAAATAAAATCCAATTTTATTTAATTTGAATGCGAACAAAATTGTATCAAACGAAAAAAATATATGTATTAAATTAAAATTTCTCGAAAACAGATTTGGAGGCCAAAGGCTATTAATATATCGACCGTTTTGTTATATTTTTGCAATCTGATCTTCCGAAATATTTAAAACATCTTAAATTTTAAATATTCAACATATGAAACAAAACCATATGTTTTAAAACTTCTTGTTAAAAAAATTTTTGTATTGTAAAAAAAAAAAAAACAATTCAGCTTTTTAAAGCAACACGGTGGAAACCCCTAAAAGAATTAATGGTCCAAATTTTGGCAGATGTCTTTTATATTGTACCTACTCAAAGGATGCCAAAAGAAAATTTGCATACCTAATGAACTGCACTTATAGGAATCTACATATGCGGCTCTGAACTCTTAGCACCCCATACATGGAAAATTCGAAAAAAAGTATGCAGTCTAAAAGGTCAGTAATTGGTCATAAAAGGTCAGGTAGTTTAAGAAATTGGTCAGGCTTAGAAAATTTTTAATCCAAGGTTGAAGTTTTTCAAGGTCACCCGCGATTTTTGGCACCTCATTTAGGGGATATTCGACAAAAATGTATACCATCTGAAAGCTAGCTCAATCTTAATAAAAGGTCACCTAATTTCAGAAATTGGTCAGCCTTAGATTTTTTTTAATAAATTTTTTAATTTAATTTTTTTCAAGGTCGTTACAAGGTCGTATAGACTGTTAGCACCTCATTTGTGTAATTTAAAAAAAAATTGTATGTCATCTGAAAGTTTACTTATTCCTCATAAAAGGTCAGCTATTTACTTTTTTTTATTGAATTTTTAAATTTTTTTTCTCGGTCCCAGTATGACTTTTTGCTAGCACCTCATTTAACGAATTTTTCAAACAAAATGCAGAAGTCACGGCACCTTAAAAATTCATTAAAAAAAAAAGCCATAGCTGACCGACTTTTGAAACAGCCTGACTTTTTATGAGGATTAAGTGAACTTTCAGATGACATAATTTTTTTTTTGAAAATTCCTAAAATGGAGTGCTAAAAATCGCTATGACCTTGAAAAATAATAAATTTTAAAAATTCATTAAAAAAAATCTATGCCTGACCAATTTCTGAAACTAGCTGACCTTTTATGAAGATTAAATGAACTTTCAGATGGCATACAGTTTTTTTGAAAATTCAACCATTGAGGTGCTAAAAGTCTTGAAAAAAAAACTTTGAAAATTAATTTAAAAAAACCTATGCCTGACCAATTACTGAAATTATCTGACCTTTTATCACTATCCAGTGGCCCTTCATGTGGTATACTCTTTTTTCGAATATCCCCTAAATGAGGTGCCAAAAATCGCGGGTGACCTTGAAAAACTTCAACCTTGGATTAAAAATTTTCTAAACCTGACCAATTTCTTAAACTACCTGACCTTTTATGACCAATTACTGACCTTTTAGACTGCATACTTTTTTTTTCGAATTTTCCATGTATGGGGTGCTAAGAGTTCAGAGCCTATATATGCACCTATTTAAGCTAGTTAAAGTTTGAAAATTGGGGTTCAAAAACGTATTTTCATCAAAAATGCTCTACGTCAAAAAAACATACGAAGCTAAAATATATCAAACATAGCTAAGGTATTATTGCTTAGAAGTCTACTTTCCCGTTTTCATCTAACGTTCATATCGATTCTTTGTTTTTTTTTCAAAACTTTTGTTATATCTACGAGTTTTCTTATACATATTAACAAACTCGGGGAGAGTACGATAACTTTGGCGCCAAAAATTGATAACAGTTTTTCGTAGAGGGTCGAAAACAAGTATTTTTTACTATGAGAGGGGGGGGGTCCATCACGACCCGTTTAGGAGGTAGGGGCAGTTTTACACTAATATTTTTCCGCCTTTCCCGATTAGGAAATAGATAATTTCAAGATGGAGGAAATACTGCTGGAATAATGGTATAGATAAGCTTCCCATATAAGATACTCTCTTGATGGCTAACAAAATATGTCTTCCCCATTTCTATTTTAAATTCCGCATTTTGGAGAAGGTGCTGCATGCTGCTACATTATGACATTAGTAAAATTCTGAACATTTGGTTTTTTATTCAAGAACACCTGACAAGCTTTCTATGGTGAGCAACTCCCCACTATCACACGCTCCATTTTATTCATACCAGCTGCATTGACTTAAAGGTACTTTATTTTCTAGAGGTACTGCAGTATTTTTACTTAATTTTGTAAGAATTTATTCCGTATCATCTGCCGTTTAGTATTAAAGTATTTTGTCAAAAGATTTGTATTCATAAATCGATTAATAATATGATTTTAATTTGATATTTGCAAATGACAAAATCATTTACCAATTAAAAATGCTAACATGTTGAGGTTATCAATAGAAGAGTGTAGGTGGAACAAAGTTTGTCTTTGTTTGCACATTTTTTTTTTCTATTTGACATACATACATATCGTATTTAATTTATAATTTATGAATTCAAATTCTTTGTAATCCGGTTTTAGGAAAACATAAAAAGTAACTACTAACTAACCACTGTTTGCTTTAGTAAATATGTATACAAACTTTAACGACAAATTAACATTTTATCTGACGTAACCTGCTAAAAATGTGTGATGTAGGCAAATGTAAAATTTTTGTTCAAATTGTTTACATTTTTTTATAGAGAGAGTTTTATTTGAATGTCTGCATTTTCTGATAGAAAAAGTCTGAAATGCAAATGTGTTTAAAAGTGTTTTGTTACGAACATTTCTCTTTGATTTAACCTTCACCCTTCCTTATACTTGGTTAAAACTAGTTTTGACAGGGTTTACTTCATATTAGAGGAAAATCTGCCGTCAATTGTTAGAGCAATATCGTTGAGTTACTGGTGTTTGGGACATTTTGTTCCCCAATAATGATTAATCTGATACTCGCAGAGCACGCCAAAGTGGATTCACAAGATGTATTTCTCTATG